>OX637462.1:48046261-49246261 GCA_951799995.1 Trifolium subterraneum | reverse complement strand
TTAAACTTCGAAAAACATGTTCTGAAGTTTTTATTTAAGGGCAAAAAAGGAAATTCGGTTTTAAATTTTAATCCCAACTCCCAAGCCCAATCAACTTCCATTTGAAGAAGCCCACCATTTAGTAAAGAAGACAAATCCCGCTTTACCCATGTTTTACAAACAACTTACAGTAGCACCGAACTCAACCGCCGAAAAACGTTGCCGGAGTTGCTCATCATCGGAGCGAAAGCCGATAATAACCGTAAGAAACTCGTCACCGTTTCCCCTTTTCTTATATATCTTTATTTCAGTATTTTCCTTCCCCATTTATTTAGCGCGCGAGGATACGATTTACCAGTGATTGAATTGCGTTCTAGAAGAGTAGAATTCTACTCCGCTTTTTGATTGCGCGCTAATGCAAGCGGCACAATTGAAATTAAATATTGATATAATGATATACATGCCCTGGTTAATTAATTTTGCAACTTAGCTCTTATTATACGTAATTTAGTACAAATTAGAATTTGAATAAACTGCTACTATTAGAATTTGATATAACATATTAGAATTTGAACAAATTGCTACTATAATGATATAATTAATATTGATATAACATATTAGAATTTGAACAAATTGCTACTATTGTTCCATTATACTTAATTTAGTACAAAGTGTTGTCTTGAATTTGAACAACAAATTGGTGTATAGATTGAACAAACTGCTATTTTCGGGACCTGGATTCCGCGCATTCGAGAAATGGTGCAGTCATGCGGTCCGATATGTTATCGCAGAATTTTATATTAAACAAATATAAAAATCTGTCTTAAAATCTAAACCTCTTAGATTAGACGGTTCTGAATCGCTAACTAATTGCGCTCCAACTGCATTTAATCCAATTCCCTATTTTCCAAACTCCACGGTTATCAGCAACGACACTGATAGCTATACTATACAAATCTAGCTTATGTTGTGCTCTCTTCTGTTATGTGATAAGTTCATTTTTGTTTCTCATGGAGATTTTCAGGTTCCTCTGTTTCTCTTTTCTTTATTCAGTGTGAGGAAGCTATTTGTGGAAACAAATAGCTTTTGATGATTTGAAGTTATTAGGTGCGTTCACATTGTAGTTATTTGCTTTTATATAATTCATTTCTTTTGTTTGAATTTTATTTCGAATTGATTATTTGACGAGCTTTGCTGACTGTGATATATTGATTTGATTTTTATTTTTTCCTCCAATGTTATCCCCAACTTGTATCTCAGGTAACATGTCTGAGAATCCGGTACAGGCCTTATTTCATAACTTTGAGCAAGTTGCAAATTTTATTCAACACCACGTATCTAATTTTATAGGCAATCTCCAACCATCAGGACCCTCTGGTAGAGGATCCGTCAATGCCTCCATCAAAGTTCCATTTGCAAAAACTACATCTGTACAACCTATTGTTCCTATTCTCAAGGTATCCATCATCAATGGCTTGCAATCTTAAGTTTTCAATACTTTTTTATCATGAATCTTGTACTAGCGACTGTGGTTATAAAATATTTGAAAATTATGAAAGAGAAGGACAAGTTTATATGTAAATGGTTATAATTTATGACGAGTGTTGACGTCATTAATAAAAAAAAAATCTATGAACCTATGATTGACTAAATGTAAGGAATAATTTCAAAAGGAATAGATTATATTTTCAAAAAACTCGAAGCCTTCGTGTAGAAGGAGTCAAATGCCAGATTGTGACAGATTGGATTAGGAGAAGTGATAAGTATCAAGAATGAGGATGAAATTTAATACATAGAGGTTGATTGATATGTTGATTGTGTGTTAGATTTCCTCGTATCATTTTTTGTAATCAGGCTGGACAACAGTTCTAATAGCAGCGTTGAATGAACTTGGTTCTTGCTAAGTCGCTGGTGTGGGAATGCATGCATATTATGAATTTTGGGGGCTTTTTAATGAATAAGAAGTCTGATATGACAAGTTTCTGTGGCTGTCTTTGGTTTTATGTCCACCTATATAGCCTGATACGACGTTGGGTATCATTTCTTGGTTATGGCCGACAATTGATTCTCGTACCAAAGGATATTTAATGTGTGTGAGTAAGAATTATGGATATGTTGAGTCTGGTGTTGGTTAGGGGCTATATGATTGTCTTTTAGAAACGATGTGTTAGTGAGGTTCATCTTGTGCCTCAGCTTCTCTGATTCAATAATAATTATAGTTCATTATTCCTTTGCAAAAATAAAAAAATATACTGGCGTTATTGTAGGAAGTTTTAATCCATTTACCTCAGTACATACACTGTTTGTTTTTCTATCACTAACTTGGTTTTTATCCTACAAAATCAAACAATAGTTTAGTCTTTTATATTTTTTCTTTGTATGTTCTTTTTATGCTTACTGGTAATCTAAATGATTGGCATTAATCTGAATTATCAGGAATAAGTTTTATGTAGTGAAGGATATCTTGGTTTTAGTTGAGGGAAGAATGCTGCAGTAGTGCATATCCTAGAGTTACAAAGTTTATAAATGTTTCAATGCTTTTATGCAATTTACTATATTTCTTATTGTAATATGTGTAAACATAGATTATTTGTAAACCATTTAGAGAATTTCTATTGAGTCAAATACTTTATTAATCAAGGATTCAAATGTGCAGTATATATTTATGCAAATGAATATTTTAACTAGTTTATTTTCATCATTTTGTTTTTGTAGGGTAAATCTTCTCCAGTGACTAAAGAAGATCTTGGAAGGTCAACATGGACTTTTCTTCACACTCTTGCTGCTCAGGTTTTGTTATTGCTATTGTTCTGATACTATTGGTTCTTCTCCCATTCTTTTCAATCACCTTGTTTTGCCATTACTTTATCTGAGAAGTGGACATATATTTTAATGAGTAGTGACCATTTTCTCCCATTCTTGTTGATGCCTTTGCCTGTTAACTGTTTAGATGGGATTGGGATGTTCTTTCAACAAATTTAACTTTGGATTTGTAATACTTTTGCACATGGTTAATCACTAGAAAATGATTGTGGCGTAGCCATTGATAATATAATCCCCCGTTAGAAAAATTGTATCCGGAGCCATTTCTCGTTATAATGGTGTTCTACCATCTGTTTACTAAAGTTGTAATATCTTTGAACTTTTTGTCTCCTTCATTTCGTCAACCACGTTAAAGAATTACTAGTTGTTCTTAGTTGATGGCTTTTAACTTCCAGCTCTTTACATGGTGTTACTTTCATATACAAAGTTGATAATATTATTTTTCACTGTTGTACACGTGGATGTTCTGAAGGGAAAATATAATTAATCTTTTACTTGTTTATGTGTTCAACAAGTTTGATTTTGATGTGCTTACCCAACTGAAACAACAAATTGAAAATTGACATTTTTAAATACACTGAGTTCTGAAGAACCTATTTTCTATTTTCAGTATCCAGATAATCCTACAAGACAACAGAAGAAGGATGTTAAAGAATTGGTATTTTCTCTCCCTCCTGTTTCCCTTGTTATAAATCATAGAATTTCATAGTCAGTAGTTAGATCACACCAAGATCTTATTTGGCTATTGTAATTGATAGGAGAAACCCATTCAGTTAAATTAATGTTCTGAATCGTGATTGTCTTACAAAACCATGATGCCTGGTTTATGATTTATCATATCGACAAGACTACAACCTATATACTTACAATAAGTGTTAGAGAAATGCTCAAGTTTTTTTTTCCTTCTTGTTTTTCCTGCCCTTAAATTAAGCTTCTTAGCTCATTTAGGTCTAAATGCAGTTTTGGGCTTAATATGTGTTAAGTGGGTGCTGACTTTCCAACAACTAAATCTTGCTGACTTTATTTTGTATCACAATGGTTGGCTTTATTTTGTATTATGGTTGGCCTTCTTTTGTCTCACCATGATTTATTATGTTACTGGTTTATTAATGCCTTAGATGAATCTCATGTTACTGGTTTAATACATTCTATTTCCTGTTTTATTCATTCTGTTTCCACAGTTTTTTGGATAATACACAAGTTTCTGGTTTGTACATTATGTTTTTTTGTTCATACACAAGTTTCGGTTTATAAGAATAGAGTATGATGCAGATTCAGGACACGTATAAATTATGTATTCAGGACACCATTACATTCTGGTTTTTAAGAATGGAGTGCGATGCAGATACAGGACACATGTTTCTATTATATATCTCGTATCTTTTCTGGTTGAAACACATGTTTCTGTTTGAATACTATTAGCACATCATCATCATCATTTCGTTAAAAGTAACATAATTTGCAACACCATTACATGACATAATTCAGAACACCATTACAACAATACCCTAAACATGAATACACTATATCAGCACATGTGTTGCAACTTGCAAGTAACGCAAAAACAAGCAAAATTACAAACACCCGAGATAAACGAAGAAAAAATCCCATAAATTTAATCTTCATCTTCAGCACATCCTGAATTTTATACATATCTTTAAGTCATGTGCCGGTCATAAAAATACATTGAGTCATGCTCTAAATTTCTGATGTGGCAGTTTCTAACAATTGATGACATTGAAGAATATAATATACTATATCGAAATTTTCTCCATTTAATAGTAGCACTATATACATTGTGTTATCCTTGTAGAATATAAATTACTTGTATTTGCACCACAGGTACAGATCTTGTCTCGAATGTACCCTTGCATGGAATGTGCAGATCACTTTAAAGAAGTTCTTAGGTATATTAATCTTTCACCTTTTGATTGATCAGAATTGTTTGTATTGGTTTTTCTCCTTTTTTATCTATTTAAATTGTCCTTTTGTTTAGACTGTCAAATTGTCATTTTATATAAATTTTATTTTAGTATATGAATGGACAATAAATGAATATCCTTGATTCAATGGTTGGAATAGAATTAAATCCCTAGCTTCATTGGTGAAAATGAAGCCTTTACCCGCAATATGACGAGTCTTCCCAATTATAAATTGAAAATGATTGTTCAATTTTTTTTATGGGTTTGGTATATGTCCCCCATGTTTTTTATTCTTTTTCTATTTTTAATTTAAAGCTTTTGTATACCACACATAATTGATAGGTCTAAGGTGCCAACATAGTTAGGTTAGGATTCTTTCTACATGATGTCTTTGCATGCCATTTCTTTCTATGAAACACAGACACAATATGGACACTGACGCGTCGACACCGATAATAAATTGAGAAAATGACATAATTCAATGTAATCATGCATCGGTGTCGGATGCCGACCTGTGTCCAACATCGGGACATGCCTAATCCAAGGAGTGTCCGTGCTTCATAGATTTCTTTTGCTTAAAAAACAGCAATGGTTGAGGTTGTTGCTTCTGTGTGACTAGAATATTACAGATTAAAGTTGCAAAATCAATCTCTTGGAAATCCAATACCAAGATAAGGTTGGCCTCAATAGACCCAACAATGGATCCCATCCTTCCTTGGACCTTGTCATGACAGGAGTTTTTAGCATTGTTTATGATTAATTGGGTCGACTTTGTAAATTAATGATTGAACTTATTGAATCATCCAGAAGTTTGACTATTTAATAATATTCATAGGTGTTAAACTAACGTGTATGATGTCTTTTAGAATAGCGATCTGTTTCTGAACAAAATATTTAAATTTCTCTTTTGTGCTTTCAAAAAAATAAAATCTATCATTGCCAATAAAATTGATCTTATTTCATCATGATTTTCCTATAATTTTTGGAATTGTCAATTCAGTCTTACATTTTTGTTGTCGAACAAGATCTATTTGGAATAATATAAGTGTGAGATAGATTGATGTAAGCATTTTATATTAGCATCCACTAATCCATGCCTTATTCACAAAACATTAGAACACAAAAGTTGAGGAGACAGTTCTGTGTCATTAGTATTGTTTTAGTTGGCATAACTTCTAACTGTGTTACTAATAGGTTGTGACCTTAATTATCTTTGTCCTCAAATACAGCAGCTTTTATGGATTTTAAATATGGTAGCATGTTTCACGTGTTACACTGTTGTATTACAAGAACAACAACCAAACCTATTTTCACAACTAGGTTAGGTTGGCTTGTTGCACTACTATGTTTGTTATCTAAAACTTCTAATATACATGAGCTCTTACATGAGTGCTCCTTGATATGTTTGGCAGATCAAATCCTGTTCAGGCTGGGTCACATGCTGAATTTTCGCAGTGGCTATGTCATGTGCATAATGTCGTCAATAGAAGGTAAGTTCTGTCCCATTTTATTTCTATCATGTTAATGCAGACTATAATTGCTGTTATGTTTTGAGATATATCTCAAACCTTTTTTTTTATCTCCGAGTTTGTCGGCCACATTTAGTATGTTAATGGACAGAATTAAATTTTAAAATGGATTTGGTAACAATTGTGTTTAAACTTTAAAGTGAAGATGTATTTTGACTATTTTACTCTGAAAAACAATAGTTTGAAATAACTATTAGTGTTGAAAATTTTTCAACAAAGATTAAAAGTTAATGTTGATAACTTCTAGTAAAACTGAGATTTGGAGGCAAAATCAACTTTTTACAGAAACCAAACATATGTATTTTATTTTCACTAAAATCATGTTGGTAGAAGGAAAAATAAATTGTAATACAATTTGTCATAAAACTAAACAGAGTTAAAGTTTTTATGAGATTAGCTTTTGTAAAATGGGCTCGTTTGTTGTCCACACAATCACGCATTAAACGCAGATGACTCTTATACGAGGGAGTGTATAAAATATAAAACAGTGTATAAAATATACTCCCTCTGACCTTATTTGTAAGTAAAATTCTCCTATTTCACACTTATTAAGAAAGTTGTTGTATTTACTAAAGTATCCTTTACAATATATTAAATTTGATTTGGAAACATCCAATCATCTTAAAAAGTGGTCAATTAATGAGGGGTATTTTAGGAACATTAACATTTAATAGAGTTGAATTTTGTAACTTTTGCTTATATTGAAGGCCAAAAATATTTGTTGACTTTTGTTTACAAATAGGGCCGGAGGGAGTATAAAATTTGATGAGCCTCTACTTAACAACCTAAGTTTTTAGGGGTTGGTTTCTATGTAGCAAACACGGAAACAAAAACCCGACACGACACTAATAAATTGCAAAAATGAAATAAATGTAATGTGTTAGTGTCTACTGGTATGTTGGACAAAGGCATCTGTTTGTCAGAAACCGAACATGTCTTTAATCTAAAGTGTCGGTCCTACTTTCTTGTAGTTCATATTTGAGTTGCTATTGCTAAATAGATTTAGCTAACAAACTAGTGTAATAATAATTTGCCGTAACTCTGTTTCTATAACACTTTTTTTTACAGCATTGGCAAACCAGTATTCCCATGTGAACGAGTTGATGCAAGGTGGGGAAAATTGGAGTGTGAGCAGAAAGCGTGCGAAATTATTGGAAGTACATCAATTTTTGGAAAGATATAGTAGGAATTTATTTTAACGAAATAATATGAACTAATAGTTATTTATACCATACAAGCTATGTGAATTCAAATTGTTTAAGAATTATAATTTTAAAAATTCATACACTTTTTGTAGATCATGACAATTATCTAGTGAATTTGTACCAAAGTAAATGAAGTGGCAATTTATGTGTTATTTCAAAATTAATGTATGGAGGACGGAAGCTCGAGAATCCGTTCGAAGAATTGTCGATGTGAAGTGTCGAGGAATTCGTAGAAGCCTTTGAACTCCTTTCATCCCAAATAGGGCATCTTCCTGAATAATAGTATTTGGGATACTTATGAGTGGTTTGAAAGCTAAAATTTGCAGAAGGGTAAGAACATTGAATCCTTCAAATCGTATGCAAATGATGAGGATTGCTAAGGACGTTAAACATTAAATAATCTAATGATTAGAAACAAATAAATATTTTTAAAAAGTTTTATAATTAAAGGTCAATAATTTTTTTTTGAAGAAGCTAAATTAACTCACCCAAATTGACAACAAAGAGAATCGAACCCGAGATTTTGGGCCAATTATATTCGGTGATTTTTGAAGTTTCACATTTGTGATAATTAAATTTTTTAATTTTTTTAAGGTGAGCTACTCCTTCATAATTTAGAGGAATATATTCATCCATTAATGACAACAAGTCATATAAGTGGATTTAAATGTAGTACTCACATAAAGAAAGAAAAAAAAGATATAGTACTCACCTATGAAGCACGGACTCCGACACGGACACCGCGACACGACACGGACACGGACACCGCGACACCGCTAATGTAAAAACTATAGGACACCGACACCGCTATATATTTATAAAAAATATAAATTAAGAATAAAAAGATATACATGTAAATCTAATTTGAGCAAGTTATTTCTCAAAAAAGTTTTAAAACAAGATATGATAGTATTTTATCTTTATTTATTCATCTACCATCGAAAAATCTAAAAATATTCTAATCAAAATGTAATGTCTTCAATCTCTCATTGATCAATATTATTGTTTCGACACATCTTTGACTCTTGTAGATATGTCTGATATGTGCCTAAGAAGAGTATAAGTAAAGAAAAATAATTTTTTTTGGGACACTTGTCCGACACGTGTGGTACGAGTGTCTTACAGGTGTCGGACACCGATCAAAGGAGTGTCAAAGTAAAGGAAAAATTGAATTTTTCCGACACCGGTATGAGCTATCCGACACGTGTCGCAGGAGTGTCATACGAGTGTCGGACACCGACACGTGTCGGACACCACGACACGCCTAATCATAGAGGTGTCCGTGCTTCATAGGTACTCACAACTTTGTAATAAACTTTTGGATTTACATGTGAATTTACATATGACTTTTTTTTTTTGAACCAAACAAACTTACTGCATTTCATTAAAAACTAAACGTTCAATACAAAAGGGAATATTCTCAAATCTATGGAAGCTAGCCCAAGAATTGGCCGCCTTAGCAAGAGTATGAGCAACCAAATTCGCTTGCCTCCTAACAAACTTAACCTCAAAGTTTATAAAAGATGACATAAGACTAAGGATATCATGAATAATTGACAAAAACTCAGAGTTGCCTCTACGCTTCATATGAATGACCTCTATCAAAACTTTCGAATCACTTTCAAATTGAACTCGATCCAGTCCTCTATGTCTTGCTTCTTCCATTGCTAAAAGTAGAGCCCATGCTTCTCCTTCGACAGATGAAATCACAGTTTGCTGCCATTGTGTCATACCAGCCATGAAGTGACCACTATTATCACGAAAACACAATCCCATCGAGGTCCTTCCAGATGCAGACACAAAGGCAACATCAACGTTACATTTTACCCAGTCTAGAGCTGGTTTCTCCCATCTTACCAAATATGCTTCTGTAGTCCCGCTCACAATATTACTCTATAACTTATGTACTGAATACCAATCATGCCAAGCGTCAAAATCATGTCTTCCAATTTGACGTGGCATTTGGACATTATCATTCCAAAGCTTATCATTACGATTGTGCCAAATGCACCAGAGTAACATAGCCACTCTACCAACATTATCACTACTTTCATTGCTGCAAATAGTGAAAATACGATCCATAACATTAGTTTGTTGGTACGTAGCATTATGTAAAACGGACAACAGACCAGCTGCACTCCAACTATCCCGGGCTACTGCACACCTAAAGAATATGTGAAGCTCATCCTCAATCTCCTCATCACACACAGGACAATTGAGAGTACATTCTACTCGCCTTTCCAACAATCGAGAACGAGTCGGGAGACATCCTCTACATAAACGCCAAAGTAGATGACGAGCCTTGTGCGGAGCTTGAGCTTTCCAAATACCATTCCAATTGCCCATAACATGATATTTGTCGCTACATATTATGTTACGCATAGCTAACTGATACCCGGATTTCACTGAATAACACCCATTTCTTTCCTCCTCCCAGACCACTTTATCCTCACGGATCGAGCTAACAAGTGGTGTTTCCAGAATCTTCTCCGCTACATCCTTTGAAAACAAGTTTCGAACCTTAACTATATTCCACGCTTTATAATTTTCGTGTAACAAATATCTGACAGATAACTGATATACACCTGCTGGTTGAGGCGAGGACACCCATCTATTAGCACTCCCACGCAACCAAGGATCATGCATAACACGAATATTAACCCCACTCCCAATCCGCCACCTACATCCAAGAGAAAGAATGTGTCTAGCTTGCCACATACTACGCCATGCAAAGCTGGGGTTGTATCCCAATGGAGCCTCAAATAAAGAGGAACGTGGAAAATATCTCGCTTTAATTAATTTTGCTACTAATGAGTTCGGATTCTGGACGATATTCCAAACTTGTTTTGCAACCATAGCCTTATTAAAAGCTTCAAAATTTCGAAATCCTAAACCCCCATGAGCCTTCGGGCAAGCAAGTCTCTCCCGAGCTAACCAATGAATACCTTTAGTATTATTATTATTAGTACTACCGCTCCTCCACCAAAAAACATTTATCATTTTTTCAATATCATGAATAAATGAAGTAGGAAGAATAAACATACTCATTACATAGGAGGGTATTGCCTGCAAAACCGACTTTATCATGATTTCCTTGGCTGCCTTAGACAGCGCACGCCCTCTCCAGGAATTAATTCTTTTCCAAATACGATCTTTGATATAGGAAAATATTTCTTTTTTACTTCTACCAACCATGGACGGTAATCCAAGATATATACACGTACCCAATACAAGTTTGACACAAAGGATACGAGAGAGATCTTCTTTAGCTGCCTGAGACATATTCCGACTAATAAATATTTCTAATTTAACTAGGTTAACTTCCTGACCTGAAGCTGTTTCATAAGTATGTAAAATCCTCATGAGCTCATTCACCTCAGATACATTAGCCCTACAGAATAAGAAACAATCATCTGCAAACAAAAGATGAGAGACCTCTGGAGCACCACGACAAATCCTCACAACATGAAGGTCACCCCTACCAACAGCCTGGTGAATGAGAGTAGTTAAACATTCTGTTACCAAAATAAATAAATAAGGAGATAATGGATCACCCTGTCGCAATCCTCGACCTGGCGAAATAGGACCAACTCGGTCAGAATTCATCAACACCAAATCATAACCCACCGAATCCAGACATCGGTGAACCCCATCTTAGTCATAACTCCGCGGAGGAAACCCCAATCCACCTTATCACAGGCCTTGCTAATATCAATCTTTAGTGCTAACTCACCTCTTCTACCCTTTGTCTTCCGTTTCAAAGCATGGATAACTTCTGTGGCAATAAGAGCATTATCAAGGATCGATCTACCTTCCACAAAAGCTGACTGCTTTTGAGAAACACATTTGTCTAGACAACACTTCAGCCTGTTGGCTAGCACTTTAGAGATCATTTTATACAAGACATTACAAAGTGAAATAGGGCGCAAATCCTTCATTGACGTAGGATTGTCACATTTAGGAATAAAACAAATATTTGTTTCATTGAGGCTAGTAGGGAAATATCCCCTCTCTAGCCAAGTAGATGCGGCACTAAATATATCATCACTACACTGCTCCCAAAATCTCTGATAGAAAGCTGGATTAAACCCATCTGGTCCAGGAGATTTGTCTGGATGCATCTGAAACAACGCTTGCTAAATTTTAGCTTTTGTAATAGGCGCCGTCAGAACGAAATTATCATCGTCGGTCACTCTCGGTTGAATAAGATTAAGTACGGGGTCATGATCTCCATCTCTTTGCTTGAAGAGAGTATCAAAGTAACTCTTGGCCACCTCACAAAGTTCTTCCTGAGTATGTACCTCTGTACCATTATCAGCAATCAATTTTGTGACCTTCTTCTTTTTGCTACGCACAGTTGCTGACATATGGAAAAATGTAGTGTTCATATCCCCCTCTTAGAGCCAAAGCATTTTAGCCCTTTGTTTCCAGTACCCCTCCTCTTGTATCAGCAAAGTGGCATGCCTCTCCGATAACTCTTGATATTGTATACTGCCCTCTTCAGCCTGGTTACCTCGTATCTCATTCATTCGCCTAACAAATTCATCAATCTCCTCTTTAAACCTTATCCTTTTATTTTTTCCCCACCTTTGAAGCTTATTAGCACATCTAGTCACTCGGTCAACCACCTCCAGATTCTCTCTCCCCCCCCCCCAACCCTCCACAACCACATCCTCTAAATCAGGTTCCTTTAGCCAACTATTCTCAAACCGAAAAGAATGATTGATATGTGTCCTAATAATAGGCTTACACTGTAGCAATATTGGACTATGGTCTGAATGTGAAGCCAGAAGATTAGTTAACCTCACCTGGGGAAATAACTGAAGCCAACTAGTACTAGCTATAGCCCTATCTAACCTTTCTTCAATCACATGAGGGGTACCTCGACTCTTTATCCAAGTAAACTGATGTCCCTCAATTGGAATATCTGTTAAATCACAATCACTAACTGCCTGTCGAAACCCTATACACAAACCATTCGGGTGAGGATGAATACCTTTTTTATCAGACCGAGAGAGTAAGTCATTGAAATCACCAATAATACACCAAGGAATAGAAGACATATTACCTAAAGATCGTAAGAAATCCCAAGCAGCACGTCGCCTACTCCGTTCAGGATACCCGTAATAACACGTTAGCCTCCACTCGCCTCACTGCTCATCTTCCACTAACATATTAATAAAATTACGCGTGTAATTCATCACTCGACACTTACTACTATCCTTCCAGAACACAGCCAGGCCTCCACTTCTGCCATCAACATCAATAGCTAAACAGGAATCAAATCCCAACAAAACACGAATGGATTCAACATGTCTATTATGCGATAAAGTCTCGGACAGGAATAAAATATTTGGCTTGTGTCCCCGGGCAAGCTTTTTTAGATTAGGAATTGCACTCGGGCCGCCCAAACCCCGACAATTCCAACTAAGAATAATCACGAGTCCCGGCAGTCCTGGGAACTGCCAGAACCTGCCGATAAAAAATGCTGATTAGTTCGAACTTCTGAACCCTCCGCTACTAAACTTGTCGCCCTTCTTCTCTTTCTCTCCACCTGAGTATCCATATCATCAGGATCAAGCTGATTTCCTTCATTTAGAGCTGGTGTTGCGATCAATTGTGCTGTTGTGGTATTATCATTGGTTATGGCTAGTATAGGCCGATTGGAGATCAAAGATGCAGCAGGTGCTTCAATAAATGAACTCTGAATCGAGCTTGATTGTCTAACTGCTGCTGGCCTTATTGGAGGGATATGGCCCCTAACAGTAGACAATATCCCACCATTATCAGGACCTCTACTCTCACGTGGGGATGCCACATTAGTTTGGGTGGGTCCAGTCTGTTGTGACCCCCTCTCTCCTGAAGTGTTACTCGCATCCACGTCAGCCCTATTTCGCCCTTCCTCGTGTAACCATCGTGAACCCACCCTACCACCAGGACGTCTTACTTCCGCCTTTATCTCATTTGACCAGGTTCTCCGACCGTCATCTCTTTCCATAGCATACTTAACCTCGCACTTATTTTCTGCATGACCAAGTCGTCCACATACAAAGCAAAACAAACCAAGTTTTTCATACTTAAACTTCACAACACCCCCCTTTCCACCATTCAATTTGATCTTCTTCTCGATCTTCAATGGACTCCTGACATCCACCCTAACTTTCACCCTCATATACTTCCTCCAGAAACTTGTGTTGTTATTCTTGTCATACTCCACAAATTCCCCAATATAATTCGCAAGACCTTTCCCCACCGTCTCAAGCATTATGCCAATTGGTACATCATGGATTTGCACCCATAAATTGACATGGAAAAGAGGGATATCCTGTAGAGCAACCCCTATCTTCAACCTGTCAATAATCAATGTAAAGTTATCAAAAGTCCAAGGCCCGGATTTGAGAACCTCCTCCACATCCAGAGAGTGGAAAAATTTGAATAGATACAACCCTTGAGTAGCTTCCTTCACTGTCATACCCTTCACTGGTCTCCAAACATCGGCTAAGCACGCCTTCATACTATTAAACCGTATGGGTCTATCATGAACGAAGCGGCACACCAGACATAAATTTAAGTCGTGTTCTTCATTGGTATCCTCCTCCACCACAAAATTCAATTCTTCCTCCTCCTCAAGATTAAGAGATTCAAAATTAATCTCAGCCACATTATCGAAAATTAAGGGACACACAAAAATTAACGAGAATTAAGGACCACACAACACTCTCCCGAGACCGGAGAGACCCCCAACTCTCGAGTAGCACGGACTACTCAGAGACAACAACAACAACAAGAGCAAATTCTCAACTTACTAGAACCGAGAAGAGAATCGCAAACTGAGCAGAACAGGAAGAATATTCAACTACAACACTGTTCCAATCGCAACCCTAGCACCGACGGCGACCTTCAAACGCAATCCCTAGCAGCGGCGGACATGAACTTCGATCGCAAACCCTAGCAGCAGAATCTCGAGTTCTGGCTCTCTGGTATCACAAACCCAATCGCAACCCTTGTACGATTTAGCAGCACGTTATCGTAATCACAGAAGGAGAATCTCTGTTATCGCAAACGCAGAAGGGGTGTTTTAATCGCAATCGCAAATCGCTGAACTTAAGAAGACAAAAATGGAATCGCAATAGTAGAAGGTCTTTGAATGAATCGCAATCACCGAGTTATTGCAATAGTTGTTCCTGTTCCTTAAATCGCAATCGCTGACTTTAGCTGTTTTGATAAATCGCAATCTCTGTTATCGCAATCGCAATCATCAAGTGTGTGTTTATTGCAATCGCAAGTGTGTTGAAATCGTTCTCTGCTATCGCTTTCTGCAAATCGCAAATCGCACATGCCTATGTGTTGTTATCGCTCTCTGCAAATCTTTTCACTTATCCATCTTAAAGGATAAAAAAATTAACTATTAGACTACTTGACGAATTTACATATGACTTATTCTCATTAGATGATGGGTAAATACTCTTAAATTATAAAGAAATAAATTAGAAAAAACCATTTTTTATATAACAAAATGTCCTTTAAAATTTGTAGATAACAAAAAAAGTTTTACATTTTTAACTTGTTGCATGGAGTGCACTGCAGTGGAGTTTTATCGATGCATATCTTGTTAATACTTTTTGAGCAAAGTGGGCCACATCTTGTTTTACTATCACAATTATGAGGGGGTGTGTATTTCCCATGTGTGGTTGATACTATTATGTACTAGTACTTTATATCATTGTCTAAGTCAATGATTACCTTGGAGATAATTTTTGTGGCCAGTGATAACTATAACATAACATGTGGTAGGGAAAGGGAATGGTGTAATTGTCATGGTTGAAATAATAGCAACTTGACATGGTTGATACACGTTGGTACAGCAAGGATCTCATTTAGTTGGATTTGAATCCTCATTACCTTTCTTTGGAAGCAGGGGTGGGTCTAACTTAAAATGGCATAATGATGTGTGCTGTTCGTGGAGTTGTTAAGATTAGGGGTGTGCATCGGGCGGGTACGGGCGGGTTCGGGCCCAATATCTCAATGATGGCCAAAACCGAGTGGACTTTTTGAAGGCCCAATTTCGACCAAATCTAGACTCAGATTGGTCGGGTCTCGGGTATTCGATCATGGCGGGTCTCGGTTTGGGTTGAGGCGGGTTGGCTACTTTGTAACTGGGCCAAATTTTACTCTTCTTTTTTCATAAAAAAAGGCAACATTATTATACCCATTTAATTACTAAAAAAAAATATTGGGCTTCTTGAAAATTGGACTATTTTATTTTTACACTTCAAAATTGGGCTATTTTATTTTTACAATTAAAAGTATTTAAGAGTAAGTTAAAAATTTATAAATATATAGATCCACTAAACTAGTGAAATAATTAAAATTTAGGGGAAAAAACAAAATAATAACATATTAACATAATAATTTAACATATATGCTTAACAGTAGCATCCCATTAGCAGTAGCTTTCTAAAAACATATTTAACATAATATCATATTTAACATATGTAGTTAACATATGTTTTGACCTGCTTGACTGTCTCTCATTTACACATTCAGATCCAGCCCTGCTTGATTGTCTCTCATTCACACATTTAGTTTGGCTGACATGATTTGTTTTTCTTGACTTGAACAAATTTCACAAGTTCAACTTAGTACTACAAATATATTACAAACCATTACAAATATATATTACAAACATGTGATTAAAAATCTGAAATTGATACTCAACGTTGTTGTTTGCTGCCACGACCATTACCACCATTGATCATCCTCGATTCAAATTTCTATTTCATAAAAGTGGGCTGGAAACAAAATCAAACAAAAAATGAGTGTCATTTGCTTGTTTTGATTTGTAATTACCTTGATTTGTAATTGCTTGTTTGATGTTTTAAAATCATAATATTAATTTCTTTCTAATTTGCTTATATTTTGATTATAAGCATGGTCTACCTTGATTTGCTTATATTTTCAAGAGCAGCAGATCATACACCATCGATCAACGTCAACTCCAAAGGTTGCACAACATCAATCTTAAAAATGGCAAAAATAATTCAATCATCCAAACTGAATAAGTTCCAAACAAAATGACATTACTTCATTGTCAAATATAATGCCAAATAAGTAGGACAATTTAGTTTAAGATTGTTAACTTACGTAAAGACCAAGACAATTTAGAACATTAAGTCTCCACAATTAAGTTGTTTCCAAAGATTCTACATACAGAGGCTCCAGCAAGTCTCTCAAGCAACTAATGCGTTAGAGCATCAAGTCCCTTCAAATAAAAAATAGCAACAATTACAACATAGACAGTGACTAAAAGGTGAATGGAAATAGAATAGAGGCAGTAACTGGCAATTTCATATAGATTACTTACAATTGCAAAACAAATATCCCTTAAATTACAAGGGAGGCATTAATTGTATGTAGGCAGATGGCAGCAAAGCAATAAGATGTAGTGACTGAAAGATTGAGTATAAAAAAATTCAAACACTATAATTGATAAAAGATTCAATTGGCAAAAGAAACAAACAATTTAATTAATACACTCACATTTCATTCCAGATTTTGGACAGTTGCATATTAATATTCAAAAAAGCTAGCATGCATTTGTTACCAAAAAAAGTAGCAGCCAAGCAGGTTCACCGAGTCATGTCTTAGCAATGACTCCCAAAAAGTTCAAAAAATCATCATAACTGCAATGAATAAATAAAATAGAATGGATTAATTGAACAAATTAATATAAAGCATAGAATGACAAGTAAGTACGCTATAAAATTTAAAATACCAGAAAGTTCTCAACCACGACCAAAAGGTCATGACTGAGAAGACGGACCAGCTGCAAATGGATCAACTGCTGGTGTAGCTGCAGAAGATGGACCAGCTCCAAAAGATGTGGAAGCTAAGGATTCACATAATTCTAAGTGACAAAAATAGAAAGATGTTAATTTAAATAAAATTAACCATTATGTTAAAATACATATTCAAATGTTAATTTAAATAAAATATCATTACCTTTAACAATCTTTTCAGATGCATCCAAATCTTCTTGACTATGCTGGTCTTTGAATTGATTGTTGCAAGGCAACAACCAGTTTTGAGTGCAAATCAATGCCTCAGCCATCTCTGGACTTAGGCAACTCCTAAAACAATCTAAGATTCTACCACCGGTACTAAAGGCACTCTCAGATGCCACAGTTGAAACGGGAGTAGCAAACACATCCCTAGCCATAATTGATATCAACGGATAGGTCAAGCAATTTTGTTTCCACCACAAAAGTACATCAAATTCACCCTCTTCATCAATGTTAGGTGCATCCAAATATTTCTCAAGCTCGGTTCTCCTAACACTTGAATTCATCTCTTTCAAATAATTCTTAAAACCACTCTGAGGTCTAACAACATTTAACTGCTCAGCTGAAACACTACTTCCAGCCATTGACAACCCCGATGAACCACTAGAAGATGGTCTATTCCTATTTTGATGGTCATGGGCTGAAGCATACCAATTAAACATTTTGACCAGATTAGTTTTCACTTTGGTTAACACTGCTTCTGCCAACTCAGGCTGGTCATTGTACATTTGAGGTAAAATATACTCAAAAAACCTCATCTTAAAGCATGGATCAAGTATAACACCAAAATAAATTAGATCATTCATGTTCATAACATTTCCCCAATATTTTTCATATTTCAGTTTCATGTCCTTCCCCATGGCACTTAAAACAGGATCAGAATCCCGAATGGCCAGCTTCAACTCATTGTGAATTTTGAACAAGTGGTGAAAGGCAGCATGAATGGACACATGAGTAGAGGTTGAAAAAAACTTTGTTGCATCATAGAAAATTTTAAGAAACTTCATGAAGGCGCGTGCCTTATCCCAATCATCAAAGTTAGGGGGACAAGAACCAGCCCCAAAATACTCGAGATAACTAGGGTCTTCGATGTCAAGCTTATCAAAAGCAATTTGGAAAGGTTCAGCTGACTCCAACATCAGATAGGTTGAATTCCACCTAGTAGTAACATCTAGAGAAAGACTCTTTCTACATGTTATTCCAGCAAAACCAACACACTCTTTAAACTTGGCTAGTCTTTGAGGGGATGATCTCACAAACCTCACGGCTGTTCGGATTTTAGAAATGGCCAATTGGTTGGTTTTCAAGCCATCATTCACAACTAAGTTAAGGATATGAGAGGAACACCTAAAGTGCAAATGCTTTCCATCTAAAACCAAACCATTCATGTTATTAATCCTCCTTTTCAAAACTCCCACAGCTACATCATTTGATGATGCATTGTCCACAGTTATTGTGGACACATTTCTAAGACCCCATTTCCTTAAACTCTCCTCAACTAGTTTACCAATGGTATCTCCTTTATGGTTGGGAACAACAGTAAAGTTTATAATTTTTTTAACATAATTCCACTCATTGTCAATGTAATGGGCTGTGAGAACTAAGTAGCCAAGATTTTGGACAGAAGTCCAACAGTCAGTTGTGAGAGCAACCCTTGTGCAATCAGATCGAAACAAAGCCCTTAATCTCGCCTTTTCTTCAAGGTACAACTTAAAACAATCCCTAGATACTGTGTACCTTGACGGGATTGTATATTGGGGCTGTAAGGTTCTAATTAGCTGTTTGAAGCCCTCCCCCTCAACTACCTTAAAAGGTTGTTCATCTAAGATTATGAACTTGGTAACAGCCCTCTTACAAGCTTCAGCATTAAATCTATGGCTAGCTGCCCCTAAAGTATGACCCAAAGTTAAAACAGTTTGAGAAGGGTCATTACTTAAGATTTGAGGGTTTTTAGGACAGATTTTCGAATGAACAAGCATGTTTGTGGTTCCGTGAGATTTAGGGTCACAAAGATACCTTTTGCCGCAATAGTTACATGCGGCTGTTACCTCTGGACATTCAGACTCCGGCAATTTTGTGAAGCTTTCCCAAGCAGGTGATGTTTTCCTTGGCCCATTAGCATTAGGCTTCCTCTTCTTTGTTTGCTTAGGTGGGAGAGATGCTTCGACAGCGGGAGTGGCTTCAGTTGCATTTGGAGGCTGAAATCCATCATGAACTGCTGCAATTGGTGGCTGACTTCCATCACCATTGACTTCAAGAATTTCTGAAAAGTGAAAACCGAATAGAACCATATGAGAAGCATAACATAACATGACATAAATGAATACAAGAAAACATAAAATTAACACTAAAAAAACCATTAACTTACTTAAAACTGAACACAAGTTAATAGAACAAAGAAAATAAATATTATACTTTCAAAACATAAACACTAAAAATAAAGTAAATATTAAATAGTTCAATACTTTCATTTCAAATCATACTTTCAAAACAAAAACAAGAACTTCAATATTTCAATACTTTTAAAATAAAAATAAATCAAAATAAACGTATATTTAAAATTTAAAAATAAATTAAACTGGCATAATAACAAATAAATATAGAACTAAAATACAAATTTAGAAAACAAACTGAAAATAAATAAACTGTCTAAACAAAACAAACTACAAAATTAAAATTAAAATAAATAAACATCTTAAAAAGAACAAAGTTAAAATAAAATAAAAAATAATTACAGAATTAAAATAAAATTAAAATATATTACTTACCATTTTGGGTTGATTCATTATCCATATCAATATCAATGTCATCCATGAGTGAGTGTTTCAGTCCTTCAGCTTCTGTGTTAAAATTAAACATAAATCAGTTAATATTTTAGAGAAGTAACCATGAAAAAAACAAATAAAAGTAAAGCACAACAAAAGCTAAACCCAACAGTGAACAAAATTACAGAAAACATAAACTAAATTTTTTTTCTCTGATTTTTAAGATATTTTAAAGAATCAACAATAAATTTAGAGATATTATTAGATATGATCTTCTGTTTTTTTAACATAACTCTAGGGTTTCAAAAAAAAAATCTGAAGATCAAATTATTTTATAGAAATTTTAAAACACGGAAAAGAGGATGATGATGTTCAAACTTGAAACAAACACAACAAAAACCCAACAACAGAAAATAGAAGAAAAGCAGAAGTTAGAACAAAAAATAGAAAAAAAAATTCAAACACAGTAATTAGAAATTAGAAAGTAGAAGAAATCGAAAACTAAAAACAAAAACAAAAAAGAGAGAACAGAGAAACGAATCTACTCACAAGATCTGCGATGAGATGACGAAAAGAAGAGATAGAGAGACGAAGGAAGGTGTAGTAGTGAAGAGTGAGCTATTTAGTGTGATTTTGTGTGAGTATTGAAGGTTTAACTGGGTTGTTGTTTGTCATGAACATTCAAGGAAGAGGAAACATTGTTGCTGCGCAGTTTCTCTTCAGATTAGGGTTTGTTAGTTTGATTGAGAAAAAGATAAGATTTGCTTATATACCTAGGTTAAGTTACAGTGGTATGTGATTTGGATTTTGATATGGGCCTAGTTGCATATTTGGGCTTAAAGTACAGTAGTATAATAGTAAGGAGTAGTAAAACTTCGGTCGGTTTCGGTTTGTATGGGTGGAATTTTAATAAAACCGGACCCGACCGGTCCAACCCATCCAGAACTGAATTTTCTAACCCGTGACCCGGTTCACCCAGTTCAACTCGCCCGAGTCGGTTTTTCAGCTTTCGGTTTTTTCGATTTCGGTCGGTTATCTTTTTTCTGCACACCCCTAGTTAAGATTATATATATGTTCATATTTTGTCACGTTAAAGTTTTGTCCAATTTCTTTTTTTGACAAAATAAAGATATCCACTCATTCAAATTGGTCGAGTACATCAGATTCAAGTCCAAATTTAATACCGCTAAAAACAAAAAGGATGAATCTGCGAACAAGCTCACAGCATTCAAGTTAATAGCATAAATCGGCTTACTCATGTCTACCAATAATGTGATAAAATCAAAGTAACCGGAATACCTATGTCTCCGGATCTGCATCGTTGACGAACTTAATCACTGTGTGAATCAGTAGTTGACCGAAGTTGATCTGCCGATTTAATCAAATGAACACCGCACAACAAGACGATATAACAAACAAACACCGCACCAAGACGAGATATCAAACAACGTCGCACTGAGACGACCAAATCGCACACAAAAATACAAAAGAAAGATCTAATCTACGTGAAAATCACTTATTTAGAGTAAAACAAGTTTTAAACAGTGTAATTAGATAGAATTTCCTGCTTGCTATATAATGATGTGTCCAAATTGTTCTAGTAATTTGTATCCAACACCGACAAGTATTTGATGCTTCCTGATACCTATTGGAGAAATATTCTGTGATTTTTTTTTTTAAGGTTTAACTATAATTTTGCTCTCCGAGCCAGTTTTACTCGCACACAAAATTGGTCCATCTATTTTAAAATCTCCTATATTTGATTGTTATACTTAAAAATTGTGATTTGACATATTTAAATTATGAGTCTTGCTATATATAGCGAAAAACATTTTCACGAATATCACGAAACAAGATGAAAAACATGTTAGAACACGAAATCACTTTAATTTGAACGATTCAATGCACTATGAATCAATCCAAATGCACAGCGGAAAAACACTAACACTTAATCAAAGAATCCACAAAATGGAGGTTCAAAAATGAACCTCACACACACACTTTCTGTATATTAGAGAAGAAAAAGATTAAGAGAAAGAAGAATTTTATTCATCCACTAATGGGCCAAGAATGAAAGTTACATACACTAATCACTTACACTTATTATTTATACAAGTTACTTCAAGCCTAAGTAACCTGAGTCAGTTAGAAACAAACTTCTAACTCTCTAACAAACTCTAACTAACTAAACAGAAACGGTTATGCTTAGTTGGCACTTATTTCTCAAAGACTTAAACCTTCTGTATGCACACTAAACACAACAGAGGATATCTCAACATGCTGCATCATCTTGTGCATCATCATGGACAATTAGATTGAGACAGATGCTACAGCCTCATGTGCCTCATCATGGACAGTGCATATATGAATTAGTACACACACTCAATAAAACATGGTCCTACTTTTCTTTAACATTAACATCATGAGAAATGTTATTTAAATATCAAAAAATGGGACATCTCTACAATATCAAGGGGGTGTCACATGTATATAACCGAGGAGTTCTTCAAGAAATTTGGTTAATGATTAACCAAATTTGTTGAAGAACTCACCAATTATATACACGTGACTCCCCTTGATGTTGTAGGCATAAAATCTTTCAAACTTGAACTTTTAACTTTGTTTTAACTTTATCATCCGCAAACAATCAAAAGGTGTCCCATATACAATTTCTCGTAAACAAATAGTTGAGGAGTTGGAGATCAAATTTGGTTAATGTCAGTTAACCAAATGTGTTGAAGAACTTCTCGATTATATACACGTGACTCCCGTTGATGTTGTTGAGATGTCCCCTTTTATGTTTAAATAACATTATGTACAATTACTATTAACATCCATACAATTACTAAAAGTAATTTTTTAGCTATTAAGTTTAGTTACGTACCCGTATTTGCAGGCAATTTTCTTTAAAATAAATAAAGTATAATTCGATCCTCGCAATTGCGATCGGAAGGGGCTGAAACCACTTGATATTAGAACTGATCGCCGAACCAGATTAAACTGGTGGTGAAAACAAAAAAAATAAAATAATATATAAATATGATATATAATTGAATTTTACCTTTTTTTTTTGTTTCGGTCTAATTTAACTTTTACAAAACCGACTTATAAGACGGAGATTGCGTCCACAAGTGATCTAATTTAACTTTAAGTTTGTAATTTATAAATCTTGGTGGTGAAAACCAAAAAAATAAAATAGTATAAACGTGATATATAATTGAATTTTACTTTTTTTTTGTTTCGGTCTAATTTAACTTTTACAAAACCGACTTATAAGACGGAGATTGCATCCACAAGTGATCTAATTTAACTTTAAATTTGTAATTTATAAATCTTGGTCCTATTTTTTAATAATTTATCTGATATAAACGTAAAATTTAAATGACTTGTTTGTAATAAACGTAAAGTTTAAAGTACCTATTAGTTAAGGACCTATGACTACATTTTGCCTATTTAAGTTGAATTTAACTCAACCTCACAAAATTAATTTATAATACGAAAATATTTACCACTTATAAAATATTTTTAGGCCATATCTCAATTAATGTGAGACTCTTCATAAGAGTACTGACACAGCCAAATTCCAGTAAAAAAATTATTTTAGATAAAAATTTAATTTTTATTTAATTTAAATTAATTTAAAAACTCCGGCTTTAAATCCCTCACAAGTGGATGATGAAATTGATCTTCTCGGATTAGTTGGTCCTAAAGCCGGATACCGAATTTTCAAAAATATATGTAATATAATAAAATATTAGATTATAAGATATTGAAAACCAAAGAAAAAAAAAATGAGAGTTAGAGAGCGTGAGAGCATCGCTGCACCTAGGGCAACTCTAGGTTGGCTGCGCCGGTCTTCTTCACCGGCGGAGAGGCAAACACGGGGGGCGGGGGGGGATTAGGGCAGGGTGCCAGAAATGTGGTGGGTTGATGGAGAGTGGACTGTGGTGAAGCGGAGAAGTCGGAAAGAGCGGCAACAGGCGGATCGTGGTTTCAACAGCGAGAGACAACAACGACAACCCATAAGTAGATTGACGTCCATTATAAGCCATTCATTCTTCCATGATTGGCATCACAACAACCATTCCCTAGAGCATGATCACAACCAGTTCGGCAGGTCTCGGTTTGGTAGGTATCGCTCACGCTCAACATCAGTTCTGGTGCACAGACATCCTTGGCGAGGAAACTATTATCACGGCACACGCAGGGACATGCTCCAACAGGACAAAGGCCATTACCATCACCAGCATGCTAGACGACATAGTAGGAGCCAGACGCTCAAGTTTGGAAACCGAAAGCAACACGCGGGATCATGGCAAACTCGCGATGCCACAAAATCAGAGTTTGCTCATACGATGTTTGGTACGGTGCGATAGGAACATGAGTGTATTGATAGCTTGGGTACTGATTTAAAAAGGTATGTCTCTTTTTACTTCACAAATTTCCCGGCTCAATTATTGCGTTTTTATCTTCGTAAGGGGTTTGAAGTGTGTGGAATGTTGGAGGATGTTTACGTCGCGAAAAAACTAAATAATTTTGGTGCACCTTACGGCTTTGTTAAGTTTTCTAACGTTAGAGACGTAAACAAACTGTCAAAAGCTTTGAATGCCGTTTACTTCAGTCATTTCGCGTTCGTGCTAGATTGGCAAGGTTTGACCGCAATGAGGCGAAGGAGGATAGGAATCCCGGGACGGTGAAGGATGGACACAAGGAAGGAAAAATGGGTCTAGAAAAGGATGTAGAAAACCTTATAGAGAATGGAAAGGTTGGTTTTGACTCTGCTTTGGGTGAAACTGTCACTACGGAAGATGTGCGGGTGGGGGACATCGTGGTTAGGATAGGGACCTTACAGGAGCCGATAACGTGAATGGATGCCCCGGTGCAGGAAGCAGGGTTGATGGTAAGGAAGCCGATTGCGCCTAGTGAAGTTGCTAAGGAAAAGGGCGATAGAATTCTAATACGGAATTTTAGAACTAAATCTGACGACGTCCAGTGGGCACAAAATGGTTTAGTGGAAACGGTCATAAATGGCGAGGCGGTTCCCGTTGTTCAGAACAGAATAACGGATGCTGGTTTCCACAATCTGATAATTATCCCTATGGGAGCTGACAAGGGTTTTATTCGAAGTGCGGCAGGGGCGGATGCTTTGACAACAGTTAATAGTGCTAAGGATTTTTTCACACTCGTTTTTTCGAATTGGATGAGGTGGGGAAAGGAAGTAGCTCCCTACCGGAGGGGCGCGTGGGTTCGATTGTATGGCATACCGATCCACGCTTGAAATGTGATTTTTTTCAAGTTGTGTGTTTTTTATTGTGGTAGGTTCTTACGTGCGGATAGTGTTTATGTCGACAGAGATAGGTTGGATTTCGCCCGTGTTTTGATTGCAACGCCTGAATTAGAAATTATTAAAAGAGTTGAGAATATTTTGGTAGATGGATCCCTATCAGAAATCAAGATAGTGGAGGAATGGGGATATTCTTTAGGAGACGACACCTGCCTTTTCGAGGAGGAGAGCGACGTGGAGGGCTCTGGAACTGACAATGAAGTAGAGCACATCAACCGAGATAATAGACACAATGTTGACTTGGTGGTTGAGAAATTAGTGAATGAACTGGTGGAAGATGAAGACCCCGAGCTTCAAGAGAACCAAGTCGAACATTTCTCAGAAAAGCAAGATAAGATACATTTAGCTAAGGAGAGGACTGTTGAGAAGGGGGTGCAAAATAACCACTTGTCGAGCCCATCTAGAAACTCTTTTGAGGTTGATACTTCAATGCACTCGGACTTTCAAGGAGATTGCAGAGCTAGGGTTGTGAGGAATGGTGATACTCTTCTTGTTTCAGAAGCACATGGAAGTTCTTCTATATGTAATACTATTCTTATGCATTTATAAAAAAGGTCTTATAAAGCCACTAAATTTGGTTTAGTGGTGAAGGGGTTTGGGTAGAAAACATAAGGCCTTAAGTTTGATCCTCATTGTAAACAAAAAAAAGGTCTTATAGATTGGGATGGAGGAAGTAATATTATTAAGAGCGATATTTTTGTCCTTTTCAACAAAGATTGGTGTTAACCATGGTTTCCGTCCAGTTTAGAGGGGAAAGCAAATTCATGTTGATACTAGCTAAAACTTTCCTCCCTTTCCTCTCTCATCCATTTTCTCACTCATCTTCTTTTTATTATTATTTTATTGATTTTCTCTCTCCTATTACACATAAATTGTTGAAGGAGAGAGATGGAGGGAAGGAGAGGATCCACCTTCCACTTTTATGGGTTTGGATCCTCTCCTTCACCTATTTCTCTCCCACTCTCTCCTTCACTTATTTGTCTCTATCTCTCTCATCCATTTTCTCACTCATCTTCTTTTTATTATTATTTTATTGATTTTCTCTCTCCTATTACACATAAATTGTTGAAGGAGAGAGATGGAGGGAAGGAGAGGATCCACCTTCCACTTTTATGGGTTTGGATCCTCTCCTTCACCTATTTCTCTCCCACTCTCTCCTTCACTTATTTGTCTCTATCTCTCTCATCCATTTTCTCACTCATCTTCTTTTTATTATTATTTTATTGATTTTCTCTCTCCTATTACACATAAATTGTTGAAGGAGAGAGATGGAGGGAAGGAGAGGATCCACCTTCCACTTTTATGGGTTTGGATCCTCTCCTTCACCTATTTTTCTCCCACTCTCTCCTTCACTTATTTGTCTCTATCTCTCTCATCCATTTTCTCACTCATCTTCTTTTTATTATTATTTTATTGATTTTCTCTCTCCTATTACACATAAATTGTTGAAGGAGAGAGATGGAGGGAAGGAGAGGATCCACCTTCCACTTTTATGGGTTTGGATCCTCTCCTTCACCTATTTCTCTCCCACTCTCTCTTTCACTTATTTGTCTCTATCTCTCTCATCCATTTTCTCACTCATCTTCTTTTTATTATTATTTTATTGATTTTCTCTCTCCTATTACACATAAATTGTTGAAGGAGAGAGATGGAGGGAAGGAGAGGATCCACCTTCCACTTTTATGGGTTTGGATCCTCTCCTTCACCTATTTCTCTCCCACTCTCTCCTTCACTTATTTGTCTCTATCTCTCTCATCCATTTTCTCACTCATCTTCTTTTTATTATTATTTTATTGATTTTCTCTCTCCTATTACACATAAATTGTTGAAGGAGAGAGATGGAGGGAAGGAGAGGATCCACCTTCCACTTTTATGGGTTTGGATCCTCTCCTTCACCTATTTCTCTCCCACTCTCTCCTTCACTTATTTGTCTCTATCTCTCTCATCCATTTTCTCACTCATCTTCTTTTTATTATTATTTTATTGATTTTCTCTCTCCTATTACACATAAATTGTTGAAGGAGAGAGATGGAGGGAAGGAGAGGATCCACCTTCCACTTTTATGGGTTTGGATCCTCTCCTTCACCTATTTCTCTCCCACTCTCTCCTTCACTTATTTGTCTCTATCTCTCTCATCCATTTTCTCACTCATCTTCTTTTTATTATTATTTTATTGATTTTCTCTCTCCTATTACACATAAATTGTTGAAGGAGAGAGATGGAGGGAAGGAGAGGATCCACCTTCCACTTTTATGGGTTTGGATCCTCTCCTTCACCTATTTCTCTTCCACTCTCTCCTTCACTTATTTGTTTCTATCTCTCTCATCCATTTTCTCACTCATCTTCTTTTTATTATTATTTTATTGATTTTCTCTCTCCTATTACACATAAATTGTTGAAGGAGAGAGATGGAGGGAAGGAGAGGATCCACCTTCCACTTTTATGGGTTTGGATCCTCTCCTTCACCTATTTCTCTCCCACTCTCTCCTTCACTTATTTGTCTCTATCTCTCTCATCCATTTTCTCACTCATCTTCTTTTTATTATTATTTTATTGATTTTCTCTCTCCTATTACACATAAATTGTTGAAGGAGAGAGATGGAGGGAAGGAGAGGATCCACCTTCCACTTTTATAACTAAACATAGTGTAAATTTCTTTCCAACCACTTTCATCTCAAACAATGATATATAATGTGGGGATTTTGGCTAACATGGAAGACTTAACCAAGTCTTTTATGGTGAACAAGTTATGAATATTAATATAAGGAATACGAATTTTACAAAATCTATTGTTGGATTGAAAATTTATATCATATAGATCTGCCATAATTTTAAAAAAAAATTAAAAACCCATAATCCGTTAATTTTTATCGGTTTCAATAGCATATCAAATGAATTTTGATTTCTTTAAAAAAAATTATGGATAATGTATATGATATAAATTTTCAATCTAACGACAGATTTTATAAAATACAAGACAAACTTTATAAAATTTGTATTCGTTATATTAATATTAGTTATAAAAAACTGATAAATTTAAATTACAGTCATTCCCCTATGTATTAACCTTTTTGTAAAAGAAAAATTAGGGATTTTTTCAATTTTAAGCTGTATGTTGCTAAGTACACCTTGTAATTTTTTAAGTGGTCGCGTATTAGCAAAACCTATAATATATATATATATATATATATATATATATATATATATATATATATATATATATATATATATATATTTCCTCTCACATTTTTCTCACTTTTACTCATACCAAATAATCAAATTCAAAATATCATCTTACTTTCTATCCATTTTTAATTTATTTTAATTCTTTAACATTCTTTCTTTTCACTTTCTTTCGTCTAACTTTCTTTTCTCATATCCAAACACACCTTTAGTGTTAAGTGTATTTTCTTTAACTTGTATCAATTCTTTACTACGTGGTGAAATACTTATTTAGACACAACACATAAACAAAAAAATTAAAATTATATTAATTGATGTGATTATTTCATTTTTTATATTTAATTTTGTTTTTTATGTATTTGTGTGTCTAAACCGTTGACAAATGGGTTTGTTTGATAAGAATATTTCCTTAACTGACTACAAATGGGTTTTGTTGGATATTTGAATTGGCCTCATTTCGCTAAAACAAATATACAAGCAAGATGTTGGACCAAATGTTTCAACATGTGGGTACAACCTGTGTACCAGTTTGTCGCGCCAGCTGTCAAGCGCGTTTTTAAATAAGGAAACCACATTTTTATATATACTTGTGTGTCAAGTAGCATATTTCTATGGAGAATCAGCGAGGAGATATTTTCTAAAGATGTTTTGACTTTTAGGAAACAATATTTTTAAGGAAACATTGTATTTGTTTCAAGAATATGTGTGCTGGATATTCCTTGGACCAGCTGTGTGTTTGAAGGCCCAAATCCAGTTGGGTATAGGTTATAAATAGAAGCTTTGTAACCTAGTTTTGTAACAAGTCCAAAATGTAGAAATCTAAGGGTTTTGTCGTGTAGCCACTCTCTAGGAGAGTTGGTGTAAAAGTGAACCATTCGGGTTGTTAGTTGGTCACTATTGTCATTGGAGGATGCTTGTAAGCAACTCCAAGTTTATGTATTATGCCGAAGCCATTGTTCATCATAGATATAGTCATTAGGGTTCGTGTCATTGTGAGCCTTTCTTGTGGATTCTATAACACAAGCTAAGGACTGAATTTGTTCTATGTGTTAATTGTAAGGTTACTCCTAAGCTGTGAAGTATGGAGGTAACTGTATGTGTCTTACTCGAAGCTTTTAAGCAAGAGTAACTAGTGTCTCGTATTATGTTCCAACATCATATTCAACATTGTAAGAACAACACTATTTGTGTTGGTTGTAGGGAAATGAGATGTGATCTCATATCTAGGAGTTCCTAGGTAGAAGTTGCATTGGGTAGGGATTAAGTGAGGAGTTGTAAACGGGGGAGTTTAGCTCTGAATTAATACTGCTAATAGTGGATTTCCTTCCTGGCTTAGTATGCCCCCAGAGTAGGAGAGTTGCTCCGAACTGGGTTAACAATTTCGGTGTGTTGTTTATATTTTTCAGTATATGTTTTTAATGTTATATGCCCTGACGTGTTGTTCTTGACAGACCAGATGATTCAACATCCTATAGAACATCTGGTTCTACTATACCAGAATTTCAGGTTTGTTTGATAGAGGAACATATGAATTATAGGGATATGAATTGAATGCAGTCGCTACAGTAATTGCATGCAGCTGGGATGATCTCAAGCGTCTGATTAAAATCAAACGGTTCAAATTTTAAAGTTAAAATAGTTATATTATAAAAAATTAATTTTTTTTTGAGATCTAAAAACTGTCTGATTTTGATGAAACGGTTATGTTAACTGCAAGCTTACTGCACCCAGACTGATTGCTTTGAATCCATTTTTGAATTATAGTGATAACGAAATGACAGTAAATATTTTTTTTTATTTTTAAATTCAATGTTCTGCTATACAAAAAAAGAAAAATAATAATTCAATGTTCAGCTTGATGACTGATTGATTTGAAACATACCAATTTTACTAGTGGTTTACTCGGGAGATTTTTCTCCATATAAATTCACTCATTGTCATAATTGACATAAAACAAAAATTGGCACATAAAGAATTCATTATGCATGATTCAAAAAAAAGAATTCATTATGCAAAGATCTCAACCTTTCGGCATCAAAATAATTCATGCGGGTTAGAAGGTAAATGTTTAAGTGAGCTTACTTTGATTAGTAAGGACATCATACTATACTATGTATAGGTCAGTTTTAATTTCAAAAACTTCATTTATTCACCTTTTTTATGATATAAATTTGTATTCGTTAAAACATTATTGAACGGTATAATATTAATTAAATGTTACACTGGTATAATTTAAACGGTGCAATTCATATTTGTTAAAATATTATTGAGCAGCATAATATTACATACATAGTACAAATCTAAACTAAAAAGCACAAAAATCCATTTATTGATTTGCATTACACAATTGACACACACACACTTCAGCCGACACATTTATTCCATAAAAACGAAGGATCAAAAGCAGCAAATACGCATATTCAAAATATGCTAATACAAATATCACACTAATTTTAAAGATGAACACTTAACCCAACTTCATGCATCCATTAAGCCATTATATCACTTAAGCAAATATGCATTTATGAATTAAGCAGCCTGCTGGACAAGATGAGCATCAATATCTCGAGTGCATTTGCCAACATATTCTATCCATCCATTTGGAGGGTCAATATCTTCATTGATCTTTTCATATTCAACAGTCCATTTAACTGTAGCACCACCATCAACTTTATCAAATACTTCAATTATGAGCTTAAAGATCTTATAGTTCTTATCAATATCTGGACCGAAGATCTTGTGAACAATTTTTTTGTTCTTTTCATCAATTTCTTCAAAGCTCTCATAACTTGTTTGTACCTTACCATCTGTTGTAATGTCAAAGGAAATTAATACCAAAAAATTAATTAAAGGGGTTAAAATATTTATAGAAAAATATAAGGACCCAATTTTTTTGAAAACATACACTTCTATATTGTTTTCAGTTTTCAAGTAAAATATTTTCTAAACAAAACTCAATTAAAACAATAATAATAGTTGTCCCGTGAGCTTAGTTCACGTTGATAGAGACATCTCATGACATGTTTGTACCTTAATCACGGCAGATTTAGTTGTTTTTCGAAATCTATAGATAGTTTAGGCTCCTATTCAATCTTTAGACTCTTTTTAAAAAGCTAAATTAGTCCAAACTTTAAGGAGGCCGGAACACACTCTTTTAAGTCACAAGTCAATACCACCAGACTAACTTAAATCGATTCTTGTCTCCGGATCTTGTCTCTTGATAGTTATTTATCATCAAATGCTAAATTTCTCAACATTGTGATTTCCATCCACTCTTGCTATGTATGTTCAATTATTTTTCTCTCTATCCATACTCATTATTATACGAAGAGACAGAGATACATTGTCGGTTTTCATGTCTCTAAATATCACAAATATGATTATTTTTTATCCTTGTCCTTTTTAGGATTAAATCTTCTTTTAAAAATTAAATCCCAAATTCAACATTACAAATTTTTTACTTTTTATAATATTTTAATGACAAATGGAATTTAGGGATCTTTATGAAAAATAAAATTAATCTCTACTATTACACACAAAAATAACCAATTTTGAGAGAAAAAAAGATGTAAATAAAACTTGATGACAGATAAAACCATGTCAAACAAGAAGATTTGGTTGGCATATTAATTGAATTTGATATATAATTTACCTAGGATATGTGTCCAGTGTTTAACCGAATCATTATGATGCCACTCATCACCTTCATGAAGTTTGGTTTCATGAACACTTCCACAAATGTTTTGCAATTGGTGAATATCTGATGCGAATAGCTTGAAGAACTTGTCAGCAGATGTTTTGATCCCAAGTTCAGTACTAAGTTTACCAGCAAGCACCATTTTTTTATTAGAAAAGCAAAAAGAAGAAACAAAGTTGATATGAGGAAAGTGTATGCCACCCAATGGCTTAAATAATGAGTGGATTAAGTATTGTCGCTTTGAAGCTATGAAGCTATGAAGCACAAACACTGACACAGACACCGGATACAATACAGACACTGACATGTCGATACCGATAATAATTTTTAAAAATGACATAATTTAGTGTAATCATAAGTGTCAGTGTCAGTATTCGACACTGACACATGTCCGACACTGACACGCCTAATCTGAGGAGTGTTCGTGCTTCATAGTTCTCAAGTTATAATAATGAGTAGGGGTGGCAAAAGAGGCGGCCCGCCCTATTTAGTATCGTTCTGTTTAAGCCTGTCTAAAAGCATAATGAAACAAGACGGATCAAGTCAAGCGTCTGAGCTCAAAAATTAAGTTACACTAATGGCGTTGTGTTATTTTTCGATATAGAAAAATTCGATTTTAAATAACAGCACTGAAGAAATTATTACTAGCCGAGTCATGGTTCGATACACTCTCTTTAAGACGTTTCACGCCACTGCCCTCAAATTTGTGCAAGGCAGACTAGCAACCGTGAAGTCTCTAGGATACAACAGTCAATTCACTAAAATACTGTTATACTACTGCACTTGTAGATAACGGGCATAAAGACACCTTCGATGGTCAATAAACCAGTCAATAAATCAATAACAATATCACTTTTCGTAGTGGCAACTACTACTTCTCTGAAACAACAAGAAATAATATTTTTTTTAGATGAAGATAGAATCGAGATAGAAAAGAAAGATTTCGAAAATTTAGAAATCTAAAGCAAAAAATTATGAAAGTTGAAATTCTGAATTTATAGAAAAGGAGCAAAAAATAATTAATAATAATAATAATTATTTTTCCACTTCCGACTATTAAAAAATTAATATATCACCAAGCCCATACCCGACCATGCCAAACAAACTGGGTACCTCTTAGGGCACACCCCAAGTAATGAGCCCTCCATATATAAACACTATCATATGGTGTCTCTCAAGCAATGCGAGACTTAAAAAAGTAGAGTTTTTCAAATTCACATACTCATAGTTCTTCCACACTTGTGTTTATTTCTATACCAAATTTCTTCATTCAAGTTGTTAACTTGTTCCAACACGTTGAGGTAATTACAACAAAAAATCTTTTTTTTTTGAATGGCAAATATATATATATATAAAAAAAACACACAAAACTATGTTACAAGAGAAAATCTGAATATGTTTTTTCACACATGCACTGCGGGTCCATTAAGCCGTATGATCACTGTATGAAGCTCCGATACTTTAAAAAATGATAAAGTATCGTGTCCGATATCGATACTCATTCGATACTCTCCGATACTCGTATCGGAGAGTATAAGACAATTAATATTATTTTTTTAAAGAAAAAATACCGATACGTGTCGGATACTTCTCCGATACGCGTATTAGAGAAGTATCGGACAACTAATGTTCTATGATGATAGAACTGGAGGACATTATACTGATACAATCTGTGTTTCCTCTTAAATAGTGAATGTTAGAGGATGATGTTCTTTGTGTGGTACTTATGATGTTTTTTTTGGATAGTACTAGTTATATTATGTTTGGGTAGTACTTACTTAACTTAAGATATGTAATCGTCACTTGTTTGCTCAGTATATAATCGTCAATTGTTTGATCAGTTTGAGTAATTTGAATGTTAATTTCTTATCATTATCGGTTTTTGTTATGTTTATATATTGTGCATTTATATATATTTAATTTTAAATTTAATTTTTAAATAACGTACTGCGACAGTATCGTATCGTGGATTTTGAAAATTTTCCCATATCACTATATCGGTATCGTATCATATTGATATCGTATCACGTATCCGGGCTTCATAGCATCAAATCGTCGGGTGTTTTCACATATTTCTTATAATAATTATTATAATGCGACCATTGCCATTTACTTAAGGTCCATAGACAATTGTTTAAATATTTCTCATCTATTGGTAGAAGTTATAATCCGTTACTAAAAGATGATAATCCGTACATAATCCTACTACTAAAATTAATTTAGGCAGTCCTGCGAGCTTAACTCATGACATTGCATTTTATATCCACAGAACCGAGGTTCGAACCCCAGTCATTCCAGTTATCCATTTTAATTAAAGATAGGATTTCTAGCCACTAGACTATTTGACAAAAAAATAATAATTTAGGCAAAAAATATATTAAAATATACTCACGAGAACATATCTTTATGGAGTTTTTTTTTCAATTTTAAAAATTATTCATTTTTTAATTTAAAGATCATGCAAATAATTAATCCAACCGGATGAATCTATATCATGAGAACATATGTCATATCATTTAAAATATATTAAATCACATTTTTTAACCGTTAAAATTCGATTTAGAGACCAAAATTTGAAGATTCTAAAATATAAGGACCAATTTCGTAAATGAGCGAAAATTGAAGGACTAAAACTCATACTTAATATTATTTTTTTGTTGATAAAAATACAAGATACGTTTGCAATACGGCAATGTATAACTGGATAAAGTCGTGATAGGCTAAGTGTAACAGATAAGGTGGACATACAATTATGAGGCCTAGTCTCTGCTAGGGTTTGCTATCTTCTCTTTTGAGAAGCTTGTTTTTCAATCTTCACAATTGCCGAACTAGTTTTTCCGAGTACACACACACACACATTCATCCATCGCATCATGGCTAGTGTTAATCTGGAGGACTTGTTAATACATAAGAGGAGGAAGAAGAGGGATTCAATTTTGACATGGAGGATGAAGGAGAGGAACAAGGGGATTTCTGGTGGTGCCTTGTTGGAAGATTTTTAAGAGATCGACCTATTCATGTCAACTCCATGAAGGTGGTAATGGCAGATAACTGGAGGCCTGTAAAGGGAGTGAAGATAAAGGAGGCAAAAACAGGCTTATTTTTGTTCCAATTTGCTCATGCTCTTGATATGGAGGGGGTGCTTCAATGAGGACCATGGATGTTTGATAATCACATGCTACTTGTGGAGAGAGTTAAACTAGGAGTTCAGATTGAAAATATCCCATTGTACCATGTTGACTTCTGGGTAAAAGTGCATAATCTTCCGGTGGGACTCATGGCAGAGAAGGTGGGGACGAAACTGACTAACTACATGGGTGCTTTTGTCGAATATGATAAAAACAACAATTCTAGCTTCTAGAGGCAATACATGAGACTAAAAGTTCAAGTTGATGTTCGCCAACCACTCAAAAAGGATACTAAAGTCAAAAACATTGGAGGAGAATGGTGCACGGTTAAATTCAAGTACGAAAGATTAAGAGTTTTTTGCTTTGTCTGTTGAATCATGGGGCATTCTGAGAACAAATGTGAGGTCCGATTCGCTAAGGAAAATGATGGAGTCAGACTTTGGTCAATGAATTAAGAGCGGAACCAAGGAGGCGAAGTGGACGGAAGACACCACGATGGCTAAAGGAGGAAGGAAGCGGTAGTGGAAACTGTTGGTGTTTTGTATGTTGGCCTCATTTTGCAAAAACAAGTTCAAGCAAGATGTTGGACCAGATGCCGTAGCATGTGGGTACAACATATGTCATGCCGGTAATTAATGTTCTATATTGCGCGCCATATCTTTGAAGATTCTCTGAAGCAATATTTTCGCCTTACTTGCTTATCAAGACGCACGTTTTAAACAAGGGATTATAAGGCGGCTGCACCAAGAAATACTTTCCAGAAGATGCTACGTCATTTATGGAAACATGTGATTCTTTCCATTTCATGTGTGCTGGATTTTGCAAAAGGACAGCTGAAGATTAAAGCCCAAGATGAAGACCTAGCCCATGCTAACTCAGGTCATATAAATATGTGAAGACTAAAACCTAAATGACTACTGAAGCCGTATTTGAAGAATATAGTTTTAGGGTTTGAGTCTTGTTTATTGTAAGCCTTTCTTGTGGATTCTATAACACAAGCTTAGGCCTGTTTGGTTTGTATTTCGTGTAACTTCTCCCAAGCTTTTAAGCACGGAGATTGTTTGTTTGTTTGGTTAGTGAAACCACACTATTTGTAGTACTGTCATAATCACGAGGTTCGTGATAGAAAGGAAGTGAGATGGGGTCTTAAACTTAGGAGTTCCTAGGTTGAGTTAGCACGGGTAGAGTCTAGGTGATAAGTCGTAAACTTGTATGTTTGCTGTGGGCTTAGAACTAGATCTATTATAGTGGATTCCTTCCTGGCTTGGTAGCCCCCAGAGTAGGTCGTTGTGAACGCCGAACTGGGTTAACAATTCTCTGTGTTATTTACTTCATTGTCTGTTGTTTTTACTTGTTGATTATAATCTACTGTGGACATACGCTAGAGCATTTGTCTTAGCATTAAAACTGGTTACGTACGACAATTGCTATAGCTTCTGTCTTAACATCTGTCCTCAGTAGGTGCCAGAATTTCAGAAACTATGGCCGTGGAGAGAGAAACCCAGTTGACCATAACTCGGGCGGTCCCATGCATAATTATGACATTCATAATACTGTCAATAATAGCCAAAACCAACCAGTTATTGCTTCAGCAGTTACTGTTAGAACAAAAATGGTTCTTAGAACAAACCTCAAGAGCTTCATAAAGTTTTGATGATAACAAAGTATTAATTTGCATTTGAGAACACTAATGATCTTAAATGAAAGTATGCAGTTAACAACGAAGATAGAATTTGAGAAGGTCAAAGAAAATTATATGCATCTGAAGCATTCAGAGGTTCTGATAGAACCAATTCTGAAGAAAACCTATCAGAAGCTACAAGAGTCTCAGAAGAAAGAAAAGACTAAGAAGCACGAAGAGTCTATCAGAAGCAAATGAAGTGTACTCTCAGAAGCTACACAAGAATTACTAAACATATTCATCTGATGGAGTCAAGTCTAGAGATATCTCCCTCAAGTTAAAATCTATACAAAGACGAAATGGATGCTGCTTTGTGTCAGTCCAACATGTCAAGAAAGGAGTATCAAGACAACGGTATTAAAGTTACCTCTTCTGTGCAAAGAAACTATCTTCGAGAAACAAAGAAGCAGAAGCAGTTTGCCACTTGTGGAATAAGTTAAAAATGGTCTAAGTAATTTTCAAACGGGCAAACTGATCTTCCACAACGGTCATATGCAAACGTCTTTATTTCTGAGCCTATAAATACAAGACCTCTTTGAATTGATAAGTGTTGAACGATCGAACATCTCAAAAGAGCAGAAACTTGAGAGAACTGCATACAACAGAACAAGAAGAAAGTGTTCGTTCAATCCAAAGAACTCAATAGCAAACATCTGCACAAGACTTAAACTCAGAGATCGTCATTCAAATATCAAAGCATTATGTTTTGATAACTATTGTAAGAGTTAGTCCTAGATGTATATTTGTAAGCAATCTTATTGTATAAGATTCAAAGTCTCTTGCTTTTGTGCTTGAGCAACTTGTGAAGTCTCTTGCTTTTGTGCTTGAGCAAATTAGTGTAAGTCTCTTTCTTGTGTGCTTGAGCATATGTGGAAGTCTCTTGCTTGTGTGCTTGAGCAATTGGAAGTCTCTTGCTTGTGTGCTTGAGCAAATTGTGTAATCTTTTGTGATTATAGTGAACTCTCTTGTTAAAAAACAAGGGGCTGGAGTACTCTCAAGTTGTGAGGGGAACCAGTGTAAAACTTTGTGTGTGTGTGTGTGTGTGTGTGTTTCTCTCTCTCTCTCTCTCTCTCTCTCTCTCTCTCTCTCTCTCTCTCTCTCTCTCTCTCCTCTCTCTCTCTCTCTCTCTCTCTCTCTCTCTCTCTCTCTCTCTCTCTCTCTCTCTCTCTCTCTCTCTCTCTCCTTCTCTTACTTGCTTGTGATTGTGTCTTTGAGTTATCCGCTGCCAAATTCAACTCTGATAGATTTGTAAATCTTAAAGAAATTTTAAATCCTCAAAACACAATTCAACCCCCCTTGTTGTGTTTTTCACACCTTCAGTTACACAAAGTGATACCCACCAATTAACAGCCCTGCATAATCAGCCGTTACAACCTTTACAGAAAACCAATCCTATTACCCTTCAAACGTCCAACCAAACCGACCAACAATCAATAACCATCAATTCTTTGTCCAATACATTATTATTAGCTAATCATCAGCCGCCGACCAACCAACAACAAACCGACAAACATATTAAAACTAATAATGAGCCAGTTGTTACACCCATTCAATTCACATTCGCCGCTACTTTGACTAATCACCCATTTCTGTCTAACACGAGGAACATGTGGGCCCAGCAGAAACCAGTCAACATTCCCCTAAACCGAACCATCAAAATAAATCCGACCCAAACCCATAACCGAACCATTTATAAAATAAGCCGACCCGACCCAAACCCCAACTCTGCCGACCCGAACCCAAACATGAACAGAAACAAAAATGCAGACATGGAAGTACAAACAGAGAAAAAAAAGGAGAAGAGAGGAAGAGAAGAAGGAGAACGATGGTCAGACAGAACATATTCAACATTTTTTAACGACAGGTCCTAGCAGCCAGAACTGCCGGGGCCAATGATTGTTCTCAGCTGGAATTGTCGGGGGTTGAGCGTTCCGAGTGCAATTCCAAACCTTTGTGATATAGCTCAGCGTCATAAACCAGATGTTCTATTTTTATTTGAAACATTGTCCAAAAATAAAAAATGGAGAGTATAAGAGTCATGTTGAAATTTGATAATTGCTTGTCAGTAGATGTGGAGGGGAGAAGTGGAGGTCTTGCTATTATGTGGAGGAATGCGGTAAAGTGTAGAGTGATGAATTACTCTAGAAACTTTAAATATATTATTGCAGAGGACGGGGAGAAAGGAGATTGGAGACTGAAGTGTTATTACGGTTACCTATAAAGAAATCGTAGGCGTATGGCGTGGGACTTACTCAGAGAACTAAGGGACATGTTACCGTTGCCTTGGTGTGTGATTGGGGATTTTAACGATCTCTTATCGCAGGAGGACAAAAGAGGCCAGCATCCACATCCCAACTGGCTATGCTCGGGGTTCAGAAACACAGTTCACGAATGTGACCTCACTGACATCCACCTGTAGGGTTATCCATACACCTGTATAAAAACTAGAGGGACTGACCATGTCATTGAGGAACACCTGGATACACCCTTAGCAACATCGGAGTGGCTCTCTCTATTCCCGAATGCAAAATTAATCAATCTTTTGACATCGCATTCAGATCATAGTCCGATTCTTCTCCAATGCTCCCCGGTGATCAGACAAGAATATATGTATGCTTTTAAATTTGAGAATAGTTGGTTAAAAGAAGAAGATATTGATAAAGTGGTTGCTGAGGGATGGCATAGTGGAGATGGAGTTGATATTGTACACATGCTCACCCACTGTGCGGATAAACTTCAAAGACGGGGATGAGGAAAGAAGAAACAATTCAAGGAGGAGATCAAGGAATATGAATCCGAAATGGAAAGATCAGGGGACAAGAATGATGCGGCAAGTGTAGCACGTTTTAAACATGCCCAACATCAACATGCGAAAACACTTGTTCAAGAAGAACTATTTTGGCGACAACGGGCCAAAATGCATTGGCTCAAAGAAAGGGACTTAAATACAAGATTCTTTCACATGTCGGCTACCTCAAGAACAAAATTGAAAAGGATTGACAAGTTGAGTAATGAAGCTAATGAGGTTGTTACAAGGCAGAATGAATTATGTGAAGTAGCAAAAAAGTACTTTGAAGAAATATTCAAACTGAAAGGATGAATTCAGGAACTGGTGTTATCACTTATCCATCCAAGAGTATCAGAGGAAGACAATCACAGTTTAGAAGCTCCTATAACGAAAGAAGAATTGAGAAGCACTCTCTTTCAAATGCACCCAGACAAATCACGGGGACCTGATGGCTTAAACCCATCCGTCTTTCAGCAATTTTGGAACTTATGTGGAGATGAGGTTTTTGTAGCAGCTAAAGAGTGGCTAGGTTACTTTCCCTCTTCATTAAATGAGACCAATATTTGTCTTATCCCTAAAGGTGATAATCCAATTTCTATGAGGGATTACCGTCCGATATCACTATGTAATGTGCTTTACAAAATGGTGTCAAAGCTTCTTGCAAATAGGCTAAAAAGAGTCCTCGACAAATGTATATCTGAGGTGCAATCAGCTTTTGTGGAAGGGAGGTATATTACTGATAATGCCTTGATTGCTATTGAAATAATTCATGCATTGAAGAGAAAAACTAGAGGTGTTAAAGGGGAAATTGCTCATAAAATTGATATAAAAGCAAGGCTTATGACAGAGTTGATTGGAGCTTCTTGAAGGGTGTTCCGAGTAAGATGGGTTTTTCGGAAAGGTGGGTGCAATGGATGATGTTATGTGTCAACACAGTTAACTATTCGTCTTTGGTGAATTTTGAAAAAGTAGGCCCTATTCATCGAGGCAGAGGTCTTAGGCAGGAAGACCCTTTATCTCCTTACATTTTCATCTTGATGGTTGAAGGGGCTAACATCTCTTATTAACAAGGCGGTAGCTAATGGTGAACTTCATGGAGTGAAGATATGCAAAGGGGCACCTCCGATGTCCCATTTACTTTTTGCTGACAACTGCTTTATTTTTGTAGGGCTAATCTATCTTAAACTAGGAAACTGATGGAGATTCTCAAAATTTATGAGGAAGCATCTGGGCAAAAAATCAACCTATCAAAGTCAGAAGTGTTCTTTAGCCGCAACATTAGTAGAGCAGCACAAGAGGACCTCTCTAATTTAATGGGTGTACGACATGTGTTAGGCACTGGTACCTACCTTGGCTTGCCTTCCATGGTGGGTAGGACCAAGAAAGCGACATTTTCATATATCAAAGACTGGATATGGAAGAAAATCAATTCTTGGAGAAGTCGTCCACTTTCTAAAGCGGGTAAGGAAGTTATGATTAAGTCTGTATTACAAGTTATCTCGGCTTATGTTATGAGTATCTATCTTTTGCCGGATTCTTTAATTAATGAGATAGAAAGAATGATCAATGCTTTTTGGTGGGGTGGCGGGAATAATAATAAAGGAATCCAATGGCTTGCTTGGGACAAGCTAGCATGTTCAAAGGAGGATGGGGGTCTAGGATTTCGAGATTTCATTTGTTTAACATGGCAATGGTGGCGAAACAAGGGTGAAATTTTATCACTAAACCATCTTCTTTGGTAGCTAGAGTTTTCAAGGCTAGGTACTTTCCTAACTCTTCTTTCTTTAATTCTAAACTTGGAAATAATCCAAGTTTTGTTTGGCGAAGTATATGGAAAGCTAGAGAAATATTGCTACTAGGTCGTAGGTGGAGAATAGTGGATGGTAGTAAATATTAAAGTGATGAATGAGCCATGGTTACGAGAAGAGGAAGGACAATGGGTAGAATCTCCACAAAGTCAAGGTTTGTATCATTTAAATATCCAAGACCTTATGCTTCCATCATTGAAACAATGGGACCTAGACAAAATTACTTTGTTATTTTCAGAGGCGGTCAGGGACGGATCCAGAAAAAATTATTAAGGGTGGCAAAAATTTAATGCATGTATTGTCTTTGTTTTATTTTGAAAATCATAAACTAGCTTTAATTAATTTATGCATATATTTTTTTACATATCATCCCTCCATTTGAGGTAATTTTATTTGAGATGTGTCAAACGACAAACGTTAATGTTGGTCTCTCTCAACTCTGATTCAAACTTTAATCGCCGTGTTTTGAGATTTTAACCCTTATACTAATTCAACTCTGGTTGGTTATGCTATATACTTGTGTGTTTTTTTATTAATAATTAAGATTTTATTTTTTATTTTTGGTAAAGAAATGCCTTATTTTGGTAAATAAAAAATCAATCTCAATCTAAAAATATGTATGTAGGTGGCATGGGAAGATCTTTTTAATATGACTGAAAATGCCACAACTTTACATGTGTGTGTTGTGAAAACTAGAAGGTGCACTTTAGAATTTGGGGTGGCAGCTACCGTTTCTAAACACACAAATAAAAAATATTTAGAGGGGCGAATATATAATCTCATCTATACATATCAATAAATCTTTGGAACTTGGGGGTGGCGGCTGCCCCAAATATGGTACACCTAGTTCCGTCCCCGGAGGCGGTGGCAGCCAAGATCCTTGTTGTTCCATTGTTGGAATTGGTTCAAGAAGATAAATTCATATGGGAGGAGGAAAGAGATGGAGTATATTCGGTAAAATCGGGTTACCGAAAATTATTGAGAGAGAGGCAAGGAAAGAATAGGCCGAGAGATAGGGATGATTGGGGACGGATTTGAAAGATTCAAGCGCCACCTAATGCCAAACATTTTTTATGGCGGATTTGTAAAGAATGTGTACCTACCCGGATGCGTCTAAGAAGTAAACATGTTCAATGTCCTCTAGAATGCCCGTTATGCTTTGTGGAATTGGAAGATGATTGGCATATATTCTTGAATTGTGAAAATAATAATGAAGCTTGGAATGCTATGGGAATTGAACATGTCTTGCATCCAAGGCTTAACTCATCTCATACTGTTAGAGATTTTATTTTTGATACTTGTTGTCATGTTAGTAAACAAAAATGCAGGAAAAATGGCTATGCTACTATGAATGATTTGGCAAAACAGAAACAATATGGTGTGGAATATAACAAGTTGAATGCTCGGCAAGTTGGCATGCAAGCGGCACAAGCGTGGAATGAATGGGCAATGGTTCAAGGATTGCTTGAAGAGGAACATAAGCCGCTGTTACAGCAGCAAAATACAGCACCAGTAGCGCTGTTACAGCAGCAAAATACAGCCCCAGTAGCGCAACAAAAAGCCGGACCAGCAGCGTATCAGTGGCAGCCGCCGAACCTCGGTTACTTGAAGTGTAATGTTGACGCTAGTTTCTATACCGCAGCTGGAGTAACGGGAGGAGGATGGTTGTCAACCGACAAGCGAATATGGTGGCTCACTCCTTAGCTAGGGCTGCCTATTCTATGCCTAGTCACTGTATTTTTGAGTCGGTTCCTCGTTGTATTGATAATCGTTTGATTAATGAAATGATATAAGTTTGCTTTTGTAAAAAAGAAAAACAGATAATGTTTGAATAGTAAAAGTATAAATGCATGATATTTTGTTAATTTTGTTTTTTAACTTTTCTTTATGATGGCTTCCTTTACTATTTTTGTTTATTTTATTTTCTTTGTTCATGCTCTCCGCCTCCAAACACATAATGATGTGTTGTTTAGTGTGAATATGAGAAGAAAGAAAGGATGTCGAGGCAGAAAACATTCAAACACATTAAAAAATATTTGATTTTTTAAAATTTTCAATTTTTTTTGACAGATTTATGGTTTTTATTTAAATTGATTTGAATTTGAACTTCATATTGGCGAGAACTGCAAAGATCACGACAATTAGGTTGTTGTTCCACTTAGTTACTCCCATGTATTACATAAGGCCCGGCCATTAGCATGTGCACGGTGTGCTATCGTGCCAGACCTCCATTTTTTTGGGGACCTCTTAAAAAATATATATGGTAGTATGTCTCTAAAAAAATATATGAAAATGATAGCTATTTTTTATATTATTAATTTTACTTTGTATGACGAGATAAGAATATAAATATTTTGGTCTCATAAACATAGTCCAGTTGGTAATGACATTGTATTTTGGTCTCGGGGTATGAAATAAGGTTTTCCCATTTATTCACCTAAAGGGTTGAATCTCTAGCCACTAATTAAGCTACTTGAAATTTTTTTTTATGGTATTAATGTTAATGTTATTTATAATTTAAATTTTTTTGATTAATTTATAATTTAAATAAGATTATTCTTTTAGAATTTTTTACTAAAGAGCTAACTTTTAACATTCGAGCTGAGTCTCGAAATAGTTGGGACCGGCCGTAATTACATTAATTCTAATATATATATATATATATGTTAGAAATAATATAAAATCATTGATGTAGCCTTTCCTAACAGCTTAAGCTTTTGGGATAATCGGTTATTTGACATGGTATCAGAGCCTCTATGACTAAGTGGTCTAGAGTTTGATCCCCGCTCCCCTTACTTTATAATTAAAAAGTGGAATTTAAGCATATGGTAGGTGGACCTATGCATTACCCACGCTTCAAGCCCAAGTGGGCTCTTGCGTGAGGGGGCGTGTTAGAAATAATATATAAAACCATTGATGTAGCCTTTCCTAACAGCTTAAGCTTTTGGGATAATCGGTTATTTGACAATATATATATAGGGAATTGTTAGGGTTGATTGCAATGTAAGTCCCGCATTGCTAATGAAGGAAAAAAGGTCAAGAAAATTATATTGGAGAAGTCCCACATCACTTAGAATAGTGAAGCAAGGGGGAGCTCAATGCTATATAAAGAGACCTCAATTTCCTTGTTTCAACACACCAAGCAGTAGCACCTGTAAACACTTTAAGTTTATATTTGTGTCTTTTTCTTTTTTCTCATATGCTCTTGTTTTAGAGTATTTGAGATGTAGTTCAAATATTTACTTTGGAGAGTGTGGGTGTACTGGGGTCATGGGGTGGTTGAGAGTGAAGTCTATGTGTTGTAACAATTTTCACATAGTGTTTATTCTCTGGTTGTCGGTTTTGACAACGGCCGTGGTTTTTTCTCCGGATTTGGAGTTTCCACGTTATATTCTTGTGTTGTGATTGTGTTCTTTTATTTTCTCTATTCCAGTTATTTCCCAAACAACTGGTATCAGAGCACCTGGTTTGATTCTAGGAGGGAGTTTCGCTGCGAAGGGCTAGAGAAAAATGATGGAATAGTCACGTTTGGCTTGTCGAAGATCAAGTCAAGTATGTGCTGATACAATCAGGGTTACACAAGGTCAGCCTGGAGAGGCGGTGGTAATAATACTCGACCTACTCGGGTTACGTCTGAAACAACAACTTTATTATGAGGATGCGGAGGCGCTAGTGGAAGTTGGGAATCGGTGGAGTATTGAGTCATGAACTTTGGATGCTCCTATCACATGTGTTTGAAGAAAGAATACTTTGAAACTCTCGAGCTAATTGAAGGTGGAGTCGTTCATCTTGGTGACGGGAAAACTTAAGGTTCAAGGTATGGTTTCAGTTTGTCTTACGAGGTTTGACAATTGTGGATTTCTTTTACATGATGTGAGGTATGTTCCTGGACTTTGATGCAAAGATAGTTGGTTCTACTATTTGTCATGCATCGGTTACTAGTGGTGATTCTCATGATTTGGTTAAGTTGTGAGACTTCGGTTGGTACTTGTTAGTGACATGAGTTTAGTTGGACTAGTGAAACAAGGTTTACCAGGTGCTGGAACTGAACTGGCATTGTTGGAGACTAACAATGGCTTGAAGTATGTTTCAGAGTAGATTAAAGAGAAATTGTCCAGGTGAATCGGGAGCAGTATGTGTTCTTATGGTATTTCCGCTATACCATGGAAAAGGACGAATTATTGCTAAGGGATTCAGAACAACACACGGGCATTGGTTGGCATTGATGCAAGGTGTGTGGTGAGTTATCTTGATGGCTGATGAACTTCCGGGAAAGCCAACATGGAAGTTGCACCATGAAGTTTCAGCAAAGTTTCGGGATGTTGAAATTCTTGGGATGATGTAGTTCCAAGTGAAGAAAATTCTTGGGATGATTTAGTTCCAAGTGCAGTGTACTTTTTATGGTGGAGTATGATAATTTAATTTGTTGGCATAGATAATGAGAATTATGACTGTCGGTGAAGACAATGATTGTCGGTATAGACAATGGAAGCGGAAGATAATGATTGTCGCTGTAGACAATGAAGATTGAAGACCATTACAATCAAGATGGAGATTGTTGGGGTTGATTGCAATGTAAGTCCCGCATTGCTAATGAAGGAAAAAAGGTCAAGAAAATTATATTGGAGAAGTCCCACATCACTTAGAATAGTGAAGCAAGGGGGAGCTCAATGCTATATAAAGAGACCTCAATTTCCTTGTTTCAACACACCAAACAGTAACACCTGTAAACACTTTAAGTTTATATTTGTGTCTTTTTCTTTTTTCTCATATGCTCTTGTTTTAGAGTATCTGAGATGTAGTTCAAATATTTACTTTGGTGAGTGTGGGTGTACTGGGGTCAAGGGGTGGTTGAGAGTGAAGTCTATGTGTTGTAACAATTTTCACATAGTGTTTATTCTCTGGTTGTCGGTTTTGACAACGGCCGTGGTTTTTTCTCCGGATTTGGAGTTTCCACATTATATTCTTGTGTTGTGATTGTGTTCTTTTATTTTCTCTATGCCAGTTATTTCCCAACAGGAATTGCTATAACACACCCATCACTTTTTGTGAAGGTGTGCTTTAGCATTATAACCCTTTTATTTGCACTAAAACTCCCATTTTTCTTTTTGAAAATATATAAAGTTATGGGTACTTTGGTCATTCTAATTTCATGCTTGCTTCACTGCCTCTCTCTTAATCCAATTTTAGGAAAGAATGTCAATGTTTCTTCTAAAAGACAACTAAGTTCCATGAAATCATTTAACCGGAAACAAACAACACAGTAAAAAAGGCATAGAAAAATTTAAAATTTATCACAGAAATTTATCCCACACATCATTTCTAAAATTTATCCAACAAATTAAATACACATAACATAAATATTTTTCTACTTAATGGGAGAGTATGTTCAGTGAACGAAAATTATATTAATAGCATTTTAGCAAAAGAAGAAGAAAGTGGAACTAATAGCAATGAAAACTTTCTACTTTTTTTTCAACGAAATTTGATTAATTGAGAGAGAAAGAGTCAAAGGACAAAGAAAGCCATGCCAAAACATAATTTTTCTTCATGTTTTAGAATGACAAGAGGGAAGATGGAGGTTTAAAAATAATTCAAAACAAAACATTAGTTTCAAATTACATTATTATCCCTGATATTATTTCATTTTTTAAAAGAATAAGTAGGGAGTTTTTGATCTTTAAGCAAAGAGGTGTATAATGCTAAAACACACCTTCACAAAAAGTGATGGGTGTGTTATAGCAATTCCCATATATATATGTGTGCGTGTGTTATTTTGGAGTTATAATTATAATATTTATTAGTGATAATTTGTTCACATATGAATAATATTGAACTTGTTGGAATGATAATTCTCATTTTGAACGTGTGGAGGATGGCTGTAAGATAACTAGAGTTAGTATCGTGAAAGGAAGATCTTCAGGTCTTTTTCCTCATATACTTATGCTATATTGAGACTGTGTTATGATATTGAGACTGGTGTGTGGTTTGTTGTGAAAAGTTAATTTTGATTTTTATGTATATATTTTGTTAAATATGCTGACATGCTTATGATTTGATTTATTATATTTTTGTTTATGTATATGTGATCATTATATATAATTGTGTCTGTTAATACAGAGATATTATTATATGCCGTGATGCTGTTTGGTAAGATATGTAGTTCGAAATAAAAATTGTTGGTGATGATTATTGCATTTATACTGTCGTGACATTCCATGCATCATGTAGATTGGAGTTAGAAGTGTTGGTGAGATTGGGAAGTGTATGGATCAACAACATAACTCCGACATACAAAATTAGTGAGTAGATTGATATGAGTTTTCTTATTCGGATGATGTATATCGGTTGGAAAAAATTGGCATAGAGAAAATAGAAGAATATAATTACAACACAACAACGGAAACTCTAAAATTAGAGAAAAAACTCCGGTCGTTGTTTAAACCGACAACCAGAGAATATCATTATGTGAAAATTGTTATAACACATAGACTACCCTCAGCCTTCCCACGACCCCCAATACACCACACTATCCAAAGCAAATACCTAACTACATTTCACAACACTCTAATACAAGAGTAGAAGAGAAAAACAAAAGAGTGAGATATAAGCTTAAAGTACTTCCGACTGGTGCATCTAAAAACAAAGAACTTAGGTTCAATAAATAGCCTTGGTCTTCCCCTTGCTTCACCAAACTAAGCGATGTGGGACTTCTTAGCTAAATTTTAACCTCCTTCTTTATTTAAGAAACTGGGCGATGTGAGACTTGACAATCAAATTCAACAATCTCCATCTTGATTGCAAGAGTTCCATCTTCCGCTTCCATTGTCTATACCGACAACCATTGTCTTCACCGACAATCATAATTCTCATTGTTTGTACCGACAAATTAAATTTTCACACTCCACCATAAAAAGTACACTGCACTTGGAACTAAACCATCCAAAGAATTTCTTCACTTGAAACCAAGCAATCCCAAGAATTTCAACATCCCGAAACCTTGCTGAAAATTTATGGTGCAACTTCCATGTTGGCTTTCCCGGAAGTTCATCATCCATCGAGATAACTCACCACACATCTTGCATCAATGCCAACTAATGGCCGTGTTGTTCTGAATCCCTTTGCAATAACTTGTCCTTTTGCATGGTATAGCGGAAAATACCATAAGAACACATACTGCTCCACCTGGAGAATTTCTCTTTACATGCCCAGAAGACCTTGTGTAACCCTGATTGCATCAACACATCCTTGACTTGATTTCCCCCAAGCCAAACATGACTCTTTCATCAATTTTCTCTAGCCTTTCGCAGCAGAACTCCCTCCTCCTTAAATCAAACCAGGCTCTGATACCAATAACAACATAAGAATATAACGTGGAAACTCCAAAACCGGCGAAAAAACCACGGCCGTTGTCTAAACCGACAACCAGAGAATATCACGGTGAAAATTGTTACAAGACATAGACTACCCTCAACGTTCCCACAGCCCCCAGTACACACACACTATCCAAAGCAAATACCTAACTACATCTCACAACACTCTAATACAAGAGTACAAGAGAAAAACAAAAGAGTCAGATATAAGCTTAAAGTGCTTCCGACTTGTGCATCTAAAAACAAAGAACTTATGTCCAATATATAGTCTTGGTCTCCCCATTGCTTCACCAAACTAAGCGATATGGGACTTCTCCAATAACTAATTTTAACTTCCTTCTTTATTTAAGAAATTGGGCGATGTGACACTTGACAATAAACCCCAACAGTATCTTGCATATCATATAGCTAGGGTTTTGGCGCATATCATATCGAGCAAACAAAAAGTTTTGGAAAATAAATAATTATATTTCTTTAAAATGTTTTGTTTGGTGAAGTGTTTTATTACTGTTTTGTCACATTTTTCTTGTGGTGTGTATATATGATTTAATTTTATTTTTTTGATGCAATATATGATTTAATTTAGATAAGAAAATTGACCCTTACATTAAATATGGTTGTAGGTATCAGGTATCCGTGCCCAAGGCAATGCCAAAGGCTATCCATTCCCATAAATATGATGATCCACAATATGATGCTTAAGCTTGCATAGGGATAAACAAATATGAGTTTTATTAATTTGTAATTTTAATGGAACATCTTAATCATTGTACAATTAATTATAATCTCAAATAGCTATTGTTCTTAGAAGAAACAAAAATGTAGTCAAATTGGTATTAGAGCAAAAATTCAGGCTGTTACAATTAGTGCCGTTACATAAACCGAAGAAAAAACAATTAGATCTATATCATCAAAAGTCAAACATCTACCAATAATACAAAACAAAACTTAAACAACATAACAACAAAAAACAAAGAAAATAAATTGAGATTTGAGAAAAAAAGAAAATAATCTGTCTCTAGCAAGTTTCGTTTTCGGTAACGAGAAGTGAAAAATATTATTGGCTTACCTCTCTTCACCAACGAATAAGAGAAATTATCGAAAAAAAAACTCAACTGTGTGGTGTGAAGAGAACATAATTGAGTTTCAAAGTAAAATAAAATAATAACAACAAAAGCTTGTTGTAGGGATGCTCAAATTCAAACCAATCCAAATAAAAACCGCAAATTGATCTAAAAAAATCGAAAATCGCAAAAAAAAGAATATTTTTGTATGTGTTTGAATGTCCTTTTTTGAAAACCACTAGATCGGATCAGATTTCGGATTGATTTTTCAAAACCGCACACATATATTTTAATACTTATTTATCTTTTAATTTAATCTATTTTTTACTTTTTGATATGTTTCAAATATAGTTGATAATTTTTCATTCCAAAATATTAATATTAATATCTAATATATTATATGTTATATTTTACATCAACGTTAATATTTATTTCGTCAAAAAAGTCAAACTATTATTTTATAGTGTTTTCTAATGTTAATATTTAATAAAAAATTTACAATTATAATTTGGGTATCCATAAACCGATACAAATTAAACCACTTAAATTGGATTGAATCGGATTTTTTATTTATCATTGAAAACCGAACCGAACCACGAATAAATTTATTTTTGGATCGGATGAGTTTTTTGCCTCAATTTCGATTGAAACCGAACCGTGAGCACCTCTGGTACTATTATTTGAGAGAGAGAGAAAGCTAGTGGTTTTCAACTACTAGTGGTTTCCTGTTTCCACTTTCTAAGGAATCAAACTGTAACAAGTTTTAAGATTGTGTGTCTCGAGATATGTCAGGTCACTTCATCATGTTTTATATATTGAATAAAACAAGAGCTTACTGTTGGTGTTTTGTATGTTGGCCTCATTTTGCAAAAACAAGTTCTAGCAAGATATTGGACCAGATGCCGTAGCATGTGGGTACAACATCTGTCGTGACGGTAATTCTCGCTGTATTTATGCGCCATATCCTTGAAGATTCGCCTAAGCAATATTTTCGCCTTTTTTCCTTATATACCAAGACACACGTTTTCATTTAGGTTTTATAAGGCGGCTGCACCAGGTTATATTTTCATAATATGCTACGCCATTTATGGAAACAAGAGATTTTATCCAATAATATGTTTGCTGGACTTTTTCAACGACCAGCTGTATTGTGAAGCCCAAAAACGAAGATCTAGCCCATGCTAACTCAGGGTATATATATGTGAAGACTAAAACCTAAAAGACTACTGAAGCCGTCATTTGAAGAATAGAATTTTAGGGTTTGAGTCTGAAGGTGCGTGGAGAAAACACAAGAAGGGGGGTTGAATTGTGTTTTAGATATTTAAAAACTTTTCAAGATATTTAAATCTATCAGAGTCTTTAAGCACAGCGGAATTGTTCACACAATTAATTTACGGCTAAGCGAATGACGAAGGAGTAAATGAGAGAGTGAGAGAGAGAGAAAGACACACAACAATTTATACTGGTTCCCCTCACAAATTGAGAGTACTCCAGTCCCCTTGCTTCCAAGGGAGTTCACTATAATCACTAAGATTACAATCATATGCTCAAGCACACAAGCAAGAGACTTCCTTGCTCAAGTCACACAAGACAAGAGACTTTCTGCTCTAAGTCACACAAGACAGAGAGACTTCCTTGCTCTAAGTCACACAAGACAGAGAGACTTCCTTGCTCTAATCACACAAGATCAGAGACTTCCTTGCTCAAGCACACAAGCTCAAGACTTCCTTGCTCAAGTCACACAAGACAAGAGACTTTCTTGCTCCTACACTCACAAGAAGACTTCTTTGCTCTAATCACTAAGACTGAGATTTACTTGCTTCTACACTAAGCAGAAGACTTTCTTTCTTCTACACTAAGCAGAAGACTTACAATTACTCACGCAGGAGTAATACTAACTTCTAAGCTTAAACTTATTACAAACATAATAACTTCAGAGGCTTAAGCTAGTTTCTATTCTCACTTCATTTGAGAGATGCTTTCTATTACAATTCAAGTTCTCACTTTATTCTGAGAGATGTTTTCTAATGAAGATCGTTAGTCATCAATTCTTTCTTTGGCATATTTATATGAGTTGAGAAAGACATTGAGACGTTGGAGAAATTCCCGTTGTAAGTTGGACAGCTGTAGTCTTTGAAAATCCGTTGAGTAAAGCCACGTCTTCTTTTACAGTTAAGCTTCATCTTTACCGTTTGTCCATGATACAGTAATAAGGTACAACTAGCTCCTAGAGAGAGTAGGATCACATTCTTTGTGACCGTTGTAATTAGTTGTCCTTGATCAGATCATCAGGCTTGATGAGATTAGTTGATGTAGCCCTTCTGATGACTGGGGAATTCCTTAGCTTCTGATGAACCTTTGATAACTTGGATTCTGATTGGTCTTGAATGAATGCCCTCTGATAGTCCTTCGTATTTCAGCTTCTGAACGTCTTCATCTTCTGAACTCTTGTAGGCATCTGAACATCTTTGAGCTTCTGAACTTCTCTGAGCTTCTGAACTCTTGCAGACATTCTGATCCTCTTTGAGCTTCTGAACTTTGTTTAGCTTCTGACCACATTGTAGCTTCTGAACTCCTTCAGAGTGTAAAGATTCAGACTTCCATAGGTTCCATCAGAGTCTAAATTAAATGTGCTCTCGATATATCGTTGGATTCTCCTGCACACTTAATTTAAACATTAGTAACATCAATTATCCATTTAATACGTATTTTGTTCCAACAGAGTCTTGTTATTTGTAAGCCTTTCTTGTGTCTCCTTGATGCAAGTTTAGGACTGTGTTTGAGTTGTAATTTGTGTAATCTCTGCTAAGTTCTTAAGTACAGAGAAGGTTTGTTTTCGTGGTGATTGAAACCATTATGTTTGTATTGTTGTTATAATCACAGGGTGTGTGATTGAAAGGAAGTGAGACGGGGTCTCAAACTTAGGAGTTCCTAGGTTGAGTATAGCACGGGTAGAGTCTAGGAGATAAGTCGTGAACTTGAGAAGTTTGCTGAGGGCTTTGATCTAGATCTATTATAGTGGATTCCTTCCTGGCTTGGTAGCCCCCAGAGTAGGTCGTTGTTTACGCCGAACTGGGTCAACAATATTCTGTGTTATTTACGTTTACTATCTGTTATTTTTAATTGTTCATTTATCGCTACTGTTGACATACGTTATAGCATCTGTCTTGGTATTACAACTGGTTACATACGACAAGTGCTATAGCTTCTATCATAACATCTGTCTCCAGTAGGTGCCAGAATTTCAATTGGCATCAGAGCAGGCACCCTATTCTGTGTGGGTGAGGACCAGGGAAGTTACTTTCTGGCATAATGAACAAGGAAGGTGGTTTCATCAACAGACCTCCTCTGTTGGATGGATCAAACTATGACTACTGGAAGTCCAGAATGGTGGCCGTTTTGAAATCTCTTGATAACAAATCATGGAAAGTTGTTTTAAAAGGATGCAGAAGGGAAGCCAACTACTGAACTGAAACCTGAAGTTGATTGGTCAAAAGAGGAGGATGAACTGGCACACGGAAATTCCAAGGCGCTAAATGCTTTGTTTAACGGAGTGGATACAAATATATTTCGCATGATCAAACAATGTACTGTTGCTAAAGATGCTTGGGAAATCCTAAAAACCACTCATGAGGGCACCGCCAAAGTGAAGAACTCAAGGCTACAACTTCTTACTGTCAAATTTGAGAACCTTCAAATGAAAGAGTATGAAACAGTACATGATTTTCACATGACTATCTTGGAGTATGCTAACAACTTTGATGCCTTAGGGGAGAAGCTAAGTGAGGAAAGAATGGTAAGAAAAATGCTTAGATCTCTACCTAAGATGTTTGACATGAAAGTCACGGCTATAGAAGAAATGCATGACATATCCTCAATGAAACTTGAAAATCTAGTTGGATCTTTACAAACGTATGAGTTGGCTGCTAAAGAAAAGGCTGAAAAGAAAAAGAAAAGTATAGCTTTTTCCTCTAGCACTACTGAAAATGAAGAAGTAGAGAATGTCCCAGAAACAGATGAAAGTTTATTTGAGGCTATAGTTTCTCTTGGCAGACAGTTTAATAAAATACTTAAGCAGGTGGACGGAAGACCCAGGACAAATGCTTAGGGCATCTCTCTTGACAGTACTAATAAGTTCAATAATCTAAGGAAACCAAGACCTGAGGACATGGATACTCAAGAGAAAGGTGTACAGTGCCATGAGTGTGAGGGATATGGTCATATTAGGACTGAGTGTGCGACATATCTGAAGAACCAGAAGAAAGGAATAACGGTCACTTGGTCTAATGAGGATGGCTTTGAAGAAGATCAGGATACTGAAACTGTCAAGCACATTACTGCTCTGACTAGAATGTGTCTATCTGAATCAGATGATGAAGAATTGACCTTTGATGAGTTAGCTGCATCCTATAAAGCACTGTGTCATAGAAGTGAAGATGTGTGTCAGCAGCAACTAAGCACTATAAGTCAGTTGCAAACTGAGAAGGTGAAGCATCAATCTCAAATTGCTCAACTTACAACTCAACTACAATCTGATAAGGCAAAGCATCTGTCTGAGGCATCTGCTCTTAAAGATGAGGTAACCACATTAAACTATAAGCTGACTAGTTTAAATAAACAACTTAGACCGCTGAATAATGGAACTGAGAGGCTAGACATACTTGTTGAGGGGCAAGTTCCTGGAAAACCAAAGGGGATTGGAGTTGAATATACCTATCCTAACAAGAAAAAATTTGTTCCTACAAGAACCTTTGTTCCTGCTAAAGAGGCATATGATCCTACTGTAACCAGACAGATGCCATAGCATCCCCAACAACATCGGTCTGCTAAGCCTAGATCTAAATCCAAGTCCAAAGGATGGGTTTGTCATCATTGTGGTAGAAAAGGTCACATTAGACCTTTCTGTTTTAGGCTGTATGGGTTCCTTGAAAATTTTACCCCACCTAAAAGTGAACCTGTCATTGTCAATACAAAGAAAGAATGGAAACCTAAGAATGATGATGTTGCTCACATACCTAAGAGTCATATGAATTTAAGAAGTATGAAGAAGCCCATACTAATGGAATCTATCAATGTTGTGATTGATGACACATCATATGACAAAGAGACCAATGCTATGACAGATGGTGAAACATCTGTGTATCAGTCTGATACTACTGCAAGTGAAGAAAATTCAGAGTTCAACACCGAAAGTACGATCTCTGAATCAAATGATGCTACAGTAAACAAGGGACTTTCCATTATAACCCAGAAGAACCATTCTAACGAGTTCATTATTGGAAACTCAGATCGAGGAATCACTACAAGATCCAAAGATGTAATTTCTAAACCTTGTTTTGTCTCTAAAGTTGTGAACCAAGATCTTATAGCAACTGAACAACAACTGGAAAATATCTACTCTAAAGTTTTAAATGATGAGCAGTTTGACAAGTCAAGGAGCTCTGTAGGTAGTTGCTTGTATGAGAATTTATAGCAATTACAGTTGCGAGAGCGTGCAAACAAATACTTTCTATTCACTATAACTAGAGTTGCACGAGAAATAAGGGAAATCATTTTCATTCTACAAACTGTTGAAAATGTAAGTTCTCTTGTAACTTCATCTTACTTGATTAATGTTCCCACAATCCCTTTTGCTTATGTGGACGAAGATATTGATGTTACTGAAACTCTCATTGCTTCTGTGAGTATTGTGAAACCTTCTGAAACTACTTCAAATTTGCATGTTGAACCTAATGTTGAAACCCATGTTGAACCACATGTTGGAGCATCTGTGAAAATTGTTTCTAAGTCTATTAGTCAGGATAATCCTATCTTTAAAGCGACCCTAGAAAAGTCTACTTTTGTTACTGTTGTTGTTGATGGTATTAATAGTGAACCACCCACTAAAGAAACCAGTCCTGAACCATCAACTGACCAAATGACTCATCTCCTGGTCGTGTCAAAGAGTTTGTGATTGATATCCCTGCAGAACCTTGTGTTGTTTCTGTGAGTCAAGTAGATTTTGTATCTAATGAGGCTGTTGAACTGTCTAGTACACATGATAGTTTTACTGTTTTTGTTAGTGATTCTGTTACAAATGTCGAGCCAGATGTTGGAGCATGTGTCCTGAAAGATAATGATGTTGAATCCTCTTTTGAGAATGTTGTTGATTTGTTTGAGCACTCTGAGAACCCCATATTAAAGTGGTTGCGAACCAAAATCTTAAGAATACAGAGGCTGATCTAGGTGTTAGTCTTGAAGTGTTGGGTGTGGTGGAAGAAACTGATCCTAATGATCTTTCACCTTATCAAACTATGGTTGATAGGATGAATGAGTATTGATCTTGTTATGATTAGTTGTGTGTGGATATGGGTTATGCTGAAAAGTATTAAATGCGGTCAGATGTAATTACTACAACTAAGAATGTGTTTTGTTTTGAAGTGGTGGTTTCTTGTGTGAAGAATGTGTGTGTGTGTGACTCTAAGGCAGATGTGGACATAGATCGTCATCTTCCTAACATTATCTGCTGGTTTGTATATGTTGTTCTAGGAACAATGTTTTCTTATGCCCTTGTGATATTGTGTAAACAAGGGGGAGATGTCTGTTGTATGAGTGGTGACTATGATGTTTGATGTGGTGGATATCATATGTTTCCTCCAATGTTGATTTATATCTGATATGGTATGACTCCCACGGTGTTATCTTCAATTGTAGTAACTTTCCAACTTTTGAAGTTGTGTGTGTGCTGTTTAATTCGCTGGTGATTAATGTCGCTGATGAAAGTGCTCATGTGTCACCTACCAAATGTGTTGTTTCTGAGCATGTGTCATCTCCTGCTGGCAATGTTCCTGATCATGTGGTTTCCCCTGTCAAAGCCACTGTTGAGTCTGTCCTCAATGAAACTGGTTCCAAACCAGATGTTGTGACAGATGCTAAAGCTTCCTCAGGCCAACCTGAGCTAGATGTTGATAGTGTTGCTAACACTCATGAAGAGTCTGTGTATGTCCAGAAGTGGAAATTTGTGTTTCAACGAAGATAGCTCTTCATGTTATATTGTTGGAGCATTGTTAATGATATTTCATTTTTCCAAGATGTTATGGTATTGTGGATGAAAGTTCGCATCTGTCCTCATTGTTTATGGTGTGATATTGAAGTATGTAGCAGCGTTCTGGGTGTGTTCCCTTTATATTTTCTCTGCTTCTGTTCTTTGGATGTTTTTATTTTTGATCCTGGCCTTGGGTAGTTTGTACACCTAGTGTGCCTATGATTTGCAATAAACGGAACCTTTGAAAAAGAAGGATATGATTGTTGAGCTGAAGGAAACGTGTAAGGCCTTGGAAGAAAAGAAGTTGAAGCTTGAATGAGTGATCCAAGCCTTCGAGCTTGAGGAGGATACTGATGTAGAAGAAGAAGGTGGTGTGAATGTAGGTGAAGATGGTGATGAACTCATGGCTGAAGGCTCTGATGAAAATAAACCTGCCTGATTTTCCTCTATGTTTCTGCTAATTTCTCATTGTGATACTCTCTGGTACTCTATGAATGAAGCTTATGTTTGTCTGAATTATGGCTACAAAGGGAGAGTAATATGATGGTACCTCTATATGATGCTTTGACAAATGCTTTGTCATATGTATGTTGTGATATGGTTTTCTTTTGTCCTTATGTGGGCTATGCCCTGGATATTCTATGCACTTGCATGTGCTTGTGGTCTGTAATAGTGGTACTCCTTGGTTCCTACTATATGCCACTCTGTGTTCTGGATTTCTACTCTATGCATGACTCTTGTTGTCAAAATTTGTGGCTAAAAAGGGGGAGTAGTTGGTATTCTCATGTGGTGCCACATGCTGGAACATGTGTCCTCGACATATGACCTCTGTACTACGTATGATGTTGTTGTACGCTTATGTGTGCTTCAAGTATTCATGAGGAGTCCTTGTGTCTATTCTGATGTAGTGAAGTTGTGATGTAGTGATACTGATAATATCATAATCTGTGCATTTGATATATGCATGTGTCAACTATTCAGGAGGAGTAAGAAAGGAAGAAATTATTTTTTCTGATGTTGTATTTTTGTTCTGATATGCATGGCTTGATGTACTCAGGGGGAGTAAGAGTTACTTTTCTCTGCAGCTTATGTTCCGATTAAATTGTGTTGTATGTGGTGTTGATTAATGGTGTGACATATGCTATGACATATGTACTCCGTGAGTGTAGTATGATCTATTGGGTGCAGAGTTTGAGGGGGAGTAAGTATCTTGTGTGTGTGTGTGTGTGTGTGTGTGTGTGTGTGTTTGTGTGCTCTGACATGTTGAAGGGGACTAATCTCTACTGTGTGATATGCATTGCAGCGGTGATTTTTGGATGTCGAGTTATTAATTAACTTCGAATCGCAATTTAACATTCCACCACCGATCTTTAATTTATCCGAGGGAAATGGAAAAAGTTCGAAAAAACCCTATTTTTAGAGAACAAGGTTCGGGGGTTGGTTATACGAAGGGAAGGTATTAGCACCCTAAGTATCTATAGTACTCTATAGGAACCTCTTGTTTTTATTCTAAATTTGCGCTTTATTTTAATTGCTTGTAAAAAATGTGTAAATGGGAAATTAAAGTGATGATAAAAAAAGTGCTTAAAATGACGAAAAAGAAAAATATTTTTGTTGATTTTATTGATTGGAGAGATAAGTCTCATGCCTACATACCCGAGGGATCAAACCACCGTAGTTCGGGGTAAAAATTACGAGTAAATTTGTTTGTTTGATTTTAAAGTTTTGAAAATGGTTTTAAAGACCAAAAGCCAAAAGTGGCAAAATGTGAGTTTGATTGATGTTAATTTGTGAAGAAAGTCTATATGGTTAAATTGATTGAAGTTTGATTATGAAATAAGACGCGGACACTTGGTTTAAAATCCAAGGTTTATTGAGAAAATATTTTGAGTGATAAAAGACACTTGGTTTAAAATCCAAGGTTTTTGGCGAGTAAAGGATCACTTGGGTTAAAATCGAAGGTTTTAGCGATAAAAGAAGCCATTGGTTTAAAGTCCAAGGCACTTGGTTTAAAATCCAAGTTTGCGATAAAAAGACTCTTGGGTTAAAATCCAAGACTTTCACAATAAAAGACGCCATTGGTTTAAAGTCCAAGACACTTGGTTTAAAATCCAAGTTTTGCGATAAAAGACTCTGGGGTTAAAATCCAAGGTTTTCGCGATAAAAGAAACGTTTGGTTTAAAGTCCAAAGTATGAAAAATGCATGATGACAAAATATTTTTGATGCTTTTTGATGTTTGAAAATGAATTGTTTTGACTTTTTTTTGAAAGAGGTTTTGACCTCATTTTTGAGAATAAAGTGACTAACTATTTTTTGAAGAGGTGTTGACCTCATTTTTTTTGATACAAAAGAAACGGATAATGGCAACACGCGAAAAGAACGATATTAACATTATACTAAATAAGCGCGAAGACGAACCGTAATGATATTTTGATCAAAACGGTGTCTTTTCCCTCAGAATTAATATGCTAACATTTTTTGCGGAAAGCGATAAATAAATATGCATGAGATGCAATTTTTCATTTATAGTGTACATTTATTCCTAATTACATTCTAAGGTATTTGCAAGAAAAATAAATATGAAATGAATGCAAAAGGATGCTATGCAATTTATTTAAATTTACATCAAATCCTAAAAATACAATCTAATGTATAAAAAAAACAGAAGGGGGTGCAAATAACAATAAAAACAGAAAGGGGCGTGCAAACAGCAACTCTGGGCCCAAGCCCAGCTGGGGGGCGTGGCCTAGAGGGGGGTGTGCGAAGAAAATAAGTCAAACAGAATCAGAGCCGTCTGATTGATCAGACAGCTCTGATTGAATCAAGAGCAAATTAAATCATGAATGTTCAAATAATATCAGATGGACGCAGGCGCGCAGGTGCATGATAAGGCTGTGCACCTGCGCGCACAGGATAATAATAAGAGTATAAAAGGGAAAAAACCCTAAAAACAACACAAATCTCTCTTCTTCTTCTCTCAGCGCCGCTGAGATTCTTTCTTTCTCTCAATCTCTATGTTCTTTCTTCTTCCTCAAATGAATCAAACACTTTTCTCAAATCCAACCCATTTTCTTTTTCAAACAATTTCAAACATCAAAATTCATACAAACATCTCAAATCCAAACTCAAATAAATCAAACAAAAACCCTAAAACCTAGATTGAACCAAAAAAAAGAACGGAAATGGATATAAATGATTCAACCTTTTCGATCGTGATTGGTTTTGATTCTGATTTCTTCTCCTTCTTTTCGTTTTTTTGATTTTGGTTTCGTTTTGTTTTGGTTTGGTGTTGATTTCGAAATTTTGTTTTGGTTTCGGGTTCGATCTGGGTTTATGGTTATGGATTTGATATGGTTCGTTTATGGAAAAAGGATTTATAACGGTGATGGATTCGCGTTTTGGGTTTCGATGATGATTCTGGTTTATGATGGTGTTTGTTCTTGGATGATTTATTTCTGGGTTGATGGATGATGATGAACAGATGATGAATTTGGTTATTTTTTATTTTTGTTCGGTTTTTTGATTTATTTTTGATTTGTTTGTGATTTGATTTTGGAAAAAATGGTTTCTGCGGCTGAGGCTGACAGAGACTGGCCTGGGGATTTGTGCAATAAATGAGCTATTTGAACTGTGTCAGACCTAGGGTTTGGCAGATGAAATTTACCCTATTTGGACAAAATTGCCCCTTTGGTCTTGGACTAGAACAAAAACCAGATATGGACTTTTTTTAAAAAAATGGCAAAAACACCAAAAAGGAAAATACACAAATAAAGATTAAAATAAAAATAATAATATATATAATAATAATAATAATAATAAAAACGAAAATGAATAATAATAATAATAATAATAATAATAATAATAATAATAATAATAATAATAATAAAAAAAATAAAGAAAATAAAAATAATAATAATAATAATAAAAATAAAAAGAAAATAAAATGAAACCAAATAAATGAGGTATTTTAAAATACCTCTCTGCCGAAATTTCGTCAGAAAAGAACAAGGAAAATACGTCTTAAAAAGACGAATAAAAGCGATCGTTCAAAAAATGGGGTATGACAGATGCCCCTATTTAAGTTTCTTCCATCGGAGATAAAAAAAAAAGATGATTTTTGATGATGTTTATGTTTTAGTTCGACGGTGGAAGAGACTTAAATACAGAGTACACCATTTTTTGACCGGACTAAACCATAAAATACTATGATATGATGTTATGAGTGTGATGCTTATGAGTGTTATGTTTATGAGTGCCATATTTACAAAGTGTTTGAATGTAATGAAGATTATTTGACAGAAGTAATGACTGAAAGCGATAAAGTCCTGTGTACGGACATAAGCAAATAAAGTCCTGTGTGCGGACAGAAGTAAAGACTGAAAGCGATAAAGTCCTGTGTACTGACAGAAGTAAAGATAGGGTCCACCAACATTGTGGGATGGTAAGGATAAGTAAAGACAGTGTCAACCAACATTGTGGGATGGTAAGGACACAACGAGGAAATAAATTGTCTCCTATCATTGTGGGAGAGCGAAACATGACAAGAATATGTATTTGTCTGGACCAGACGCACTGAAGATGACTTCTTTTGGGGAAATGAAACACAAGTTTTCAGTTGATTGTTTGCAAAACCTGCTACTTGAAATATGTTTGATGGAGACATCTCTGGACCAGACTCACTAGGGATGGCTCCGTTTTGTGAAATATGAATGATGGAGACATCTCTGGACCAGATTCACTGGGGATGATTCTTTTTTTTTTAATGTATGTGTGATGGAGACATCTCTGGACCAGATACACTGGGGATGACTCTTTTTGTGATGTATTGAAGCAAGACACATGATGGTCAATGTGGTATGTATGAATGATTTTGTTTACATGTTGCATATGAATATGAATATATGTACACATATGTGAATGATTGTATGTAAGTATGTATGATTGTATGTATGTATATGTGAATGATTGTATGTATGTATGTATATGTATATATGATTGTATGTAAGTATGAATGTATGTTATGAAGTTTGTATTTGTATGATTGAATGATATTTGTACATGACTGGATGAGACAAAAGGTTTGATCAGGTAAGATGAGCATTGGCCGACGTATCCGTACACTCACTCAAAAGTTCTCCGCTGGGGATACACCCTGGCAGGTGAAATAAATCAGATTCTCGAGGTAAAACCCGGTATGGTATGTCAATCCATGGTAAGAATGATTGTCTCTTGGGGTAAAGCCCATTGGACAGAGGTTTGACAGAAGTCGCCATTTTGTACATTGAAACCGAATATTTTCTCATGGTCTTGTTTCGACAGTCATGCTTTTGCTTTTCTTCTTTTTTGAAATCCCTAACTTTTGCCTGGATCGCCCTTTCGGGTTTTCAATCCACCGGGAATATATATCTTTTTTTGTTTTGCCCCTAATTTTTGCTTGGACCGCCCTTTCGGGTTTTCAATCCACCGGGACGCTCATTTTTGCCTAAGCCGCCCTTTCGGGTTTTCAACTTAGCGAGCTGTTCTTCTTCTTTTTTTTTTTTTTTGAGAAGAAAGAAACAAGACTGATATGATATGCAAACTTCTCCAAGAGATGCCATTTGCTGTTGGTATGCAAACTTCCCAAAGAGATGCCATTTGCTATTGATATGCAAACTTCTCAAAGAGATGCCATTTGCTGTTGATATGCAAACTTCTCAAAGAGATGTCATTTGCTGTTGAATGAGCCTCCCAAAACGGGTCTCAGCTTCTTCTTTCACTGGGGAAAAGAAAATCATACAAGCTTCTTAAAGATAACCACTTGCTGGGGATTACTAGAGAACAGTCAAGTTCAGTATTCAATTGTGGAATGTTGGATCACATGCTCAGCATATTATAGTAACACACATGTCCATAAAACCCAAAATATCAACTCGATGATTATTGGCTCAAGGAGGAAGAGACATAACAACTATCTTGGCAGATCTGGATTGCCCCTGGAAACCACTTCAAGTGCCCCAAGTGAGTGAAACCTTGACTTTGAATCTTTGAAGTGTATGCCCCTGTATGTAAAGTCTTGCCCCTGACTGGCAGGTTCCTGAGGTAACTTGCCCCTAGTTAGGAGCGTTTTGAATTGATTTGCTCTTGATTAGACCAATTGATTGAATTTCCTTGATGCCAAATATAAATTTGTAAACAAAATTGTTTCTTTTGAAAAGTGTTTCTAATGTAATGTACATGCAAATTTTGGAATCAAATTTTTTTTTTTTTTTATAGAAAACACATGTGGTGTGTGTAAAAGATAGTTACTCAACAAACAGGTGGAGTCAGTTTTAACAAAATTTTGCTGATTATGCTTTCAAAGTAAATCTAGCTTCAATTAGGTCTTTTGAGGGTTATAACGTGGCCTGGTTCATGGTTTTGAAAAAAAAGATTACTAGGCTCAAGATTCTGTTTTAACCCACCCACTCTTCTTTGATGTCCTTCATTCCTACGTTCAATTAATTCATCGGACATGCTTTGGTTGACAAGAGAATTTCTTTTGACAATGATGTTTGAGGTTGACGCTTTGGTCGAAGTTTTGATGAGATCCTTGAAGTGACAGTCACTTTTTCATTCACAAGCCTATCTTCAACATTTTTGCTCTTAATCCCTTATTTTTGCATGGACCAATTCTTTTGGATTTTGCGGTCCATCGGGAGGCCCTGAATTTTGCCTAAGTCTTTTTACCTAGCGGGCTTTTTGTTGTGGTTGTTTTTGTTTGTGTTTTTTTGTTTTGGTGTAGGATGTTTGTGACTGTCACATGTTATTGTGAGTTTTGTCTACTCATGACTTCCTCTATCTCAACATATTTATCCTGTTGTATTGGGATGTGTCATTCAATTATTGAAAGACTACCCTGCCCCGGGTTAAGATTAAGGGTTTTTTTTTTGTATAGAAAGAAAACCAACTTCTGGCTCAAAGGGGTTGACTACGGATTATCTCCTTATTTCTTCGGTGTTTTGGGAAGTGAAACAATGCCTTCCATCATCAACCAGGTCTTACTAATGAAAGCATATTTCAGCAATTTTAAACATTTAATTTACATCATCCTCCCCTCAAGTTTGAAAAGTGAAATGGAAAAAATATCGCCGTTTATGATGGCACAAGAAAAGAGTGAATACGAATGGATGGATTCCAAAATATGCATGCTCATTGTTTAGAAATTTAAATTTAAAAGATACAACTTTAAAATGCAAATAAATGCTTGGCAAGAAAGAAATTGCAATTGAACATAAAAGGCCTAGAGATCCTAGGGACAAACTTCTTGATTCTCTTGAAAATGACGGAGGACCCATGATTAGGCTGAAGATGAACCTTGAACATTAGGGTTCTCATCCTTGAAAGATAGCACCTTGTTGCGGACTAAATCATGAACAACTTTCTTGAGAGGATAGCAACGTTCTACATTATGGCCAGGGGCTCCTTGATGGAAGACACAAGTTAGATCACTGCGGTACCAGGGAGGTAGTACTGCTGGCACAGGGGGAGGTGACCTTGTCTGAACAAAATTTTTAGCAAGTAAAGCGGGGAGTAGGTCGGCATATTTCATGGGTATGGGGTCAAATGGTTGATTTTTCTGAGCACGGTTATGATTGAATGATTGTTGGGGAGATGGTAGGTGATGAGATTGTGGGTATTGTGGTGGTAGTGTTATGGCAGCAATATGTTGATAAGCCGGGTTTCTCGAATGAGGTCCTCCCTGAGCCACCATGCCAACCTCGGATTCTTTCTTCTCTGAAAAGTTTTTGCCATATCTCTTGGCAATATTAGTCGGAGCTTTCTCTCTTGTCAACCGTCCCTGACGGACTCCTTCTTCTAAGCACATTCCCATTTCCACCATTTCGGTGACGCTTCTTGATACAACGCCAATCATTTCTCATAGAAGAATGGGCTCAGAGTATGCAAAAATAACTTACACAATTCTTTCTCTTCCATTGGAGGACGAATCTGAGCAGCAAGCTCCCTCCATCTTTGAGCATATTCCTTAAAAGACTTATTCTCTTTTTGTGCCAATGCTCGTAACTCATCCCTATCAGGGGCCAGATATTAATTGTAATTATACTGCCGAATGAAAGCACTGGCCAAATCATTAAAGGAACTGACATTAGCCCTATCAAGGTCCATATACCACCTCAGAGCTGCACCGGTCAGACTGTCTTGAAAATAATGGATCAACAACTTGTCATTACTGGTTTGAGTAGACATTTTTCTAGCATACATTATCAGGTGAGCCTTGGGGCAAGTGCTCCCCTTATATTTCTCAAAATCTGGAACTTTAAACTTATGAGGCACCACAACATCAGGGACCAAGCATAGTTCATGAGCATCCTGGCCAAACAAATCTTTCCCCCTAAGAGCCCTCATTTCCTTCTGTATCTCGTCATACTTGGTCTGTAAGTCACCCTGTCATATCCCCCTACACTTTCAGCATGAAAGATGGGCATCTGGTTTTGCTGGATAGTATGAATCAAAGGTGCAGACACAATTGTTGTAACCTGAGGAAGTGTGTTGCCGAGTTGAGGAATAGGCACTGTCGATTGTACATGAGGAATCTCTGATATTACAGGACGTGATTCTGCCCCAAGAAAGCCGACTGGCATGCCCCATGGGTAACCTTCGGGCATAACAAAATGAGGAGCGCCAAGAGGCGCAGATGAAATAAGAAGAGATACAAGAGCATTACTAGACTGTGGTGCTGGTGCTGACACCTGATTCTGGGTAGCCATCAGAGATGCCACCATGCTAGTCAATTTCTCGATTTCTGTTTGCATGGTTGTCATCTGTTCACGGAGCATATGGTTTTCTTCCTCAAAACTATTCATCTTGCTCTTCAACTTAGACCGAGTATTGTAGACACGAGTTGCTTTGTAATGGATACGTCGGGCCACTTTGTTGGACTGAGGTATAGAGAAGAGGAAAAAATGAGACTCGACTTTGGAAACTTATGAATGTAGTATGATGTATGATGTGTTTATGCTAAAATATGCAATGTTCTTTTTTGGTTATCGAAGGACTTATCCCAAATTGGTTGTAAACATTTAGATATGGATTTTGTAAGGAGAAAAGAAGAAGAAAGGAGAAAAATTTATTATGTATCATTTGAAATGAATATTCTCTACAATGTTTGCAAAAAATTTGTTTAAGTCCTTCGACATCGGATGAGGAAAAAAGAATTTATGAATGAGTGCATGCATGCATGATGCGGAAAACATGGTGGGTTTAAGGTATAATGTTGGAGTCAGAGGTGAAACCCTCCCATATGGTATGTACTAGGGTTCATGTGTACCTGCATCACGGGTTCTAATAAGTTCCCAAAGTCATCAACCGGCTTTCGAATATCACCGGCTTACGGAACTAATTCCCGGTCCAATCATTTTCTCAAGACAATCTCGTTTGATTGTAGTCTTGCGTATCGACTAATTCCAAGACCATTCTTGGTTAGCCACCGCACTACGTCCTAAAAGGCCAAGATGGGTTAATGTGATTCTAAGGTTCTCAGCTTCTTGGGACACACACATTGATAAGTAATAATGCCGACATGACTATTCATGCCAACAGAGTACTACTATCATGAGGCCTCCACTGAGCGGGATTATATCACATGCATCGGGGTCTAAGACTATTCTTAGCCCAATACTTTGATTATACCCCATCCTATCTTATTGTTTCTCTCAAGCCCGGGTTAGGACTTATCTCACCGCTCGAAATCATCCCCAAGCACGTATATACAAACATATATTCAAACAAAAAGCGCAAAAATAAAGATTGAAAACAAGTTAGGTTCAACCCGCTTGGTTGTCCCCAGTGAAGTCGCCATTTCTGTCGCGGTGATTTTTGGATGTCGAGTTATTAATTAAATTCGAATCGCAATTTAACATTCCACCACCGATCTTTAATTTATCCGAGGGAAAGGGAAAAAGTTCGAAAAAACCCTATTTTTAGAGAACAAGATTCGGGGGTTGGTTATACGAAGGGAAGGTATTAGCACCCTAAGTATCTATAGTACTCTATAGGAACCTCTTGTTTTTATTCTAACTTTGCGCTTTATTTTAATTGCTTGTAAAAAATGTGTAAATGGGAAATTAAAGTGATGATAAAAAAAAGTGCTTAAAATGACGAAAAAGAAAAATATTTTTGTTGATTTTATTGATTGGAGAGATAAGTCTCATGCCTACGTACCCGAGGGATCAAACCACCGTAGTTCGGGGTAAAAATTACGAGTAAATTTGTTTGCTTGATTTTAAAGTTTTGAAAATGGTTTTAAAGACCAAAAGCCAAAAGTGGCAAAATGTGAGTTTGATTGATGTTAATTTGTGAAGAAAGTCTATATGGTTAAATTGATTGAAGTTTGATTATGAAATAAGACGCGGACACTTGGTTTAAAATCCAAGGTTTATTGAGAAAATATTTTGAGTGATAAAAGACACTTGGTTTAAAATCCAAGGTTTTCACATGATCAAAGAGGTATGAATGAAGAAAATGCACTTGGTTTAAAATCCAAGGTTTTTGGCGAGTAAAGGATCACTTGAGTTAAAATCCAAGGTTTTAGCAATAAAAGAAGCCATTGGTTTAAAGTCCAAGACACTTGGTTTAAAATCCAAGTTTGCGATAAAAAAACTCTTGGGTTAAAATCCAAGGTTTTCACTATAAAAGACGCCGTTGGTTTAAAGTCCAAGGCACTTGGTTTAAAATCCAAGTTTTGCGATAAAAGACTCTTGGGTTAAAATCCAAGGTTTTCGCGATAAAAGAAACGTTTGGTTTAAAATCCAAAGTTTGAAAAATGCATGATGACAAAATATTTTTGATGCTTTTTGATGTTTGAAAATGAATTGTTTTGACTTTTTTTTGAAAGAGATTTTGACCTCATTTTTTAGAATAAAGTGACTAACTATTTTTTGAAGAGGTGTTGACCTCATTTTTTTTGATACAAAAGAAACGGATAATGGCTAACACGCGAAAAGAAAGATATTAACATTACACTAAATAAGCGCGAAGACGAACCGTAATGATATTTTGATCAAAACGGTGTCTTTTCCCTCAGAATTAATATGCTAACGTTTTTTGCCGAAAGCGATAAATAAATATGCATGAGATGCAATTTTTCATTTATAGTGTACATTTATTCCTACTTACATTCTAAGGTATTTGCAAGAAAAATAAATATGAAATGAATGCAAAAGGATGCTATGCAATTTATTTAAATTTACATCAAATCCTAAAAATACAATCTAATGTAAAAAAAAAACAGAAGAGGTTGCAAATAACAATAAAAACAGAAAGGGGCGTGCAAACAGCAACTCTGGGCCCAAGCCCAGCTGGGGGCGTGGCCCAGAGGGGGGTGTGCGAAGAAAATAAGTCAAACAGAATCATAGCCATCTTATTGATCAGACAACTCTGATTGAATCAAGAGCAAATTAAATCATGAACGTTCAAATAATATCAGATGGACGCAGGCGCGCAGGTGCACGATAAGGTTGTGCACCTGCGCGCACAGGATAATAATAAGAGTATAAAAGGGAAAAAACCCTAAAAACAACACAAATCTCTCTTCTTCTTCTCTCAGCGCCGCTGAGATTCTTTCTTTCTCTCAATCTCTCTGTTATTTCTTCTTCCTCAAATGAATAAAACACTTTTCTCAAATCCAACCCATTTTCTTTTTCAAACAATTTCAAACATCAAAATTCATACAAACATGTCAAATCCAAACTCAAATAAATCAAACAAAAACCCCAAAACCTAGATTGAACCAAAAAACAGAACGGAAATGGATATAAATGATTCAACATTTTCGATCGTGATTGGTTTTGATTCTGATTTCTTCTCCTTCTTTTTGTTTTTTTGATTTCGGTTTCGTTTTGTTTATGTTTGGTGTTGATTTCGAAATTTTGTTTTGGTTTCGGGTTCGATCTGGGTTTATGGTTATGGATTTGATTTGGTTCGTTTCTGGAAAAAGGATTTAAAACGGTGATGGATTCGCGTTTTGGGTTTCAATGATGATTCTGGTTTATGATGGTGTTTGTTCTTGGATGATTTATTTCTGGGTTGATGGATGATGATGAATTTGGTTATTTTTGATTTTTTTGATTTTTGTTCTGTTTTTTGATTTATTTTTGATTTGTTTGTGATTTGATTTTGAAAAAAATGGTTTCTGCGGCTGAGGCTGAGAGAGACTGACCTGGGGATTTGTGCAATAAATGAGCTATTTGTACTGTGTCAGACCTAGGGATTGGCAGATGAAATTTACCCTATTTGGAAAAAATTGCCCCTTTAGGCTTGGACTAGAACAAAAACCAGATATGGACTTTTTTAAAAAAATGGCAAAAATGTCACATCCCATTTTATTTATTTAATTTGGTTTATTTATTTAATTGTCATGTTGTGTGATTTATTTAATTATGTGGCATTAGAGGTGGAGGTGTATTTAGTAGAGTAGTGAATATTAGAATTGGGCTTGGTTTGTTGGGTTTTAAATAAGTGGAGGGTAGTTTTGTAATTAGAAGTGGAGTGTGACCTAGATATAAATAGGTACTTTTAAGAGAGAGAAATTCATTTGTGTTGTTTTTGGTGGAGGAAGAGAGAGAAGCTCTCATGAGAAAAGAAGAGAAGAGAAAGAAAGGGGAAAAGAGAAGAAAAACCAAGTTAGAGGGGAAGATTGAAGAGGCAAGCTAGAAAGTTCTTCAATTAAGGTAAGAGTGTAGATTTATATAATCAATGAGTGATTAAGAAGGGGGAGAAATTACATTTCTCTTTGCCCAAACCCTCTCACTCATTTTGTGTTGAAAAGATGATATTTTTATGAACTTGTATGAATCAAAATGATATCTTTTGTGTTGATTTAGTGTTATATATATCTTATGATGCTAAAAGTACAAGTTGATGGTTTTGAAATTGAGAATCTATGGATGTTTTGTTGAAATTATATGTTCTTTGAGTTTTCGATAAAAAGCATGATAAATCTTTGATTGTTGATGATTTGGATGTTTTTATATGTTATGAATTGTACTTTTATGTGTATAAGTATGTTTATGACTTAAATGAAGTTTCGGAAAGTTGAAGGATTGAAATTCATAGTTTAATTGTGCAGAAAAATGGTTTTTAATGAAGTCTGAAGCTAAATCGTATTTTTTGACCATTTTGGAATCTGAATTGGTTTTTATGATCAACATGAAAGTTGTAGATCTTTTCCTTAGCTTTCCAACGCATTTTACGGCGTCTCAATCCGATGCTCATAGCTCAAGTTATGATCTTCGCATTGAGCAATATTTTTGCAGAAAACGAACATTCTGTTTTTTTTAGCCGGGGCTCGCCGGGCGAGAGTGGGCGAGGGAGCTCGCCGGTTCTCGCTCGAAATCTTGATTCTTGCTGTTTTGGGTTCGCCAGAGGTCGCTGGGCCTCGCCGGGCGAAAGTGTCTGACCCAGACTTCATTCTTTGATGTTTTTTATGCTATTAATGGTTTAATACATGAGTTATTATGTTCTTATGTATGTGTATGATTGATGATGATGCTCATAATCTAATTAATGAGTATGAATGTGAAATTGATGATTATTTTGATGTTGGAAATGAATACCTATATGTTGTTGAAGTATATATATATGTATAGGTATGATATATGATGGATAATAATTGATGATATATGATGATAATAATGATGGTGATATTGTGGATTTATATATATATGTATATGTATGATGATAATAATTGATGATAGATGATGATAATAATGATGGTGATATTGTGGATTTATGTATATGTATGATGAATGATGGATGATTGTTGATGTTAATTGATGATGATCATGAATGTATTTAATTAAGTATGTTATGTATTGACGAATAATTGATGGTGGAATTATGTATACATGAGGTTACATAATGGTGGTGAATAACATACGTTATATATATGTTCATGCATCATGATTGAGTCTATTGATGAAGCTTGGGCATTTGACCCATAACGAATTGATGAAGCTTGGACGTTTGATCCATAACGCATAGGATTCTTGTATCCTTATTTTGATGGTGAATGGTACCGCATGCATGTAGTTGTGTCTAGGGACATAACATTGAAGGTGACATTAGTTGCATTAGGAAGGTGAACACTTAATTGTACTATGTGTTGATGATTGGTAAATAGATAAGTGTGCATTATTTATGTGTTGACGAATGGTGAATCGATATATGTGCAATTAATTGAGAAATGTCCTTATCTTGTTATTGATGTTGCTTTAATGAATTGTGTGGAATAATCGAGTAGGATATATATGTATCTATATTATGTGTCGATGTATAATGTTGTTAAAATAAATAATAGTACGTTGCTTTCATTTATTGTGTGTCGATTATATATATCTAACTCTCTGTTTTGTGTGTTTGCTGGATCGTTGGGCGATTCAGATCCCCAGGTGTTCTTGGTATGATTTGTCGGTGAAGCTCTGCTCTGATTAGGACACGGGAAGGGTTCATGTTTATCGAGTCTTTTATATAATTATGTTGTATTAAATGAGTACTTCTTGTATAGACCGGTGAATACTATTTTCATTAATTAGTATTATTTTTGGAGAATGTAATACTCAAACAAGTGTTTTATATTTTGGTCTTGATTTAATCAATGAAGTCTTTTATCCGTTGCGAGTTTTTTTAAAGAATTTATGTAAAATTAGAATTTTATGTATAATTGGGTTTGGGTGTTACAAAAAACACCAAAAAGGAAAATACACAAATAAAGATTAAAATAAAAATAATAATATATATAATAATAATAATAATAAAAACGAAAATGAATAATAATAATAATAATAATAATAATAAAAATAAAAAATAAAGAAAATAAAAATAATAATAATAATAATAAAAAGAAAATAAAATGAAACCAAATAAATGAGGTATTTTAAAATACCTCTCTGCCGAAATTTCGTCAGAAACGAACAAGGAAAATCCGTCTTAAAAAGACGTATAAAAGCGATCGGTCAAAAAATGGGGTATGACATGCATGAACTCAGGGGGAGTAGTATTTTTTTTGTGATACATGTTGTGTGTGACAGATGCCATCCTTAATGCTAAGGCATCTAGTCTGTTGTTAATGGAATCCACTTGTGCTTGATATCTGAGAATTTATTTTTCTCAGTGGTGTAGGAATTTATTTTTCCTATGGTGATTCATGTTTGAGGGAATTTATTTTTCCCTAGTGCATTTGTATGGCGCTGATGTAAGCTTAATGTACGAGAGTTTATTTCTCTCCTATCTTGTACTCTATGAGGCTAAGTTGTTTGTTTCCGCTGTTGAAGTGCCACTGATGCTGCGTGTTCGTTATTTCTCACTTGAATATCTCATTTGAAAATAATGTGGCAATATATTACCTTCTTTCTTAGCTGTGTGTTTGCGTTGACTTGAAGGAAGTTATGTACTACATCTCTCCAGAACTTGTCTTAGCTTGTTTTAGCCAAAATTTGCCAAAGGGGGAGATTGTTGGTGTTTTGTATGTTGGCCTCATTTTGCAAAAACAAGTTCTAGCAAGATATTGGACCAGATGCCGTAGCATGTGGGTACAACATCTGTCGTGACGGTAATTCTCGCTGTATTTATGCGCCATATCCTTGAAGATTCGCCTAAGCAATATTTTCGTCTTTCCTTATATACCAACACACACGTTTTCATTTAGGTTTTATAAGGCGGCTGCACCAGGTTATATTTTCATAATATGCTACGTCATTTATGGAAACAAGAGATTTTATCCAAGAATATGTTTGCTGGACTTTTTCAACGACCAGCTGTATTGTGAAGCCCAAAAACGAAGATCTAGCCCATGCTAACTCAGGCTATATATATGTGAAGACTAAAACCTAAAAGACTACTGAAGCCTTCATTTGAAGAATAGAATTTTAGGGTTTGAGTCTTGTTATTTGTGAGCCTTTCTTGTGTCTCCTTGATGCAAGTTTAGGACTGTGTTTGAGTTGTAATTTGTGTAATCTCTCCTAAGCTCTTAAGTACGGAGAAGGTTTGTTTTCTTGGTGATTGAAACCATTCTGTTTGTATTGTTGTTATAATCACAGGGTGTGTGATTGAAAGGAAGTGAGACGGGGTCTCAAACTTAGGAGTTCCTAGGTTGAGTATAGCACGGGTAGAGTCTAGGAGATAAGCCGTGAACTTGAGAAGTTTGCTGAGGGCTTTGATCTAGATCTATTATAGTGGATTCCTTCCTGGCTTGGTAGCCCCCAGAGTAGGTTGTTGTTTACGCCGAACTGGGTCAACAATATTCTGTGTTATTTACGTTTACTATCTGTTATTTTTAATTGTTCATTTATCGCTACTGTGGACATACGCTATAGCATCTGTCTTGGTATTACGACTGGTTACATACGACAAGTGCTATAGCTTCTGTCATAACATCTGTCTCCAGTAGGTGCCAGAATTTCACTTACAATTTATGTAACCCAGACAGGTTCGTTTACCACTGGGTTGATTTTTAAAAAACCGAACTCGTCCATTTCGATCCGTCTAAAACTGAAAATGTTTGGCTGATGTCCCAACAACCCTCAGCAACCCGTCCGCTTGACCCTTTTTCGTTTCAGGTTGTTTAGTTTACGAGTTTTTGACCACCCTATTTAAAATCATAATCGATGTGACAAGTTTATATTGCTACAAGAATACATCCATTTTTTGACGGATTGAATATTAAGTTACAGACCGTTTAAGCCGTCAGTAAATTTGTGACCGTCTAGGCCGCCGGAAATTGAAGAAAAACGGTCACAAAATTAAAAAAGTATTATTTTTGGAACGAACCAGTCACTTACCGACGGCCTAAACCACCGCAAAATTGTCCTTGGATTTATTGGTGGCCTAAACCGCCGCAAAAATATAGGCTGGCAGGTCTTGGAAGTTGCAGCATAACTTATCGACGGCCTAGGCGGCTGGTAAGTTGCAGCAGATTAAGAAAAAACAACCGTTGAACTTTATGGCGGCTTGGGCCGTCGGTAACTTGAAGCAGATTAAAAAAAACTATATATACCCATTGCTTCCTTCTCATTTCATTTACACCATTTGAACTCTCCGTACAATTTTCTCCAACATCTCTCTAATTTTTTTCTCCAATTTTTTTCCATTTCATCACTCTACCTTTGGTCTTTAACTCTTGTAAGTATTTTTTAGTGTTTATGCAATGTTAGAGTTTATCATATTATATTGATATTTGAAAGTTATTTTGTATTTATGCATAATAGTTATATTTTTAATTTTAATGTAGAAAGTTTTATTATATGTTAAAAATAATTTGTTTATTATTTATTTAAATAAAATACGTTTTTAAAATATTAATAATTGTGTTTTATAAATTAATAATTAAAATAAATAATTTTAAATACAATGGTTTCTTCTAAGTTAAACTTCTAGTCGTGCGGAAAATGGAGACAAATGAGTGAAATCGTGGAGAAATAGCAGTTACAGTGGAGGATGGGGAGATCATGGGATCGTGGTCTCGCCCTTATGAGAAGTTGGGCTTTGACTCTCGCATATATATTGGGCCGTTGTATTGGACCATTGTACAAATTATCAAATAATGTTTGGGCTTTTACTAAATACACCATTTATATTTACACCCGGTCCAACATTTAACACAACCCGGTGCATTATTAACCCATTACAATTTATTTATTACTTCTGCGTCTTAAAATATAAACAAAAATTGATCAATAAAAATTAATATATTTGCCGTAAACTTTATCCTAGATATACATTAACTTTTGTTAACATATTTTTATTTATATTTTAAGACAGATGAAATATTATTTAACGCAACCCCCGGTGCATTATTAACCCCTTACAACTTATTTGTTATTTTCCATATTCATTATTATTTATAGAGCTACCTTGCGCCTTTGACAAGGTGAGCATCAACATCTCGAGTGAGTTTGTTAAGGTAGTCCATCCAGCCATTTGGAGGATCAATATCCTCATTGATTTTCTCATATTCAATGGTCCATTTAGCAGTAGCACTACCATCACTTTTATCGATTACTTCAAGGATGAGCTTAAAGACCTTATAGTGCTCTTCAATATCTCCACCAAACAGCTTAAAAGTGGATTTTTTGTTTTGTTCATCAACTTCTTCAATAATCTCATAACATGTGTGCACCTTACCATCTGTTGTGTTGTCAAGGGCAATTGATACCGTAAAAAATTAAAACCATGAACATTTTATTAAAATAAAATATAAACTACTATATAGTTTTCATTTTTCAAATAATATTTTCTTATAGTTGTACATCACAAACCTAGCAATCAAAATCATGACTTAATGCCTCATTTTAATTTATTGTTTATGTGGCAGATCATGAAGGGGAGGCAGGCGCGTTCATTACTTAATGCCTTAATGAGTTCATTATAAAGTTAGACCAAACAGTTAATGAGTTCTCTAATATTAATCGAATGATCTGCAATTTCAAATACGACAAGTGGTAGGATAGGAGGTCAAAAGTGTCTTATGGCGTTGAAATAGGTCAAAAGTGTAATTTATTATTTTATAGGTTAAATTGTAGTTTTTATTCCATAAATTTCACAATCTGACGATTTTAGCACCGACAAATTTAAATAGCATTTTTCACCCCTTAACATCATCTCCAATTACAAAAGATAAGTACTCCTAGATTTTGAACCAAAGTACACTTGTGTGATTTTAAGTATCAGATACAAGCTATTATTATTAATACAAATAAATATTAACTATATTAAGAAATATCATAATTAGAGGAACATATAAGTGCAACTTATCTTTCTATGTCTTTATCATTTTTAGAATAAAATCTTCTTTTAAGAAATTGAAGCCATCAAATTTTACATAACAACATTACAAATGTACAAAACATTTTTAGAAGAAATAAAATGTATGGCAAAAACTATTTACTTCTTTTTTTATAATCACTGGCGGGACAGGCAGGCGCATTCCGTGTCTGCCTGTGTCTAACTTATATATAAAAAAAAACATGCATTATATTATTGTTAGTTTGTTAACAAAAAAATTTGCACCAAAATGCTGTTATGTTTTTTTATTGTTACAGTTGAATCGAAGTTTTTTAAAAGGCAAATTTGGAAATATTATAAATCTAACCAAAACCAATGTATCATTTTTATATATAGTATAGATATTTTTTTTTCACTAATTGTGTTATGTTTAAAATGGCAGAGAGTTGTTGTTGCTAGTTGTGTATGCAGTTAAATAGATTGAAGCGGTTAATTTAAAATGGAACAACATGCGGTTACTAATTTGTTGAATCAACCACTACATGTATGAGAGGGTAAATTTGGAATTAAAAAATTCACACCAAATTGAAGTATCATTTTTATATATAGTATATATAAAATAAAAATAATTAAAATTTAATTTTTTAAATTAAAGACCAAAATCAAACGTAAAAAAACTACTAATAATTGAATTTGAAATGTACTGTAATTAATTACCTATGACATAAGTCCAATGAAGAACCTTATCAGTGTCATGCCAGTGATCACCCCGATGCAGCTTCGTTTCATGAACTCTTTCACAAACGTTTTGCACTTCGTGAAGTTCTGATGAGAATAGTTTGAAATATTTTTCAGCAGTTGTTTTAATCCCAAGTTCAGTAATTAGTTTACCAGCGAGAACCATTTTTGGGGAAAATAATAATAAAAACAAAAAGTAGAAAGAAATATGGTATGAGGAAATTGTATGCAAACTTCATTCCTTAAATAGAAATTGGAGTGCGTTATTAATTATACAATAGACGAAATTGCCATGCAATATATAACGTGTCACAACATGTTTTAATCTTTTCCAGATATTAAAAGAACACAATATTCATTATGATCGATAGAGTACACCGAAAAAACTAATATTAATTCAACATCCTTTAAAGACAAAAATGATTAAATTAACTAGTAACAAATTCACATCATCAAAATATGTTATTTTGGACAAAAACTAATCTTGAAAGCTGCGAAAAAACTCATATGATTAAGTTAAAGAGAATAGGGCACATGTTAAGAATATAAATGTGGCAAAAATTTATTGCATCTTGTGTATTAATCAACTACTTGAACATTAAATGTCTTGGATCATTAAATGCAAAATTTCTACTTTTAGGTAGATTATCATGTGCCCTTAGAGCACATGTTAACATGACCCTAAAGTTAATAACATATAATCGATAGAGTACAACGAAAAAACAAATATAAATTCAATATCCATAAAAGATAAAAGTGATTAAACTAGTGACAAATTCACATCATCCAAATATGTTATTTTGGACAAAAAACAAATATTGAAAGCTGCGAAAAAACTCATATGGTTAAGTTAATATATAACATATAATGATAAATCCTTATATATAATGTAAGAAAATTAAAATGCCCGTAATTCAATTTCTCTCGATATGGCGATTAATCGTTAGTTGAATCTGTAATTGAATAATGTTGATTTGAATGAAACGAACACCTGAAACATGATAGAAAAATTGAATCTATGAGGTTATCTCTTGATCGGTGAGGTTCTCTCCTCCATACTAAATTTTCTTCATTCACAAAAATGAGTTTATCTCTCGATCGGTGATAAAGAATAAGGTAGAGACTTTGTTTTTGCAGGTTGATGTTTTGGATAAATGGATGTGGCATCCTAATCATTTTTAGTGGGTATATTCAGTCAAAAGTGCATATCATCTGTTAACGCATCGGGTTCTAGACATGCTATATGGTAGTACACAAGGACGTTATTTGGAATAAAGTTGTTCCGTTAAAGGTATCCCTCTTGCACGGAGGCTTCTCAATATATAACAGATTACCTTCAAAAGACAATTTGACCCGTTGTGGGATGCATCTTGAAGATTCGGCGTTGTGTTTAAGAGGTCCTGGAGTCACTGAAACTATTGATCTTGGTAGTTGGTTGTGATATGTCTTTGTCTCTTTGGATTAAAATTTTAAACTGGTTAGGTATTTTTGGTCCTTTACCGACTGTTGTGGCCGATCATGTATAACAATTTTGCAATATTCTACAGTTGGTAATGAGACGCAGATTGGGTTTCAATTGTTATGGTTATCTTGTAGTTGTATTTTTGGAAAAAAAGAAATAACAGGTTGTTTGCCCACAAAACATTATTTATTGAAGCATTGATATAGAAGGTCAAAACAAAATATAAATTCGTCTTGTGTTGTGTGTTAATGTGTGCGTGTGAAAAGAGAAAGAACAAATTTTTATTCTCTTTCTATGAGTTTTAGTCTCGCGTGATGCGGCTAGATCTTTATTCTTTATTGGGCTTTTCTTTTATTGCTTGAACAGAAACATACCTAATTTGGGCTTTTTTTTTAACATAAATTGAGTAAGATTTGATTGGGTCTAATGCAAAATAATAAAAAAATTGAGTTCCCTACAAATTAGAGGTCTAACTATACATAACTGTCTACACTGGACATAGACCGGCCATGATTTCAACTTGCGGCGGTCTAAACCTTTAGTTTGTTTAGAGGATTAAAAATTGGTTTGGTTAATTCTTAAGGCTTTTTGTTCTCTTTATTTTTTGTGTAAACTCTTTTTATTAAGCACGCCCCCATGATATATATATATATATATATATTTGTGTTCTTGAAAAAAAGTAGAGAAAATATAACACATCATTTAAATAATATATATTTGGATTACTTATCATCTTTAGGAAGGCTGCTTTCTGATATGAGGGGCGGACAAAATATGATTACCAACATGAAAAAACCACTCCAATTTTCAAGTGTTTTGGTTGGGTCGGGCCGAATGTCGGGTATCCGAAACCCGCTTGAAATTTCAACGTTCCAAGAGATATATGTAGAGAATTCGACTTCACTAGAGTTATACTCCACTGCTGTCTCTACTCTTTTGCCGTGCATACAAATATTGCCATCAAATAGTGTTATCAGTGACTTGTAAAATTTATTAATTGAATCAGTTACACTACTAGAAATTTCCTAATTTTATGCGGATTTTATTAAAAATTACGCAAGAAAATGCCTTCTTGAGGACTTACCAGCGGTGTTAGGTGCCCAGGTAATGCCTTTGTAGTAATTGTTTTTTTAGTATTGAAATTCTGGCGTAGTCCAAATGGGGTACTAGATGTGGCAGCCTTTGATTCTACAGTGTTCAAATGGAGTACCGAATGGGGCAACCTTTGACACTACACTGGTTACGGCAGAAGCAATAAATAATAAACGGTAACTAACTGGAAATAAATAACACACTGCGTTTGTTAACAACCCAGTTTGGCGTATAACACGACCTACTCTGGGGGATACCAATCCAGGAGATAACCCACTATGATAATACTAGTTAGAAGTTATCAGCAAACGATCCGTTTACACTTCGTCACCTAGTCACTAACCGTGCTATCTTCAACCTAGGCCCACCTAGATCAGAGACCCCGTCCCTTCTCCTCTTAGCCACACGCCAGTGTGACCGCAGAATACTTAATAACAGTTTGGCGAAGAACACACTTCAAACAAATACCTATCTCCGTACTTCAAAGCTTAGGAGTAGATTAAAAAGATTACAACTCAAGAAACACAGTCCTAAGCAAGTATCAAGGTGATACAAGATAGGCTCACAAGTAACAATAGACACGCTAAAACCCTAGACAAAGAATACAATACTTCACAAGAGTTTTCGGTAACCAAAATAGGTTTTAGGTCTTCGATATATATAGCCCTCAGATAGCTACGGTAGTTCCTTGATTTTGGGCTTCACAAATAATATATAATTGTAACATATCCGATAGTAAAATATATGTTTAAATAAATCCAACAAAACCCTAAAATATAGGCATATTTTTAGGGGCGATACAAAATGCGATATGATCAGGAAATAACCTGAATTCTTCGTCTTGGGGAACAAGCAAGTTGCTTAATGGATTTACTTCACAAATAAAATGCATGTTTCTCATGTAACAAACTTTGCACATTTTCTGGCTTCAGGATGTTGTTCCATATGTTGCCCCATCTGTCTCTACATCTGACTAGATCTTTGTTTTTGCAAAATGTAGCCAATTTCAAAAACCCAACAAGTATTTTAGGATCCGTAGGAAAGTTTTCCACATGTAAACTTGCAACAAATGACCTTGAAAAGTCTGAGTTTGGATCTGCTCCAGTTATGGTATGCTCCAGATTTCCAGTTGCTTTGACAGATGAGTGACACGTGGGTTGAAAAACGATCAATGGCTGAGATTTAAAGAAAGGTTGTTTTAGTTTTAAATTATTAAAGAAATCGAGATACAGAAATAACCCATTCAGTCATTTTAGCACTAGCACTACGAACCGCATCGCCATTGTGCTGTCGTTACTTCTCACTACTCCTCCTCGCACCACAAGAAAACAGTCATTTACTGACTGCCACAAAGTGGGAAAAATGGCCACACAATGAAAAACCTGGCGTGTTTACCGAAGGCCATGATCTATTGCAAAAATGATCGCTGGTAACACTTGACGGCGGCCTAGGCGTTCACAAAGTAAAGGGACAAGTCTGACACACTTTCCAGCCATTTACCCGCCGCAAACTTATCAGCTAACTTAGCGGCGGTCTGGATCGTCGCAAAATTATATATTTATTTTTAAAAAAAAAATATTAATTTTAATTATTTTGCTTATTAATTTATAAAATATAATTATTAATATTTTATAAAATGTATTTTATTTAAATAAATAATAAATAAATTATTTTTAATATATATCAAAAAAACATAAATTAGAAATGAAATTGTCACGACCCAACTCACATCGTGACCGGCGCACAGTCTAATACTAGTCCGGCTAGCCTAAAGTCCAAATTTAACAAAAATTAAACATGAAATTTCCAATATAACCATTTTCTTCAAAATAATATCTACTGAAATTTCGACAGAGTATCCTCTGTATTTTCAATGTTTCCAAAATCAAGACAAACCCTGTTTATAAACTTGTACAATCAGCCATAATTTCAATTTACATAACTAGATGTTTATACAACTCAAATATAATATTTCTAAACTACCAATAGCTGCAGATACATCAACGGACCAGTTTGTACATATAGGAGACCTACCAAAAGAGTGACAGATAGAACTTTTAACTCCGCTAGAAGCCTTCTACTCAGTTGACTTTCAATCTGAAAAAAAAAATAGAAAATGAAAGAGTAAGTCACAAGGACTTAGTGAGAGACAACAACCACCACCAACTAGAAGGGAAACACACAAGGGCACGAATAAGTATTTTCTCAAATCTAATTTCAATTTTTACAAAGGTAGTAACCATGTAAAAATATAATTAATCCATAATAAAGTGTACAAATGAAATTTATTAAAGTTGTAACTTCATCCCTAAAAGAAAACCGTTTAAAAATCCAATGTCATAAAGAGGTGAAAACCAAATCAACAACTTTATAGGAAATATAGAAATCGGGTAAAATCAAAAGAATCGACTTTGAAGAAAGAATATAAATCCGATATAGTTCAATGAAATCAAAATAATGAACTTTAAAGAGAATATAGAAATCTAGTAAAATAAAATCGTTTCAGTCGTTTCAACGCTAAAACCGACTTCATCTCGTTGATAGCCCTCTCCTCCTAAGAGTGGCCTCTCACTTAGGGGCGGCTCCATCTAACGGATAGCTCTTTTCTCTCGATTCAGAAAACACATCATCAAATCTATCGGTCGTATCAACACGAAAACTGAGAGCTAGCTCCATCTCGTTGATAGCCCTTTCCTCCTAAGAGCGGCCTCTCACTTAGGGGCGGCTCCATCTAACGGATAACTCTTTTCTCTCGATTCAAAAAATGTCAAATCTATCGATTAGGGAGTCTACATCTCGTTGATAGCCCTCTCCTCCTAATGGCGGCCTTTCCATAGGGGTAGCTCCATCTAACGGGTAATTCTCCCTAACCGAATCACATTACTAGGTGCACCTAGGTCGTCGTCGTTATAACCGTAATTTTCAAAACACAATGCTAAAACTGAATTTCACAACATAACGAAACTTATTTCAAACTAAGTATCATCAAAACTCAATCAAAAATCTCCTGCTTATGATTATAAGTAAATCCAAATTCAAATCCAAATTAAAATCAAAATCAAAATCCATATCCAAATGGAACACATATTAATATCGAAAATTTCCCAAAAAAACATATATCGCAAAACCGTATTTCTCCATATCTCAAAACTCATGTCATAGTATAGGCAACCAAAACTCAATTTCAAATAATTTGCTCAATAAGTCATGGACGAATCCAAATAGAGTATAGTTAAAATTGATGACTTGGAAATTACATAACAATGACGAGAACAACGTTCAAATTAAGGGTGTGTCCCCAATTTGATAAATACTTTAACAATAAAAATAGGCAAAATATGAATAAAAACAATAATTGAAATATGTGATAAATTATTATCAACTCACAACTATAAAGACCGGCTCGCTTTGCTCTCCGTTAATTCCCGAAGAAGCAGCTAAAACAACAACTGTCAGATCTTATTAATCTTGGAAAGTAATGCTTGATGGGAAATGAAAATGAGGATGATGGAGTTCTTGAGCCTTTTGTGGTTCAAATGAAAATGAGAATTGGGAGAATTTGAAGAAACTTAATATTAAGGGAAAGAGGAGTATGGTTTCGTTGCAGTTGCAGAGTAACATACAGAGTATATGAATAATTAAAAAAAATTATTTTTCTTTTTCTCAGTCCTTCTAGACTTTTCTTTCCTTTTCTATTTCTTTTCTTCCTTATTTTTATTTATTTATTAAATATACATAGTATTTCATAATTTGGTTCTAAATTAATTCTTACTCTTATTTAAATATGTTAGTATTTGTATTCTAACTAAAACTTAATATTATAAACGTTATAATAAATAATTAAAATTTTTTTGGGTGTTACATACTTCCCTCCTTTTAAAGAATTTTGTCCCCAAAATTCCACAAAAAAAGAATAAGAGAAAAACAGGTCTGCACTTACAAATAAAACTAAAGAACAAAATACGATAATTGTCATATAATACAAACGAAATATGCAATAATTGTCATAAATTTATAAACCAAATACAAACAATAGTTAAGGCCAAAGGTAGAGTGATGAAGAACAAACACTAAAAAAAAATTGTAGAAAAAACTTAGACAGATATTGGAGAAAATATTGTAGAGAGAGATTGAAAGTGTATAAATGAAATGAGATGGAAGGCATGGGTGTATATAGAGTGATCTGGCAACCAATTTTTTTTTTTAATTTGCTTCAACTTACCGTCAGCCTAGGTTGTCGCTAAGTGTTTGACCTATTTTTTTTTAATTTGCTTCAACTTACCGGCAGCCTAGGCCGTCGCTAAGTGTTGAACCAATTTCCAAGTTATGACATCCTGTTTTTTCCGCCGGTAAGTGACCTGTTCGTTCCAGAAATAATATATATTTTTATTTTGTGGCCTTTTTCTTTAGTTTGCGGCGGTTTAGGCTGCCACAAGCTTATTGTGGGCCAAACGGTCAGTAAGTATATATTGAATCCGTCACTAAATCATGATATTCTTGTAGTGTCGACCCTCCTCCATCTTCTCTTTTCTTCTCTTCTCTTTCTCATTTTTTATTCAGGTTCTTTTCATTGTTATCTTTTCATTCTTATAAGCACAGCACAATGACTCTATTTTCTCGAAGAACATGAAATTGCAATGAAAAACAGTGTTGCATCATACGACCTATGTAAGGTCTGCTACTGCTAGTATGTTGTAGCATTCTCACAGCATGTTACTGCAGTAGGGTTTTTTTATTTATTTAATAAATTATTTAGATAATAATATATATTTTTGGTGTATAGTGTGGGCCTGCGATTGAAATCTAACTGCAGGTAATCCACATCCCTACTACTAGTACCATTATCTTCAAAGTTTTAAAATTTTTAGTCTTACAAATTGTTGGAGAGTAAGGGACACAAATGACAACCTTTAATTTTGAATCACCGCCTTGCTCCATCATTTTCATTTCCATTAAATTTTCATCATCCACAACCCAACCTTTAATTTTCTTTCATGTGAATAATCACCCCTTGTTCCACCATTTTAAATTCCTTTTTCATTCTCAACCTCATCATCTATTCAAATCTATTTAAAAATGTTTTCTTCCAAAAAAGCAAAGAAGATAGAAGAATCAGCACCGCTGTTGGTGGCGCACAACTTCCCATGAATTATTTAACGCCAAAACATCTAATGCAATTTTTATGTAAATTTAACATCTAACTTCTTACATGAATGATCATGATTGAATAACTATACAAGAATTTTAAGATTTTTTTTTCTTTTCATCTCTCACGTGACACTACTTTGCAATATTATAACTATGAATTCATGTTCTTTAACTATTGATATTACAACTAGCAAAGGTAAATTTGTAGAAGATAACTTATCACGGTATAGTTAAGCGATTCTATACTATGATTTAGAGTTGAAATGGATAAAATAAGAATGACACTTTAAGAACTCTTTGGCACTACAACATTTGAAGTTTAGGCAACGCTTAAAAACCATACCATTCTTTAACACAATATAAGCAAAGATTGTTTCCCTATGTGTATTTTTCATAGCTATAGTAAATATGGTGAAAGTGTTGTCTAAGGTTTATTTTTTATCGAGTTTTTTTTAATATGTTTTACTATACAAAAGAAAGCGCTTGTATAGAAAAAGTGCGGTAAGTAGTACCTTAGACAAAAAATTTATCACAAGCACTGTCCTAGAGTTCCGTGTTTCTTTCTAATAGCATGTCTGTAATAAGGGTTGTTTAAGGGGCGATATCTATTCCACATTTTGTTGTAGTGAATATATTGAGCAAACCAGGAATTAATAACAAATGCCTTGAAGTTTCCAAAGCGATCCCACACAAACTACACACATGGAAGGCAGGTAATTACAATATTTTAAGGGATACATTGTCATCTGCAGGTAACTTGTCATTCAAGCATCTCCAAAGAAGCAAAGATTTAAAAGGAGGGATAGTTGTGTGTCAAATGAGCTTAGCCCAAGAGATATGTTGACCCACTCGACCTTGAAAAGCATAAGAGTCCACAAGAGAAATCAAAGTTGGATATATATGCAACCAAAAGACAATGAGGAATATTCCACTTAGTATTAGAGATAAAGTAGTTGACTAAAGATTTGAGCAAATGATGCAGAAAGTGAGGAATAGGCAAACAAAAAACTAAGGGTTCTCTACACCAAGGATTTAACCAAAAGTTAATACTTTCACCATTACCAGAACTTCCAGAAAGTATTAGAGCTACCTTCATACATTTGATGCTACTCCAAATAGATGAGTATATACATCTAAGATTGAGAATTTTTTTGCCACCCTACGACCTTCTTGTGCGCCCTTCAAGTTTTCTATTTTATCCTTCTGCTACTTAAGTAGTAGACGTGTAAAATTTTGAAAGGAAACCCTTGTGGTGATATATTATTTCCTATTATATTTTAAGGTCATACTGAACGGTGCCTCTAAGACAATGGTTTAGGGAACAAAAATGAAAATAAAAGAAAAAGTTTTAAATAGAAAATATTGTTTTTTTAAAATTTCAAAAAATTGAATGCACAATTTTTATGATGATATTACTATTTTTGTTTCCTTAACTATTGTCCAGAGACACTGTTTAACTTTTTCCTTATTTTAACAAACTTCTTATTTATTTCTATCTTTTGACAAACAAATTCTGAATAGAGTATTCTTATTACTTCTATATATTATTTTAATAAAATTGTTATTTATTCAAAATTCAATTTTTCGGTTTGCCCATACAAATATAACTTATAAAGAACAAAGGTTCATTTATTGATTTGCATCACATAGTTAAAGACACACATATAAACGAAGGATAAACAGAAGCTAATATGCATATGCTTCAATATGTCATTACAATCATCATACTCCCTCCGTCCCATATTATAAGGGGAAAAAAAATACACTTATTAAGAAAATCAAAACTTGAGAATTTGAAATATGATTTTGTGGGTTTTTCTTGAAATAAGTTGCATAGGAAGATGTAAAAACAAATTTGATTGGTTGTTGTTTATTGAGAAAATGAGAGAGAGAAAAAATTAAATGCAATTTGCATTTAATTTTATAAGAATAAGTAAAAAACATTCTTGAAAGTTGTTTTTTCCCTTATAATTTGGGACAAAAAAAAAGGGTCATTTTTCTCTTATAATATGGGACGGAGGGAGTACTACTTATAAAGATGAACACTTAAGCCAACCCATGCGTTAACCCATTACAACTTATTTCTTTATGACTTATATAAATTAAGCTTCCCTTCCACCTAGATGAGCATCAATATCTCGAGTGCAATTGCAAAGAAGGGTTTTGGAGAAAAGGGAGAAGCACCAAGAGAGAAGAGGCTTAGAGAATTAAGAGCAGCTATAGGATTATTCGCTCATCAAACCTAAGGTAACGATGGGAACTTATACTTTAATTCTAAGCATGTAGTTCTGAAAACTGATTTAGCATGCGAATTGATGAAAATTGGGAAAACTAGGTTAATTATGAATTTGATTAATAATGGAATAAGAAGCTCCTGAATCATGTTAGAATCACTGTTGTTAGATGATTAGTAATATTCGGTGTTTGATTTCTTAAAAACTAAGAGAGTCTAAGGAGATGATATGAAAAAAGGTTACTATTAGAAAGTGGTTAAATTATGATGAACAGTGAATTTTAGTGAAACTTCTGCTTCTTTACCCGCATTTGCGATTAAAACTGGTACTGATTGGTACATAATTGGTCTTAGGGGTAAACATGAAAGTTGTAGATAAAGATGTTAGCTTTCTAATGACTTTGGTTTGACTTCAAGATTATTTTTGGAATTTAAGTTATCGACAAATTACTACACGAAGGTCACAGTGAAACTTCTGCTTCTTTACCCGCATTTGCGATTAAACCTGATACTGATTGGTACATAATTGGTCTTAGGGGTAAACACGAAAGTCGTAGATAAAGATGTTAGCTTTCTAATGGCTTTGGTTTGACTTCAAGATTATTTTTGGAACGTAAGTTATCGTCAAATTACTACAAGTAGGTCACAGTGAAACTTCTGCATCTTTACTCGCATTTGCGATTAAAACAGGTACTGATTGGTACATAATTGGTCTTTCGTGTAAACACGAAAGTTGTAGATAAAGATGTTAGCTTTCTAATGGCTTTGGTTTGACTTCAAGATTACTTTTGGAACTTAACTTATCGTCAAGTTACTACACGTAGGTTACTGTAAAACTTCTGCTTCTTTACCCGCATTTGCGATTAAAACCGGTACTGTACATAATTGGTCTTAGGGGTGAACATAAAAGTTGTATATAAAGATGTAATCTTTCTAATGGCTTTGGTTTGACTTCAAGATTATTTTTTGGAACTTACGTTATCGTCAAATTACTACACGTAGGTCATAGTGAAACTTCTGCTTCTTTACCCGTATTTGTGATTAAAGCTGGTACTGATTGGTACATAATTGGTTTTAGGTGTAAACATGAAATTTGTAGATAAAGATGTTAGATTTCTAATGGCTTTGGTTTGACTTCAAGATTAGTTTTGGAACTTAAGTTATCGTCAAATTACTACACGTAGGGCACAATGAAACTTCAGCTTCTGTACCCGAATTTGCGATTAAAACTGGTACTGATCCGTACAGAATTGGTCTTAGGTGTAAACACGAAAGTTGTAGATAAGGACGTTATCTTTCTAATGGATCTTTTTTGACACAAAAAATCCTTGTGAATAATTTTATGTGAATTTATGAAGTTGGATGATGAATTAGGATGTTGTGAAGTAGAGTCCTTGTCGTCGTGTCAAGGTCATATGAGTTGTAAGAAGTTGTCTAAGTTGATTAAGTTGCTGGTTTTCGTGGCATTTTACGGAGTTCACATATGTATTAAAGTTGGGGGCTTGATGCCCTGTGAGCTTATGCTCAAACCCGTTGGGGGGCTTGATGCCCTGTGAGCCTACACTAAAAAATTGTTGGGGGCTTGATGCCCTGATTGGTACGACATGCATGCTGCATAGTCAAGTCGTCCAGGTGGTTTGAGTTGGAGTCATGTTATCTAAGTCGTCGAAGCATTGTCGTGTTGTCGACTTGTGATAGAATTAATGAGCTGCATCGAAAGGTTGTGTAGTTAACTGATGAAATAATATGTTGACGTTTAGGATGTTTTAAGTTATTAATGCTATGTTGATTAATTATATCCTTATTATTATTATTATTGTATATGTATCTCACCCCTTCTGTTGGAATTGCCGCCTTGTGGGCAAGTGCAGATATTCAGGACTAGCTGCAGTTGTGATTTGACTCCCTCATGGTCTTAGGATGCCCTGATACGTAATGGGGCGGGTTTTATTGTTGGATTGTCCTTGTTACGTATTTTTCCTTGAGATTTCATGTTGAGATAATTTAGTTGGATTTTTGTATTAATGTTGAACACGTTGAGGCCTTAGAGCCATATTTTGGTTGAACAGATTTATGAATACTATTTCCGTTGCGAGATTATTAAAAATGTTATCAGTTGATGTTTGATTCATTGATAGAAAAAAAAAATTATTACTCTATTACTTAAGTATTTTACGAAATGTAGCATTCCATATACGTTGAAATACTCTAATTTATATGTATGATATACCTTGTTGGGAATACGGGGTGTTACAGCAGGTCGGTCTGTCCGGCCAAGTAGTGGAGTCAGTCGTGCCAAGTGACGACTATTTTTGTCGTTTGTTTTGTCGCTTATCTGTTGTTCTTGGTTGTAGAATTTTGCTAAGAGATGGCTGGAAGAGGAAGAAATGATACTGCGATAGCTGCTGCGTTACAAGTTGTGGCGCATGCTATAGGACAGCCGCATGTTGTTGGTGCTGGCGTTGTTGTTGATGATGGAGTTCGTAAGCTGGAGACGTTCCTGAGGAATCATCCTCCCACCTTTACGGGTAGGTATGATCCCGATGGAGCAATGAAGTCGTTGAAAGAGATTGAACGGGTATCCAGGGTTATGGAGTGCACAGATGCGCAGAAGGTGCACTTTGGTGCTAGCAGAAGAGGCTGATGAATGGTGGGTAAGTATTCGCCCGACATTAGAGGATGGAGGTGAAGCTGTCACCTGCGCTGTTTTCAGTAGAGTTCTTGAGGAGATACTTTCCGGAAGATGTCCGAGGTAAGAAAGAAATTGAATTTCTGGAGTTGAAACAGGGTGACATGTCTGTCGCAGAGTATGCTGCCAAGTTCGTGGAGTTGGCTAAGTTCTACCCCCACTACACTGTAGAGACAGCTCAGTTCTCCAAGTGTATCAAGTTTGAGAATGGTCTACGTGCTGAAATCAAGAGAGCTATCGGTTATCAGAAAATCCGACAGTTCTCAGAGTTGGTTAGTAGCTGCAGAATCTATGAAGAGGATACTAAGGCTCATTAGAAGGTAATGAATGAGCGAAGAGGAAGGAGTCAGCGGAGCCGCCTTAAGCCTTACAGTGCTCCTGTGGACAAAGGAAAGCAAAGAGCTAATGATGATAAGAAGCCAGCTGGTAGAAATGTGGATGCGAGAGGTGCTCCTACTGAGATTGTCTGCTTTAAGTGTGGTGAGAAAGGCCACAAAAGCAATGCATGCAACAATGAAGAGAAGAGATGCTTCCGTTGTGGCAAGAAGGGTCACATTATCACTGGGTGCAAGCATACCGATGTTGTGTGCTTCAATTTTAATGAAGAGGGTCACGTTAGTTCACAGTGCAAGAAACCTAAGAAGCCCCAGGCTAGTGGGAAAGTGTTTGCTTTAGCTGGCACTCAGACACCGACTGAGGATCGTCTGATCAGAGGTACATGTTTCATTAATAATACTCCTTTAGTTGCTATTATTGACACTAGTGGGACGCATTGTTTTATTGCTTCTGAATGTGCATATAAGTTGGGTCTTGTATTGTCAAATATGAATGGAGAGATGGTAATAGAAACTCTAGCTAAGGGTTCGGTGACTACTTCTCTATTATGTCAGAAGTGTCCTTTGTCTATGTTTGGTCGGGAGATTTGTTGAGAGTATGTGTGCTTGAGCAAGGTGGGACTTGGGATAGTGACCTTCCATTGATAGAGTTCACGTATAACAACAGTTACCATTCTAGCATTGGAATGGCACCGTTCGAGGCATTGTATGGTAGGAGGTGCAGAACGCCTTTGTGTTGGTTTGAGACTGGTGAGAGTTTAGTTTTGAGACTAGAGATTGTTCAGCAAACTACGGAGAAGGTCAAATTGATACAAGAGAAGATGAAAGAGTCGCAGAGTCGACAAAAGAGTTATCATGACAAGAGAAGAAAATATCTTGATTTCCAAGAAGGTGCTCATGTGTTTTTGAGAGTCACGCCGATGACAAGTGTTGGTCGAACGTTGAAGTCAAAGAAACTGACTCCGAGGTTCATTGGTCCATATCAGATTTCAAAGAGGATAGGAACGGTGGCGTATCGAGTGGGATTACCACCGCATCTTTCGAACTTGCATGACATGTTTCATGTGTCGCAACTTCGGAAGTATGTTGCGGATCCATGGCATGTGATTCCAAGAGATGATGTCCAAGCCAGGGACAATCTTACGGTTGAGACCTTATCAGTAAGGATTGAAGTTCGCGAGGTGTAGAGGTTGCGAGGCAAAGAGATACCTTTGGTGAAAGTTGTTTGGGGAGGAGCATCTGGTGAAAGCTTAACGTGGGAATTGGAGAGTAAGATGCTGGAGTCGTATCCAGAGTTGTTCGCTTGAGGTATATTTTCGAGGACGAAAATTCTTAAATTTGGGGAGAGTTGTAACGCCCTAGTTGCTTTTATTTATTTTATTAAATATAGAGTCTATTTACTTGATTTATTATATGTGTGTGATGTATTTTTATTTGATTGGATTTATTTTAATTAATTGTAAGGAGATGAGTAGTGAAGGGAATAAGTAGAGTTAAGGGGTTGAAATTGGAGTTAAATTAAAATAATAGTATTAAGTGGAATTAGTAGGAATTAAATAAGGAAGTGAGAGGTTAAGAAATAGAAGTCAGAGAAAAGAAAACACTTTTCACGTAAAACAGAGAAAAGAAGGGTTTTGGAGAAAAGGGAGAAGCACCAAGAGAGTAGAGGCTTAGAGAATCAAGAGCAGCTATAGGATTATTCGCTCATCAAACCTAAGGTAAGGGTGGGAACTTATACTTTAATTCTAAGCATGTAGTTATGAAAACTGAATTAGCATGAGAATTGATAAAAATTGGGAAAACTAGGTTAACTATGAATTTGATTAATAATGGAATAAGAAGCCCCTGAATCATGTTAGAATCACTATTGTTAGATGATTAGTAATATTGGGTGTTTGATTTCTAAGAAACTAAGAGAGTCTAAGGAGATGATATGAAAAAGGGTTACTATTAGAAAGTGGTTAAATTATGATGAACAGTAAATTTTAGTGAAACTTCTGCTTCTTTACCCGCATTTGCGATTAAAATTGGTACTGATTGGTACATAATTGGTCTTAGGGGTAAACACAAAAGTTGTAGATAAAGAGGTTGGATTTCTAATGGCTTTTGTTTGACTTCAAGATTATATTTGGAACTTAAGTTATCGTCAAATGACTACACGTAGGTCACAGTGAAACGTCTGCTTCTTTACCCGCATTTGCGATTAAAACGGGCACTGATTGGTACATAATTGGTCTTAGGGGTAAACATGAACATTGTAGATAAAGATGTTAGCTTTCTAATGGCTATGATGTGACTTCAAGATTATTTTTGGAACTTACGTTATCGTCAAATTACTACACGTAGGTCACAGTGAAATTTCTGCTTCTTTACTCACATTTCCGATTAAAACCGGTACTGATTGGTACATAATTGGTCTTAGGGGTAAACACGAAAGTTGTAGATAAAGAGGTTGGCTTTCTAATGGCTTTTGTTTGACTTCAAGATTATATTTGGAACTTAAGTTATCGTCAAATGACTACACGTAGGTCACAGTGAAACGTCTGCTTCTTTACCCGCATTTGCGATTAAAACGGGCACTGATTGGTACATAATTGGTCTTAGGGGTAAACATGAACGTTGTAGATAAAGATGTTAGCTTTCTAATGGCTATGATTTGACCTCAAGATTATTTTTGGAACTTAAGGTATCGTCAAATTACTACACGTAGGTCACAGTGAATATTCTGCTTCTTTACTCACATTTCCGATTAAACCTGGTACTGATTGGTACATAATTGGTCTTAGGGGTAAACACGAAAGTTGTAGATAAAGAGGTTGGCTTTCTAATGGCTTCTGTTTGACTTCAAGAGTATATTTGGAACTTAAGTTATCGTCAAATGACTACACGTAGGTCACAGTGAAACGTCTGCTTCTTTACCCGCATTTGCGATTAAAACCGGCACTGATTGGTACATAATTGGTCTTAGGGGTAAACACGAACGTTGTAGATAAAGATGTTAGATTTCTAATGGCTATGATGTGACTTCAAGATTATTTTTGGAACTTAAGGTATCGTCAAATTACTACACGTAGGTCACAGTGAAAATTCTGCTTCTTTACTCGCATTTCCGATTAAAACTGGTACTGATTGGTACATAATTGGTCTTTGGTGTAAACACGAAAGTTGTAGATAAAGATGTTATCAATCTAATGGCTTTGTTTTGACTTCAAGATTATTTTTGGAACTTACGTTATCGTCAAATTACTACACGTAGGTCACAGTGAAACGTCTGGGTCTTTACCCGCATTTGCGATTAAAACCGATACTGATTGGTACATAATTGGTCTTAGGGGTAAACACGAAAGTTGTAGAAAAAGAGGTTAGCTTTCTAATGGCTTTGGTTTTACTTCAAGATTAGTTTTGGAAATTAAGTTATCGTCAAATTACTACACGTAGGTCACAGTGAAACTTCTGCTTCTTTACCCGCATTTGTGATTAAAACTGGTACTGATTGGTACATAATTGGTCTTAGGTGTAAACATGAAATTTGTAGATAAAACTGTTAGCTTTCTAATAGCTTTTGTTTGACTTCAAGATTATTTTTGGAACTTAAGTTATCGTCAAATGACTACACGTAGGTTACAGTGAAACTTCAGCTTCTATACCTTAATTTGCGATTAAAATTGGTACTGATCCGTATAGAGTTGGTCTTAGGTGTAAACACGAAAGTTGTAGATAAGGATGTTAGATTTCTAATGCATTTGGTTTGACACAAAAAATCCTTGTGAATAATTTTATGTGAATTTATGAAGTTGGATGATGAATTAGGATGTTGTGAAGTAGAGTCCTTGTCGTCGTGTCAAGGTCATATGAGTTGTAAGAAGTTGTCTAAGTTGATTAAGTTGCTGGTTGTCGTGGCATTTGACGGAGTTCACATATGTATTAAAGTTGGGGGCTTGATGCCCTGTGAGCCTACGCTCAAAAATTGTTGGGGGCTTGATGCCCTGATTGGTACACATGCATGCTGCATAGTCAAGTCGTCCATGTTGTTTGAGTTGGAGTCATGTTATCTAAGTCGTCGAAGCATTGTCGTGTTGTCGACTTGTGATAGAATTAATGAGCTGCATCGAAAAGTTGTGTAGTTAACTGATGAAATAATATGTTGACGTTTAGGATGTTTTAAGTTATTAATTCTATGTTGATTATGAAGGTGCGTGGAGAAAACACAAGAAGGGGGGGTTGAATTGTGTTTTGGATATTTAAAAACTTTCCAAGATATTTAAACCTTTTCAGAGTCTTTAAAGCACATCGGATTATTCACACAATTAACTTATGGCGTTATGAATGATGAAGGAGTAAATGAGAGAGTGAGAGAGAGAAGAATACACAACAATTTATACTGGTTCCCCTCACAAATTGAGAGTACTCCAGTCCCCTTGTTTCCAAGAGAGTTTCACTATAATCACTAGGATTACAATAGTTGCTCAAGCACACAAGCTCAAGACTTCATGCTCTTAGTCACACAAGACATAGAGACTTCCTTGCTCTAATCACACAAGATCAAAGACTTCCTTGCTCAAGCACACAAGCTTGAGACTTCCTGCTCTAAGTCACACAAGACAGAGAGACTTCCTTGCTCTAATCACACAGGATCAGAGGCTTCCTTGCTCAAGCACTCAGGCTCAAGACTTCATTGCTCTAATCACTAAGATTGAGACTTACGTGCTTCTACACTAAGCAGAAGACTTTCTTGCTCCTACACTAAGCAGAAGACTTACTACTAACTTATGAGCTTAAAACTTATTACAAACATAATAACTTCAGAGGCTCTAAGCTAGTTTCTATGCTCACTTCATTTGAGAGATATTATCTATTACAATGCAAATTCTCACTTTCTTCTGAGAGATTTTATCAAATGAAGAGCGCTAGTCATCAATTCTTTCTTTGGCATATTTATATGAGTTGCGAAAGACATTGAGACGTTGGAGAAATTCCCGTTGTAACTTGGAGAGCTGTAGACTTTGAAGATCCGTTGAGTAAAGCCACGTCTTCCTTTGCAGAGAAGCTTCACCTTTGCTGTTTGTCCAATAGTACAGTTATAAGGTACAACTAGCTCCTAGAGAGAGGGATCACATCCTTTGTGACCGTTGCATTTTAGTTGACCTTAGAACAAGTCATCAGGCTTGATAAGTTGTAGTTGATGTAGCCCTCTGATGACTGGGAATTCCTTTGCTTCTGATGATCCTTTGATAACTTGGAGTATGATTGGTCTTTGATGGTTGGCCTCTGATAGTCCTTCGCAATTCAGCTTCTGAACGACTTCATCCTCTGAATGACTCATGACTAGCAGACAGCCTCTGAACTCTTGTAGGCCTCTGAACATCCTTGGGCTTCTAAACTCCTCTGAGTTCCTGAACAGCTTCAGACGTTCTGATCTACTTTGAGCTTCTGAACTTTGTATAGCTTCTGACCACGTTGTAGCATCTGAACTCTTTCAGAGTCTAATTATTCAGACTTCCATTGGTTTCATCAGAGTTTAAATTAAGTGTGCTATTGATTAAACGTTGAATTCTCCTGCACTTAATTTAAACATTAGTACCATCAATTGTCCATTTAATACTTTGTTATCATCAAAACCTAAGGGTGTGTATTAACACATATTTTGTTCCAACAGATTAATTATATCCTTATTATTATTCTTATTGTATATGTATCTCACCCATTCTGTTGGAATTGCCGCCTTGTGTGCAAGTGCAGATATTCAGGATTAGCTGCAGTTGTGAGTTGACTCCCTCATGGTCTTATGATGCCCTGATACGTAACGGGGCGGGTTTTATTGTTGGATTGTCCTTGTTACGTATTTTTCCTTGAGATTTCATGTTGAGATAATTTAATTGGATTTTTGTATTAATGTTGAACACGTTGAGGCCTTAGAGCCATATTTTGGTTGAACAGATTTATGAATAATATTTCCGTTGCGAGATTATTAAAAATGTTATCAGTTGATGTTTGATTCATTGATAGAAAAAATAAATTATTACTCTATTACTTAAGTATTTTACGAAATGTAGCATTCCTTATACGTTGAAATACTCTGATTTATATGTATGATATACCTTGTTGGGAATATAGGGTGTTACATCATCGGACTTGCAATATTGACAACATAATTATTTATTAAATATGTATGTAATTGATTTGAACCAAACAAACAAAGAAAAATTGAATCTTTGTGAAGAGATGGAAATAGGTGAATCTATGCAGTTGCATGGAGAAAAAAAGATGTAGAAAGTTGATGGCAATAGGTGACTTATGAAAATCATCATCCGAAATAATAGCCACAACACAACAACAATCGAATGACAAATCAACAATCAATTATCTCATAAACAAGAGTAAAAGAAACCCTAGAAAATTCATGTCTAATTTGTGTTGCTGGTGACGCTTCAGATCTGTTGTTGGCGACTTGCAAAACGAGATTTGTGAAGTTTGCATTTTTTTTTTTTGGTTTTGTGTGGGTGTTGTGGTTGATGGGTTGAAGTTGCTGGATTGTTGTTACTGTTTTTATTTTTTGGGTTTTTTTATGAAGATTGATGAAGTACACTGATGAAGATGAAGAACAAGAGAGAGAAGAAGATGAAGGACAAGAGAAATATTTACTTGAAGACCATTGTGAAACTTAAGAGATTCGGCTCATCGGTTTGTAAAATTGAAATTCAAAAATCGAAACAATCGGGTTCAATTTTCTTCGATTCGATTTTTGATCCAAACAGATTAGATCGATTAACTTTCTATTTAGTTCGATTTAGTTTTTCGGCTTAATCAGGTTATTTTTATTGGCTTATATCCATAAACATAAGAAAAATCGTAAAGGACAACTAATTTAAGTAAGTTGTCTTTAGTGAATCTCATTGTTACTTGGTATAAAAAGTTAGTTGATTAACCAAAAAAAGTTAGTTGATCTTTGAAATTCTGGCACCTACTGAGGACAGATGTTAAGACAGAAGCTATAGCAATTGTCGTCCGTAACCAGTTTTAATGCTAAGACAAATGCTCTAGCGTATGTCCACAGTAGATTATAATCAACAAGTAAAAACAACAGACAATGAAGTAAATAACACAGAGAATTGTTAACCCAGTTCGGCGTACACAACGACCTACTCTGGGGGCTACCAAGCCAGGAAGGAATCCACTATAATAGATCTAGTTCTAAGCCCACAGCAAACATACAAGTTTACGACTTATCACCTAGACTCTACCCGTGCTAACTCAACCTAGGAACTCCTAAGTTTGAGACCCCGTCTCACTTCCTTTCTATCACGAACCTCGTGATTATTCAGTTCTACAAACAGTGTGGTTTCACTAACCAAACAGCAAAACAATCTCCGTGCTTAAAAGCTTGGGAGAAGTTATATAAATCACAAACTAAACAGGCCTAGGCTTGTGTTATAGAATCCACAAGAAAAGGCTTACAAATAACAAGACTCAAACCTTAAAACTAAGTTCTTCAGATACGGCTTCAGAAACCATTTAGGTTTTAGTCTTCACATATTTATATGACCTGAGTTAGCATGGGCTAGGTCTTCATCTTGGGCTTTAATCTTCAGCTGTCCTTTTGCAAAGTCCAACATACATGAAATGGAAAGAATCACATGTTTCCATAAATGGCGTAGCATATTCTGGAAAGTATTTCTTGGAGCAGCCGCCTTGTAAACCCTTGTTTAGAACGTGCGTCTTGATGAGCAAGAAAGGCGAAAATAGTGCTTCAGAGAATCTTCAAAGATATGGCGCGCAAATAGAACATTAATTACTGGCATGACAAATGTTGTACCCACATGCTACGGCATCTGGTCCAACATCTTACTTGAACTTGTTTTTGCAAAATGAGGCCAACATACAAAACACCAACAATCTCCCCCTTTGGCAAATTTTGGCTAAAACAAACTAAGACCAGTTCTGGAGAGATGCAGTACATACTTTCCTTCAAGACAACGCAAACACACAGCTAAGAAAGAAGATGATTCATTGTCACATTATTTTCAAAAAAAATCTTCAAGTGAGAAATAATGAACAGGCAGCATCAGAGGCATGCAACAGCGGAAATACACAACTTAGCCTCATAGGGTACAAGATAGGAGAGAAATAAACTCTCACACATAAGCGCCATACAGTTAAACCAGGGAAAAAAATTCCCACAAATATGAATCACCATAGGAAGAATAAATTCCTACGCCACTGAGAAAAATAAATTCTCAGGTATCAAGTAAAAGTGGATTCCTTTGAAACAGACAAGATGCCTTAGCATTTGGAATGACATCTGTCACACACAACATGCAACACAACAAAAGTAGATTACTCCCCCTGAGTTCATGCATATATCACAGTAGAGACTACTCCCCCTCAACAGAACATACATACACATACAGATATATCATACTTTCATACTTGCTCCCCCTCAATCATAGCACACACAAAGACAGACAGATGTTGTATCATATGTCACAGCATTATCACGAACAGAACAGATACTTACTACTACTCCCCCTTTTTAGCCAGAATTTTGACAAACATATCAGAGGTGCATTATTACAGACCATCAGAGTAGCAGCACATACAAGTGCACAAAACATCCTGGGCATAGCCCTCAAAGTACAGACAGAAAAGCAGAAAAAACACAGGAGCAGCAACATCATTCAGAGAGGCTTTCATCAGAGCCCTCTATCACAGGTTCACCACCATCATCAACATCATTATTTCCAGCACCAACTTCTTCGAGCTCTAGGGCCTGGATAACAGCTTCCAGCTTCAACTTCTGGTCCTCTAACCCTTGGCAGGTAGCTTTCAGCTCTGCAATCATATCCTTCCTAGTCAGGGCAGCAGATGACCTCTGGACAGATGGTGTAGCAATGTCTGGAGCATGTGTCCCTTCAAACAGCTTACTGTGCAGAATTAAAGGAGCTTTCCTCTTCATTGGAAAATCAGAACTCCTCAGAATACCTGGTTGTTGACTCAGAATAATACCACACAACAGAGTTGGAAAAGCAATGGGCTTTTTGATAGCCATACTGTCAGCATGCTTCAATGTTTGATTGAAAATGTAAGACCCATAATCATATTTCACCTTGGACCCAATGGTATAGATCAAACGTGCCAAGTCAGTAGAAATATCAGAAGTATGCACAGTGGGCACCCAATTGACAGTGCCAATCTTGTTCAAGCATGCAAACTTCACAGAGAGTTTGCTGGAAGACACTTTCTTGCCCTTGGGCCATTGCTTCACAAGGCCATTTGTAATTGCCTTGGCCAAGTCACCATCAGTCAACTCCACCTCAGGGGTTCTAGCATCATCCCTTCCCAGAAACTCATTAATAATGGAAGGAGAAAAATTCACCAGCAGACCACGAACGAAAACTTTATGATACTCAGGACTTTGGGGGTTATCACAATCCTCAAGGACGTTCACAATGAACTCTCTGACCAGCTGCTCATAACAATCTCCCAATCCCCACACCGTCTTCATCAAACCAGCTTCCTCAATCAAGCTTACAATATCAGAACACTCAAGGGCTTCTTTCCCAAGTTCTCTCTCTAAGGCAACCCTTCTCTGAACATCATACTTCCATTTCCCCACACAACTAGCAAGATGAAATGAGATATTATCAATAGGGACCTCAGGTACATTAGCTGGTACCTTTCTACCACCCACACTTTTTCTGCCAATGGAAGCTCCACCAGATGCTTCATAATCAGAATCATTGTCAACAGCTTTCCTCTTTAATTGTTTCTTCTGGACAACAGGTGTTTCAAATTTACTCCTAGGTCTAGGAGGTCCATACATTGGTTTCTTAGCAGGTTTCTTGACAGATTCTACAACAGGGAACTTGGAGACAGATGGTATAGCTTTACCAGCATTGCTCCTTAGCCTTTTAGCTACACCAGCACCATAAGTTTTCACCAGAGGAGGAGACGTAGATCTCTCTTCATCAACATCAATCACCTTATTCACATCAGACTCAGCTTCTTCAGTTGAACCACTCTCTTCTGCTGAGGACTCAGTATAGGAGTCTTTTCGTTCACTAACAGACTTCTCTTTATCACCAGATCCAGCAACACCTTCACCATCCTCATCACTTCTTGTTTCTTCACTCTTGTCAGACTTAGATGTTTGAACATCTTTGTTAACCTCACTATCCTGATCACTTTTCTTACCACCAGTACCTGTTTCATCAGACTTACCACTACCAGAACCAGTATCAGAACACACTTCAGCTACATTACCAGGATTAAGATCCTGTTGGTCCAAAGATGCTGTAGCATCTGGCACAACATCAGACTGAGCTACAGGGTCAGATTCATTAACACATGTCACCACTTCTTCAACAAGTTTCCTAGTTTCATCAAGCACAGGAATAACTTCCGAATTCAAAACAGTAATCACATCAGTAGTTTCTAGGGTTTTCACTGGACTAGATTTCTTTAAACTCTCAATTTCACCATCATTCCTAGTCTTCTCAGTCTTATCACTAGGGTTTTCCTCAATAACACCAGCATCTTCCTTACTAATCGTACCAGTATCCTTTTCTTTTTCTAAATCAAAAGTACCTAGGGTTTCAGTTTGTTGAGTTTTACCTAGATCTTCCGATTCAACAGCTTTTTCAACAACATTTGTTTCATCAACAGGAGCAGAGAGTATAGCATTATTACCTTTGAAATCATGGCCAGAAGCGCCAACATCAGTCGCGACATCGCGCGATTTGAAAGGATTGTCAGAATGATAGAGGTCTGACATCGAGAGACCGATTGTCGCCGTTGATTCACCTCGCTTCTTCCTTGGCTTTGATTTTGAACTCTTCTTTGACACAGCAGGAGATTTGGAAACTTTTTCTTTCTTGACAACACTTGTCGATCGAGTCAATCGTGATTCCACTTCCGTTGCATGCACAGCAGCGAGTGGAGAAGTTTGAACAATTAACGTTGCCGTTTGCTCCTTAACCTTCGAGCGAGTAGACCTTGATGGAGTAGGGGTTTTGTCACTGACATTCTTGTTCAAGGAAGTTTCGGTTGATTGAGACATGATTGGAGGAGGATTGTTGAGAGGTTTGGTAATTTTTGTGGTTTTTGAGGAGACGGAAGGTTTAGGTATGGAAAAGTTTGCAGCAGCGAGTTTTGGAGCGGAATAGGAGTTACAAAGTTTTTGAATGTAGAAGGTTGGAGGTTGATTGAGTGTGGAAAAACAGTTTTGGAAAACAAATAAATCCTCTCCTAAATTAGCGTGCACATCACATATGGAGAGAGAGAAAATAACTGCTGCACGCTTCAGACACATTAACTGCTACAATTCCTCATGCAGGCAAATTCCCAATTTGCCCCTTAGCTTCTCAAATTGATTAGCATCTAGTGCTTTTGTGAATATATCAGCGAGCTGTTCTTCAGTAGCAACATGTTTCAAAACCACCACATTCTCTTCTACTAAATCTCTGATAAAGTGATGACGAATATCTATGTGCTTGGTCCTACTGTGTTGTATAGGGTTTTTAGAGATATTGATTGCACTCAGATTATCACAATACAAAGCCATAGCATCTTGCTCAACATTATACTCCCTTAGCATCTGTCTCATCCAGACAAGTTGTGAACAACTACTTCCAGCTGCAATGTATTCAGCTTCCGCAGTTGAGAGAGACACACAATTCTGTTTCTTATTGAACCATGATATCAAATTTTCTCCTAAGAAGAAACAACCACCAGAAGTGCTCTTTCTGTCATCAGCACTGCCAGCCCAATCTGCATCACAAAATCCAATGAGTTGAGAGTTGTCACTATGTGAGTACATCATGCCATAGTCACATGTGTCATTAACATACTTGAGGATTCGTTTCACTTGTGTTAAGTGACTCATCTTAGGATCAGCTTGGTATCTTGCACATACACCCACTGCAAAGCTAATATCAGGTCTACTAGCTATAAGGTATAAGAGACTTCCTATCATGCTTCTATAGAGACTCTGATCAACACTAACACCCTTCTCATCTTTTGTCAACTTCAAATGAGTAGGTGCTGGAGTCCTTTTGTGAGTAGCGGTATCCATTCCAAACTTCTTGACAATATTTTTTGCATACTTACTCTGAGAGATAAATATTGTCTCATCCATTTGCTTCACTTGTAGTCCAAGAAAAAATGTTAATTCCCCAACTAAACTCATCCCAAACTCTGACTGCATCTGTTTGATAAAATGCTCCACCATCTGACTTGACATCCCGCCAAACACTATGTCATCAACGTAAATTTGTGCTATCATTAGTTTACCATGTTCTTCTTTTACAAACAGAGTTTTATCATGTCCTCCTTTCCTGTATCCATGATTGACAAGAAATTCAGTCAATCTCTCATACTAAGCCCTGGGAGCTTGTTTCAACCCATATAAAGCCTTCTTCAATTTGTAGACATGATCAGGAAGATCTGGATTCACAAAGCCTTTTGGTTGTTCCACATACACCTCTTCATTTAAGTACCCATTGAGAAAGACACTCTTAACATCCATTTGGAAAAGCTTAAATTTTAGAATGCATGCAACACCAAGCAACAGCCTATAGACTCTAATCTAGCAACTGGTGCAAAGGTCTCATCAAAGTCTAATCCTTCCACTTGAGTGTATCCCTGTGCCACAAGCCTTGCCTTGTTCCTTGTAATAGTTCCATTTTCATCAGATTTATTTTTATAAACCCATTTAGTGCCTATTACATTCAACCCTTTTGGTCTAGGGACTAGATCCCAAACCTCACTTCTTTCAAACTGGTTCAACTCTTCTTGCATGGCAGTGATCCAATAATTGTCCGTGAGAGCCTCTTTGACATTCTTTGGTTCTATTTTTGACACAAAGCAAGAGTTAGAGATTATATCTTGATTTCTTCTCGTGGTGATACCTTCATCTGGATTGCCTATGATCTGATCCTTGGGATGATTTTTCTGGACTCTGATAGATGGTCCTTTACTAACTGGAGCAGTAGTATCATCAGTGGTAGGACTATCAGGTGTTACCTCAAAACCCTCTATATTAGCAGTTTCTTCAGGCTGGAATTCAAATGCTTCAGCATCTGGACTTTCATCTGTCTTAACGTCAGATGGTACATCATCTATCACAACATTCATTGATTCCATCATCACTTGAGTTCTGGAGTTATACACTCTGTAGGCTCTGCTGTTAGTTGAGTATCCCAAGAATATACCTTCATCACTCTTTGGATCCATCTTCCTCCTTTGTTCTCTATCTATCAGAATGTAACACTTACTTCCAAATACATGAAAATACTTGATAGTAGGTTTTCTACCTTTCCACAATTCATATAAGGTTTTAGTGGTTCAAGCTCTTAAGGTGACACGATTGAGAATGTAACATGCTGTATTCATAGCTTCAGCCCAAAAGTGTTGAGGCAGTTTCTTTGAGTGTAACATGACACGAGCACATTCTTGTATAGTTCTGTTCTTTCTTTCAACTACACCATTTTGTTGAGGTGTAATAGGTGAAGAGAATTCATGTCTTATTCCTTCAGCAGCACAAAACTAAGAGAATTTTGAGTTTTCAAATTCTCTACCGTGGTCACTTCTTATTCTGACAATGACACTATCTTTTTCTCTTTGAAGTTGTTTACACAAGTCCTTGAAAGAACTAAAGGTGTCTGACTTTTCTCTGAGGAAGTTGATCCAAGTGAATCTTGAGTAGTCATCTACAACAACAAACGCATATCTCTTTCCTCCTAGACTTTCAACCTGCATAGGCCCCATCAAGTCCATATGAAGTAATTCAAGCACCTTTGATGTAGTCAGATGCTGCAGCTTCGGGTGTGGCATCTTTGTCTGCTTCCCAATTTGACATTCACCACATATGCTTCCTTCTTCTATCTTCAGTTTAGGTACTCCTTTTACTGCATCTTCAGCTATGACTTTTTTCATACTCCTTAGATTAAGATGACCCATCTTTTGATGCCATAACTTGACTTCATCTTCTCTAGTGTTGAGACAGGAGGAAATTTGAGCACTTTCTTCAGAAATCCACAAGAAACAGTTATCTTTAGACCTGACTCCTTTCATAACAGATTCACCATCTTCAGTTGAGACGATGCATTCAGACTTCGTGAAGTTCACCTTCATTCCTTGATCACACAATTGACTGATGCTTATGAGATTTGCAGTCAATCCTTCCACTAAAAGAACATTCTCAAGCTTAGGCAACCCATTTGCAATGAGGCTTCCAATGCCTTTGATCTGACCTTTGGCCCCATCACCAAAAGTAACATAACTAGTAGCGTAAGCTTTAACATTAGTTAGATAACTTTCAACACCAGTCATATGTCTTGAGCAACCACTATCAAAGTACCAATCATTTCTGGATGAAACTCTCAGAGATGTATGAGCTATGTGAGCAACATCTTTTGCCTTTGGTTTCCATTCTTTCTTTGTATTGCTTGAATCAGATTCATACCTGGGATTATTATACCATCTTGGAAACCCATACAATCTAAAACAGAAAGGTCTGATGTGACCTCTTCTACCACAGTAATGACAGATCCATCCCTTAGGTTTAGGAATGATTTTGGCAGGCAGATGTTGTTGAACATGTTGTGGCATATGTCTGGTTTCAGTAGGATCATAAGTGTCTTTAGTAGGAACAAATGTACTAGTGGAAGTAGCATTTTTCTGTTTGGGAGAATTATATTCTACTCCAATACCCTTAGGTTTTCCAGCAACTTGGCCCTCAACCAGTATATCTAATCTTTCAGTTCCATTATTTAGCAGTCTAAGCTGTTTATTTAAACTAGTCAGCTGATAGTTCAATGTGCTTACCTCATCTCTAAGAGCAGAAGCCTCAGACAGATGCTTTGCCTTCTCAGATTGTAACTGCTTTGTGAGTTGAGATATTTCAGTCTGATGCTTCAGCTTCTCAGCTTGCAATTTACTTATAGTGTATTGTTGCTGCTGACACACCTTCTCACTCTTCTGACTCAGTGCTTTATAAGACGCAGCTAGCTCATCAAAGGTCAATTCTTCATCATCTGATTCTGATTCAACAATTCTAGTAAGTGCGGTAATGTGATTTGCAGACTCAGAGTAGTCATCATCTTCAGAGTCATCTTCATCAGACCAAGTAACAGCCATACCCTTCTTCTGTTTCTTCAGAAATGTTGGACATTCAGCTCTAATATGTCCATGGCCTTCACATTCATGACATTGAACACCTTTTCCAGTACTGGCCTTTTCTTCAGGTTTGTATTTTCTTACACCATTAAACTTTCTGTTATTATCAGAAAAATTGCCTTTAGCATTTGTCCTGCCTCTTCCATCCATCTTCTTTAGTATTCTGTTGAACTGCCTGCCTAGATGTGCTATAGTTTCAGATAAATTTTCATCAGTTTCAAAACTATTTTCTACTTCCTCACTTTCAGTGGTGTTGGTAACAAGAGCTATACTCTTCTTCCTCTTCTCGGTTTTCTCTTTAGCAGCCAGCTCATAGGTTAGTAATGAACCCACCAAATTTTCAAGCTTCATCACTCCTATATCATGTACTTATTCTATGGTAGTGACTTTCATATCAAACATCTTAGGAAGAGATCTAAGCATTTTTCTTACCATTCTTTCCTCGCTTAGCTTTTCACCTAGAGCATCAAAGTTGTTTGCAAAGTCTAGAATGGTCATGTGAAAGTCATGAACAGATTGATCTTCACCCATCATTAGATTCTCAAACTTTACGGTCAGAAGCTGTAGCCTTGATTCTTCACCTTGGCGGTGCCTTCATGTGTAGTCATTAGAATATCCCATGCTTCCTTAGCCACTGAGCACTGTTTGATCATCCTGAAAATGTTATTATCCACAGCATTGAATAAGGCATTTAGCGCCTTGGAATTTCCATGTGCAAGCTCATCCTCTTCCTTGGTCCACTCCGCTTCTGGTTTTAGTTCACTTGTAGTTTTACCATCTTTGTCTCGTATCACTGGATGTTCCCATGCCGTTAGGATAGCCTTCCAAGATTTGCTATCAAGTGATTTGATAAACGCCACCATTTTGGCTTTCCAGTAATCATAGTTTGATCCATCTAGAAGTGGAGGTCTGTTGACATAACCACCATCCTTGTTCATTATGCCAGAAAGTAACTTCCCTGGTCCTCACCCACGCAGAACAGGGTGCCTGCTCTGATGCCAATTGAAATTCTGGCACCTACTGAGGACAGATGTTAAGACAGAAGCTATAGCAATTGTCGTCCGTAACCAGTTTTAATGCTAAGACAAATGCTCTAGCGTATGTCCACAGTAGATTATAATCAACAAGTAAAAACAACAGACAATGAAGTAAATAACACAGAGAATTGTTAACCCAGTTCGGCGTACACAATGACCTACTCTGGGGCTACCAAGCCAGGAAGGAATCCACTATAATAGATCTAGTTCTAAGCCCACAGCAAACATACAAGTTTACGACTTATCACCTAGACTCTACCCGTGCTAACTCAACCTAGGAACTCCTAAGTTTGAGACCCCGTCTCACTTCATTTCTATCACGAACCTCGTGATTATTCAGTTCTACAAACAGTGTGGTTTCACTAACCAAACAGCAAAACAATCTCCGTGCTTAAAAGCTTGGGAGAAGTTATACAAATCACAAACTAAACAGGCCTAGGCTTGTGTTATAGAATCCACAAGAAAAGGCTTACAAATAACAAGACTCAAACCTTAAAACTAAGTTCTTCAGATACGGCTTCAGTAACCATTTAGGTTTTAGTCTTCACATATTTATATGACCTGAGTTAGCATGGGCTAGGTCTTCATCTTGGGCTTTAATCTTCAGCTGTCCTTTTGCAAAGTCCAGCATACATGAAATGGAAAGAATCACATGTTTCCATAAATGGCGTAGCATATTCTGGAAAGTATTTCTTGGAGCAGCCGCCTTGTAAACCCTTGTTTAGAACGTGCGTCTTGATGAGCAAGAAAGGCGAAAATAGTGCTTCAGAGAATCTTCAAAGATATGGCGCGCAAATAGAACATTAATTACTGGCATGACAAATGTTGTACCCACATGCTACGGCATCTGGTCCAACATCTTACTTGAACTTGTTTTTGCAAAATGAGGCCGACATACAAAACACCAACAATCTTCATAGGTTTAAAAAAAGTAAGGTAAAACTATTAAAACCAAAGTAATTAAAACCGAACCGCATTTTGAATCCGGTCCGATCAAGCATAAAGAGGGAATATCCATTTATTGATTGATAATTTGCAACCGATCACACATACGAACAAAAGATCAACATAAGCAAATATGGATATGCAGCAACATGTGCCATTACCAACACCACACATCACACTAATTACAGTGATCAATTAAGTCAATCCAATGCATTAAGGCATTACAACTTATTTATTAATTTCTTTATAACTTAAAGGACTACCCTTGTGCCTTTGAGAAGATGAGCATCAATATCTCGAGTGAGTTTGTTAAGGTTCCAGCCATTTGGAGGATGAATATCTTCATTAATCTTCTCATATTCAATGGTCCATTTAACAACACCACTGCCATCACTCTTATCAGTTATTTCAACAATCAACTTAAAGAGGTTATAGTGCTTCTCAATATCTCCACGGAAAAGGTTGTAAATTACCTTTTTTTTTGTTCATCAATTTCTTCAACAGTCTCATAACATGTGTGTACCTCGCCATCTATAGTGATGTCACCAACAATTAATACCAGTAACAATCAATATTGAGTGTGTGCGCTAATTCATGCATGTACTGTTCATAATGCTACACCAGATGCTGTAACATACAGTCTAGTTGCTGTAGCATCTTGCACAGTCTAGTTGTCCTCTGTGTTGTTTAGTTTGTGTGCAGCTTGTGTAAGTGCCAACCAAGCATAACTACCTTGTTTTTAGTTAGTTACTAAGAGATAGAGTTTGTTAGACAGTTAGTTAGAAGTTTGTTTCTAACTAACCCAAGTTATTTTGGCTTGAAGTAACTTGTATAAATAATAGTGTAAGTGATTAGCGATTGTAACTTCTATTTTTTCTCTTGGCCCATTAGTGGATGAATAAAGTCTTTTTCTCTTAATCTTCTTCTTCTCTAATATTACAGAAAGTGTTTCTCTGCTAAAGTGTTGTGTTTCTCTTGGCCCATATGTGAGGTTCATCTTGAATCTCCATTGTTGTGTTTCTCTGCTAAAGTGTTTGTGTTTTTCTGTTGTGCATTTGGATTGATTCATAGTGCATTGAATCGGTTCAAACTGATATTGTGTGTTCCAACAATCAAATTGTTGCATATATGAAATATTGAAAAATATAGAGATACGGTTTTGAAACAAGAAACCGTTAAACAACACATGGACCATAGATGTTTACGGAGGATGATTATTTAACATTGATTTGAGATGTATATATAATATCATGAGAATCATGAACACTACTATAAAAACCAATTTAAACGTTGGCCAAAAGGCCACTCTAAAGGGAAACAACTGACACTAACTTGCTTTTAGCGTCGGTGTTGGGTATGAAGCTAAAACGTTTGAATTTAAACAGTAGTGTCTGACTTTGTCCATCCGACTCTAATATGGTGAAACTCTAAGTTTTTTAATTAAAGGTTAAATATGTTTTTCCTTCTTATATTTTATTTTACTTTTAACACGTCGCTACATTTGAAGCTAAACAGTAACATCGGATTAGCGCCGGTGTTGGGTATGAGGCTAAAACGTTTGAAGCTAAACAATATCGTTAGACTTTGCCCATCCGACTCTATATTAGAGTCGATGTAGCCGAGTCAAAGTCCGACTCCAATATGGTTCGACTATATTAAAGGTTAAATATATTTTTGCTTCTTATATTTTACGCTCCTTTTAATACGTGGCTACATTTTAAAAAATGATTTTAAAAACATAGTTAACTCTTTAATTAATTGTTAATTAAGTTAATATGCGAGTCATCTCATTTGATTACAGTGGTCTGTAAATTATGTGAAATCTAAATTCATTATTTTTCCTATATCTAAATTATGTTGATATATAAATAATCAACAATAAATTAATTTGTTATGAGTGTGTTTGGATGGGGGAATGTTTTGAGGTAAATTTCATTGTTTGGATGATAATTTGAAGAATTTCCAAAAATGATGGAATTTTATGAAGTATTTTGTTCAAGCCAAATTTATGAAATTTCAAATGACACCTAAAAGTAAGGACTTTCAAATTCCTTCCTCTCTATAAACATTAAAAAATTACAAATTGATTGAAAAACCTAAACTCAGCCGAAAAATCTAAAATCGACCTTAAACACGACCTAAACCCCAAAATGAGTTAAAATACCTAAAATCGGCAATAAACCCTAAAATCGGCCGAAAAACCTAAAATTGGCTGAAAACCTAAAAATCGACCCTAAACCTGACCATAACCCAAATATCGGCCAAAAATCTAAAATCAACTAAAAACTCTAAAATCGACCGAAAACCCAAAAATCGACCCTAAACCTAATCAGAACCTAAAAATCGGCTTAAAAACCTAAAATATGCTATAAACTCTAAAATCAACTAAAAACTTAAAAAACGACCTTAAACCTAACAAGAACCCAAAAATCGGCCGAAAAACCGAAAATATGCTATTAAACCCAAAATCAACTAAAAACCGTTAAAATACGTAAAATCAGTTATAAACCCTAAACATCGGCCGAAAAACCTAAATGAAAAACCTAAATCGTTCGATTTTAGGTTTTTCAGCTGATTTTTAGGGTTTATAGCCGATTTTATGGTTTTTGCCTGATTTTAGGTTTTTCGGTCGATTTTATGGTTTATAGTCGAATTTAGGATTTTTGGCCGATTTTAGATTTTCTGGCTGGTATTTTGGGTTTCTGTCCAATTTTAGGTTTTTTCGAGCGATTTTTTGTTTTCGGCCGATTTTAGGGTTTAAAGTCGATTTTAGGTTTTTTCGGTCGATTTTTTGGGTTTTCGACCGATTTTTGGGGTTATAGTCGATTTTAGGGGTTTAGGTCGATTTTATGGTTTATAGTCGATATTTGGGTTTTCGGCCGATTTTAGGTTTTTCGGCCGATTTTTTGGGTTTTCAACCGATTTTTGGGGTTATAGTCAATTTTAGGATTTTTTTGTCAATTTTAGGTTTTCTGTCGATTTTTTGGATTTATGGTCTATTTTATTAATATAAATAAAATTAAATGAAGGAAATTCAATTATATTACCCAAACAAAGAATTTTACAATTGATGAAATTTCACCACTTTATTCGAACAATGGAATTTGAATATCAAGAATCAATTGAATTGCCTAGTATTTAAAATCGCTTGAATTTCTAGAATTCCCTATCTAAACACACTCTAAGGATTTTTTTTTTTAAGTCTACCCCTTCGTACGTAATATGTACAGTACACTTTCATGTGTTATCCCATTCATATTGCTGCAACTAGTTAGTTTTCAAACTCTCGTCTGATCTTTTTCTTAATAAGTAGTTTTTTTAATACTCTGGTACACATCTTATTTAGATATGTATGGGTAAACTCTTGAGGTGTATGATTTTTATAGGTCCACAAATAGTATTTAATATAAAAAAATTAATAAATATTATTTCAGAGCCTATTAGAACCATCCACATTAGCAGTGTATCAGCATATATCTAAATAAAACTTGTACCGAAGAATTCCATCATTTTCTTACTAATTACTCCCTCCATTGCTTTTTATTAGACGTTTGTAACCAACCTCTAAGTTGAAAGCATACTCGTCCAGCTCCACCATATGATTTCGTCAAAATCACCCCGCGAAAGGTCCATATTACCAAAATACGAGAATAGTGACAAAAGATTATGCTCTTTGTTGAGTCATCAAGTGCCAAATTCGTACTTGATGCGCTTGCAATTTCAAATAGTGTCTGTTGGTGCCAATATTCTTGAGACAACTCCTTCAGTCTAATCCAAATTTGTGCATAAGTTTGGCACTGAGTGTGTGGATTAAAGTCATTAATCCACTTAGAAAGACAGAGTACTCCTGGCTTCTAGTTTACCATTCCCATATACCATGCAATACGCATGTCGCCAAACAAAGCGAACTAAAACTCATAGAACCTTCTTCCTATTGATATCATCTTCCAATTATTAGAAGTTTTCCACACATAGCTGAAAAATCCTTTGTTGTGACTAGTTTATCACCTTTATTGAGAAATAAGCTCCCATGTAGGTTTCGCTTACAATCATCAATGCCCTTTTCATATTCAACTGTATAATTTTAATACAAAGCGGATCCCCCTTAATCGTCGGAGAAGATAGATAACTGAATTGAACATCGCATGAGTCGGGAAAACTTCCGCAAAAGACGTTGTTGTGACTGCAAGTTTCGCTGGAATCGAATAAACCATACAAGGGCCCTATCATGGATAGATATCAGACACCTGAAGAAACTCACACTGCCATAACCTTTCTTCATCAATCGATGCCCTTACCAAAAGTGGTCCCTAACCGATAGGACCTCTGCTACCAAATTAAGGTCGGTGACCAGGAAGTATTGCAATCAGTGATCATCAACAACAAGTATTGCTATCACGTCGATTCAAGCACGACAATTGAAACAACAGTACAGATACACGATTGCAATCCGTAATGAGTCAGTGATCAGTCTTAGGTTTGTGCTTTTCGATGAATATGCAACTTTTCTGATCGGCGTTGCTAGGAACCCTAAAACATAAAATTTATACCATATGAAAAACAAATATCCATTTATTGATTTGCATCACATACTCAAATATCCCATTACCAACATAATACTAATTATAAAGATAAACAATGTAACCCAATGCATTATACACCCGTTACAGCTTATTTGTTATTATTTAACACAACCCAATGCATTATTAACCCATTACAACTTATTTTCTATTTTCTTTAATTTTTATGACTTATAGAGCTACCCTTGCGCCTTTGACAAGATGAGCATCAATATCTCGAGTGCATTTGCTAAGGTATTCCATCCAGCCATTTGGAGGGTCAATATCTTCATTGATCTTTTCATATTCAACCGTCCATTTAACTGTAGCACTACCATCACTTTTATCGATTACTTCAAGGATGAGCTTAAAGACCTTATAGTGCTCATCAATATCTCCACCAAAGAGCTTGAAAATGGATTTTTTGTTTTGTTCATCAACTTCCTCAATAGTCTCATAACATGTGTGCACCTTACCATCTGATGTCAAGGGAAATTAATATTAATTAAGATGAAAACAGTGTATATTTGAATTATAGAAAAATATAAGGACATTTAAAAAAAAGAAAGAAATATAAATTGCTATATTGTTTTCATTTTTCAAATATTCAATTTTTATAATTGTATATAGGGTCATGCAGTTAACATATGACCTGATGACATATTTAAAATTTATTGCTAATAGTTTTAGTGGGAATATTGGGGAAAAAAATGATTTGGGTTGGAGAAATAATATATGCATTTTACCATTTTCATAACACTTTTTTTTTTTGAGCAGCAAAAGAATTATTATTAACAAGCTCACCATATAACATAAGGCATGTTATGGGAGCAAAATAGTACAAAAGGATAATCATGATACAAAAAATAAAGAGTTTAATTGATATGCACCGACGGTGTAAAATAGTTTTACACTATCATCCAATAAATAACCATCATTTTGCCATGTCATGTCAAGAAAGTGGGGCAAAATGGGGTGATGTGGCGGAAAACATGGTTGATATTGGTTGACAGTGTAAAATTATTTTACACCGTCAGTGCATATCAATTAAATCCAAAATTAAAAGCAGGCTAGCCACACAAAAGAAAGGCAACACAAAAGCAACAAAGGCTCCAAGGCACACCTAAACAAACGTGACACACACTGCAGCAAACACCAGAACCACAAAACTTCATCCTGCTAAAGCCAACAAACAAGGTATCAGCACCTCATCTACTCATACAATCAATCGGACTCCACTTCCATTCATATAAGAGACAAGGTCCCTTCGCCATCCTCCCAATAAACCATTTTCATTAACACTACTTCCGTCACTAACTATAAGATTGGATTGCTTGTCAAAAAAATTTCATAAAAATAAAATATAGGGTGCTTATAGTTAAGCCCTTAAATAGTATGTTTTATATACAATTTTTATCTTCTTGTTGATAAAACTTTTTTGGATAATGAAACGTCAAGTTAATTATCATAAAAATAAAATAAGAAAAATGTTAAATAGTGTCCCCGAGGCTTTTTTTAAGCCCTTAAATAGTATGTTTTTTATACAATTTTTATGGAAATGTGTAAAGTCAACGCATTGGAAATTGAAATGGTTCACTTTTTCAATAAATTATTTCTTAAAATGGAATGGTTAAAGATTGCCCCGGAGACACTATCAATGAAATAAAAGGTCAAGTTAGTTACTAATAATTTTCACTATCTCACCAATTTCACCAATTTCATATAATTGTTTTTCTTGTTAGATATTGAAAAAAGTGTCTTTTGAACCCAAACTCCAACATATAAAATTAAACTCACGATCGCGTTAAGGATATCATGATTTCAGTTGTTACTGATATATTGCATCATGAATTACCGTCGTTGCAGTGTAATTAATCAAAACATTGCACATATCTTATTAAAATTATCCTTACTATTTCTTTAACTATCAATTTTATAAGAGAAGAAATATTGTATTAACCCTTATAAATTTAAAATCAACTGTTGGATTGAAAGTTTATATCATATAGATATCTATGTTAAGTTTTACAAAAATCCAAAATTGTTTGAAATGTTATTGAGATCCATCAAAATTAACGGCGTTTAAAAAAAGATGCAAACCATTAATTTTGATCATCTCAATAACATATCAAACGATTTTGGATTTTTGTAAAACTTGACATAGATGATCTATATGATATAAACTTCCAATCAAACGATTGATTTTATAAAATTTATATCGGTTAAAACGTTATTGAGAAGTGTAACATTTGGTATCAAACAAGTTGGTGTCATTTGATCCTGACCCTATATATATTTGTGATTAAAAAAATAAATAAAGATATATAAATACCTATGATGTATGTCCAATGTTTAACGGTATCAGTGTCGTGCCACTCATCACCTTGATGGAGCTTGGTTTCATGAACTCTTTCACAAAGGTTTTGTACTTCATGAAGTTCTGATGCGAATAGTTTGAAGAATCTTTCAGCAGGTGTCTTAATCCCAAGTTCAGTTATAAGTTTACCAGCGAGAACCATTTTTGGGAAAGAAAAACAAAGAACAGAAAGAAATTAACAAGGGATGATAAGATATGATCACAATGTATATGCAATCCCATGCCTTTAATAGAAATTAGATTTCATTATTATTTTATTATTTTTTAAAAACAGATTACATCACTGTTTATAGAATAGCGGACATAAATTAGATTCTGCTGTTTACCGATTTATGGGTACTCTCAAATCGTGCCGTAACATTTTTAATTTACTTTTATTATTATTAAAAGAAAATATTCAATCAAATCGGTGAAATGTTAGATTTTTTTTATTATTATAATGGGTGAGTTAACATATACTCTAAGGGTATATGATAAGATATCATAATATAAAATTTTTGCATTTAATAATTTAAGAAATTTAATGCTTAAAAGTAAAAATACACAAGTTTTAAAAAATAATTTTTACATTTGCTTACTTAACATGTACTCTACGGGTATCCTTGAAAGTGACGAGTTTTGTTATAATGCTTGTCAGAATAGTAATGTTTCCGATCTTCAATTTGAAGACATAAATCATCAATTGAATTCCGTAAATGATAAAGGGTCAGATGATAGTTAATTAAATAATTATTAAGTAGTTGTAAATTAAATAGTTTAGGGTTTAGTAAGTTATACTACTATTTTTTGTTATATTTAGTTGAAATTTTATGTAATTGGGTTGCTTAATCGAGCTTTATGCCTTTAGGCGCATTAGAAATTAGATGCATTAGAAGTATTATTTATATATGCATCTTTTCACACATTGAAAAAAATCAATGAATAAAAAATGTAGAATGTTTATCTTTTTATCTTGTATGTAATTTTAGCGTTCTTTCTCATATCAGCTTTGTTTCTGATATTTTATAGTTTGTTAGGATTTAGAGCCTATCAACTGTTGTTACAACATAAGAAGATAAACATGTTTCATTTTTGAAGGAGGTATTGAACATAAAGAACTCTAAAAAAAGAACCCAATTTTTAAGAGCAATATCGAAGAATTGGTACATTGAAGAAGTTTTGCAAGGATAGAATGCTTCAATAATATAGAGATTCTTAGTTGCTAAGCAAATTGTGTAGAAACCATGTAAATTTGCATATCTAAAATTAGTGGAAGCGAGGATGAAAGACGAAGAATCAGTATAATCATTGGTACCACCTCTCTAAACTCTAATCTCCTTTAATTTTTGTTTATAAAATTGATCTTGAGTGGAATTGCTATTCTATCATAGTGGATCTATTTTTTTTTTTTTTTTTACTAAAAATAAAGGATATTAATTATTCAAATTGATAGAGTACATCGATATAATACAACTTTAAATCGCTAAAAACACAAACGATAAATTTACGAACAAACTCACAATATTCATGTTAATAGCATAAAACGGCAAATTACATAGGCGTACAAATATGACTATATATTGAAGTGTCTGAAATACTCATGCCTCCGGATCTGTAGTGTTAATGACACCCAAAGTCAACATTGATTGGATTTGCATGATCGAAACTTATCCTTCAACCTGAAACAAATGAACGATGCACAAAGACGGAAAAACAAAATAAACCGCACAAATTAGATGGACAACCAAATACACCGTACGAGGACGAAAATCAAAACAAATATGTGAAAATCATACTTATTTACAATAACGAGAAAGAAAAAAATAATTTGAAGGAGTGATTTCAGACAAAAATTGACCTTAAATTACTCCTCTCTAATAAACCAAGAAGAAGAAGAAAGTGGTGACGGGTAGAGTTATGAGAGAGCAAGAAAAGAGGAGTTCGTTAAATTGTAAACTTGTTAAAATTGGTAGATTTATGTTTTTAAACAAATTTTCTATTAGTCAAACTCCTTTTTTTTTAAAAGTATCTAGATGAATCATTGGATAAGTTTGCAATATACTTAATGAATAATGTTATTGAAATTAACAATTCAAATTGACGACTTTTTAGATAATTCTCTCTCTCTCTCTCTCTTTTTGTTCATCAATGTTTCGACTTGGACTAAACCCCAAATCACTTAAAGACTCAGTATATATTGGGGTCCAATGTGAGTCATCCATATCCAATTAAAGGTTCATCAGTCCTTATTTTTGGAACAAGTTTGGTTCTGCAACTATATCCTTAAGTTTTGATGATAACAAAGCATAAAAAATAATTTTGTCCATTAATCGTTTTATTAAGTGTGCATAAAATAAGGCAAAGAAAACTGACTTTCGACTTTGAGCAAATCTGATTCTGGACTTTGGATTATGTGACTCTAGACTCTGGACAAGGAAATCTGGACTCTGGACTGTTGGAACAAAATGTGTTTTAAAGAAACCCTTAAAGTTTTGATGATAACAAAGTATTAAATGAACAATTGGTGGTACTAATTTTTTATCTAGTGTACAAGTATATAAGATAAAATTTATACACTAAGATGATATTTATTTGAGAAGAAACATTATTTTCAAGCTCTGAAGAACACGTGCTGAAACTATATAAGCTCTGAAGATTAGTCAAGTTCTGAAGATTTATAAGTTCTGAAGACTACCAAAGCCAATGAAGATTTCTTAAGCTGAAGAACAACAAATCTTGAAGAAGTATATATATTCTATTTTTCACAAAACACCTTATCTTTGATTCTAAGATTATAGGATGTTTGTTTCTTGATGACAGCTATTGAGTTAAGATTTAATCAAATAGTACAACATCCTTGTCCTTAACCTTATCATTAAATGAAGCGTATTGTACTATTGTACTATATCTTTACTCCAAAAGGTGGAGCGTTTTCTTAAAAGTACGAAGTAGTGGAATTGAATTACCTCTAATGGAAAAGAAATTCAAATTCACACTTCAAGCTTTGTTAATCCACAGCTGTCCATCTAGAATTTTCTCAAACAATCATCACTGGCAACGTCTCTATTTTCTCTTTATAAATAGAGGTCTCTGTAAACAATTTTGGTGGCTAAGCTTTACACGCAAAAATCTACTATCAAGATAGATAGTTAAAAATTGTCTAAGCTTCTGAAGATCATATTTTTATATTCACTTTTCATTTAAGTGTTTTTTAGTCTTAGAAAACCTAGAAATTTATTTAAAAACTCTTTTGCGAATGTTACTCTGTTTTTGAAGTCTCTTGTTATATGTAACTTGAGCATTGAGTCAGAATGAACAAAAGTTTTGTGTAATCTTTAGTGGTTATAGTGAACTCCCTTGGAAGTGTAAGGGGACTGAAGTACTCTCGATTTGTGAGAGAAACCAGTATAAATCTTATGTGTTTATCTTCTTTTCCTTATCTCCTTTATAAAAAAATAACACAATTCAGCTCCCTTCTTGTGTCTTTCACACCTTCATGGACTCTGGACTCTAAATATATCTTGAGCAAATGCCTCTCCAAATGCATACAAAATCACTTTGATGCCGATTAAAGCTTGATGAAAACTAATCAAACTTCAATTCAAATACAAAGTCAACGATTTAGAAAAGTGGGAGTGAAGTGATGATACATAAATGATAAGTTAAGAGAAGCTAGAGGTAAAGCCATGATAGAGAAATGAGAAAAGTTTGAGAGAAGTTGGAGTGAGTTTAGAGATAAGTTAGAGGGACATGAAGTTGTAGTAAATGAAATGAAGGAATGAGTACTTATAGAGGAGAAACATATTCCGACCGGTGAATGTTTCTCATTTATTCCGCCAAAATCTAGCGACAGTTATTGAACTGAAAAATATTACTAATGAGAAAATTTAAACACACAAATATAATATCCATTTATTGATAATTTGCATAACATAATTTAAGACATACTCGTCAGCCAATCCTACATATATATGAATTAAAGATCAGCATAAGCATATATGGATATATAAGCAGCAACATTTGCCATTACCAACACCACACACTAATTAGAATGAACACTTAAGCCAACACAATGCATTAAGCCATTGCAACTTATTTATTACTTTCTTTATAACTTATAGGACTACCCTTGTGTCTTTGACAAAATGAGCATCAAGATCTCGAGTGAGTGTGTTAAGGTAGTCCATCCAGGCATTTGGAGGATGAATATCTTCATTGATCTTCTCATATTCAATTGTCCATTTAAGAGCACCACTACCATCACTCTTATCAATTAATTCAATGATCAGCTTAAAGACCTTATAGTGCTTATCAATATCTCCACCAAAAAGCTTGTAACGGAGCTTTTTGTTTTGTTCATCAACTTCTTCAACACTCTCATGACATGTGTGTACCTCGCCATCTATAGTGATCTCACCGTCAATAATTAAAATTCAGTACTACTATATTACTTTCATTTTTTCATTTTTCAAAAAAATAAAAATAAAACTAATCTTTCAAATAATAATAATAATAATAACTCAATTGGAATACTATAACCATAATGCATCGTCTAGTGACCATAACTCAGTTGTCTGAAACATTGTAAGTTATAATTGCAAGGATCTAAGTTCAAGATACTTAAATTTTTTTTTAACCATCTGATACTTACATTTATTCACTTTTAAAAGGTAAAATTCTAGCCACTAGTTTTCTCATCTACGTGAAATTCAGATTCATCATTTCTCCTACATCTAGCTGGTTCCATTATATACTTTATCTGTTATTTTTTAAGTGTCTTTTGATGTTGGATTTACCGTTTCTATTTAACTGTCCTTTTTATATTTTAAGGTTACGATTTTTCAATTATACTCTTTGTCAATTACTCTTATCTTTTTCAATAAAACTAATTAATGCAATTTATTTGAAAAACTAAAGTTTTTTTTTTTAAAAAAATTTGGTATATAACATATTATATTTTGTTTTTTTAAAATATAATATATTAAATTTATGAATGATAAATTGTGTGAAGAAAAAAATTTATTGGTAGATTAAAATAAGGGTATAATAGGAAGATAAAGTGGAAAAATACACTTTATTAATTTATTTATTTTGAAAGATCACTTTATTAATTTAATGTTACAATTCTAAAAACACACTTAAAAATAAAGGAGAGAGTATTCGTCAATTTAGTTGGCTAATAAAACACTGAGAAATAGAGACTGAAAATACGAGATCAACGTGAAATATATATATATATATACACACAATTTTTAATTTTTATATTATATTTTCGGCTTAATACAGTTTTGATCCCCATTTTTAATTTTATAATTAGAAATTGAATTAGAAGTATCAATTACCTATGACATAAGTCCAGTGTTTAACCGTATCAGTGTGCTGCCAATCATCACCTTGATGCAGCTTGGTTTGATGAACTCTTTCACAAATGTTTTGCATTTCATGAAGTTCCGATGAGAATAGTTTGAAGAACCTGTCAGTGGGAGTTTTGATCCCTAGCTCGGTACTAAGTTTACCGGCGAGCACCATTTCTGCAAAAAATATATATTGACAAAAAGAAGAAAGAATCAATGGTTGATATGAGGAATGTGTATTGCAAGTAACCAATGTCTTAAATAGGAGTCAGATTACATTATTTTTGGGCATCAATTTGAATTTGAATTTTTTACCTTTTTCGATGTAATCCATTATATTAAGAATTTAATTTATATATATTGTACACTTTCACGTGTTATCGCCATTCATATTGCCGCAATTAGTTACTTCTCAAAGTGGTGGGATCTTTTTTATAATCAGAAGTGCTATATGTAATATCACGAAAAATCACGAATGCGCTACTCCTCTATATTTTAATGGGATTTCTGAAACATGTAATAATATTTTATAAATATAAAAAGTACTGTAATTAATATAGAAGAGTAATGGTGTAACCGTTTCTGTTCCACCCCCATTCCCACAAAACCCAATAATGCAGTTTTCCCACCCCCAAAATCTGTCTCTGCTCTCCCACTCCAAATTTGGTTAGAATTTAATGTTATGCACATGGCATGTAGTGGCTTTCATCGTGTTTCTCATTGTTTTTCTATTTTTCTATGTATTTTTGTGATTTTGTGTCTTGTGTCTATGTGTGGTCTGTTAAGAGTAGTCATGACTAGTGGCGAAACCAGAAATAATGTTAAGTCTGAACACAATTTTAACCGCAAATGCACAAATGTTTATTAGTTTAAAGGTTTTCGAATCGGAGTTTAACTGCATCGAACCGTTTTTAAGTTATATATATATATACACTGAAATTCTAATAAAAGTTATTAATTTTAAGAATTTAATCTAAATATTTGATTCAAAATAATTAGATAAGTAAATGTTATAAACTCCCCACAATCCTATATATGAAAGAAAGTAAAATTACAACATATTTTTACTATATATAAAAAGGAAACAAAGTTATATTTTTAGTATTTTTTATAAAGAAAACAAAGAAATATATATTTTAAAATTTTTAGATATTTTTAAAAATGTATGTAAAGAGGAATAAAAAACAAAAGGTATGAACATGTATGAACAATTTCTTATTATTCTTAAGGATAGTTGAAATGCTATGTTTAATAGGCTATCTATGGATTATGTCGATAATACTATTAGTAATGAGATCATGAATTCCTTAAGCATGTGGAAAGAAACGTATAAAAACAATGCACTAAAATATTTGGGCATTTTATGGTTTTTATTCTTATTGGTCAAGATAATTATTCAACTTGAAGATATAGATTGGATGAAGCCCAATTCACATGAGAAGAATCATACATGGGCTGATTTGTGGTCTGTTAATATTGGACTAAATAGAAAAATAATTAAGTCTAATTTTCTTTATTTTATATGTAATTTTCGTTTTTGGTATTTGGATGATTTTTAGATGCCTTTAGCTTCCTTTTAGCCTCTCTAGATGCTTTCTAGTGGTGCACTAAGTCATTATAGTGGCTAGTGAGAATTTATAAGCATGATAGTGCCCATTTTCTAGTGTTTATAGTCATTATGTATGGTAGTGGACAATAAATCCTACTATGTAAGGATAGACTATAAATAGGACTCTCATGTACTTTTGAAATAACAACTTGAATATAATCAAATTTGAGAGTTTTCTCTTGTGAGGTTTTTTTCTTTGTTCTTGAGATAAGAACTTTATAGTGTTGGTTCTACCAGCAGGTCACGGTTAGGGTCGCAGTTAGTTTGATAACTTTGGTTCTACTGACATGTTGCAGTTAGGGTCAAGTTTCTATTTTTCTCTGAAAGAACCTTGAAAGTCTGAATCATTACACTCTGAAAGAGTTCAGAAGCTAAACGTGGTCAGAAGCTCAAAAGGGATTAGGATGTCTACAAGAGTTCAGAAGCTTAAGAGAAGTTCAGAAGCTCAGAAACATTCAGAAGCCTACAAGAGTTCAGAAGCTATTTGGTGTTAGTTAAGAGTTATTCAGAAGATGAAGACGTTCAGAAGCTGAATTACGAAGGACTATCGGTGGCCAAATATTAAAGACCATCAGACTTCAAGATATCAAGGTTCATCAGAAGCAAAGAGAATTCCACTAGTCATCAGAAAGGCTACATCACCTATTCTTACTAAGTCTGATGATCTCTTTAAGGACAACTGATTACAACGGTCATAAAGGATGTGATCCTATTCTCTTTAGGAGCTAGTTGTACCTTATTACTGTATTTGGACAGATAGTAAAACGTGAGCTTAACTGTGAAGAAGACATGGTTCTGCTTAGAGTAAATTCAAAAGTTACAGCTCAAGCAATAAGGAATCAACAGCTGTCCAATTACAACGGGATTCTACAACGTCTCAATATCTTTCCTCACTCATATATATATGTGAAAGAAAGAAATTGATGACAACTGATCTTCAAATATTTTATCTCTCAGAATTAAGTGAGAACTTGAAAACTAGCTAAAGCCTCTGAAGTTATTATTTTGTAATAGTTTTAAGCTTAGTAGTTAGTATTTACTCCTGTGTGAGTAATTTGGAAAAGTCTCTTATCTTGTGTGATTAGAGCAAGAAAGTCTCTCTGTCTTGTGTGACTTAGAGCAAGGAAGTCTCTCTGTCTTGTGTGACTTAGAGCATTAAGAAAAGTTTCTTGCTTGTGTGCTTGAGCACTAGGATTGTAATCTTTTGTGATTATAGTGAAATCCCTTGGAAGTGTAAGGGGACTGGAGTACTCTCGTTTTGTGAGGGGAATCAGTATAAATCCTTGTGTCTCTCTCTCTCTCTATCTATCTCTCTCTCTGTCTGTCTCTCTCTCTCTCTCTCTCACTCTCATATTTACTCTTCCATCTTTACTTTTAGATTCAAGTTGTTTGTGTTAAGTATTCCGCTGTGCTTAAAGACTTTGATAGATACTATTATCTGGAAAAGATTTTAAAATCTTAAAACACAATTCAACCCCCCCCGTCTTGTGTTTTCTCCCACTCACCTTCAAACTTAAGGACGAGGTTGAGAACCTTTTTAAGGAAGATACTAGTGAAAAATAAACTATGCCATCTCTCTAAACTTAAACCCTACCTTTTTCCCCAAATCCAAACCTGTTCTTCAACCATGTAGAGCCACAAATCGGCGGTGCGATGAGTTCCAGCTCCGCATAATCTTTCTACCGCGATTAATCTTTGGTGGTCCGCTCCGTGTGAGTTATCCTGTCATGGTTTGCGTGGCGGTGGTTTCTTTGTCATCGCGTTTTCCCAGTTCTTGTGAGGTCTGTTTTCTGTTTTGATTAGTTCTGGCTCTTTTTTTGTTTGTTCTGCTTGCTTAGTTTCAGACAAGATCTTGTCTTGCCCTTGTTGTTTCTGTTTCTTGTTCTACTGTTTGTTTTGTCGTGGACTGCTCTTCTTCGTCGGCAGTTTGTCTGTTATAGGTTGGTGGTGGTGTGGTTGGTGCCACCGCCGGTTCTCTAGGCTTTGGTTTTGGTGTGGTTGACTGCTAATGATTCTTAAGGGTGGTATGGAGAAGTACATGAACCTCTTGTTGGTTGTTGGTTGAGATGGGGTGGTGGTGGTGGTTGGAAGTTTCAAGGTGGTGAAGTGTTGTGGTGGTGGGTTTGGACTTGGCGTCGCTGGTGTGTGGTTGATGCCGCATGTGATTGGTTTTCTACGATACTTACTTCTCCGACTGATTCCAAATATGTTGAGATTTGCAGGATTCTTTTTGAGTCTCTAATGGTTTACAAATCTGTTGATATTTTCAGGATTCTTTGTATTTAGTTGACCTCTACCGCGTCGGTGTTGACTGTTTTTTCTCGGGTCGCGTTTGAAGCTTGGTTGTTGTTTCAGAACTACCGCCCTAGTGGTGGTTCCTCTTTCGTTGTCTGGAGTGTATGCGGTATGCAAGCTGAGACTTATCTGCCTAGATTCTCATTCTACCGTTGCCCCATCAACTTTTGCCTTAAGGAGTTGTTTTTGGATTCTGATGGGGCGATCACGTACTTGTGATTCGAGATCGGGAGTTAGGCTCTAGTGGCCACTTTTGGGTCGGTTGGTGTCTTCTCTGGTGGTCTGGAAGTTAAGGGGTGTCTTTCAAAGAATGAGATTAGAAGTGGACCTCTATTAGTTGGTGTCTGTTTTGGTTTTTTGTGTGATGCACTTATATACAGCGCCTTTGTTATGTAGTTCCTCTTTTATCGGTCTTTGTTCGTTTTGTGCAGAGACCTGATTGATTATTGATAATAATATATTTTCTGTTCAAAAAAATATTAATGTTGTATGGGAAAGAAAAACAATGAGTTAGTTTACAAAATTGTTCTTCATTAATGGTGTAGGAAAAATATATTGAAGAATTTAAAGAAGCGAGTAATAAATAGTCAAAGGTATAATATAAAAAATAATATTAAATGTGTCGTTGGTAATGTAAAATAACTTATAATTTAATACAATTTTTTTAATGTGACTTATAATTTGATACGGATGTAATAAAGAATAGCAAGTGGTTAACACCGATGTCCATACCGGTTATACATAATATGAGACACAATCTTTAAGATATAACCGTGTTAGCCTGTATTTTTTACAAGCTCAAATATATTTGAAACTTTGTATTAACTCTCGTTGAAGATTATGTTGATTGCTTTAAAGCTTTGTTGACTTTCATTTAATGAAAGTGAAGGGTAATATGTTTAAGAATAAGAGAGTTTTAATGGAAAATATTCATCAGTTAAGGCTGAGAAGGCAAGAGAGATATTTCTAGAATCTCCTAGCTTTGAAGGTGTTCATCGTATTACCATGTATGTCGATTATGGTTCTCGACACATTGTTACAAATGTCGAAGCAAAATTGGTCATTTATCATGCTATATTCATTGCTTGATTCGACTTCGCTAACTCTTATGATTCAAATGTTTGAAGACATGTAGCCAAAGACACACGTCTAAACATTGGCACAAGGACATCATAAGCAGTTTATTTCCATTGCCTATATATAGTGGTTTCTTATTTGAAAAACGAGCCACAAATTTCACATACATAAATCTTTGTAAACTCAAAGTATCCATACTATCGAGAGAAATGAGTGTCGAAAAGGAAATGTATGAATCTGTGTACCATACTTTGTAAAACACTTTACATTTCAATGCAAATTTAACATTATTGTCAATTTTATTTGTTTTCTTACTAAATTTCTGCATTTTAGTTCGTTTCATTATGTCGAAATGGTTTTCTTCTTTCATCAATTTCTGCAAAGTTTAATGTAAGAAAGTTTTTAACATTACCTGGTCTTCAAGTTTTCATCATATTTGATGCTTTTAAACCTTCAAAATTCAAATGAAAATAATGAATCTTCACATTTTCTGGAAATTCACACACAAAATATGTCTTAGAATTTACTAGTTGATCCTTCAAGTAATAAATTTTAAACTAACACTTGTTTACCAAAATTCAGTGTAAACAAACCGATACATTTATTCAAAACAAACAAGAGATCAAGAGAAGCAAATTAATATATACTCCATCGGTCGGCTTACTACTATAAATAAATTTAACTTTTTTTGATACATTAAACTAACGTAATGTATTTAGATTAGATACATTACAATTTTAATGTATAAATAAAATAAAATTTACTTATAATAATAAAGACAGAAGAAAATATATATAGTCATTACAAGCATCACACTAATTGGAAATTGGAAAGATAAACACTTAATTAAATCCACAAAAGCTAACCCCATTGGATTATATCACTCCTTATTTAATATAACATAATGTCTAAATTTATGACCACCTTTTGAATTTTTCCCATTGAAATGACTTATAGGGCCACCTTTTCTCCCTTGAAAAGATGACCATCAATATCTCTGGTGCCTTTGCCAAGGTAGTCCATCCAGCCATTTGGAGGATCAATATCTTCATTGATCTTCTCATATTCAATAGTCCATTTAACAGTAGCATGGTCACCCTTATCAACTACTTCAAGGGTAACCTTAAAAAGCTTATAGTGGTTATCAATATCATCGGTGCCAAAGACCTTGTAAATGATTTTTTTGTTCTCATTATCAACTTCTTCAATACTCTCTAGGTATGTCTGTACCTTGCCATCTGTTGTTATATCACAGGCAGTTAAAACCAATAACAATAACAATAAAAAATATGAAAAAATAATTTATTGTTTTCATTTTACTCAACAATTTAAAAATAATATTAAACGAAATCGGTTATATTAGTTTTGTGATATTATATTATATTATATTCTCAAACTATAAAGAATAACATTTAGAAAAAAATCAATTTGAATTAGATAATCTTTTGTCAATAAATGGGTTACATAATCTTTTGATTAATTTTATATTATTTTGTACATGTCTTTCTGTACTTTCTGATTTCGTTGATTTTTTTCATTAATAACCATAAATTAAAAAAACAAATCAATTTGAATTAGAAACATAATTACCTATGACATGAGTCCAGTGTTTAACTGTCTCAGTGTCATGCCAATCTTCACCTTCATGAATCTTGGTACCATGAACTCCTTCACAAATGTTTTGAACATCGTGAAGTTGTGATACAAAGAAATTGTAGAACTTGTCAGCGGATGATTTGATTCCAATTTCAGTGATAAGTTTACCAGCGAGCACCATTTTTTGAGAAGAAACTAAATGTATATAGTTATAGAAGAAAGAAAGAAGGGATGATATAATAAAGATATGAGACATTGCCTTTATATAGAAAATGGATTATACTAGTTACCATAGAATAATGAAAGAAATCCAACTTAAATTCCACTTAATAGTTTGTTCCTAAAAAAATGACAAAAACATGTCAAAATTTTGATTATTATCGACTATAAAACAAAAAATTTCATAGGCATAAAAACATGTGATTTTTTTTTTATAAGAATGAAAACCAAAATTCACAAATTTTATAGGAACGAAAACCATACTTTACCATTCATAAATCAAACTTAAATTCATCTTAATAATTTGTTATTTACAACTTAAATCTAATCACAGGATTATTATAAAAGAAATGTTAAATAGCATTGGAAATGAGTTGTGTAACCAATATTTTAAAAACTGATTTAGAGGTTGAACCGGTGTGACTTTGAAAATATGGTTTAAACCGTTGAATTTAATATTAGATTTTTTGACGCAACTGAATATTAGATAAATATTATATTTAGTGTGTGTTGTTATAAAAAAAATGTGAATTTGGATCTGTCTAATTAATAACATATAAAACGATTTTAAATTTTTGTAAAATTTAACATAGATGATCAATATGATTTACATTTTAATTTCAATGGTGAATTTTATGAAATTTGTATTCGCCAAAACGTTTTTGAGCGGTGTAACATTTTCTTAAATATTACACTGGTGGGTGGTGCGACGGTTGGCTTGGCCATCCGTACCACCAGTTTTTCCGACGGTTGATACCGCTGGTTTTGGTAGTGATAGATCCAGATCTGTGCCTTTCCGACGGTGAAATCCCTTCAATGGCTTCTGCCGTGCTTCCAGCGGCGTCCATGTAATTGTATTCGTTCCAGCTCCGGCGAGCTGGTCGCGTGGTGGTAGTACCGGCAACACATGTTTTTCCTGCGGAAGTGGTGTTTCGGCGTAGATATGAAGGTTTGGAGTGGTGGGGCGGTGCCTCCTTGGTGATGAGTTTCTATGGTGTTGCCTCCTTATCTTGTTGTTGTTTGGCTCGGTTTTGGACTCTTTATGTAGCTTGCGTTTGCGTTTTATCACATGGGTCTCCATTGCTGCATCACTGCGTGGTGTATTTTAGTGGGGTGGGGGGTTAGTTTTCTTTTTGCTTGTAAGTAGCAGGGGGGGACTTTGGTATATTTGTTGTTAAGGTGGTTGGATGGGCTGGTGTTTGGATTTGTGTGGTTAATGTTGTGTGTTATTGGCTTTCTATGATACTTGATTATGTGACCGTTTTTAAATTTGTTGAGATTTGCAGGACTCGTTTTGAGTCTTTGATGGTTTCCAAATCTGTTGAGATTTGCAGGTTTCTTTGTATCTGGTTGACCTTTACCGCATCGGTGTTAACTGTTTGGAGGCAATCTGCGAGCTGAGACTTATCTTCCTAGGTTCTCATTCTACCGGTGTCCCGTCAATTTTTGACTTAAGGAGCTGTTTTTTGGACTCTGATGGGCCGTTCACTTTTGATTCAAGACTGGGAGTTAGGATCTAGTGACATCTTTATGGGTTGGATTGATGTCTTCTCTGGTGGTCTAAAAGTTGACTCTATTAGATGCCGTCTATTTTGGTATGTTCGTGGGTTTTTTTTAAGAAACACAAAATATTATTAATAATCCTTTTGAGTACAAGGCATACACAAAAAGGCAGAAACTGGAAACCCAACAATTTGAAACATGTGCAGTGGTATTGGGCCTCCTAAAATTAATGGCCTCAATTTTTTTAAGAATAGAAGTATTAGTAAATTAGGGTACAACAATTAGTATATTACACAGTAAATTGGAGTTTTAGTTTTAATAAATTAGGGGATCTATACATTACTTAATTAACGAATTTCTATAAAAAATTATTCTAAAAATAACTCGTTTTAAGTAGTTAGAAAATATTTCATTGTTTTTTTTTTACAATAGAAAATATTTTATTATTAAAACAAAAAAAATATTGTTATTGATTAGACTATGAATCTTTTTATGTTATAATTAAAGATAATTATTTATTAAGACAAAAAATAAAAAGATAATTATTTATAAAAAAATTGTTTATTTATTAAATGGTCACTTTTTATATTTACATATGGCCTCCAAAACTTAGGACTGGTCTGACATCGGTAAAACTCATACAATAAACTCAACAAACAAATTAAATATGCGGATCTCAATTGTGCCGCCCATGATATGCCATGCTTGACTAATTAATATATTTATTGTTAACCTACCAAATCTTATATGGTTATTTATATTCAATTCAATATCCTACCGAATCAATATATAGTAACAAGAGTCTTGCCAATGATAGAGTGTTTTGAAGTACCAAAAATATTAAATTTACTTATAATAGTGACCAGAGGGAGCGGTAAGTTTTCTAAAAATTTTATAGAAAAGGGTGAAGTCACATATAGGAAATTGAAATGTTTAACATCATTATATTATATATATAAAAGTAGTGAAGTCTCCAAGTAACCCAAATTTAACCTTATTTAAAACTTAATTTAATTATTAAAAATATTAAAAATTTCTTCACCAAAAATCAAACTCATGTCATCTCACAATTATTCACGTGGTTTAGTTCGGATGGAAGTGCAATGAGTCGTTTAGATCGTTTTCTTTTGTCGGATGGCTTTATTAATAAAAATAGAGTTTCTGGTCAATGGGTGGGCGATCGAGATATGTCTGACCATTGTCCTATTTGGTTGCTATGTGAGAATATCAACTGGGGTCCAAAACCATTTAAGTTCAATAATTGTTGGCTGGAGCATACTGGGTTCAACCGTTTTGTGGAAGATGTGTGGGTTAATTTGCCATCCAATGGAAAAAAAGCTTTTGTACTAAAGGAAAAATTGAAGGGCTTAAAAGAGGAATTGAAGGGATGGAATAAGGAGGTGTTTGGACTGCTTGATTTGAATATAGATTCAACGGTGAAGGAACTTAATGAGATGAAGGGTTACTTGCAACTGATGAGTTAGTATCAAACTTGGTAGATAAGGGAGGATTGTAGAAACGATTTTGGGAACAACTTCATTATAAGGAGAGTTTGTTAAAACAGAAATCTAGAATGAGATGGATCAAGGATGGAGATGCTAATTCTCGGTATTTTCATGCTAGTCTTAAAGGACGTCGTAGAAGGAATCAACTTGTAACTTTAAAGAAAGATGAGAAGTGGCTTCAAGGGGTGGATTGTATTAAACAAGAAGTAAAAATACATTTTGAAAAGAATTTCTCGGAAGAATGGGAGGACAGACCTTTTCTTTCAGGGATTGAGTTTAACAGGTTGAACGATGAGGATAATAAAACGCTTTTGGAAACTTTTGGAGAAGAAGAAGCGCGTGAGGTAATTTGGAATTGTGATGGTACCAAAAGTCCGGGTCCCGACGGATTTAATTTTAACTTTTTGAAGGCTTGTTGGTCAACAGTTAAGTATGACGTGATGGAGTACCTCAATGAATTCTACCATAGTGCTACTTTACCGAAAGCTATAACAGCGTCATTTTTGGCATTGATACCGAAAAAAGATCATCCGCAAGAATTGAAAGATTACCGTCCTATTTGTCTAATTGGCTGTTTGTACAAAATTCTTTCAAAATTATTGGCGGCAAGGCTGAAACAGGTGATGGGGAAATTAATTTCGGGATGTCAATCGGCATTCCTTCCGGGTAGGCAGATTATGGACGGAGTGGTCGTTCTCAATGAGATAATTGATTCGGCTACAAGAAGAAAAGATGAGTGCTTGATTTTTAAGGTCGATTTTGAACGAGCATATGATACAGTAAGCTGGAAATACTTAGAGAAAATGATGATAAAAATGGGGTTTGCGGAGGGGTGGATGAAATGGATGAAAGCATGTGTGTTTGAGAGCTCTATGTCTGTGTTGGTGAATGGGAGTCCTACGGCTGATTTTAAAGTTAGTAAAGGTTTAAGGCAAGGTGATCCATTATCTCCATTTTTATTTTTGATAGCTGCAGAAGGTCTAACGGGGATGGTCAATAGAGCTGTAGCAAATGGTAGCTTTCATGGCTTTAAAGTATGTGAGAATATCCAGTTTCAAATACTTCAGTTTGCAGATGATACAGTGTTAGTAGGGGAAGGATCTTGGGAGAATGTCTGGACCATCAAGACTATTTTGAGAGGTTTTGAACTAGTATCGGGCATGAGGATCAATTTTGTGAAAAGTAAGCTTTATGGGATCAATGTCAAGGATCGTTTCTTGGAGGCGGCATCTAATTTTCTACTGTGTAGGAATGAGAGTATTCCCTTTATATTTTTGGGTATACCGGTTGGTGCAAATCCGAGAAGGTTAATTACGTGGAAACCGGTGGTGGAGTCGATGGAAAAAAGATTAAGCGGTTGGAATGGTCGTCATCTATCCATTGGAGGTAGAGTAACTTTAATAAATTCTGTTCTATCTAGTCTTCCATTGTATTTTTTTTCTTTCTTTAAGGCACCAAAGGGAATTATTAATCAACTCATAAAAATACAACGTAATATTTTGTGGGGTGGCGGCTCGGAAGGGAAACAATTATGTTGGGTTAGTTGGGATCAAGTATGTTTACCAAAGGAAAAAGGCGGATTAGGAGTGAAAGATTTGGAACTGTTTAATTTAGCTTTGTTGAGTAAATGGAAATGGAGAAGTGTGGTTGACACCGATGCTTTGTGGTATGATTTACTGCGGTTCCGGTATAAGGAGACTTTTGGTAATTTATTAAGTTGGACAGGGGTTACGCCAAGGTCTAAGGATTCATTTTGGTGGCGTGATATTTTGAAGGTGGGGGGTTTAGAGGGTGATTTATGGTTCCCGAAAAATGTTAGGAGTATGTTGGGTGATGGTAATTTGATTGGATTTTGGAAAGAGAAGTGGTTAGGAGATGTACCTTTTTGTGAGCTTTTTCCAAATCTGTTTACCAAAGAAAGGGAGCAAAATGTTGTTGTTGCAAAGAGACTAGCTGGAAGTAGAAATGACAGATTGTGGTATTGGCAATGGGACAGTGCTTTAATACCAGAAGAAGAGGATAATTTGAATTACCTTCAACAATTGTTGCTCGATGTGGAGGTGGTGAGAAACAAGACAGATACGTGGAAGTGGAAGCCAAACAACTCGGGGATGTTTACGGTTAAATCTGTTTACACGATTCTGCAAAATGGTAGGAGTATGAAGGAAATAAATCCAAGGATTTTAATCTCGTTGCAGCGGCTTTGGAAAAACGACATCTCTTCCAAAGTTGGGATTTTTGGATGGAGATTGCTTCTTGAAAAATTACCTACAAGAGCAGCACTGGCAGCAAGAGGTATTACACTTATTTCTAATGAAGTACATTGTGTCTTTTGTTCCAATACAATTGAGAATAGCACACATGTATTCTTCAATTGTAACTGGATGCAACTTGTTTGGAGACATATTTATCGTTGGTTAGGATGTGCATATTTTCATTTTACGGAAGGATGGGAACACTTCAATTTTTTCGGGGGCATTATCACATCGAAAAAGGGAGAGCAGGTACAACATTTGATATGGTTAGCAACTACATGGTGTGCTTGGCGGTTACGTAATAATATCATTTTTAGAGGTGCGGTAGCTGATTTTGATTTGTTGGTGGAGCAAATAAAGTTTATTTCTTGGTTGTGGTTTATAGGCCGTTCGGGTAGAAATTGTCCCTATTTGTTTACAGATTGGTGTGTTAATCCACTAGAATGTATTCTTAGCTATTAAGAGATTTTGTTGTATTGTAAGGATTTGAGTACTCCTTGTACTCCTTATTAATACAATTTTTGCTTATCAAAAAAAAAAAAAACAATTATTTATTTCATTTACCACTAAGCTATTTGAATTCATTTGATATATTTTGATTACACCAACTAATAACTACGACTTTCGATGCATAATTTTGTTTTTCTAGAAATCAACTTCAATTTTTTCCCAACACACATTCAATCTTTATAATAATGTATATTTTTTTCAAATTCTAGAAATCAACACCATTTCTTTTTTTCGTCACACATTCAATCTATTTTCTCTAATCTCCTTAAAAAAAAATCTATTTTTTCTAATCCAATTATTTTTATTTGATCTACTTGATTTTTTTTTTTAATATTCAATATATATTTTTCCTTAATTAAGATATATTATTAATAACATATAAAGATATATATATATATTTCTCCAGCTAACCCTAATTAACCCTACTTTAACCCTATTTTAATCCAAATTAATTGTTAAAAAAAAATATCTCACCGCGATTCGCTATACAAATATTTAACACTGTTATTGTTTTTATTTTAGGACGCAGTCATGTTACAAAAAATGTTTGCATCTGATTTTCGTGACAACGTACATCGTTATACTACACATATTGATCCAAACGGAAGTCAATTTGAAGTTTTAGTTGAAAACGTTAATGACAATATATATTTTACACATGGATAGCCTGCATTGCGTGATTTTTATAATATCCAGTATGGTGCTTGGGTGATTTTATTATACACTGGGATGCGTCAGTTTGGACTGATTTTAAAGGACAGATTTGATCGTGTTATTCATCCTCCTAAGTTTTTGTGACTTTTTTTATATTTTTTTTGCACCTTTTTTTTTTATTATATATTTGTATTTCATAACTTCATTTTTTCGATATTATTCTACAATATTATTTGAATGTTATGTATTACTCCTATATTTTAATATGTCTACAAAGAATAATAAAACTAAATTCAAATAAATTGTTAAAAAACTATCTCACCGCGATTCACTATACAAATATTTAACAATGTTATTGTTTTTATTTTAGGACGCATTCATGTTACCAAAAATGTTTGCATCTGATTATCGTGACAACGTACATCGTTATGCTATACTTATTGATCCAAACAGAAATCAATTTGAATTGTTTTAGTTAAAAAAATTAATGGTAATATATATATATATATATATATATATATATATATATATATATATATATATATATATATATATATATATATATATATATATATGGGGAACTATCAAGTAAGAGGAGTAGTTATTGTGAGAGATGAGAGGATTAATTGACAACCGGATGTTAGATTCATATCAATGGATGAGATAAATTTGTCATTAAATGTTGCAGTCACACAATATCTTCAATCTCTCTCTCTCTCCTGGAAATGTGATGCACCCTTCTGATTCAACCCTTCAATCTAATTTTCAATGAATCATTATTCTAATTGACCAATCTCACTTTGCAATACCCAATTTATGATTTCATTGCTTAGAAATTTCAACATAAAAAAAAAAATCCATTCCCAGTTTGGTTCGCTTTTGTTAAACTTCATTGATGGCATGCATTGCGTGATTTTTATAATATGCATTATGGTTCTTGGGTGATTTTATTATATATTGGGATACGTCAGTTTGGACTAATTTTAAAGGACATTTGATTGTGTTATTCCATCCTCCTAAGTTCACTCCTACTATTAAAATTAATTTGGATAAATGTAATGTTCCATCATATTTTCGTCATGATCTTTCGGAATCAACTGACCACCTATCGTTTTCTCACAATTGCTAAAATTTTGCCTTAAAATTAAAAAAAAAAAAAACTGACTGAATATGATGTAAAAGCTGGATTTTTGGTGAGTTTTTTTTTTATATTTTTTGCACCTTTTGTTTTTATTATATATTTATATTTTCTAACTTCATTTTTTCGATATTATTCTACAAATATTACTTGAATGTTATATATTATATTTTAATATGTCTATAAAGAATAATAAAACTAAATTGAATGTTATATATATAACATTCGAAAAGACTTGTGCATCGCACGGGTAGTAGTCTTGTTATGAATAAATAATTTCTTTTTCCTTGGTAAGACAAATTTTGTCCCACTTAATTTAGACTTACTAGGTAAAATGGTGTTGGAGAATTTTACAAGATTCTAAGGGTCTTCGGTTGAATCTTAATGTGTTGGCGGCAAAATATGGTATTAAGGACGGTCGGAAGCATAGTGGGGAAAACAAAGCGTCAAATTGGTGGAAACTAATTCATAGTATAAGGTTTGGGACTGGTACACGGAAGGAGAGGTTGTTTGGTGATAATATATATTTTCAGGAGAGTAGGGGATGGAGAGAGGACTTTATTTCGGAATGATAGTTGGGTGGATGGGATTCCTCTTAAGTCTCACTTCAGAAGATTATTTGGGTTGAGTCTCGACAAGGATAATACGATGGAAAACATTTTTAAATTGAGGTAGCGCTAAGGTGGAAATGGTTTGAGGTGGCGTTGGCAGTTGTTCGCATGGGAGGAAGAGTTGGGGGAGAATGTTGTTCAGTTTTGGCTAATGTTTCATTGCAGGTTTACATCCCTGATGAATGAGAATGAGTGTTAGATCCTGCGAAAGGGTATTTAGTACATGGGGTATTCGGTACATGTTACATCCCTGATGATAGGTTGCCTACAAAGTACAACTTATTTGTTGTGAGTGGCTGCGTAACGACTCTATTTAATTTGTGTCCGACTAGCTGTAATATTGTGGAGGATGTTCACCATTTATTCTTGAAGGTTTGCTCTCTCTGGTTTTTTTTGGTATGGTATTATTTCTTGGTTAGGGATTTGGTACGTTCTTCCTGAAAATGTTATAGTTTTGGGATCTCAGTTTTTGTGGGGCGAACGACCTTCGCAAATGTAGAAAAGCATAGGGTGATAGCATTTTGTATATTATTATTATGAAGAAAAAAGGCTCCTTTTATAGGAGAGAAAATACAAAGTCAACTCCTTGATTTTAGGAGTAATATAATGACTCTTAAATAAGAAAATAAATAATACTAAATAAGAAATATTTCAACACCCCCCTCCAAGTTGGTGCATAGATGTCAATCATGCCCAACTTGCTGATCAAGTATTCAAATGTTATTCTTCCCAAGCTTTTGGTTAATATATCAGCGGTTCGTTGATTGGAAGTTGTCGCGGTGATTTTTGGATATCGAGTTATTAATTAATTTCGAATCGGAAATTAATATTCCACCACCGATCTTTAATTTATCCGAGGGAAAGGGAAAAAGTTCGAAAAAGACCCTATTTTTAGAGAACAAGGTTCGGGGGTTGGTTATACGAAGGGAAGGTACTAGCACCCTAAGTATCTATAGTACTCTATAGGAACCTCTTGTTTTTATTCTAACTTTGCGCTTTATTTTAATTGCTTGTGAAAATGTATAAGTATGGGAACTAAAGTAGTGATCGAGAAAAGTTTAAAGTGATGGAAAAGAAAGAAAAATGTTTTTGTTGATTTTATTGATTGGAGAGACAAATCTCATGTCTACGTACCCGAGGGATCAAACCACCGTAGTTCGGGGTAAAAAGACGAGTAAATTTATTTGTTTGATTTTAAGGTTTTGAAAATGGTTTTAAAGACCAAAAGCCAAAAGTGGCAAAAATGTGAGTTTGATTGATGTTAATTTGTGAAGAAAGTCTATATAGTTAAATTGATTGAAGTTTGATTATGAAATAAGACGCGGACACTTGGTTTAAAATCCAAGGTTTTCGCATGATTAAAGATGTATGAATGAAGAAAATGCACTTGGTTTAAAATCCAAGGTTTTTAGGCGAGAAAAAGGGACACTTGGGTTAAAGTCCAAGGTTTTAGTGAAAAAAGGAAGCCGTTGGTTTAAAGTCCAAGACACTTGGTTTAAAATCCAAGTTTCGAGATAAAAAGACTCTTGGGTTAAAATTCAAGGTTTTCACGATAAAAGACGCCGTTGGTTTAAAGTCCAAGGCACTTGGTTTAAAATTCAAGCTTCGCGATAAAAAGACTCTTGGGTTAAAATCCAAGGTTTTCACGATAAAAGACGCCGTTGGTTTAAAGTCCAAGGCACGCCGTTGGTTTAAAGTCCAAGGCACTTGGTTTAAAATTCAAGTTTCGCGATAAAAAGACTCTTGGGTTAAAATTCAAGGTTTTCACGATAAAAGACGCCGTTGGTTTAAAGTCCAAGGCACTTGGTTTAAAATCCAAGTTTCGCGATAAAAAGACTCTTGGGTTAAAATCCAAGGTTTTCGCGATAAAAAGAAATGTTTGGTTTAAAGTCCAAAGTTTGAAAATGTTTGATGATGAAATGTTTTTGATGCTTGATGATATTTAAAAATGAATTGTGTTGATATTTTTTGAAGAGGTGTTGACCTCATTTTTGAGAATAAAATGACTAATTATTTTTGAAGAGGTGTTGACCTTGTTTTTTTTTCCAAAAGAAACGGATAATGGCTAACGCGCGAAAAGAACGATATTAACATTATACTAAATAAGCACGAAGACGAACCGTAATGATATTTTGATCAAAACGGTGTCTTTTTCCTCGGAATTAATATGCTAACGTTTTTTGCGGAAAGCGATAAATAAATATGCATGAGATGCAATTTTTCATTTATAGTGTACATTTGTTCCTAATTACATTCTAAGGTATTTGCAAGAAAAATAAATATGAAATGAATGCAAGAGAGGACGCTATGCAATTTTTATTTATATTTACATCAAATCCTAAAAATACAGTCTAATGTCCTTGCAATAAAATAAATGATTAATTAATAAGGCAATGAATTAAATGTTTAGCGAGCAATAATAAAGAATTAAGCAAAATTGATAAACATAAATTAGAGCAATTAATAATAAAACAAAGAGGCCTCAAATTAGTGCTTATTTTGGATTTAATAGCTTATTGAAGCACATTCCATAAGCACTTTTATCATAGGCAAAAATAAATAAAAAAAAAGCAGAAGGGGGTGCAAATATCAATTAAAACAGAAAGGGGGTGAAAAATGCAACTCTGGGGTTCTGGCCCAACTGGGGGGCGCAACCCAGAGGGGGGTGTGTGAAGTAAAAGGTTCAAACAGAATCAGAGCCGTCTGATTGATCAGACAGCTCTGATTTGATCACGTTAGATGAAATCTGGGACATATGATCAGGATCAGATGGCTAAGGCGCGCAGGTGCACGACAAGTCTGTGCACCTGCGCGCACAGGATATACAAAAACCCTAAAAAAACATCACAAATCACATAAACTCTCTCTCTCTTCTAATCTCAGCGGCGCTGAGCTTCTTCTTCTCTCATCCTCTGGTTTTTTCTCACAAACCACAAAACTCCATTTTTAAAAAAAAAATTCAACTTCAAACATTCATATAAACATCTCGATAACTCAAATCGAAACTCAAATAAACCAAACAAAACCCTATAAACTAGATCGAACTAAAAAAAAACCGAACCAAAATAAAAAAGAAAATCAACCTTTTGGATCGATGATTTCGGTTCTTAGTTCTTCTTCTCTTCGTTCTGTTTTCGACTTCGTTTTGTGAATTGATTCGATTCTGTTCGTGTTTTCGTTTTTGGATCGGTGGTTTTGATTTGGTTTGTGGATGACGGTTTTGATTTGGAATTGTTTCAGTTTTTGAAGGTTTGAAGAAGATGAACAGTGATGATATGGGTTTTGTTTCTGGATTTGGTATTGTTGATGACTTGCGATTTTTGATTATGGGTTGATTTTGATTCTGTTTTTCGTTTGATGAATGGGTTGTTTCTGGATTCTGTATTTTTGAAGAACAAGCGGTGATGATGATTATTTGATGAAGGTTCTATGAATTATGATGAAGGTTTAAATTTGGATGAACTGTTTATGATTTTTTTTGTGGTTGATTTGTTTTGATCCAGATGAAAAAAGAAAGTTTTTTCCTTTTCTGTTTCTGTGGCTGATGATTCCCCCCCTTTTGGAACTGTGCAATAAATGCACTATTTGTACTGTGTCAGACCTAGGGTTTGCAGATGAAATTTACCTCATTTGGACAAAATTGCCCCTTTGGGCTTGGACAAAAAACACATGTCTGGACTTCTTTAAAAAATTGGCAAAAACACCAAAAAGGAAAAATACACAAATAAAAATAAAAATTAAAATAATAATATATATAATAATAATAATAATAAAAACGAAAATAAATAATAATAATAATAATAATAATAATAGCCCTTTTCCAGGAGTTGCTTTTACGTATCTCAAGATTTTGTGCACGGCTTCAAGGTGTTCTTCATATGGTGCATGCATGAATTGACTCACAACAGAGAAGGCAATGTCAGGACGAGTATGAGCCAAATATATTAATTTTCCAACCAACCTCTGATGTCCCCATAGAACTTAGGAAACAATATACTGAACTTTATGTTCCCATAGCCTTTAGGAAGCCAGGTAGGCCGTGTACTAGGCACCCCTTGTCTAACTTTGTATCATATTCAAACTTGTCTCCCTCTTTTGCTGCATTTACTTCTAATTTATCTAGTGTTAAAATTCTTAAGAATGTACATGAGGCTCTAGAAATTCGAAAGTGGAAGGAAGCAGTTTTTGAGGACATGAAAGCTCTTGAAAAGAATAAAACTTGGAATGCCACAACTCTGCTAGCAGGTAAAAGAACTGTGGGATGTAAGTGAGTGTTTACAATAAAGTATTGTTCTGATGGATCAAATGGAAGGTACAAAGGACGATTGGTTGCAAAAGGATTCACTCAGACCTATGGCATAGATTACTCATATACCTTTGCTCTTGTTGCAAAGTTTAACAAAATCAGAATACTCTTATCGCTTGCTGCTAATTTAGACTGGCCTCTCCATCAGCTAGATGTCAAAAATGTCTTTCTCAATGGTGATTTAGAAGAAGAGGTATATATGTATTGCCCTCCAGGTTTTGAAGAATGCTTTGGGTCATAGGTGTGTAAACTAAAGAAGTCCTTGTACGGGTTGAAACAATCTCCGAGAGCTTGGTTTGAAAAGTTTACTCAGTCTGTGGAGAAACAGGAATATACTCAAGGACAAGCAGATCATACTTTATTCACAAAGTCAGGTCAAAATGGAATGATAATTGTTTTGATAGTCTATGTTGATGATATTATTCTTACAGGTAATGATGAGATATAAATGGATAGATTAAGAAGAAACTTAGCAGCATATTTTGAAATCAAAGACATGAGTCCCCTCAAGTATTTCCTTGGCATGAAAGTAGAAAAGTCATATTAGAATTTGAAAGGCCTATACTCAACCACAAAAGTTACCTTGAGAGTTAAGGTTTGCACTACATTTATAAAGGCTATATTTGCCATATCTCTAGCCAATGTGAGACTTCTAACACACCCCCTCACGCCCAGCACTATTGGGCTTGGCGCATGGAATCAATAACAATGGGTGGCCCAAATATGGGAGGTCTCCACAACAAACGACAAATGGATCTAGGATAGGCTCTGATACCATGTAGAAAAGCATGGGGTGATAACATTCTGTATATTATTATTATGAAGAAAAAAGGCTCCTTTTATAGGAGAGAAAATACAAAGTAAACTCCTTGATTTTAGGAGTAATATAATGACTCTTAAATAAGAAAATAAATAATACTAAATAAGAAATATTTCAACAGCAAATCATACAAAAATTGTTTTCCAGTAGTATGGCTCGCAACAATGTGGTTTCTTTGGAAAGAGTGTAAAAATTGTGTGTTCAACAACAAAATATTTTTAGTTAATAGAGTGGTATACACTATCAAAACATACTTTGGTGGTGGTTGAAAGTCGGGAAAAAATGTTTTTGTTTTGAATTACAGTATTGGTTGTCAAAGCCAAAGATTTGTATAGGGATTGTGACAGATTAACTTTCGTTCTTTGTTTTTAGGACTCATGTTTGTACTTTATTTTTAGGCATTCATTGTGTCTATTTTATTTAATATATTTATTTGCCTGCTTGAAAAAAATCTTTAAATTGAATCCTCAAAGAGTGTATTGGAAGCACTCGTTAGTATTTTCTTTATAATAATAATAATAATAATACTTTAAATGAAATGCTTAAAGATTGTTTGGGAATCACTAAAACGATGAGAAAAAAATATAAATAACCAAACTGTTACCTGAATTTAAGTTAAAGGACTAAAAATATAATTTTAAATATACATTTTGTGATGTACCATTTATTTTTTTTACAATTTGTTCTAAGCTAAGAATTTTTAGGAAAAATGTAACATTCTCTATATTATTTATTTACCATAATTTGAATATATACAAGTCTATCTTTTATAATTATTTGGTTATTTAGTTATTTTATCAAACCATCTTTGAATAAATTGTTATTTGTCTATGAAAATTGCTTATGAGTTCAAGAGGCATAAAGCTCAAATTAAAAATTGGGCTAAGATCATTTGGTGTAAGGATGTTCCCCCCTCTAAGTCCCTATTAGTTTGGAGATTGATGTTGGACAAAGTTTCGACAGATGATAGGCTTATGGCTAGATGATGCAACATGGCCTCAATATGTTTGATCTGTCATTCTTATACGGAATCAACATTTCATTTGTTTTTTAACTACAATTTTTCCTTCAAACTTTGGTGTTGCCTAGCTACTTTGTTGAGTTCTACTCTTCACTTTCGGTCCATGGAAGACATTTGAAGGTTATCTGAGAAACCTTGATCTCCCAATGTAAGCTTAGTATTAAGTCTGCTATTATTAATATCATTAATGCTATATGGTTGGCTAGAAACATTGCTAGATTCAATAATAGACAAACTCATTGGAAAACTGCTATTGTTTGGATTTCTTCAAACACTGCTCTTGCATGAAACAAAACTTCATTATGCTCCTCTGCTAATATGTAAGACTTCACCATTCTTAAAGGTTTAAATGTCAACATTCATCCTCCCAAGTCCCTAGTTATCAAAGAAATATTTTGGAAGCCTCCTCCTGATCTTTGGATGAAGTGCAACATAGATGGAGCTGATACATCAATAGTTTCTGCTTGTGGTTGTATTTTTAGAAACAATCATGGTGATTTTGTCTGTTGATTTGCTGAGAATACAGGTTTTAAATCTGCATTCTATGCTGAATTCTGTGGTGCTATGGGAGCAAATGAAATTGCTGATTCCACTCTTGTGGTTCAAGCTTTCAAATACATCTTTAGTGCCTTGGAGTCTAAGGAACAGATGGTTCAATTGCGCTGTTCTCGTTAGAAGAATGAATTTGGTTGTCTCTCATATTTATAGAGAGGGTAACACTTGTGCTGATGGTCTTGCCAACTTAGGGCTCGGTTTAGATGTGATGACAATTTGGTATACTTTGCCTCATGCTATTAGGGATAGTTTCATTTCCAATTGGTAGGGTAGACCCAATTATATGTTTTTAACCTTTTATGGAGGTTTTGGCCCAGTCCCCCATATATATATATATATATATATATATATATATATATATATATATATATATATATATATATATATTGAGGCTGTAGTTCTTTGCTACACCTCTTTTTTTTGAAAAAAAAAAATATTATTTGACAAGCCATTAGGTTTGGTCTAATGGTGAGAGATTTGGGTAGTATGCAAAAGGTTCTGGGTTTGATCCTCACCTCCATTGTATTCCAATTTGTTTATTTTTTGTTATTTGACGTGTATTTTCCATTGATCAACCAAATTCCTTTTACGATTTAAATATATATTAATTATTCAATGTAAAAGCTTCTTATCCTTTTGGGAAATACTTTTAATCACGAAACAAAATTCACGAGAAATGCGATTAACACTAACCATCACCCATGATTTCCGCCAAAGACCACTATTATATTTCTTTTATGATGCATTAAAAAACAATCTTTCTTCTTCTAAATCGACTAATTCATCTAACATCATATTCTAGTAATGGTCAATTGGTATTTCCATTTCTCTTTGAACCCTTACTAATTGTAAATAGATCCCAACTAGTAATACTGCATCATGACTGGACCGGGTGTAAATATAAATGGTGTATTTAGCAAAAGCCCAAACATTATTTGGTGATCCATACAACGGCCCAATAGCAACGGCCCAACACTTACGCAAAGGTCAAGAAAAACTTCACATAAAGGCGTGACATAGAGGGCGAGACATCCACCCCTTATACGGCGATACACGATCAAACGGACGAGAAACCCATGATCCCATGATCTATCGGCATAACCGCTTCATTCCCACTACATGTCCAACATATTCTCCATTATCTCTACGACCAGGAGCATGATGTATGTAATATCACACGCATTCAGCCCATGTTCTCCATGATTAGCTTGTTAATAGGCGCATGATCAATAACCGCATGATCAATAACCGCCCCCACTAAGCATTATCCCATGAGTGGAAATATGGTGGCTTGAAAAAAGGAGCCCATGATCCAGCATGATGAGGAGCAAAACATCTATAAATACTTTCTCTCCTTCATTTTGAAGGGGATTCTGATTTTGGTTCAGATATAGAAAAAATTACATTGTAACAAGGACGGACTAAGAAAGATTCGAGATAACAAACTTGATTATTTTATTTATTTGACGGTCCAAATTATTACTTTTTACACCCCTTTAAGTGTTCACCAGAACAATGACCATGTGTTAGTTGAGATGAAGTTGAATTAGTTGACTCTTTGAGAGAATTCATGCATGCCTAGAGCTGTCAAATTAGGGGGCCAAACACATTTGCGCCCTACCCCAATATGAAGGGGCCCAAATATGATAAGTATAAATAGGCTCCTTTTTATAAAAGTCCCAAATATATTAAGCCCCATAAATAAAAAGTAGGCTCTAAGGCCTAAAATGAACATCAAGTTTTTAATTTTTCTTCGGAAATAAAATAGTTCATAATTTTTTCTGGAAACAAATTTATGATTCTTTTTGAGAAAAAGTTCCTGAATTTTTTTCGAAAAAAATTCTTATCGGCAAAAAAGCACTGGAGTATTCTCGAAATATGTCTCGGAAACCTTTTGGGAAAAATCCTCGAAAATTTTTCGAGAAAAAGGTTTTGGATTATCCCGAGAAAAAATCTTGAGAAAAATGTTTCGGAAAGTTTTCGAAAAAAAATCATCGACATTTTTTCGAGAATAAAGTTCTAGATTTATCTCGAGAAAAAAGCTCCGGAAAGTTTTCAGGAAAAAACCTCGAAATTTTTTCGAAAAAAAATTCTGGAGTTATCTCGAGAAAAATGTTTAGGAAAGTTTTCGGAAAAAAATCCTCGAAATGTTTTCAAGAAAAAATGATTCGGATAGTTTTTAGGTCGAGAAAAAATCATCGACATTTTTCGAGAATAAAGTTCTAGATTTATCTCAAGAAAAATAGCTCCGGAAAGTTTTCGGGAAAAAAACCTCGAAATTTTGTCGAGAAAAAATTTTCATAAAGTTTTCGGGAAAAAATGCTCGAAATATTTTCGAGAAAAAATTCTGGAGTTATCTCGAGAAAAATGTTTCAGAAAGTTTTTGGGAAAAAATCTTCGATTTTTTTCCGAGAAAAAAAAGTTTCGGGAAAAAATCTTCGAATTTTTTTTGAGAAAGAAAAGTTTCGGAACATTTTATGGAAAAAATCATCGAAATTTATTCGAGAAAAAAGTTCTTGAGATATCTCGAGAAAAAATATTTCGGGAAGTTTTCGAGAAAAAATTCTCGAAAGTGTTGGAGGCTTTAAAAAAAAAAGCAAATCTACTAAAGGGGGCCTAATATTTTGGGGCTTATAAGGGGTCCAATCATTGTTTGATAAATTGTCAATGGAAAAAGTTACAAAATTTTCATGATTTTCATGATGTGGTAATTCTGCCCCCACAAGTTTTGACAAACAACTATGCCGAAATTGGGTCTGACAAAATCAATTTGTCTTTGATTTCAATCAATTTTTCCAAATTTTCTTTTGAAACTCTATATCGGGAAGCAATTTGTGCTAGGTCATTAGCGTCTTGATTTTCAATTCGGGATACTTATGTGTATTCTCACTTTGACATAATTAAACATATATACGGTACTAAAACTAATATTACATAGTCGAATTGGGAAGTGGATTTTGGCTCTCACTGAATATTCACTAACTTATAAACCTTTAAAGGCTATTAAAGACCAAATTGTTGCTGAATTTGTTGTTGATCACTCGGCAGTTGAAGCAACACAAATTTATGTGGAAACAAAACCTTGGAAATTGTATTTTGATGGTTTTAGACATAAATATGGAACTGGTATTAGGGTTTTAATCATTTCACCTTTGAAAATCTCAACTAAGTGTAAATATAAAATTAAAGGACATTGCTCCAATAATGAAGCTGTATATGAAACTTTAATAGTAGGTATTGAAATAATATTACTTGACTTGGGGGCAAGAAATGTTGAAATAAGGGGCGATTCTGAGTTAATTTCAAAATAATTAACAAAAGAATATAAGTGTATTAAAGAACATTTGATAAAGTACTTTGTCTATAATGCTTAAGTTTCATACAAGAGAAATACAAACATAGACATAATTTTTCAATAGCATATTATCTAGTTTCAACATCATTTAACACTCAACCAAGGTAATAGATAGCCTTTTTAACACCATATCTTCATCCTCATGTGCAAGAATGTTTCCAATGGTCGAATATGATGCTGGTATATATATATATATATATATATATATATATATATATATATATATATATATATATATATATATATATATATATATATATCTATTCAAGGAGGCACTAAAGTTGGAGGCTTTGTCAAATATTCTTTTATGTCATCAAAAGCCTTTGATAGTCATCATTCCATTTGAAGTTATCTTCTTTCTTTAGTTGAAGTAGTGGCGAAAAAGGTTGTGTTTTGCCACTTAAATTGAAATAAACCTCCTTAAGAAATTTATTTTTCCTAAAAAAGATTGCAGTCGCTTCTTTGTCGAAGGAGGCTTGGTTTCCATGATTGTCTTTGTACACAAAACCAAGGAAATCCCCTGTATGTACATAAAAAACACATTTTAATGGACTCATTGTTAATTTATATTTTCTCATTCTTTCAAATGATTGGTCTATAAGAGATACAATCTAAATGACTATCTTCTGAGGAAGATTTAACAATGATATTATCAATGTACACTTGCATATCTATAAAATCGTGAAACATTGAATTTATTGTTCTTTGATAAGTTGCACTAGCATTTTTTAGGCCAAATGGTATTTCAACTCATTCATAAGTTCCTAAGGCCCTTGCGCCTCTAAATGTTGTTTTCGACACATCATCTTCAACAATAAAAATTTGATTATATCAAGAATATCCATCTAACATGCTTAAATAATCAAAATCTAAAGTTAGACATACAACAAGAAAGCCAACTATCAACATGATTCTATACTATTGTGTATATAGTATTTTTTATGTTATAAAATACGGAAGACAATTATTCTATTAGATTAATTTATTAATTTCTTTGTTATTTTATTAATTTATTGAATTTAATTTATATACAGCGTCAGTTTAAAGTTTTTTTACACATGCGTCTAATAATATATCGACACATCATGTATGGTAATTAAAAATACATGATGTTTCACATCCATTAAATAGTGTAGTAACATATCATTAAACTTTACACCGATGGTGCACAATAATTAAACTCTAATTTATTTGTTATTTATTAAACAGTTTATATTTTGGATATGTTGGAGGAGTAGTTTAGGGAGAAAAAGAACAGTATGTATAGGAAACCGCTATTGGACGTCGCGTCCCCTTATATTATTTGAATTTCATGTATCTCGTGGTCTATGATTTGCATTTTTTTAATAATAATAATAATATCACGTGTTTTCATATAACAACAAATCTGATATGTAGTCCAGTTGGATTGATTTAGTGGTGTTGGATTGACTACTTTGAGTATGCTTCTCTCAAGGTCTCAGATTTGATTCCCTCTAGCGTTAATTTTGGTGGACTAGTCCATACAGAGCAAAAAACTCTGGTTTTAAATGGGCTCCTGCAAGTGGGCGGTGTGATTTGTCTCCTCGAATTAGTCGGTCCTACGGGCGGATACCGAGTTTTAAAAAAAAAAATGTGATATGTCTTTATCATTTTATAATTTTTTTCTTTTTTTATAATGGATATTTGGATTCAAATTATAGAAGTACTTGACAAAGACTACTTAATTGAAACATTGAAACCTTCTCATTAAACTGGATCCAATTAGGGATGACAAAAATATTCATACTCGTGGATATCCGCGGATAAAATCCGTCACGGATACGGAGCGGATAGTCTAATGGATATTCACGGGTAAGATAAATGGATATTTCAACTACCCGATAGTTAATGGATACGGATGCGGACTTAATAGTATATGTATCCGCGGATATCCGTACCCGTTAGTAAATAAGAAAATTATATAATTATTTTTAGTTATCAAACATATAAGGGCCTTTTTAATTCTTTAGAATTTTATGATGAACTTTGTTTTAATTAGAAATGAAATGAATGAAGAAATATATGGATATTATTATATTTTGGTGAAAAGAAAAAAAATAAATGTATTGACTTTTGTTGTTAAATTGAAAGTGAAATGCATGAATGTTATTAATTATGTGATAATAATCTTTTTCTGGTTTCTTTAGAAAGAAGATAAATTTCAAGTAATTAAAATAATTGTTTTTTACAAGAATCACAATTTTTTTTAAAAAAAATTTATCCATGGATATCTGTGAATATCCACGGATACTTTAAAATCCATGGATTACCCGCTTGACAGACACCCACACGGACACGGATATGGATATCGTATTTATCCAACGGAGCAGACAAGAATATCATATTGTCCGTCCCCACGGATATCCATTGACATCCCTAGATCCAATACCAATTTTTTCTTTTTAAAAATAGATTTGGATTCAGTAGTTTTTTTCTATGAAAGAATGGATTCACTACCTTTGTATCATATCAATTAGTAAATTTTCCAAAGCTAAATTCACGTTCGTTTCTTTAAGTTAACTAGACAACGACCCGTGCTATCGCACGTGTTTTGTAGATTTTCATATATAATATAAAAAAAAAAACTATAATAAATTTTTAAAAATAAATGACACAATTAAATCTGTCTTTTAAAATCAGTCTAAACTGACTCATCCCAGTGAATAATAAAATCACCCAAGCATCATATTGAATATTATAAAAATCACGCAATGCAGACCATCCATGTTTAAAATATATGCTGCCAGTAAAATTTCAACTAAAATTTCAAATTGATTTCCGTTTGGATCAATAAGAGTGTGTTTGGTAGGAGAGAAAATGAGAAGAGAGAAATAAAAATACGGAAACCAATGCATCCAAATACATGCATTGATTTTCGCGTTTCTATTTCTCTCTTCTCATTTTCTCTCCTACCAAACAAATGCTAAGTGTAGCACAACGATGTACGTTGTTGTCTCCAAAATCAGATGCAAACATTTTTGGTAACATGACCGCGCCATAAAATAAAAATAATAACAATGTTAAATCTCTACCAATGTGAAATGGTCAAATACAATCAAATACATTCGATTGAAATAAAAGCTATACTTACTTTACCATGGTGAAACTCAACATAATAAGTTCGATATTTGATCCGACAATGATTGACGTACTTCTCTAAGTCAATTATTGGATATGGATTCAATGGTGCTATGTGTGAAAAAAAGAGTCAAATATTAGATATGAATTCAATGGTGTTATGTGTAAAATAGAAAGAAAGTAGTAAATATAAAACGTGGCGATAATGAATAGTTAGAGAATATAAAATATAAAAGCGCAAGTTGAAATTCAATATTTTGATCAGTCATAGTAGCAACAGAAACACAAATTTGTGATAGCTAAACTTGAGATATATATACAGGAAAATATAAAATGCGACGAGAATGAATAGTTAGAGGAAAAACAAAGCATATACGATTTCTATTTAAACAAATTAAATATTTACATAGCAGCGAAATTGATTTCTATTTAAACAAATTAAATATTTACATTGCAGCGAAAAATATTAAATTATATATTGTTGTGACATGTCATGTGTTCGATTTCTACTGAGATAGGTGTATAAAAAAACTTGGAGACTTAGAAAAAAAATTGAACATGTATTACATAAAAAATTGATTGGATTGCATATTCAATACATGTTGATTGCAAAAATATTTCAAATTGATTGATATGTCATAGTGGTTAATATATGAAACCTTTACAAAAAGGTTATAAATTCAACTCCTGCCGAAGACATTTTTTAATAATTAAATTAAGGTTTTAGTAGACTTAAATTAGGGTTACTTGGAGACTTAACAACTTTTATATAATTTTGTTTTTTATGCTTTTTCGTTTTACTTTGATTTTTAAATTAGAGTTAGTTATGTTATTTGAACACCTATTTTTTAACAACTTTTAGGACAACAAAAAATATAAGATAATGTGGATATTGTCACAAAAATCAAAGCATATAACAAATTATTAAAAAATTAAAATGACTTTTGCATAAAAAAGTTGTCAACTAAGTTGTCTCAAATGGTTGTAAAAATATATTTTCTCTTTAAACTATGAATGTTTGACACTTTATACGTCCCTTAATTAGGAAACAAATTAAATATTAATATAAAATTAAATTAAATATTTATATACTTTAGTTTCTTTAGAAAGGATTAAATTGTCTAAAGTATATAACTAGGAATCCAACTTTTCTTGGCAATTGCTTCATGATAGGTTGCCGGTTCACCAAAATATCTGTCATTTGGACGTTATTGGAGATGTTAGTGGTACTTTGTCTGTGTGTTTTGTGGGCTTATGGCTGACTCGGTTGACCACTTGTTCGTTTCTTGGTAGTTAAACTTCTCGAGTATGGTATGGTATATTAAGGTGGCTGGATTTTGAGTTATGCCTCCTTGTTGTATTCTTGGGTTTTTCTGGGGATGGTAGGAGTAGGAAAAGTAGACTAGCGTGATTGTTAATCTCACATGTTATTGTATGGACTATCTGAACTTCCGAAACAATGTAATCTTTTTAGAGGGAACCGTTTCTATGGAGGATCTGATGGATAAGGTGAAACTTACTTCTTGGAATTTGTTTCTGGATAAAAATTATGGCACCTCATGCTCCTTCTATGACTGAGAGATGCATCCAATTTTGTGCTGGAATCGTTAGAGTTCATTGTAGAGTTTAATATCGGGGTCCTGGTTGGTTGGAGGCCTCTTTGTTAACTTTCTTGCCTTAGTGGTTGATCTTTTCGTTTCCTTGAGGGGAGTCGGGTCTTCTCGTAGTTGAGGTGGTGAGTTGTTTTTTGTATTTAGAGTCGGTGTGCAAGTTTTGTTTTCAAGTGTAGTTTTTAGAGTGTTTTTTTTCTAGGCTATTTTGTGTCTTGCTTTGTTAGGTGTTAAGTTTCTCGTTGCGTGTACCCAGGGGCGGAGCCCTTTGTGGGCTGGACAGAGCCATGGCCCGCCCCAGTTTTTTTTCTTCATATGTATACTATTTAGCGGCGGTTATAAATTTTTAAATTTGCGGGGGTTTCAAACCCCCTGTAGTTGGACTACACAGAAATCTTTAACAGGTTTGCGGGGGTTTCAAACCCCCTCTATTTGGACACCCAGAATTTTCTTAGTAATTCAAACATACTTCTTAATTTATTTTTGAAGCATCCCTTCTATTTTTTTATTGTTTAATAATTTATACATGTTTTAAAATGTGCAATTTATTTTCTCAAAATACTCAACTATATTTTTATGAAGAAAAAAGTACTCAAATTTTTATTTAAAATAGAGTTTGTGTATAAAAATTCATGTTTGATCAATTTTTTGTTAAAAAATTTCAATTTTTGCTAGAGAGATTCACATAATGTACAAGAACTAATTAAAAAGTATGAAGTTTACACATATTGACATAAAATTATTTTTATGCACTTTCGGTTTAAATTTTTTTTGCACATACATCCAATGATGTGTTGCCATATCATTTAATAAATGTGACACATGATGTATTTTTAATTATCATACATGATGTGTCGAAATATTATTAGACGCATGTGTAAAATAACTTTACAACGAAACTCGATATAAATTAAATTCTTTAATTAAAGGGATAAAAGTTAAACGCGAAAACACGGGAACAAATTGAAATATGATAATTCTTTTATAGCATTGCGAGGGGTATATGATTTGATTTGGAAAATGTTGGCGTATTAGAACTAAAGGATGATTGAGGATAGTCTATATGTCATAATAATAGTTTCTTCTTCTTTCACAAGGTTAGATTTTTGTGTTCTTTATATCTAATTTTTTTCATCAACTTGTGTCACGTCACAAAAACCTAGTTATCACCGTAAAAGGTAAGGGAGTAATCTGAAAACATCACACAAATATAAAATGCAAAACACAAATATCCATTTATTTGCATAACCGACACAATATTTATTCGATGAAGCTTATGTTGGGTGTAAGGCGTTTCTCATTATTCACTAAACACAATAGTCATCCCTTTATATAGGGAGATTACAAGTAGTTGCTTGTGTTGCAAGGCAAGCTGTCAAATGCATATACATGCACTCTGCTTATCCTACACCACACCATCTGCTATCCTACACCACACCAGGGGCAGCCTAACATATGCTCCCCTAATCTGATAACACTCCATCAGATTACACACACGCTACAAATCAAACAACACTTAAATGCAGTCCTGAAAACTACATACACCAAGCCTATTTCTAAGATCACAATACAAATCAAACTTCAAGGCCTTTGTCATAATATCAGCTATCTGATCTTGAGTGCTGCAATGGATGAGTTCTACCACACCTTTGTCATACCCCAAATTTTGCCCACTTACATAATCATATGGTTTACTGCCGCATTTTCTTTCGAATATGTGAATTAGCTCAACTGGTATTGGAAAGAGTGTTTAGGGGTTTACTAGTGCGAGGTCTTGAGTTCGAATCCTACTGTTGTCTTTTTATAACTATTTCATTTAGTTTAAGTTTTATTGTTAGTAACTTTTATTAAAAAAATCAAAAATATATTTTAGTCAATTTATTTTTATGTTTTTCTTTTATTACTATTAATTTTTTTATTATTTGTCATTATAATTGTTATTATTAGTAGTATCATTGTTACTATTGTTATTATTATTATTGTCATCAAAAGTCAAAAGAATAAAGAGGGAAGAAAAGAAAGACACGATCAAAACCAATTAAGCAACAAATCAATTCTTCAATCAATTCCTAATCATCATTATTATCATCATCAAAGCATTCCAACTTCAGAACAATGACAATTCAATGCCTAAACCTAAATCCTAGTGGTATAAAAACCTGAGCATTTCATGACAGAGGGGAGAGGGTAGAGGTGAGACACCGAGCCAAAAATCAAAAAAAACAAAAGATAAAAGTAGTAAACTGCGCTACCTTCTTCTTCATCTTCAACCTCCACACAAATCTTCACCATAACACATAACCTCCATTGAAATTCAATCACCATTCTCCACCCATTTTCATCCATCAAAAGCATCATCTTTTCTCAAATCCATTCATTACCGTCACTACCCACCATTAAAACAACCAATTCTCAAATCAAACAAACCTATAACAATAACCCACCTCACAAAACAACAACAAACAGCCCCTAAAAGAAAATAAATAGATTTGAAAAGAGATAGAAAAAAAGAAGAAGAAGAATTAGAACAAGAACGAGATCGAAGGGAAAGAGATTTTCGCCGCCGCCGTCGCAGCCATCTCCGCGACCAGACAGAATAAAGCACACCGGAACTGCAGCCTCATATGCTCACCGCCGTCGTCACTCCCATAAGTCAGGACCGTCTCTCGCGGACTCTCGTTCACAAGACTCTCTCTTACGGTTATCTCTTCTGCGTGTTCTGTTTCCATGTTTTTGTTTTGTTTTGTTTGATTTACTTTGTATATTTTATTTCTTTATTTATTTTATCCCAATTATTTATTTAATTGTCTTAATTGGGTTGTAGCCATTTGCATGCCGTATATCAACTATCAAGTTCTAAGCAAAAAAAACAAATATGTCAAAACGTGAATATTATTTAGTGTACGTTATTAGTTTGTTGTACAAAAACTCATATTCTTCATAAAATAAAATGTGGATTAAAAAAGAGATTGACGAATGTACATTCGTTGGTCTCTTGAACAATCGGGGGCTTAGCGTCACGCTTTGTCGACATGTTGTTCGTCTTCCACTCAAACATATTATAATAAAAAAATCTTGGATCAAAGAGGAGATTGATGAATGTACATTCGTTGATCTCTCGAACAATCGGGGGCTTAGCGTTACGCTTTGTCGACAAGTTGTTCGTCTTCCACATCTAAAAATAATTCCAACACATCAAACAATTTTAGCACAGTCAAATATAAGAATGAAAATCTTTTCACAAATAAAATCAACCAACACACAAGTATTTTCTACCAGAACTGCGTGTAGCTTTGAATTTCCCATTGCACCCGGGAATACGTAGGAGCGAGATTCGTACATCTCGTCAAGCACACTAATAAAGAACAAACATTTTCCCCCTTGTATATATAATAAATAATAAATAATTAAAAGCATGCAAGCAAATTAAACACTCTTTTAACCCTAAAATTAACGAGGAGGTTCCCGTTGAGTACAACGGATGTGAGGGGTGCTAATACCTTCCCCTCGCATAATCGACTCCCGAACTTAGAAATGGTTGCGATGACCATCTTTCCATTCTTTTAAGGTTTTATCGATATTTTCCTTTTCCTCCGGGAATAAATAAAGTTCGGTGGCGACTTTACTGTCTAGCGAGCACTTTCCGCTCGCGCATTTTTCCACCCGCTTTAACCTTCCTTTGTCAAATCACTAAGAAAGTGGTACCTCACATCTATGTGCTTACACCTGCCATGCATCACAAGGTTCTTTGAGAGCTTAATAGAAGAACTATTATCACAATGTATGGTGGTACACTTCTGAGTTTGTAACAGATGATCCATAATTCTTCTCAACCATATGGCTTGACAGGCACAAGAAGCAGCTGAGACATACTCTGCCTCAGTAGTGGAGAGGGTGACAATTGGCTGCTTCTTTAAAGACCATGATATAGGGCTGGATCCAAGCATGAACACATATCCTGAGGTGCTTTTTCTGTCATCTAAATCACCAGCATGGTCACTATCAGACCATCCTTCCAATTTCAATTCACAGTTTCTTTTGTATAGTATTCCAAAGTCCAATGATCCTTTGAGATACCTCAACACTCTTTTGGCAGCTGCTAGATGAAGTTCAGTGGGTCTCTCCATGTATCTTGCAATTAAACACACTGAGAAAGTGAGATCAGGTCTACTAGCTAACAAATACATTAAGCAACCTGTCATTTGTCTGAAGCTAGTAGCATCAACCAGTTTTCCATTTTCATCTTTTATCAACTTGTTCCCAGGCACTATAGGGCTGCAAACCTTATTACATTGACTCATGTTAAATCTCTCAAGTATTTCATTAGGATACTTCTGTTGGTTAATGAAAATTCAACAGTCTAGCTGCTTTACTTCCACTCCAAGAAAGAACCTCATCTTGCCTAGGTCAGTCATGGCAAACTCATTCTTCATAGATTTCTTAAACCTCTCAAACATTTCTTCATTATTCCCAGTGAATATCAAGTCATCAACATACAAAATCAAAATTAAGATGTTCTCTTTTTTGTCTTGCTTCACAAACAGGGTGTGTTCATGTGAACATTTCACAAAGTTTTCTTGCATAAAGTAAGATTCTATCTTACTGTACCAAGCTCTTGGAGCTTGTTTAAGTCCATACAATGCTTTTCTCAACTTATACACCATCTCATCATTCTTACAATATCCTGGTGGTTGATCCACATACACATTCTCTTGCAATTCACCATGTAGGAAAGCACTTTTTACATCAAACTGATAAACATACCATCCTTGTGATGCTGCTATGGCTAGTATTGCTCTTATAGTGTCCCACCTAGCAACTGGGGCAAATACTTCATAGAAGTCAATGCCATACTGTTGTGAATATCCCTTAGCCACAAGTCTTGCCTTATACTTTTCAACTTCTCCATTTTCATTGTACTTTGTTTTGAAAATCCATTTAACACCAATTCTCTTAGCCTCTTTTGGAAGAAACACTAGCTCCCATGTATTGTTTCTTTCAATGGATTCAATTTCTTGATCCATTGCTTTCCTCCACACAGTCATTTTAGATGCTTCCTCATAGTTGTGAGGATCATAGTCATCACATAATAAATCCAAATTCTGCATTGCTTCTATATCACTGTCTTCTATGTTTGTAACATAGTCTTGTACCCAGCCATGTGGTTTTCTTGCTCTAGGGGGTGAAGCGGGTGGAAAAATGCGCGAGCGGGAAGCGCTTGCTAAACAGTAAAGTCGCCACCGAACTTTATTTATTCCTGGAGGAAAAGGAAAATATCGATAAAACCTTAAAAGCAATGGAAAGAGGGTCATCGCAACCATTTCCAGGCTCGGGAGTCGATTATGTGAGGGGAAGGTCTTAGCACCCCTCACATCCGTTGTACTCAACGGGAACCTTCTCGTTAATTTTAGGGTTAAAAAAGTGTTTAATTTGCTTGCATGATTTTAATTAATTATTATGTACAAGGGGGAAAAAGTTAGTGTTAGGTTTTTCAAATTGGCTTAATTTTACAAAAACAACAAATAGCCAGATGTAGTGGCAGATGTGGCTACACATGGAATGACATTCTAAAAGCCTGAATATGCGAACAGTTTGTTTGTGCGCGTTGTCTTTCAAGCTTATCCGTTTATAATACTTTAGCGCGCTGCTTGTGCCTCCAGACTTGGGAAGCGCTTATTTCTTGTAGATATCCGATAGTATATTAAACCTAAAATATATTCCTATATTTTAGGATTTCGATGGATTGGCTTAGCTTACAAGCTGTATCGGATATATTGCCTTTATTCATAATGATCTGAAGACCAAAAATCAAGGAACTAATTTTATACTTCACGAACTATATATATTGAAGAACACATACGTTTAAAGGTTACGAAAACTCTTGTGAAGAAATATATATTTGTGTCTAGGGTTTTTAAGTTTCTTGTGTGTATTTTTGTGAGCCTATCTTGTATCTCTTTGATACTTGCTTAGGACTGGGATATTGTGTTGTAAGGGTTTTAGTCTACTCCTAAGCTTTTAAGCACGGAGATAGGTTATTGTTTTGAAGTGTGACTTCATTGTTTTCAAGGTAGATCAATCACACTGACTGTGTGGTTAAGAGGAGGAGAGATAGGTGTCTCTAATCTAGGTGGTCCTAGGTTGAAGAAAGCACGGGTAGAAACTAGGTGACGAAGTGTAAACGGGTTGTTTGCTGAAGACTTCTAACTAGTTTTATCATAGTGGATTCACTCCTGGATTGGTATCCCCCAGAGTAGGTCGTGTTATACGCCGAACTGGGTTAACAAACTCCTGTGTTCATTTAAATTCCAGTTACTTATTATTCTGCGTATTATTTACTTAGGTGTGCAAGTTGTAGTCGCAAAGGTAGGCACATCCTGTACCCCATTGCTACGCCAGAATTTCAGTTAGTTTTTTATTAGTGTGCTTGACAGGATGTATGAATCCCGCTCCTACGTATTCCCGGGTGCAATGGGAAATTCAAAGCTACACGCAGTTCTGGGTAGAAAATAATTGTTGGTTGGTTGGTTTTATTTATGAAAACATTTTGGTTGCGCTTAGGTGGGAAAAAAAAGTTTGTTTGATTGAAGAGGCGGACTCATACTTAACGATAGTACTCGGTTGAGAAAAAGGAAAGCACGCGGGGGCGCGTAAAGAATAATGTTTGGTGTGTTGAGATTTATTTTAATGTTTTTTAAGAGAATGACGATTATCCGAACCACAAGTCATACGTCAAGTACCCAGATAACCGGGGAGCGAGAAGGCCATATGTCCGACCACTCCTTTTTTTCATTCGAGTTTATTTATTTTAAAAGAAAATGTTTTATTTTTTAGAATGACGATTATCCGGACCACAAGTTATACGCCAAGTATCCAGATATCCGGGGAGCGAGAAGGCCATACGTCCGACCACTCCTTTTTCATTCAAGTTTATTATTTTAAAAGAAAATGTTTTATTTTTTAGAATGACGGTTATCCGGACCACAAGTTATACGCCAAGTATCCAGATATCCGGGGAGCGAGAAGGTCATACGTCCGACCACTCCTTTTTCATTCAAGTTTATTATAAAAACTATTTGATGTAAAATAAAAAGATAATTGAAATTGAACTTTATCTCTTATGCTTTTATATTTTTGGATTTAGAAATATAAACATACAACAAAATAAACCAATAAAAAATAAATAGCTCAATAAGTGGAAAAAGATTAAAAGGAAAGGGGTGCAAACCGAAATAAGAGAGTGCAAACAGCGAAGAGGTCCAGACCCAACAGAGAAGGGCCCAAGTCTGCTTTTATAATCCTGTGGGCCTCTCCCAGGAGGGAGTATCATAAGGGGGGAAATCAGGTACGTATAACTAGGATCAGAGGTCCCTGATTTGATCACACCTATAGACAATATGGTGCTGACACATGGCAAATCATATAAAGTAATAAACAATAAAAAACAAATATAAAAAAATGAGAGAAAGAGATCAGGTCTTCTTCCTCGTGTTTCCAACATTCAAACTTCCCATCTCTCTCGTGATTCTTACCTCACCGGCGGCGGAGGCTCCGGCGCTTGTCACCTCCGTCGCCGGTCATCCCTCTTACTCTCTCGGTATCCCTCTCTCAGTTGCTAACTCTTTCTCTCGATCTCCCTCGCTCAATCGCGAACTCTTCCTCTCGGAATCTCTCGCGCGAAACTCTCGATCTAGGATTCGTCGGAGCGATTACGGTACGGCGGCAATGGTAATGAACGAATTTGAGTGAGGTTTGTGATTTTGATGGTTATGGAGTATTGATTGTATGGAATTGAATTCTTGAGATTGATTTGGTTGAGGTGGTGCTGATGATTGTGTATTGTTAATGGTTATTGTGGATGATGATGATAGTGATAATTTTTGAAGTGGTGTATTTGTAATTATTGTTTTAGAATGAAGATGGGTTGTGGTGATGAGGAAAATTGGTGGGAGGATGATGAAGTTGAAGGTTAGTTTGGTGGAGATGTGTTAATTGAAGAAAATAGTGGTGGTTGGATTGTGTAGTGTTAGTTTATGAGTGATGAAGGTGGAGGGTGGCGCACTGTTACTTTTTTGTGCAGTTTTCTAAGTTTTTCCCCCCTTTTGTTTGAAAATCTATTTGTTATTTATAATGAAGAAAATTAGGTTTAACTTGCAATGGAATGAAATTATATGAATTGAATGTAGTTTATGAGTGAATGAGGAATTTCTCTATTGAGACAGATTTGCCATGATTGCAAGATTCTTCCTTTTTATTTATGTTGACTTTTCTTGAATTTTTTTTTATGATTTTTTAATTTCTTTTGATAAAAAGTACAAAAAATAATGAATAAAGTTTTCTGAAAAAATGCCTAAAATAAAAAAACGAAAATTAAAATTAAAATTGTATTTTTGTGATTTTTGAATAAAATATAAGTAAAGTAAGAAAAATACAAAAAGATGGAAAAAGTGGGACTCGAACACATGACAATAGACAAAAGAACTCCTTGAACATTCTCTTTATTACCAAATAGGCTAGCTCAAATACTTGAAACTAAATGCGACAAAAACCTATATGATAAAACGTATGGGCAAAATTTGGGGTATGACAGGGGGTAGTTGCCTGATGGTGGTATTCACATCACCATTGTCTTCATAGTCCTCTTCATACTCATTTTCGTCAATTGGTGTGTGCTCATCACCTTGTTGATCTTCTTCAACAGTTATTCCTTGGTCACTATGTTCACTGATGGTTTCTTCTATTACTTGTGGTGATTGATTTTTAGTCTTTTCATCCCAGTTCCAGCCATTGCTCTTATCAAATACTACATCCCTGCTAATGATAATTTTCTTTAGTAGTGGATCATAGAGTTTGTATGCTTTGGATTCTTCACTGACACCTAACAGGATACACTTGATGCCTGTCAAGTTTCTTTCTTTGAGCATCTGAGATGTGTGCATATCCTACACAACCAAACACTTTGAAGTGTGAGACTGAGGGTTTTGTACTACTCCATGCTTCTTCTGGAGTCATATCTTTCACAGATAAAGTTGGACTTCTATTGATCACATATGTTTCCCATACAACTGCTTCTGGCCAAAATCTCTTTGGTACATTCTTTCTAGATAGCATGCTCCTAACCATGTTCAATAGTGTTCTATTCTTCCTCTCTGATACTCCATTTTGCTGAGGAGTATAGGCTACAGTCAATTGTCTCTTGATGCCATGTTCACTACAAAACTCATCAAAGTTGCTTGATGTGAACTTTTCCCCCTTATCAGTTCTCGAACACTTGATTACACAGTTTGACTCTTTTTCTACAAGTGCTTTAAACCTTTTGAAACATTCAAAGGCACTTGCCTTGTCTTTCAATGGATATGTCCATGTCTTCCTGGTCAAGTCATCAGTGAAGGTGATAAAATATCTATTTCCTCCATTTGATGTAGGGTTAATGGGACCACAGATGTCTGAATGGATCAACTCAAGTTTGGTAGCTGCTCTCCATGAGGTACCTTCAGGAAATGAATCTCTGTGTTGCTTACTTACAACACAATCTGAGCACACAGATTGATTATCCTTTATCACAGGTAAACCTTTCACCATTTCTCTTTTGGCTAAAGCATTCAAACCTTTAAAGCTAAGGTGACCATACCTACAATGCCAAAGGTGGCTCTCATCTTGGCTTGTTGTCTGAAAACAACTTGGAAGCATAACTGGAGCTAGAATGGTATACATCCTATTGACTGTCATCTGTGTTGACACAATTAATCCCTTTTCTTCATGGAAAATTTTACACATGTCTTTACTGAAAACAATTGTGAGATTTTTCTGGTTTAATTGACCTATGCTTAGCAAATTGTTCTTCAATTCTGGGAGGTAATACACATCAGTTATAACACTAACTTTACCAGCAAGATACAGTTTTACATTACCCTTTCCCATTACTTGCATAGTTGAATTATCTCCAAGTTTTACAGTCTCTCTAAACTTGTCATCAAAGTCAAATAACCATTCTTTTGTGCCAATCATATGGTTACTACATCTAGAATCAAGAAAGCACACCTGATCAGAGGTGTTTGTACATGATTGTTGTTGAGTCATTAAGAGGATTTCTTCATGTTCATTGAACTCTGCAGCAAAATTTGCATTCTCTTCCCAATTAGGACACTCACTCTGATAGTGACCTAGCAGGTGACACTTGTAGCATTCCACATACTCTTTAGAATTGCTTGTCCTTCCTCTACCACAACCTCTTGAGGATGAACGTCTACCTCTACCTCTTGAACTGCCATTACCTCTCCCAAGATTTGAAATTTAAGAGCTTGTTCTTCTTGCTTAACTTTGTGATGATTCATTCTTCCCTCATGAACCAACAAACTGCTTTGTAGTTCATCAATGGACATGGTAGTGGTGTCAATGGATTGTTCAATAGAACATACAACATACTCAAATTTTGAAGTCATGGATCACAAAATCTTTTCAATAATTTGACTTTGTGTTAAGCTCTCACCATGTGCTGTCATCTTGTTTGCAATAACAAGAGTTCTGGAGAAGAAATCATTCACTGATTCATCCTCCTTCATCCAGAGAACCTCAAATTCTCTCCTAAGACTCTGCAATTGTGCTATCTTCACACGAGTTGAACCTTGAAATTTTTGTTGCATTGATTCCCATATTTGTCGAGAAGTGCTTCTATCAAGAATCGTTTCAAGAATGGATCTATCAATGGATTGAAAGAGGTAATTCTTTACCTTGAGATCTTTCAATCTACTCTCAGCTACAGCTAGAGTTTGTTCTGCTGTTGGATTTTCTGGTGCAACGATAACACCAGTTTCAATCAAGCTCCAATAATCCTTCGATCGTAGCAAGTTCTCCATTAACTCTGCCCAATGATCGTAGAATCCATCGAATTTTGGAATGGATGTGGGAAAAAACGAGACTGCGTCTGCCATTGTTGAAGCTTGAAAGCGCGAACACGAAGAAGCTTTGATGAAGGTGGAAGAAACAGTTGCACCGTTGTAACTAACTCGTAACGGTTTAGTAACAAACTCTCTCACAGGCCCAATGAAGGCTCGTGATACCAATTGTTGGGTGTGAAGTGTTTCTCATTATTCATTAAACACAATAGTCATCCCTTTATATAGGGAGATTACAAGTAGTTGCTTGTGTTGCAAGGCAAGCTGTCAATTGCATATACATGCACTCTGTTTATCCTACACCACACCATCTGTTATCCTACATCACACTAGGGACAACCTAACAGCTTAAAGTTACACTCCTCAATATTTAAAATATGTTTGTACCGAAGGATAGTCATAGTGTACATCAACCTTATCTTTTTAGTGGGAGCGTATAGGACAATGGTACTATTTTACTCTGTTTGGCAAAACACGTTCCTTCAAGGATAAGGTAGGAGAAGCGTTTTGCTTAGTTTGAAAAAGACTCTAAATTCCACTACCACAATAGTACAATCAAGCTGACAATCTTATCTTCTACAACGGTCATCCTCAAATGTCTATATTTCTATTGTCCATAAATACAAGACCTCTTTGCTTCGGCTCAATGTACTACTAATGATTTGCACTATTAAAGAAAACATATGTACAAGACTAAACATTGAAGCTCTGAACATTTCAACAATAATTATATTTTTGTACAAGTGTTCTACTCTTAGTTGCTTTTGTTTATCTTATTTTATCTTATTTATTAAGTTAGAAAGTCTCTTGCTTCGTGCTTGAGCATTTTGTTAAGTCTCTTGTTAGTTGTAACTTGAGCATTGTTGAAGTCTCTTGTTTGTGTATTTGAGCATCGTTTGTAATCTTTAGTGATTATAGTGAACTCCTTTGGTAGTACAAGAAGACTGGACTACTCTCGTTTTGTGAGAGGAACCAGTATAAAATTCTTGCGTCTCTCTCTCTCTCTCTCTCTCTCTCTCTCTCTCTCTCTCTCTCTCTCTCTCTCTCTCTCTCTCTCTCTCTCTCTCTCTCTCTCTCTCTCTCTCTCTCTCTCTCTCTCTCTCTCTCTCTCTCTCTCTCTCTCTCTCTCTCTCTCTCTCTCTCTCTCTCTCTCTCTCTCTCTCTCTCTCTCTCTCTCTCTCTCTCTCTCTCTCTCTCTCTCTCTCTCTCTCTCTCTCTCTCTCTCTCTCTCTCTCTCTCTCTCTCTCTCTCTCTGTTGTGTTTAGTTTGATTTATTCCGCGCTGCACATTATTTCTTTTCAAAAAGTTTTTAAACTCACAAAAACACAATTTAACCCTCTTTTCTTGTATTTTTCGCACCTTCACACGTGTCAATGGATCCTATTCCAAAGTCCATGGATCGTGTCCCAAAAACATCACACAATATAAACTGCAATGAACAAATATCCATTTATTTGCATTATACGTGATATAAGTACAATCTTCAAGACTTAACCAACACAATATTTATTCAATACAAACAAAGCATCAAGAGAAGCAAATACATATGGATGCATGCTCATAAACATGCTACATGCCATTACAAACATCACACTAATTATAATGGTGAACACATAATTATATGCATAAAAGTCAACCCCATTAGAGTGTAACTCCTTATTTAATATAATGACTTTATGACTTATAGGGCCACCTTTTCCCCCTTGATAAGATGACCATCAATGTCTCTTGTGCTTTTGCTAAGGTAGTCCATCCAGCCATTTGGAGGATCAACATCCTCATTAACTTTCTCAAATTCAATAGTCCATTTAACAGCAGCATGGGCACCCTTATCAACTACTTCAAGGATGAGCTTAAATGACTTATAGTGAGTATCAATATCATCAGTACCAAAGAGGTTGTAAACGATTTTTTTGTTCACATCATCAACTTCTTCAATGGTCTCTAGGCATGTGTGTACCTTGCCATCTAATGTTATATCACATGGCAGTTAAAACCGATAACAATAACAATAAAATTTTTATAAAAAAGATTTATATATCACCAAAAATGCATCAAAGGATCATGGCCATCTCCCGGTATTTACATGTCCCAAACAAATAATAAAAATAGACCCCGAATAAAAATATTATAGCAATTTTACTAAATTATGTTATAGACTTGGGTTCATTATTTTTGTAATAAAAATGCCACAAATTTAAACCAACATAATTCTTTTAACGTATTGGATGGAATCATATAATTTTTAGTCTATAAACCGGTTTTGTAAATTTGAATTAATTAAATAGAAACTAAATTTTAAAATATTATTAAAATTTATTCAATATCTATTGAATCACCTGATGTATTGGACAAGGTATTATTGGGTCATTCGATTAACGATTCGTTTGGATTAAAAAATAAAATGAGATTGGATTTAAAAAGAGTTTGGATGAATTCAAATAATATTGAGAAATTATTCCACAATTCTACAAATTAGATTAAAACCAAATCTTAACATTCTTCACTATTTTTTTTTTTTTTTTTACTTTTGTGCAAATAGATCGTTGATTTAAGTTTTTTATTATCGATTTTTTTTACTTTTTTGCAAATAGATCTGTACTGTATGTATCTGTATCTGTGCTAGCAGTGGTGTCAGCTGGAGCAACACTTGCTTGCATCTTATCCTTGGTTATCTTTCTGTCTCTAAATAAACAATATTATAAATTTATAATCTCCCACTTTACATAAATAATTGCAAATTTGTTCTATTGAAATAATCCTAATAATACATCCTACAAAAGCATTTAAATTGTATCAATATCTTTTGAACGTTTTTTTTTCTATATTCATCATTTTTAAGAACCGTAATGTTTTAGGGCCTGTTTAGTCGTCAAAATAAGAAACAAGATATAATTACAGGATGATATCAAGTTTCAATTTAGTGTTTGACGAGACAACATGATATAATAAAATAATTATGAAACTTATCATATTTTATCTTTTTAGTTCAAATTTTTATTCTGAATTGGATCTGAGTTAAAAGTCAACAGAATAAGATAAGAAAATAATTCACTCATTTCTTTATAAAATATTTTTAGAATAAAACATAATAATATAAGAAAATCATATTTTCTTGTTTTCAATATCAAGGACTAAATTTTAAAAAAAAAATAATTTATATCAAAAAAATCACCCATAATCCAAAATTATAAATTTTCTTTTGAATAGATAAATTTTTTGTAGTTTAGTTGTTTATTTTTTTTTGTTTTCACCATAGTATCCAGCATACTAGACCGCCTAATCTAGCTGAGGGATCAGTTTTGACATCAGGTGGTTCCAGTTCACTCCCGACCGTAATTGCAGGGGATTAAACCGTAATTTTTCCTACCAAATCAAGCGTCAATCACCACTTACGAAGAGTAGGTTAGTTGTTTTGTACGTCAGTCTCAATCAATCAAATTTAAACTTTCTGTATATATAGAATTAATTCTAGGTCCTTTAATTCACCAAACAAAGTACTACTAGGTCTATTAAAATTAAATAAAACATAAACACCAAAAACATTTTCAAACCAAACAAGATGATGATTTGGTTATCAGATCAATTGAATGATTTTTTATGGGAGTGGTTAGAGTATGTCTTGTACTTTCTTTCAGATCAATTGAATATAATATCGTTTTCTGTTCAAAGAAGAAAAAAAATCGTTTGGATGAGTTTTCTTACACTTTTTAATAGTGGATAGTGAAACCTCCATTTATGTGGTTATAATATATATCTCAATTGAGTTAGAAACATAAATATTACCTATGACATAAGTCCAGTGTTTAATGGTCTCAGTGTCATGCCATTCTTCACCTTCATGAATCTTGGCATGATGAACTCTTTCACAAAGGTTTTGGACGTGGTGAAGTTGTGATGCAAAGAGATTGTAGAACTTGTCAGCTGGTGATTTGATTCCAAGTTCAGTGGCAAGTTTACCAGCAAGCACCATTTTTGAGAAGAGACAATTATAGAAGAAAGAGAAGAAAGAAACAAGAGGTGATATGATATGATATGATATGAGGAAATTGCCTTTAAATAGAAAATATATTAGACTACGTCACTAGACAATAAAGGAAATAGTTTTTAATGCTCCAGATCATATAAAAATGAGGTTTGATAATTCAAAGATTGGTGGAGATATATGTAAAAATCTTACTGATGAAAATAGTTCATTTTAGAAATTGAACTTCAATTTTCTTTTTCATTTCACCACTAGTTTAATTTGGTTCGGAGGTCACAATGTTTGCGGGTCGATTTTCGCAGTGATTCCAGTCTCTTCTCGATCGTAGTTGCGGAGGATAGAACTGTGATCCTCCCTACTAAATTTAGGGGCAATCACCACGGAACTAACTAACAATTGATAAATTGAACTTGAATTTTCTTAATCCATTCTTTCTATTAAAATAAAAAGAACTTATTAAATCTAATCATATTTAATTTAATTACTATAAAATAAATGTTAACTAGTATTGGAAAGTTGTTGTCTAGCCTTAAAAATTAGTATATATTTTTTCAAATGTACATCCATTAATTGTATTGCAAGGTACTTATTTTATGATTTTAAGTGGGCTCATGTGTGCTGATTTAATTTTATCATACTTTTATGTTGTTTCTATAATGATTAGTATTTTTTTATAAGTAATTTGTAATAATTATATAAAGGGAAGTACAGAGGGTACTTCTACTATTACAGGTTTTAGATGATTTTAAGGCAATCCAAAGCGTTAAATATGTTTCAAGTTTCTATATTTGGGTGAACTTCTAAAAATAGTCCTTACATTTTTATATTATATTTTTAGTCACCACGTTTTTTTATTTCCAGTATTAGTCCTTAATATGAAATTTTGGTTGACTGAACAGACAAAAAATACTACATAAATGTCATATAGACTCATTTAATTCTTACTTTTTGTGCGTGCAGGTGATTAAATAAGTTTGTATGGCGCCTATATGGTTTTTTCCGTCTGTCCAATCAACCAAAATTTCATAGTAGAGACAATATTGGAAATGAAAAAAACGTGGGGAGCTAAAAATATAATAAAAAAAATGTAAGAACAATTTTTAGAAATCTATCTAAATATAGGGACTACAAACATATTTAACCGTAAACCATAACCAAGAAAAAAAATATAATCCTTTACGGCACATTATAGAGTGTGAGTGGTTCTCCCTTAAATATAACATTATTTCCAAGGGACCAAATACATTATATCGTTGCACACCAAACTAAATGTCTCGCATTTTAAAACTTACTTGAACAGAGAAGGTCATTTTAAAGCTAAGAAATGAGCCCAAACAACTTCATAAGTAACTGGTATAACATCGAACCAATCATAAATATTAGTCGAAATACGACTGGTCAAAGGGCACTCAAAGAATAGATGATTATGATTTTATGAATTGCAGCAGCAAAAGACATAAGACTAACTAATAATATTAGTTATGATTCTCTTTTTAAAAATACCCTCCGTTGTTGCTAACTTATTCATCAGCAGACGCCAACCAAAGATGTCAATCTGACGATTCCTCAATCCATCTACACTGATCATCTTCATTCAGATTGGGTTTAATACCATGGATTGGAGCACCCCTTCTAACTCTGTCAACTATGTTGCTTCTGTGATGGATAAAACTACCGCCCACTCCCAATGCCACACCCATTCTCCTCCCTCCTATGTAGCCCCTCTGTCCCAACTTGATTGACACAGTTGACTGTTTCACGCATGCCGATGCATAACTTTGACGATTAATATTTTTAATTGTATTATAGTAAAAATTATAGAAATTTGATATTTTAAAAATTCTCATTGAAAGGAATCCAACAACATCTTATTATATGCTAATATTTATTTTTATTTATTAGTAGAAAAATATGGTCAAAATAATATCTGTAAATAGTGCAATATAATCAAATATGTCATTCAATTTAGGACGAAGGAAGTACCTTTATTAGCTACTGTAACCTCTTTATTTCGAAATAAATGCCACACTCATTTCGAAATAATGATTAGGATGTGATTTCATCTCTATATTATTTAACTCACAAGTATCATTTCTCTCTCTTTCAAATTTTATATTCTCTGTCATTTTTACTTTTTCAAATGCATAAAATTAATATTTTAATTTTATATTCATCTTCAAAAAATATATTTTAATTCTATGAAAGTCACTTATGAGATACCTTAATTAAGCAACTTTGTCTAAATCTATGAAAACCAAAATCTTACGTGGCCTCTCAAGTCAATATTTTATTGTTAAGAAACTTCTATGATATTACTATAGGTCAAAATATGGATTTTCCTATTTTTAATAAATTTAATAAAATATTATATTTGTTCGATATTTTTAATTTTATAAAAAAAAATAATTCTTTCTGTGTAAATTTTATTAGAAATGTTTTAGATCCACCCTTAGAATATTTTTTTGAGATTCATACTAAAAACATCCTTAAAATACTTAACTTTTGAAAAGTTTTAAAAAGGGTTTTTGTGGGCTAATTAAGTCTATATTTGATATATAATTAGTATTTTTAAAAATTTGAAAAAAAAAAATAGTAAACTACTATATATATAATTCTTCAATCATACTTAAATAATTTTAAAACATATTTTATACTATATTTTTTTTTGTAAAGCAAAGCTATCATCCGCGTAAATACAGAGATTAATCCCCTCGAGGTAACTGAGATTCATTTAAGGGGTTGATCTTCCCAATAAATGCTTCTCCATACGTACTAACTGGAGATCGAACTTAGGACCAAATGGTTAAGGGACTCTAGTATCTATCACTTGTGTCATACTTTCCTACGATATTGGTATTTTATAGTATTTTTAATTAAAAAAATAAAAGGTAAATCTTCCTTTCCTTCTAAAAGACCAATTCTCAATCAAAGTCATATGCCAGCAACAAATTAAATATGTGGTCCACCATTTATCCCTGTTGTCCCACCCATTTCATGCATGCCATTATCTAATATTGATTGCTATCCTACCGAATATCATGTATGATTTTTTATATTCAACTAAATAATTTTGATGTTTAATTAATAGTAGAGTGTTTAATATTTAATTTTTAATGGTGTTTTTTCATATATGAATGTTGATTACTTGTATGATTTATTCTCATATATATGTTTAGTTGACCCAATGAAAAATTCAATATTTTGTCATACTCTTCCATGAATCAACTAGCAACATACCGTATTTATCAAAAAAAAAAAAAAAACTAGCAACATACCGTGCTTTCATACGAGATGCACATGTTGCTTGTTACATTGAGTTGGGTGTATTTCGTCGTATGTTGTAATTATAAATGATAAATTATAAAAGAAAAATATTTCTTTTTTTTATAAACAAAATATTATTATTATTATTACAATGGAGTACAAGGGGTACTCAATCCCTTACAACACAAAGCAAATTATAATGTGCTTTGAATACTGTTAGAAATAATATAAAATCATTGATGTAGTTATCCTAACAGCTTAAACTTTTGTGATAATCGGTTATTTGACATGGTATCAGAGCCTCTTTGACTAAGTGGTCTAAAGTTCGATTCCCGCTCCCCTCACTTTCTAATTAAAAGTGGAATTTAAGCATATGGTAGGTGGACCTATGCACTATCCACGCTTCAAGCCCAAGTGGGCTCTTGCGTGAGGGGGCGTGTTAGAAATAATATAAATCCATTGATGAAGCTCTATCAAATAATCGATTATCCCAAAAGCTTAAGCTGTTAGGATAGAGCTACATCAATGGTTTTATATTATTTCTAACAAATACAAATTAGAGGTTCCAAACACCAAGCCGTAAACGATACATTAGACTGATGCCCATACCTACTACTATACCAAACCCAAGAGCTGAATTTAATCTCATCCACAAGAGAAGAAACATTTGGTATAGCACTGTTGAAAATAACACTATTTCGATGTTTCCAAATATTCCACGTAGTGGTCAACCAAATCAATTGTCAGACACGCCCACCTTTTTTCATTTTAACCATATCACCAAACATCGAAAAGTGAATAATCCCTGCTGAACCTGTAGGTAAACTCATCCCTATCCACTTATACACCTCTTCCCATACTCTTTTGCTAAATACACAAAGAAAAAGAGATGGGTACTATACTCAAAATACTGTAAACAAAAGTTACACGACAAATCGTGTAAATTGAGCAAAATACCTCTATGATTGAGTGCCTCTTTCGTCGGTAATCTGTCTAACAAGAACCGCCATCCAAATACCAAAACTTTGAACGGGACGTCATTCTTTCAAAGTTGATTAATAACAGACAGAACATTAAATTCAGCTCCTCATATTGCTTATGATCTATTAACCATTCATAATAAGACTTAATAGAAAAAAGACCAGTTTTTCCTAAAATCAATTGCCAACTATCAGGGTTGTTCGGGGATAAAGAAAAACTCACTAACAGCTCCTTTAACTCTCCCAATTGATGTTCTTCATCCGCGGATAGTTGTTCAACCCATTGCCAAGACCACACAAAATTATTACCATTTCCTTGCATCCTCACTGCTATGAAAACTTCGTGGTTTGTCTCTTTAGCAAAAAGAGTAGGAAATAAGTCTTTAAAAGCATGACTCCCAAACCATTTGAACTTCCAAAAACCAATGTCTCGGCCATTACAACCTCGACATCCGATATGTTGCTTAAACTAGTCAGTCTCAAAACCTCTATCCAAACTTACTACATCCTTCCACCAGATCGAGTGCTTAGCTCCGGTTAGATGAGTATCCCTGCCTAACATTTGAGTAGGTAAATGACCATACCTGAAACGTAACAAATCAGCCCATATTGCATCTCCATCCGATAATAACCGCCATTTCCATTTGCTTAGTAGCGCCAGATTAAATAATTCAAGATTATTTACCCCTAGACCACCACTGTCCTAAGGTAAACAAATTTGGTCCCATTTAACCGAGCACAATTTCTTATCATCTATACCACCTCCCCATAAAAAATTCCTTTGGATCCTCACCATCTGTTTTATAACACAACAAGGAGCCTTAAAAACGAAAGGAAATAAAGAAGGAGGCTAGCCAATACCGAATTTATGAGAGTGATCCGCCTGTTGGTGTAAGCCCTAGAGGCCAATTAATTATTGAATAATTTACTCATCAAATAAAAGGCTTTTTCTTTATTATGTTTATGTGTTAAAATAATAAAAGTCCCTAGAATAGTTGATTAGTTAATGGAACGTTAAGTATGACTTAAACGTGAGAATCCATTAAATATAAGAACACTATTCTTAAACGTATCTGTAGTCAAACTTTATTGTGAAATGGGATAACATTAAAGCATAGAGACTATTATGTTGGTAGACTGATGATCACGTCTCACTGATCATAGATAATGAGTTATCAAGTCTTCACATAGATATAAATGTTAAGGGTAATTTTATATCGGATTGACCCACCATGAGAATACTACATAGAATGTTATGAAATGTCATAAGTTGTTCTCATAGTGATAAAAGGTGCATTCCACTCTTCGACCTGAAACCACTGTGTACCCTAGATGTAGGAGTGTAATACCTTGTTGCCATTCAAACGTTATCCGTAACTGGATAACTATAAAGTTGGTTGTGGGTATCCCACGAATCATGCTGAGGGACATGAGTGACCTAGATGGAATTTGTCCCTCCTACATAACGGGAGATATGTCTATGGGCCCAATATTGAACTAGATAAGGATGACATACTATGCCTTGTGTTCAATATAGACATGAGGACAAAAGGGTAATTATGCACAAGATGTTTATCACAGAAAGGTTAGTCAAATCACATGACATTCTTATAACTTGGGTAACAGTGATGTGTTGCTAGATACCGCTCACTGTTTATAATATTAAGATAAATATTATTGTCAACGTTATAAGAACCTACAGGGTCACACACATAAGGACAGTTAAAACGGGAAAAATAAGTAAGACTTATTGCGGGGTGCAATTAGTGAAAAACGAATATTGGGCTTAAGAAGTCCAAATTCGTGTGAACTGAAGCCCACATCAGAAATTCTATAAATAGAGCCTTATGAAGTTCAGTCACTTACACTTTTGGAGAAATTCTGAATTTCTCTAAACCCTAATTCGTATTTGAGAAATTCTGAATTTCTCTAAACCCTAATCCGCTCAAGTTCCCTCATTCTTCATCCAAGAACGGCTAGCACCGAAGGTTGAAGGTTCCTGTTCGTGTGGACTAAGTGGAGGCGCTGCAATTGTGGTGCTCGTGATCGATTGAAGGTTCTTGTCCGTGATCATACGGTGTTTCTTGTCCGTGATCGAAAGACAATTCGTGTTCGTGATCGTAAGCAGTTTCTGTTCGTGATCGAAAGAAAGTATCAGTTCTTCAAAGGTAAAAATATATTCTTGATCATGATCTTTCACATGGATCCATTGAAGGAAAATAAAATTTTAAAATCCGCTGCGTTTTATCTCTAATAAACAGTTATGTTTTCCTTCACCGCCCACCATAGGATAATTGTCTACTGCTCCAAGAATTTAACCTTTTAATCATAGCATCCACCACTAGTTTCCATGTCTCTTGCCTTCTAGGATTGGCCCCAACTGGAATTCCCAAGAATTTAAAGGGAATGACTTCTGAACGACAAGATAAAAACGCAGATCAAAGCTGCGAAGTAAAGTTTTAATGATCCGGATATTGTCACAAATACCTTCTCACATCAAAATAGTATCGTCTGAAAACTGAAGAATCTGAAATTGAATATTATTATTAAGACGGTACCCCTTAAATTTTCCTAACTCCACGGCTTTTCTCATCAATCCAGTTAAACCTTCAGCAACAATTAAGAATAAGAAAGGGGACAACGGGTCGCCTTGTCGTAATCCTCTTCCAACATTGAAATCGGCAGTAGGACTACCATTAACCAGAACAGACATCGGGCTTTCAAAAATACATGCTCTCATCCACTTTAGCCAAGCCTCGGAAAAATCCATTTTAGTCATCATTTTTTCCAAAAAGCCCCAACTAACTGTATCATATACTCGTTCAAATTCAACCTTAGATAATCATCCTTTCTTCTTTTAGCTAGATCAATGATTTCATTTAATACCAAAACCCCATCAAAGATTTTTCTTTGTGGAAGAAAGGCCGATTGACAATTAGATATCAAGGAAAAATAAAAAAAATTCTGTTTTTGTCTTAAGAAGTTAAATATTTTCAATTGAAAATATGATTATGTTGAGTAGTTTTAGTGGAAAAACAAAGAAAAAGAAGAAGTAATGGTGCTTATCAGTGTTTTAAAAACCGGACCGGTCATCAAACCGGTGAGGGTGCTGGGTCACTGGTTCACTGGTTGAACCGTCGGGTCACTTGTCGAACCGCATGACTAAACCAGATTAAACGGAATAACTCAATTGAATAAACCGATGTCTATAGCAAAACTATGCAGTTAATAATTTTTTTTGTCAAATAGTTTAGTCGTTAGAAGTTCACTATAAATATTTTCAAACTTTTTTTTTTGTTTTTTTGGTACATTGAACATGATTAATTAACTTTAGAGGAATGGTATAATTGTTTCTAGTCTAGTAAATATATATGCCAATTTTAGTCAATACAAATAACCTGACTTTTTAGTAAAAAAAAGTCACTTTAACAAGTAATAAATTAGCCCACTGAAAATGTACCAAAAAAAAAAATTAGCCCACTAAAATATCATTTCGGTAAGCCCAATTTTCTAACAAACATTAACCCATAAGAGAATGGAGCATAACCCTAAATCACATATGCATAGCCGCCGCACAATCATCTTGTATCTATTCTTCCATTGTTTTCTTTTTCTCTGATTCTATTGTTTGCTCTTCTAAGTTCATTCTCTATGTTTTTCTTTTTTGCCCAGTTTATTGAAAAAAACAAAATATCAAGTGTATTATGGTAAACCTTTAAGATTTTGCAGAGCATTTGCTTAAGTCATTATGTCTCTGTTATTGTTTCCTTGTATCTTCTCTGCTTCTTCACTCAATCTCACTCTCGTCTCGTTCGTTTTTCAGTGTTTATTTTTTATTTTTATTTAAAAAAAAAACAAATTGATATCAGTCTGGTTAAAAAAAAGGAAAACAATCAACCCGCCGGTTTACAAAATCGCCGGTTCATCGGTTTTTTCCGATTTTTACCGGTTTCCACCGGTTCGATTGCTTATCCGGTCCAGCAGTCAGACCAGACCGCTATACCCTCCGGTTCCCGGTTCAACCGGTCCGACCGGCCGGTCCGGTCCGGTTTTTAAAACACTGGTGCTTATATTAAGAAAACAAATGTATAAGCAATATGATGCATCGGTACTCCTTTTTAGATAGAGTACCGGTACTGGGTACCGGTACAAGTATGGTACTCCTCCGGTACGCATCGACGCCGTATCTAGATTTTTTTTTTGTTTTTTGTAATGGGTACACGAGTGGTACACCAATCCAAAAAAACACTAGTATTTTTTTTTTTCTTCTTTTTCTTTAATTTGTTATTTTATATAAATATTTAAGTTTTTTATTTTTGTATAATATAAAAGTAGCACCTACTGCTAAAAAACAATAAAAAAAAGCAGCCATTGGAATTATTCACTCATTCATTAAAAATGAATAGACTAAATTCAAAGAGAATTGAAGATCTAGTTTTTTTATTCATACAAATCTTCGTATTCTCTCGAGAAAGAGAAATAGTAATACTTATAATGAAAGAGCAACAAAAATGTGGAATATTCGTAGAGATGAATGAGATTTATTTAATGGATTTTTCTATGATGTGCAAACTTGCACATGTTAAGAAGTTTAAAATAGTAAACTTGTGTTGGAACTTGTGTATTTTGTATTAAATATATAATTTTTTAATAAATAATTATTGTTTTTCAATAAAAAATTTACCATTTTTGACTACTTTAACATGTGCAATGTTGCACATGTTAGACAAACCCTTATTTAATATATAATTGATATTTTTGAAATTGATAGTCTTTCTCACGATAAACCTAAACTAGAGGCCGCTCTTTTTAGTGATGATGGAGGTGAAAACAATTGACTCTTTTTGAGCTAGTTGCTTTTTAATTTCATATTTTGATGTTTTTGAACAATTTGAATTACTTTTAAATTGTGGTGTGATATTTTTTATGTTTAATTATTTATTTTAACAATATAATTCTATTATTTGATTTATATAATTATATTTTTAAAAAAAATGTATAGGGACGTACCCGTACCGTAGTTTTTCTAAAAATGACGCACCCCGTACCAGTACCGGTACCAGATACCGGTACCGTACCTGCACCCGGGCAACATAAATGAAAACGCCAAAGATTGAAATTATAGGAAACTAAACCAGAGAAATTAAACGACGGAAAACGAATCAGATACGTTTTACATCTGTTTTTTTTTTTGTGTGAATAACTGTTTTAACTTTTAACAAAAAATACTGAATATTCACCGTCAAAAAAAAATACTGAATAGTTTTTTGCTGCTAAAGTAATGCTTTTTTCTATCTAATATTGATTGCTATCCTACCGAATCATCCATGCCATGATCTAATATTGATTGCTATCCTATGGAATCATCATGTTATTAATTTCTTTTGAATGTTTTTTTCTGTAGATAAAGTAATTAATTGAATTTTGAAATACATTCTTCTAGTTTTTTTTTTTTTTTGTATGAACATAGAGTGTTAACATTTATTTACACTTTCTTAGCAGTATAGTGGTAATATAACCATTATAAAGATAAAGATTTAAACAAAGAATATGGAGATGAGAAATCTAGATTTTTAGCAATTTCAGTGTTAATACAAAGATTAATAGTGTTAAACACATTCATATATTTTAGTGTTGAGGTTTCTTTTTCCGCGATGAGAAGAGACTGCTTTCTTTTTGAAATGAATGATTTTTTGCAAAGAGTATCTCGCGTCTCGAAAAATGTCCAAGGACAAACACTCAAAATGATACAGAGTCACCATCAAAGTTTTATTTTTAACGGAAAACATCGATAAAACCCTTGAGGAATGGAAAGATGGTCGTCGCAACCATTTTCGGGTTCGGAGTCAATTATGAAAGGGGAATGTATTTCTTTGAATTGAGTTTTGGGCCTAACTCATCCTCACTTTATAAACACTTGTTCAGGCCATATCGTAAGCGATGTGAGACTTCTTTAACACACTCCCTCGCGCGCAGCACTGTTGGGCTTGTTGTGCGGATATAAATGGTGGAGGGCCCGATTAGAAACCTGATTGCAGGCGGTCCGACGAAGTGACCCAAGGAATCGTGGATATGATAGGCTCTGATACCATCTTAAATTGAGTTTTGGGCCTAACTCATCCTCACTTTATAAACACTTTTTCAGGCCATATCGCAAGCGATGTGGGACTTCTTTAACAGTATTAACACACCTCACATTTGTCGTACAACGGAAACATTCTAATTAGCTTGGCTCAGAATAGTGTTTAACTTAAAGGTTGTTTGTAGCTTTTTATTGTTAAAAATATTTACAAAACGAAAAAATATAAATGGTTTTTTATTACCGTACTTTCGTCAATAACTTTTTAATCCAATTTCTATTTTTAAAGAAGAATTTTTGTGCATTAAATTAAATAAAACGATTTTTTGTTTAACTTGTTTTTTGTTATTGTTAAAAGTAGATTAGGAGAGTCTAAATAAATGTGGGCTTAGAACCCATAATAAAGCAAACAATTGATAAAACTAAACTAAATAAATGAATTAAAAAATAAAACAAGATAGAAACATACATTGTATAACTAATCAAAGATATGATGCATGCTACGTTACTGGTAGAAACATACATGGTATAACTAATCAAACATACACACAAAATAAAACGAGATAGAAACTAATTTAAAGATATGATGCTACATGAGAAGAAACTTATTTAAAAGACATGGGCATCAATAGGCGTCTAATTGGACCAGTTTAAATTAATTTTGAATAAATATAATGTAGGAATCAATGAGCTCTCGGTTAGTTTAGTTTTTAGTGTTTTTAAAAAATGAATCTAAATCAAATTCATCTATTTTTAGTGTCCATCAATACTCTTGAGATAAATCATATTAAAATTAGGCGAACCCAATGATTGAACATGAGTAAAATCAAAAACTGAATTTAAATATAAGAATTAATTCTTAAATAAAAGTGATTCAAATTTTAAAATTAAAGAGGCTAACTCATGTGCATACTTATTTGCCATATTTTTTTTAATGGCAGATAGGATTTATATAAATAAAAATAGGAGTCTGACTATAAAACAGGAGTACCAGAAGTACTCAACAAAAAATTAATAGGAGAGACACCACAAAAACACCATAAAAGACTCCCAAAGACTAGAAACTATCGCGACCAACTAGAGCAACCACCAAAAAGAGGAAAAAGACGAATTAGGTTTAAAATAACACCCTAAGAGATAACACTGCACCAGAACTTAAAAGGCATATAATCTCACCTCTCCTTGCTATGTCATTATACAACATATATTGTTTGAGAGAGCTCACTTCATACAAACTTATTAGTTACAAAAGAATTTCATGCTCTTTATTTCTCCCTCTTTTCTCCCTCTTTTTAGTTAATGCTAAATGTAATTTTCGTCATATACTTCTAGCGTTAGATTGAAAAGGTGTTTCTGCATCTCATTTAATTTTTTAATTTGTTCTAATTATCATAAAATAATAAAGCAATGCATAAATCAAATCCCATTAAAAAAGAAAATTTGAATATAAACGTCAATTCCTTAATCAAAACTGTGTAAATTAATTTTTAGTTTTAAATTCAATCAATCGTAAAGTGGAAATAACTTTTATTCGAGAAGTATAAATTAACATGTCAATTTATTTTAATATTTTATTATTTGAACTAATCAAGAGAAGATTATATTTTTGAGCAATCAAGCGACTACTATTTACAATTTATCTTATGCGACAACATATTTCCCCACATCAACATAAATGTCATTTAAAAGGATAAGAAAAATATTAAATATATATCAATGATTTACTTTGTGCGATATTATGCCAACTACCGCCTATGTTATTGGATCTCACGTTCCATGATTTGTTTTCATAAATTAAAATATATATCACGTGATTTAAGATTCCATATAATCTGAAATGTCTTGTCATTTTAGTTTTTATTTTTGTCAAGTAATCTAGTAGTAAGAAATTCAACCTATAAAATGGATAAATGAAATGATCAGGATTCGAACTCAATCCCTACATATATATAATATAATGTCCTACGACCGATCTAAGTTCAGGGGACTCGTTTTAGTTTTAGTAGACAAATTTGCAAATTTTGGGTTAAACAAAGAATTTTCTTTTATAATGTAGTGAGATTTCACCTCTAATATATATACTATTGAAATAAAAAAGAATCTCTTACGGACGAATTGAAGACCACATATTGAAAAAAGCATTAATGAAATTTGTGATTTTTTTAATTTGCTCTCATCTGCCTCAATAAATAGGAAGTTGGACTTTTACACTGTGTTTGGATGCCGAGAGAATTAGGAAAGAGAGAAATAGTAAAGAGAGAAATATGAGAGAAACGAAATAGGAGAGAAGTTGAGTAGAAATTTAGTATTGTTTGGATGAATATAAATAGAGAAGAACGAAAGAGCAGAGAGAAATTAAAATAAAAACAAAAGACAAATTTAGCCTTTATAAATAGGTGGTTGAGGGATAATAATGGAAAATCACATACGCTAGCTAATTATGTGACAAATCTCACCTCTCATGGAAAGATCTCTTTTGGGTAGTTATTTCCCATTATATTTCTCTCTATGATCATGATCATTTCTCTTGTCTTCCAAACTATGGAAATGCCCTATTTCTTTGTCATTTCTCTCTTTTATATTTCCATTTTTTTCTAAATCTACTCAAACAAACACAGTGTTAGGTAAAATTTCAAAGACAAATCTAACGCTTATTTGAGTTATCTAGATATAATTTTTAAGTAACTTTTTGTCTAATTTAAATGTAATTTTTTAATCTAATAGTAATATATATTTGATATAATTTTATATTCGGTTATAAGTAACTATTGAATTATAGTTTTAGTTTCAAAAAAAAAATTATAGTTTTTATTGTTGATATAATTTTACTTCATATAAAACACTTATATAGATTCTTGAATTCGAACAACCTCTAATCCGTATTTTAATTAGAATTTGAGCTACTAAAGATAAATAAATTTTTAGATCTGGTATATACTTCAAATTCTAGAATCCAAAACATAGTATTTTTAATTTTAATTTTTTTATAATCGTATATATGACGTTTTTATATAGATATATGTGATCTAATTTAGAAATTCCTTATAGTAATATAATTTTTTTTTCTCGATTGATGAATCAGGAAGTTGATTGAGTTTAATACAATATGAAATGCATCTAGAGTTCTTTTAAATTTAATGTTCATAAAAATTAGGTCTTTAAGTTTTTTAGTTAATAAATAAGTTTTTGAAGTTTTCAACTTGTTGCACCGTAACTCTTCCGATTATCCTACATTTATAAATTGATGTGAATGTTGATTATGATGTTAACCATGATGAATTTGTGAATCAATCTAATGTGAACTATGAGGTCCAGACAATTGAGACTCACTTTAAAGAGAAGATAACTGAAAGAATGGTAACAGTACAACAAATTAGAAACTTAAATGATCGGTTTGTTAGCTAAAAACCTTAAAAACTTGTTTGTTATCTAAAAAACTTAAAAATGGTTACAAACACAAAATGTAAAAAACTCATTGATGCATTTGGCCTTAATATAACCACTTAATGTAACAGCTAACTTACTAACATTTACATATAAGTTTCTTAACATTTTTTTTTTTATATTAAAATATTTAATTTATAAAAAGTATAAAGAGTACTCAAACCCTTACCCTTATGATTTAAATAGAAAAAAATTCTTAACATTTGCTTCACACTAGATGGTTGACCCGTTCAATATTGAAAACTTTAGTATAATGTTTGCAATGAAATTATAAAAAATAGTTAGTTGTATAAATAACTTTTAAAAATTTCATACATTTTAGCAAATGAATATTGAAATATAGTTAACTACAATATTTAACATTTAAAAATATTTCTGTTTAAACTACATTTGAAGTTATATTGATATGATAGTATTAATTACTCAAGGTTAGTAATATGGAGAATGTTAACATGTGCATCAATGGTACATGTTAAGAAAGCAAAAATAGAAAGTATTAAATGTTGAAGCATTAAATTTTAACATTTTAAGCATTAGGAAATAATAGTAAATACCAATAACTTTTCGGTGGTGTGTGCACTAGTTTTTTAGTTTTGACACCCTTTTTCTAGGGAGATTATCATGATTTCACACGAAGCATGAGGAAAGAAAATATAGCGTCTCACTATTTTTATTGCCTAATCAACACCTAATTATTTTTTAGGGAAGGATTAATGTGATTTCTTATAAAGTATGCAGGAAACAGTTTGAGTGGCAGACCCAAATTAATCATGTAGATTCTTTATCAAGTTTTTAATATGATTAATTAGATTGATTTCGTGGAAAAATATTCTTATGTGAGCAAGTAAAAATCACGAGACTTGTAGGCCTCTTGGATTTGCACTATAATGATATTGAGAATAGAAAAAACATCGTGCTTAATTAGATGGATACAATTTTTCTCTAACAAAGAAACTCTACGGGGCTCTATTTTTTTCTCTAGCTCTCTTCTCTTTTTTATTTAGAGGAACTAAGATCATAATAACATCAAAGAGAATAGAATTAATCCCAACTAGATTGGTATCCTTTGTACCCTCTAAACATCGGTAAAGTGCTCATAATAATATTCTTCTCTCTATAATATAAGGCTATCTTGTGCAATCTTATGTCATTTTCTTTTCATGCAACTCATCATGTGTTTAACATCTCACTTTTATCTCATGCAACATGTCAGGTGTATAATCATTTAAAATATAATTTGTTGTCACATGGCAATAATTGGACACTAGATAATTTTGGAGGGAATTAGGATTACATATTTGCCATAATAAAGATGAAATTGCATAAAAAATAAAATAAATAAATATTAGAATGTTTAGAATGAACAGAATGACAACATGTACGCGTAAACAAACCACCTCCGGTCCATTTTTTATAAGACACATATGAGTCACGAAAAGTTGATGTATATGCCCCCTAGTAAGAATCAAAGGTTAATATATAGCTTTTGCCCTATGTTTTGTGGGCAAATTTTGATTTTTAACCGGTATTGTTTTTTTTTTTTTTTTTTGTAAATTCACCCTTAGAATTTGAACATTCTTTGTTTTTAATCCATCGTAGTACTTGGTGGCATATTACAGGTAGGAAACTAAAACTCACTCAAATGACAAGGAAAAAATCAATACTTGCCCAAATAGCAAGGGGCAAAAGTGTTTTTAACCCTTTTCTTTTAGTTAATATTTTTTAAGTAATCGTTGAGTAAAACTATCTACTACGTGCCATTGTGGATTTTTTTTAGCAAGTACAATTATTTTAGCAGATAATTGTACTTGTTAGTAAATTTATAAAATTACCCAAATAATATATTTAAATTATTTTATAGTAATATTGTATTTTTTATATAATAAAACATGATACTCGTTTATATAAGCAAATGTCTATAGATAACTTGATATTTGTTATGAACCGGCATCACTAGATCATTCTTCTGGAGGATCTGGTAATGCTGATGGTGATGATGATGAACTAAATTTCACCGGGGAAGGGTATCTGCTAAAATGTTAGCAATTCAATGTTCAAGTCAATAATAGCTCAAGAAGAGAGTGTATGAAATGTGTGAAATATGTGTACCTTGAGAATGAGTGCATGTGCATGTATATATAGTAGATGACATGCATAACCGTCTTATGGGTCCCATTGTGTGAGTGAAATGAAACATGAATATCTCATGACATAGTCATTTATCCACTATAAGTAGTGTACAATAAGAATATGGTGAACATGTGGAGATGCCTTAGTACGTGGTGATGACAAAAATAACGTTGGACTTAGTATGCAAATGGGCTATTGGCTTTATGGCCTTTTGGTCAGTCCAGAATAGTCACCCCTAAGTCATTGTTATATTAAATAGTAAGGATTTGAATCTTCTTCAAGCCAAAATGAAGAGAACGAATCATCCCATTTTAAGGAATGGTGTTACTTAAGGTTTTTGACAAGCTAGAGAGCAAAGGAGTGTGTATCTGCATATCCTTTCTGTTGAATTCTCCGTTATGGTCTAGACCTGACCTGTTGTGTGTGAAGAGAAACTCTTGGGATGACAACTATTCCTCATACAGGTTAGTGTGTGCGGACGTGGATCTTTTTTCAGAAATGAAGAGATATTTTTTTATGGTGTAGTAATTGTCATGTTCCACACTTGCTCATAGATGTGGAATGACGCGTCTAAACTTACTTGAGTATACCTCCAAGTAATCATTTGGATCTGATGATTAATTTTGCAAGTGCACAAAATCGTTCAAGTAATAAAGTAGTAAGTAAGATCTTCTCCACAAAGTTTGCGTGTGCAACAATTCAATTATCGCTAAATTAGGATTTAAGCAATATATTTCGGGGTTTTAAAGTTGTTGGAATGTAAAGCATAAAAGAAACAATTAAAGATCAACATGAGAAGAAGAGTTGGGTTGTTTCGAATCCATTCTCTTTCCCTACTTGGTAGCATTAAAGAGCATTAATTCAAATGTCACAACTATAAACTACGTATCCCTACAATAGTAACAATCCCTACAATAACTTAACTTTGTTGAATAATTATCATCAATTCGAATATCAAAAGAATCTCCAGAAAACAATCGATATCTAGATCAGTTTCACTAATACGTATACTAATGAAAAACATTAAACATAGATGATAATTAAATAATTAATAAAGACTGAATCACATATACTATAATAACCAAGGTAATTAGAACCGGACCGGTCATCGAACCAGTGAGCTTACCAGTTCAAGGTTCAAATGGTCGGACCGAGGTTCAACCGGATCGAACCGTTTTTAATTAAATGTGCATTTTAAAATAATATACAAATTTGTAAAAAATAAAATATTACACAATAAAAATTTATAAAATTAATTTTTATTTTTTTAATATAAAAAGTAATGAAAAATATTTAAACATTAATAAAATACATTTTATTATAATTTAGTAAGTACCTAAAAAAAAAGAGTAGAAAAAGGAAATTTTAATGTGCAATGTGTACTTCTTTTCATAATCAAATAGTAATAATGAAGATTAAATAAATAAATAACGCCGTGGGCTACTACGAAGCCCAATCATATAAAAACCCTAAATTATAACCTACTATTTGAACCGCCCGATTTTCATTACCTTGATAGTAACCAATTGCATGAATCAAGTAGTTATAGGGAAATTCATCTACTCAACCTAATCTAAGGAAATTAGTTACTTCTAAACATGATTAACATAACAAAAGAGTTACAAAATTACACATAAACCGTAGCCTCGTTGACGCACTAGAGTAAGGACTCCCTATGGTGGGGAGCTACCTTCCCTTGAGACCTCCTTCTCTCCTCTTGGAGTGATTCCCCTCTCCTTCAGAGTTGCTTTGTTGTTGAATGAGAGGAATGAATAATTGTGGAGGAGGAGAGCTTTATTTATAGTGTTTTTGGACTTGGGCTCCAAGTTCCATCGTTGTACGATGGACGGCTATCGTGGTACGATAGGCTTTCTTGCTTAACAAGCACGCATTTTTTCCCTGGCAGCTAATTTTCTCATCGTGGCACGATGTAATCCATCGTGGAACGATGATAACTTCATAATTAGATTTTATCTTCAACATGAAAGTTGTATATCTTTGTCTTATCTTTCCAACGCAAGGTCATGGGCCTCGATCCGATACTCGTAGCTCCAGTGATGGCATTTTTAGTGCACTATTCTTTTCTTCAGTTTTTGTGTAATATCTTCTACTCTTGCTTCTTCTTCAAGTAACTTAATTCCTTAGGTATTTTCCATGTTTTGGCTATCAAAAGACTACTAAAAATACTAAAAACTAATCTAAAAACTATATAAAAATATCATATAAATTCCTGTCATCAGGATCGATGGATGGGATTTTGACTTTTCGATTCAACTTGAGTGTTCGTATCTTTCCAAAAGTGTACAAATAAGCCTGCTTTTGGAAGAGAACAAGGGTTTACTGTACTCATTTGCAGTAAAGAAGAAGAAGAAGGGTGTGTTGTTCGCCCGTATGTATTGAAGGTTTTGCAGGGTAGAACAAGAGTTTCTTGTGAAGAAGAGAACACGTTTTTTTTTTGCCGGATGAAAATTATTTTAGGTCATTGTTTATTCATTTTTTTCATTTTTGACAAAATTATTTGGTTTGTATATTAAGAGTATTGGGTTTGATTCTCTCCTGATACATATTGAGATTTAAGCTCTTTTTGGTAAAATAGTTGATGGCTTATAGTAATTGTAGTTGATGGCTAATAGTTTATAGCTTACAGTTGGAAAATAATTTAAGTGTTTAGTAAATTTAGTGCTTCAATTAGCTGATAAATGTAAAATGACATAAAGGACATTCTTAGTTAATAATAATTTTTTTGGTAGAGTTAATAATAAAATTTAGGGTTAAATATGTTTTTAATCCCTACATTTTGCTCTATGTTTAAAAATAGTCCCTACATTTTGAAAATAATGTTGAAAAACCCTATAGTTTCTTTCCGTATCAAGTTTGGTACTTGCGTCTGTTTTGCTAAACGAAATGCTGATGTGGCGCATGGTGGACCATTATTTTAATGAACTGACCAATAAAATGGTGAAGAGTGTCAACCATGACTTTTTAATTTTAATAATAAAAAAATAATAGATGATTGGCAGAATTGGGTGGCTATGCAAGGAAATGATCAGATGATTGCGGAGGATGTTAGGGAGATAGGGAAATCTATAGGGGTTCAAGTTATGGGAGATAACATTAATATGTTTAATGCTCTCTCTCGGACGGGAAAAGGCAAAAAGGAGAGCTCTGGTTCACAGCATGGGGGGAGTCTGGAAGGAGAAGGGATGCTAGGTTCGTGACCACTGATAAGGTGAGGGGGGAAAGAGTGTCTGATGAAGACTATATCTTGGAATATTAGGGGCCTAGGTGGTTTAGAGAAGAGGAAAGAGGTGAATCAGTTGTTGAGGGACCTGAATCCTCTTATCCTTTGTCTCCAGGAGACTAAGTTGCAAACCTGTGATGTTTTTTTGTGTTCAACCCTATGGGGGAATTCACCTCACGACTTTTCATATCGATCTTCGGTAGGGGCATCTGGGGGGTTGTTAACTCTGTGGAATTCCTCTGAGGTGGATGTTTGGTCATCCGAGAGTCGTGATCATGTCTTGTGGTGTCATGGTCGTTTAATTAAGACTAGAGAAGAGTTTTTCGTGGCAAATGTTTACGCGCCCTGCGATGATGGGGCTAACCAAAGGCCGTGGGACTTGCTTTTTGAGAGGTTACATATGCTGGGTGGGAGGAGGGTTTGCGTTTATGGGGATTTCAATGCGGTCAAAACTGTTGAGGAACGTCGCTCCTCTAGGGTTAGGCCTCGCTCTTTGGATCATATTCCTTTTAGTCGTTTTATTGATGATAACAATTTGATTGATCTTCCCTTGTGCGGCCGAAAGTTTACTTGGTTCAAAGGGGATGGTCTCGTGATGAGTCGTCTAGACAGGTTCCTCCTATCTGAGGAGTGGTGCTTGGTTTGGCCCAATTGCCAATAGGTTGCCAGATTACGTGGATTATCTGATCATTGTTCTTTAGTCCTGTCCGCGAATGAGGAAGACTGGGGACCTCGTCCCTCGAGAATGCTTAAGTGTTGGAGAGATGTTTCTGGTTATAATTTATTTGTGAAAGATAAGTGGAATTCAATTCAGGTCGATGGCTGGGGTGGTTATCTGCTCAAGGAAAAGTTTAAGATGATTAAGGCATATTTGAAAGATTGGCACTCGACTCAAGTTCAGAATTTGCCGAGTCGAATTGATTCTCTAAAAGACCGTCTAGCGGTGCTAGATCAACAGGGGAGGACGTGACTCTATCAGAGGCGGAAATAGAGGAGCTTCATATGGTTACGTCAGACATTCACTCGTTGTCCCGGATGAATTCTAGTATCAGATGGCAACAGTCTCGTTCGCTCTGGCTTAAGGAGGGATATGCTAACTCTAAGTATTTTCATTTGGTCCTTGCGGGCCGTCGTCGAAGGAATGCTATTTCTGTGATTCAAGCAGATGGAGTTACCTTGGAGGGTGTGACTCCTATTAGGCAGGCTGTGTTCTCGCACTTTGCATCTCACTTCAAGGCTATTAATTTGGATAGGCCTAGGGTTGACAATCTTCAGTTCAAAAGGCTGAATCACTTGGAAAGTGGTAGTTTAATCAAACCTTTTTCAGAGGCAGAAGTAAGAGCAGCGGTGTGGGATTTTGATAGTTTTAAAAGTCCAGGTCCCGACGGGGTCAATTTCGGTTTCATAAAAGACTTATGGGAGGAGCTTCGAAGCGATGCCATGCGTTTTATTTCCGAGTTCCATCGTAAAGGCAAATTGACTAAAGGAATAAATGACACCTTTATCGCTTTGATCCCTAAAATTGACAGTCCCCAACGGTTTAATGACTTTCGGCCTATCTCGCTTGTGGGAAGTCTATATAAAATCCTGGCGAAAGTTTTGGCGAACAGACTGCGATGTGTGATTGGTAGTGTAATCTCTGAGTCTCAGACTGCGTTTGTGAAGGATCGTCAAATTCTTGATGGTATTCTTATTGCTAACGAGGCGGTGGATGAGGCGCGTAAGTATAAAAAGGAACGGATGCTTTTCAAGGTGGATTTTGAAAAAGCCTATCGGTTGATTGGGGTTATCTGAACGATGTTATGGGGAGTATGTATTTTCTGACTCTGTGGAGGAAGTGGATTAAAGAATGTGTTTGCACGGCCATTGCATCGGTTCTTGTCAATGGTAGCCCTACTGAAGAATTCCCTCTTGTGCGGGGCCTTAGACAAGGAGATCCGCTATCTCCTTTCCTTTTTCTCCTAGCTGCTGAGGGTCTGAATGTGTTGATGGAAGCTGCGGTCGAGCGTAACTTATTCACGGGGTATAGTATTGGTGAGCGGGACCTTGTTTCGATTTCACATCTCCAGTTTGCCGACGACGCGCTCCTGATGGGGGCCAAAAGTTGGGCGAATGTTCGAGCTCTTCGCGCTGTCCTGGTGTTGTTTGAGACTATATCGGGCCTGAAGGTTAATTTTCACAAAAGCTTGCTGGTGGGGGTTAATATCCTTGATTCCTAGTTAAGTGAAGCAGCGTCTGCTCTATGCTGTAAAGTGGGAAAGTTACCTTTTTCTTTATCTGGGTCTTCCTATTGGGGGTGATCAGAGGCGTCTGGGTTTTTGGGAACCAGTATTGGCTCGTTTGAAGAAAAAATTGTCTGGGTGGAAGAGTTTCTTCCTTTCTTTTGGTGGTCGTCTGGTTCTGTTAAAGGCTGTCTTGACCTCTCTGTCTGTCTATGCTCTTTCCTTCTTCAAATCTCCCTCAAGTATCATTTCCTCTATTGAATCTATTTTTATTAAATTTTTTTTGGGGGGGGGGGGGCGATGTGAGGATTCTAGGAAAATTTCTTGGGTTGGCTGGAAAACTGTTTGTTTACGTAAGGAGTATGGAGGTTTGGGGGTAAGGCAGTTGAGGGAGTTTAACTTGGCTCTTTTAGGTAAATGGTGTTGGAGGTTGTTAGTGGACAGAGAGGGTATGCGGTTCAGAGTGTTGGCAGCTCGATATGGGGTGGTGGGTGGTAGACTTCAAAATGGAGGGCAGAGAGGTTCCTCGTGGTTGAAGCAGATAACGCGTATTAGGGAGGGTGGTGAGCTAGGGGGCTGATGGTTTGAGGAGCATGTTTCGAAAAGGGTGGGGGACGGTGTAGATACTTTTTTCTGGACTGATCCCTGGGTAGGAGGGATTCCTTTATGTGAGCGGTTTGGACGCCTGTTTGATTTGGCGGACACCAAACTGCGACCGGTGGCTGAGATGTTTTCCCTTGGGTGGGGGGCAGATGGTGAGGCATGGGAGTGGCAGAGGGAGTTGAGGGTGTGGGAGGAGGAGATGTTGGGGGAGTGTCAGACTTTACTTTTTAATTTCCCCTTGCAGGCTCAGTCTTCTGACAGGTGGCAGTGGCGGCCTGATCCGGATATAGGATACACTATCAGTGGAGCATTGTTGGAACAAAATGAGTTTTTAGTTATAAAATACCCTAAGTTTTGATGATAACATTGTATTAAATGGACAATTGGTATTACTAATGAATGATCTAGTGTGCTGGAACAAAGTAAAAATCTCCTCCACGTAGATCATCATTTGAGCCTCTGAAGGACACGGTCTGTGTCAAGACTCTGAGAAGCAAGAAGCTTCAGAGCCTCTGAAGAAGTCCTCAGATGCCAAAGAAAGAAACAACGTCTGAAGCTTACGTACATCATTCAGAAGATCAAAGAAATGTTGTTATCAGATTCTGAAGAACTCTCTCTGAAGAAGGACAGCTCATAACGAATGAAATAGTACAACGGTCTTATCAACAAAAAGAATATTGTACAACCAACGATCCTTTCTCAACGTCTTTATAACTAGAGTATAAATAGAAGACATCCTGATAAAGAGAAGATCACTGGAAGATAATCTAAACTCAGAGAAAGATTCAAATTGTATTCAAGCTGTGAACTGTTGTTATTCTTTCTTGTGTAACATTCTAAGTTAAATATCTTTTGATATTATAGGCTCTGAACTTAGTGTTTAAGAGAGTCTAGCTTAGAACTTTCTGTCCTACTTAATCTGTGTATTAAGTTAGTTTGTAAAGTCTCTTGTCTTGTGTGACTTGAGCAAGGAAGTCTCAAGCTTGTGTGCTTGAGCAAGGAAGTCTCAAGCTTGTGTGCTTGAGCAATGAAGTCTCTTTGTCTTGTGTGACCTAGAGCAAGGAAGTCTCTTGCTTGTGTGCTTGAGCGTTAGTTGTGTAATCTTTGAGATTATAGTGAAATCCCTTGGAAGTGCAAGGGGACTGGACTACTCTCGTTTTGTGAGAGAAACCAATATAAAATCTTTGTGTGTGCCTCTTCTCTGTCTCTCATTGTCTTATTTGTGTTTTGTGTTTTGTCTAGATTTCTACATCCGCTGCGTTTCAATCTATTTTTAAGTAAAAGAATTAATTTTTCAAAACACAATTCAACCCCCCTTCTTGTGTTTTTCACCTTCAATTGGTATCAAGAGCTCCGGTTCTGTTTTTTAATCACTTCACAGTGAGACAGTAAAAGATCTTTGAAAAACACTGTTTCATATCTATCTCAAGTTCAATACAACTACGACAACATGACTTCTACCTCTTCAGCATCTAATCATGATTCCAGCAATAAAAAGGTTCCAATCTTCAGTGGTGATGCTCTAAGATTTGAATGGTGGAAAGATAGCATTTACCACTATGTCAATGGAATTGATGATGAGCTTTGGGACCTGATAGAAGAAGGAGTACCTATTGATGGAATAGGTCCTAATGGCAAGATTACGTTAGCACAGAAGAGAGCATTGTCTGTTGAAAACAAGAAGATATTTGCTAAACACAACAAAGTCAAACAAATCATGATGTCAGCTATATCTCATGATGAATATACCAAAATAATGGATAGATCTACAACAAAAGCTATGTATGACTCTCTCTGCTCAAATTATGATGGTAATAGGCAAGTTCAAAATGCCAAAGCAAGACTATTGGTTCAGCAGTATGAGCTTTTTACCATGAAACCTGAAGAAGACATTGAGACCATGTTTTCTAGATTTCAGACTCTGGTGTCTAATCTTAGGATTCTGAAGAAAAGTTATACAACCTCTGATCATGTGTGGAAGATTCTGAACAGTTTGACTGACAAATGGAGACCTAAAGTCACAGCTATTGAGGAAACTAAGGATCTTGCGAAAATCACTCTTGAATCACTCATTAGCAATCTCAAGAGCCATGAGATGGTATTGAATGCTGATGCAGTGAAAAAGAAGGAAATATCAGTAGCCTTAACTTCAACCAAGAAATCTTCAAAAGCTTTCAAGGCTAAAACTCTGGAGGTTGAGGAGGATTCTTCTTCAGCTGATCAAGAAGATGAAGAATTTGCCATGTTCAACAGAAACTTTCAAAAATTGGCAAGGATGAGCAAGAGTCATAAAGGAAGCAGCTCAAGGAATACTCCCAGTAGAGAAGAGAAGAACTGCTTCAAGTGCAACAAACCAGGACATTTCATTGTTGAATGTCCTGAAGCATCATCAAAGGACAAGAACAACAAGTTCAGTAGCAAAAGAGAGAGCTACAAGAGGAAATTCCAGAAGAGCTTAATGGAAACGTTTGAGAATCTGGAAACATCTTCAGACAATGATGATGAAGAAGCAAATGTGGCTCTGATGGCTACAACTAATGGAGACTCTGGAGAATCAGACTCTGAAGGGTCAGACTCTGAAGGATCAGACTCTGATGGATCAGACTCTGATGAATCTGAACAGCCATCCAGACTGAAAGAAAATGGTAATTAATCATGGTATCTGGATAGTGGATGTTCAAGGCACATGACTGGTAATAAGAAATTGTTCACATCATTAAAACTTGAAGATGGTGGAACAGTTGGCTTTGGAGGAAACCAGAAAGGCAAAATCAAAGGTATAGGTGTTATAGGTAATTCCTCCCTTTTAATTAATGATGTTTGGTTTGTAGATGGACTCAAACACAACCTATTTAGCATCAGTCAATTTTGTGACAATGGGTACTGTAATTAGAGAATCTGACAAGTCCATAGTGTTCAAAGGCAAGAGAATAGGCAATGTTTTTAAAATAAACCTTTCTGATTTGGCAGACCAAGAAGTAAAATGTTTGCTAACTCTGAGTGAAGAGAAGTGGGTATGGCACAAAAGGTTAGGCCATGCTAACTGGAGGTTAATCTCCAAGCTTAGCAAACTTGACCTTGTCAGAGGCCTACCTAAGCTACACTATCACTCAGATGCTCTTTGTGGATCCTGCCAAAAAGGAAAGAGTGTGAAAACTTCTTTTAAATCTAAACATGTTGTCTCTACCTCTAGGCCCTTAGAGCTGCTTCACATTGATTTGTTTGGTCCTATGAGCATAGCCTCAATCAATGGGAAGAAATATGGACTAGTCATTGTTCATGATTACAGTAGATGGACTTGGGTTAAATTTCTCAAAAATAAGGATGATGCATATGATATTTTTAGTAGTTTCTGCACACAGATACAAAAAGAAAAGGGCTTACACATTTTAAAAGTTAGAAGTGATCATGGTGGTGAATTTGAAAATGAAATGTTTGAAAATTTTTGTGAAAAATATGGCATCTTACATGAGTTTTCTTCTCCTAGAACTCCATAGCAAAATGGAGTTGTAGAGAGGAAAAATAGAACTATGCAAGAAATGGCCAGAACCATGATGCATGAGACCAACATTGCCAAGTATCTGTGGGCAGAGGCTGTAAACACAACATGTTATGTTCAAAATAGAATCTATATTAGACCTATGTTGAATAAAACAACATATGAACTATTTAAGGGAAATAAACCCAGTGTATCCTATTTTCATCAATTTGGTTGTACTTGTTACATTCTCAATACAAAAGTTCATCTAAAGAAATTTGATGCTAAAGCTTATAAGGGTATCTTTATTGGATACTCTGAACGCTCAAAAGCATACAGAGTGTATAATTCTGAAACTCATACAGTGGAAGAAAGTATGCACATAAAATTTGATGACAAGCAGCCTGACAAAGTGTCAGAGCTAGTTGAGAACTTTGCAGATCTACAACTATCAGATGATGAAGAATCAGAACCTGAAGGAACATCAGAACCATTTCAACCAACCTCTGAAGAAACAAATTCAACTCCTGAAACCTTGGACTCTGAAGATCACTCAGCATCAGAAATTATCAGAATTAGTCCAAGCAGAGTTGAACAATCAAAACATTCTTTCAAATACAAATCCTCTCATCCAGAAGAGCTAATCGTGGGAAACAAGGACAGTCCAAGGAAAACTAGATCAAGCTTCAGAAATGAAGACTCATTAATTGGATTGATCTCCTTAGTGGAACCAAGTTCAACTGATGAAGCACTAGCTGATGATGCATGGATTGTAGCAATGCAAGAAGAGCTGAACCAATTCGAAAGAAATGAAGTATGGAGCTTAGTACCCAAACCTTCTAAGAAGAATATCATTGGAACAAAATGGGTCTACAGAAACAAGCTAAATAAACAAGGAGAAGTTGTTCGTAATAAGGCAAGACTAGTAGCTCAAGGATATAGTCAACAAGAGGGGATTGACTACACTGAAACTTTTGCTCCTGTTGCTAGACTTGAGGCTATTAGATTACTTCTTTCCTATGCTACTTATCATAGTATTATTTTGTATTAAATGGATGTTAAAAGTGCATTCTTAAATGGCTACATTTCTGAAGAATTATATGTCAAACAACCTCCTGGTTTTGAGGATGCTTCACATCCTGACCATGTTTTTAAGCTAAAGAAATCTCTTTATGGTCTGAAACAAGCTCCCAGAGCTTGGTATGAGAGACTGAGCAATTTCTTAGTTGAAAAAGGTTTTCAAAAAGGTCAAGTTGACAATACTCTCTTTAGTAAAACATTTAAAAATGACATCTTAATTATTCAAATTTATGTTGATGATATTATTTTTGGATCTGCTAATCCCTCTTTGTGCAAGGAATTTTCTAAGATTATGCAGGAAGAATTTGAAATGAGCATGATGGGAGAGCTAAAATTCTTTCTGGGAATACAAATCAACCAAGACAAAGATGGCACCTACATTCATCAAACCAAGTATACAAATGAGCTGCTGAAGAAATTCAACATGGAAGACTGCAAACCAATGACAACACCAATGCATCCAACAAGCAGTCTCAGCAAAGATGATTCAGAAGGCAAAGTAGATCAGAAGCTATACAGAGGTATGATAGGTTCTTTACTTTACCTAACTGCATCAAGGCCTGATATTTTATTCAGTGTATGTTTGTGTCCTAGATTCCAATCAGATCCTAGAGAATCTCATCTTACTACTGTAAAGAGAATCTTTAGATATCTGAAGGGAACTACAAATCTTGGATTATTTTATAAGAAATCAAATGATTATAAGCTGATAGGATTCTGTGATGCTGACTTTGCTGGAGACAAGGTTGAGAGGAAATCCACAAGTGGTAATTGCCAATTTGTTGGAGAAAATCTCATATCTTGGGCTAGCAAACGACAAACTACTATAGCTTTGTCTACAGTAGAGGCAGAATACATATCAGCAGCCAAGTGTTGCACACAACTACTCTGGATGAAATATCAGTTAGAGGATTACAAAGTTAATAGTCACAATATTCCACTTTTCTGTGATAACACTGCAGCTATTCAACTTTCTAAAAATCCAATTTTGCATTCAAGAGCTAAACATAATGAAATTAAACATCATTTTATCAGAGACCTTGTTCAGAAGGGTAGTGTAAATATTCAATACATTGAGACTGAAAGACAATGGGCTGATATATTTACAAAACCCTTAGCAGTTGAAAGACTAGATTTTATTAAAAAACATATAAACATGTCTTTAGTCTCTGAAGAAATCAAGCTCTGAAAACAAAATTGTGACTTCAGCCTCTGAACTCTTTAAATTCTGAAAAATGTTCAGAAGCTGAAGGTTTTCAAAATCTGAAGTGTTTCTAACCAAGTGGAGTACACGTGTCAATTACTTTGTCTTTACTCACTGTCTCTGATTGGTTAGAGTAAAGGCAGTTTATGACGAAATTCTTTAATGCAACAAATGTACTCCCTCATGATTGTTTTTACAAGAGCTTTTCAAAATCACTTTACTCACTTTCACACAAGTTCACGTTCACATCCCACACTTCTCATTCTCTAGAACCCATAAAATATTCTTTCTCCCTCCAATTAGCAAAACCCAGTTCTTAAACCTCAGAAATGGCAAGTTCATCTTTTCAACTAAGATTCCAAGAGGACATCCCAATTAATATTTATGCTGAAGATTCCTTTCTTAAGGATGCCACAAGGGATCTCCGTTTTGAAGAAAGTAAATTGGTTATGGAAAGACCAATAGACTTTGAAGCCTTAAGAGTCAATGGACATGACTATAAAGAGTTATTTGCAGAACAAGGCTGGGGGCACTACTTGGTGTATGATTTCTGGAGAAAGAGTGAAGTAGTTACGTTGGTGGATGCCAATGCAGAACTTCAACGCGTGATTGATCAGAACCCAATGGAGAATAAAGGAAAATCAAGAGTGGAATTGGGTCTGAGGAAATTCACAGAGACAAAGATACGTTCAAGTATTGGTGGTTTTCCAGTTGTGTTAACAAGAAGCAATTTGGCCAAAATGATGGGTCTCCCCAACTCTGGAATTGTCAGACTCTACACTACAACATCTGGGAGAAAGTCAATGTATCTCAATGATATGGCCAGACTCTGCTTCAAGGGTCAGAAGATGGGAAACAGAGTTGGTCATCTGAATTGTAAAGAAAAAGTTCTAGCGAAGATTGTTTTCTCATCAATTCTTCCTAGGGACTCTGGTAGTGACTCTCTGAATTGGGATCAGAGACACTTCATTTACTTCCTCTCTGTCAAAAAGAAAATGAATCTTCCTGCCTACATCTTTCAACACCTCTGTGAAACAATTTGTGAAGCCTAGAAGTTTGAAAATCCCTCCAAATTGATTTCACACCCAAGGCTATTAAGTTTTATTTTTGAGCAGCTTGGTCTTCCTGATAGATTCATGGTACCTGGGGTCTCTGATGACCTTGAACAAGTTAGAGCATCCATTCTTGATGCTAAAGTCTTGGTGAGTCTAAGGTTGAAGAAGTCAGACAAGTTAATTTACCCTCAACAACCTCTCTTGATAAATAAGACTAGATTTCAACCAATGAGTGAGTCCTTCATTTTTGACAATGAACCTCCTGAAGTCATTCTTAAATACATGAGGTTAATGAAGGAAAGAGGAACTACAGTCACTCATAAGGACATTGGAAGAGGTGATGGTCCAACCTTTGCACAGATTATGAGAGTAGTTAAGGAGGAGGTGTTCAGTGACTATGAAGAAGGTATAATGGTTGAGGAACCACCAATGGAAGAAGCTTCAGTTAATAGGTCAGAGGATGATCATCCAGAGGTTGAAGATACTGTGGTTGAAGAGCAAGTTGATGAAGAGCCTGTGGCTGCAAAACCTACTGTGAAAGACTTGCTAAGTGCAAAGGTTCTCAAAAGATCTCGCACAAAGCATTGCACCACTAGGGGAAAGAAGAGACAAAGATCAGATACAACTATCAATCATTCTTTTAATTATTGCAATCAAATATCCGAAGCATCTATCCTAGAAAATGTTCAACCCCTAAATACCATCCATCCAACACCATCTGAACCTGAATATGTTCCAGTCTCAGACTCTGATTCAGAGTCTTCTGACTCATTGTATGATGACCTGATGACTGGTTTTGCACAATTTACTGCCAAAGCTAAGCACATTCCTGAGGAGGAAATAGCTCAGCCATCCAATGTTGCCACACCTCCACCATCACCCAAAATTCTTACTGAGGAAGAGACTTTGAAAGAAATATCTTTTAGAGTTTCTCCAATCCATGAAACTTCTGAACCACCAAATGAAATATCATCTGAACAACCCAAATCAATTCCATCAGACTCTCCTAAACCTTCATCACCGATAACACATTCTGAGATGCTTATAGGTACTGAAATTGCAATAAATGATAGAATTGATGAACCAAATAATCATGTGACTCGTTCACCTAGTGGTCCAAGTCAACCAGACTCTGCACCACTTGAGGAACAGAAAGAGGAAGGGAATTTAGACCAGCCGTCAAGGGTTCTACACTTAATACATCATACGCTTGATCAACAAGAGGATAAGCTTCTGGAGCTCATGGCATACTCAAGAGCATCTACAAGGAAGGCTCAACAGCTTCCCACTCTCTTCTTGTCCAAACACCCTTAGGATTCTTGTTTTCTTTTACACCTTCTGTTTATTACTAACTGTTTACAACTTTTTGCTAATGACAAAAGGGGGAGTATTAGTTGTACAATTGTGTCAGTAGTGTATTTTTTTAAAAATACCTACTCAAAAGAGAATCTGAAACTGTCCTAAATAAGAATCTAATTTCTTTCTTATCTTGCTAAATGTTTATAAACTTAATAGATAAGGAGAGGAAATTAATAAACATAATTGTGTTTGCATAGATGAAGGTAGTTAAGATTGTGCTCTTAATTATTTTTATCAGACACAAGAGTTGAGCTTGCAATCCTCACACTCTGAGAGTTAATTATGTAGATACAATCAAGTTTATCAAATTGTTCTTATACTGATTCAACTTAATTATGGATAAAACTTAGGGGGAGCTTGCAAACCTAACCCTAATGATTTATCAGACTCAGGGGGAGCTTACAAACCTGAAGTTGACATAATTAAATTAATCAACAACAATTGTATTTAATACCTTATGTTTGTCATCATAAAAAAAGGGGAGATTGTTGGAACAAAATGAGTTTTTAGTTATAAAATACCCTAAGTTTTGATGATAACATTGTATTAAATGGACAATTGGTATTACTAATGAATGATCTAGTGTGCAGGAACAAAGTAAAAATCTCATCCACGTAGATCATCATTTGAGCCTCTGAAGGACACAGTCTGAAGTGTCAAGACTCTGAGAAGCAAGAAGCTTCAGAGCCTCTGAAGAAGTCCTCAGATGCCAAAGAAAGAAACAACGTCTGAAGCTTACGTACATCATTCAGAAGATCAAAGAAATGTTGTTATCAGATTCTGAAGAACTCTCTCTGAAGAAAGACAGCTCATAACGAATGAAATAGTACAACGGTCTTATCAACAAAAAGAATATTGTACAACCAACGGTCCTTTCTCAACGTCTTTATACCTAGAGTATAAATAGAAGACATCCTGATAAAGAGAAGATCACTGGAAGATAATCTAAACTCAGAGAAAGATTCAAATTGTATTCAAGCTGTGAACTGTTGTTATTCTTTCTTGTGTAACCTTCGAAGTTAAATATCTTTTGATATTATAGGCTCTGAACTAGGAGTGTTCAAAAATTCAGTTAACTGAACCAAATTGTTATTCGAACTGCACTGAACCATATTTTAAACTGAACCATTTAATTCAGTTTTGAACTGAACCACTTTTAAAAAACAGTTACAATTCAGTTTATTACTAGTTCAAAACCAGTTTGAATTTATGAACCGGTTTTTATTAAAAAGCAATATTGAATTTTTTTTTCGGAAAAAAATTTCTAGATTTTTCCGAAAAAAAGTTTGCGATACTTTTTCGGAAAAAAGTTCTCGATTATTCAAAAAAAAAAATTCGATTTTTTTCGGAAAAAAGTTTCCGATCTCTTTTCGGGGAAAATTTTTCGGAAAAAAGTTCTCGATTATTTAGAAAAAAAATTTCGGAAAAAAGTTTTCAATTTTTTCGGAAAAAAGTTTCCAATCTTTTTTTGGGGAAAAAATTTCGACTTTTTTCGGAAAAAAGTTTCCGATTTTTTTTCGTGAAATTTTTTTTCGACCTTTTCTAGAAAAAAATTTAGATTTTTTCTTCGGGAAATTGGTTGAAAACCAGTTTTTCAAAAATAAACCCGTTTTTATTAAAAAACCGGTTTTAAACCAGTTACCTAAAACTAAACCAGTTTAAAAGTGTAAACTGGTTCTAAACCGGTTTTGAACCATATTGTAACTGGTTTTAAAAATAAACCAGTTTTTATAAAAAGTGGTTCCAGTTACTAAACTGAACCATTTATATGGTTCAGTTCAGTTCAGTGCAGTTCATGTACCATGAACACCCCTACTCTGAACTTAGTGTTTAAGAGAGTCTAGCTTAGAACTTTCAGTCCTACTTAATCTGTGTATTAAGTTAGTTTGTAAAGTCTCTTGTCTTGTGTGACTTGAGCAAGGAAGTCTCAAGCTTGTGTGCTTGAGCAAGGAAGTCTTAAGCTTGTGTGCTTGAGCAAGGAAGTCTCTTTGTCTTGTGTGACCTAGAGCAAGGAAGTCTCTTGCTTGTGTGCTTGAGCGTTAGTTGTGTAATCTTTGAGATTATAGTGAAATCCCTTGGAAGTGCAAGGGGATTGGACTACTCTCGTTTTGTGAGAGGAACCGGTATAAAATCTTTGTGTGTGCCTCTTCTCTCTCTCTCATTGTCTTATTTGTGTTTTGTCTAGCTTTCTACATCCGCTGCGTTTAAATCTATTTTTAAGTAAAAGAATTAATTTTTCAAAACAAAATTCAACCCCCCTTCTTGTGTTTTTCACCTTCAAGCATATGAGCTTTTGACTTCTCAGGTTTCAGCTACTACGGATGATGCGGAAAAACTCATATGGCACTCCCAGGTTTCCTTGAAGGTCTCCATCTTCGCGTGACGTCTATTGGGTGACAGGTTACCCACAAAGGCAAACTTGGTCACTCGTGGCATTCTATCTCATGCAGCAGGTTTATGTGTTTCTGTGTCTTGCAGTATTTTTGGTTCTATTTGGGCGTTAGTGCGTTTGTGGATTGGCATCACTTCGGCGGATCCCACTTCTGTCTGCGACCACTTTGTTCAGTTTACATATTCAGCAGGTGGATCTCGGGTGCGTCGTTCCTTTTTGCAACTCATCTGGCTCACTTGTGTTTGGGTTGTGTGGACGGAAAGAAATTATAGGTTGTTCAGGGGCTCAACAAGCAGTTCTCAACAATTATTGGACAAGATCAAGCTTTTTTCATTCAGGTGGTTGAAGGCGACGAGTGCTACTTTAGCTTCAAACCCCCATAGCTGGTGGTCTAGTCATATGCTTTATTTGGGTCTTGTATGATTGACTTATGTTTCTTTTCATGTGACTCTTTGTAAACTTCAGTAGACTTCCCCGGCACACCTTGTGCTGAGAAGACTGATTCTCATATATATATATATATCTCATTTTGGCTTGTTAAAAAAAAATAATAAAAAAAAAAATTAATCAAAATAAACAAAAACCCGAAGAAAACAAAAATGTTAATGTCAAAATTCAGATTTACAAACAAGAACAATTAAACCCGGCGTCCCGGCCAGAATCATCTTTCTTCATCTTCTTTCAATCACCGCTACAAATAATCTTCTTCTCTCAATCACCAACTAAACCCAAATTAAATTGCCAAAGTAAATATTAATTTAGGATTTGCTATTCATGTAGTATCAAAAGTAAGTAGTTTTGTTTATCGTATCGATAGGGACTAATGCGATATTAGATTCGTTCAACAATTTATGTAATTTTAAGTGAGATATTTAAAAGATATTTGATTGCATAAATTAGGAAAATAAAACAATGATAACAAATAAGAAAACTAATAGAGAGATAAGCTTATTGAGATTAAATTTTACTTAACCTATTTCGCATGTATATCTTGATCAGTTATACAAACTCTAGCTATTAATCAATATTAGATCATGTATCCCACGAAAAACATTATTTATGTTTAAACAATTATTTGATTTCAATCTTATTGCTTAATCGACGATCTATCAACCTACTAACCAATACGATAGCATAGAATCAATACTTTTAGTGAATATAAAACCCAAATCAGTCTCTAGATTTTAGCATTTTACAGATGATTATCCTAAATTATCCTAAATCAAGAGTCAAAAGATATTTCTCAATAACAATTCAAATACATGCATTGAATGTTGAAATATTTTATGATATTCCAATAATATCATGTGGACAAATATCTTTATATAATTATATTAGCTATTTATCAATTATGAGTCTTAATTGATTAAGTGATCAAATAAAGTTAAAAGGCTAATTAACTTTCTATTTAGAATTAATTAAGTATTTAATTAATTGGATATGGGCTCAATATGAGTGGTTGTCAGGATGACCCATTTCGGAATAATGGGAACCCTAATTGGCCATCACACTATATAAAGGCTATGATCCCCAATACCAGACTCACTACATATGATCTCTTCTGCCCATCAGAAGAGTGCTTAGGGCATAGGGAGTCCCGGTTGAGGAATAACCACAAGCCAACAGGTGTTCGTCATCCGCCTCTCTCTTTGTGTTTCAGGATTGCTGCCGAGAGACTACAGTTTGTTCATATCAAGATATTTCTATAATCCTTTGATCTCAACAAATCAACATGTCGTTGATCCTGTTTTATATAAATGCTCATATGTTTATTTGGTCTCCGCACTAAAGTAAGATTATGGATTTAATCTTTGTTATTGAGAGCATGTATATGATCAATTATTAAATTAAGGACAAAACTTACATGCATTTCTATACATGCATTTCTTACTTTTCCTCTCACAAAGAGGTAGTTTTTTTTTATTAAAAAGTAATTTTCTTTTATTTGGTCTCTTATAGGTACAAAAATGCAGGACATGTAAAAATAAAAAAACAATTTATGATACAAGCAAAAAAGTATTAAAAATGCAAAACTAAAATGAAAGAAAGAATGAACAAAGAGAACTAGAAAAGATATATATGATAAATTAAAAAACCAGAATCAATTTGATATTGAAGAGAATGAACAAAGAGAATTAAAAATGCAAAAATAAAATGAATAAAACAAAAAAAATATTATCATTGATGCTTCAATTCTGTGACTCATTATTTATGATAAATTAAAAAAACAGAATTTTAGCAACAAAAATAATAGAATTTCAATCTTCCTCATTTTTTGTGTGTGAACGAATCTTACTAAATTTGAAGTTCTTAACAAGAAAACCCATAATGAACTTAGAATTTCGATCTTATATACTCATTTTAGTTTTTGGAAAGTTTACCTAATTATTATAGGTCATCTCAAATATTTGTCAAAAATTGGCTTCTTTTTTTTTACTCAAAAACAAAATATTCATTCATTCAAATTCATAGGAAATACATCAATCAAAATCATTACAAGTTTAATTTCGCTAAAAACTAATAAGGATGAATCTGCGAACAGACTCACAACATCCGAGTTAATAGCATAAAACAGCCTAATGTCTATGGCAAAGACTACAATTGATTTGACAAAATTCAAATGTCTGAAATAGTAATGCATCCAGATCTGCAACGTTGACAGCATTAAAGTCATTGAGTCTGCACTGAATTTGGATCGAAGCACACCTATGAATCAAAACAAACAAACACCGTACTAAGACGGGACAAAACCAAAACTCCGCAATAAGACGAGATTAAAATAACACCGGATGAAAAAACAAAGAAGAAGACTCAAACAAAACGTAAAAATATGTGGGTATCACTTATTTGAATAAAAAAGAAATAAAAAACGATCAAGAGGGGGATTTCGGATCAAATTGATCCTAAATCACTCCTCTAATGGATGAAACAAGAAAAAAGCAAAAGAAAAATTAGGGTTTATAAGAGTAAGTGGTGTGGCGGCAGGTTATGGTATTGGCGCATCTACAAATCTTTAGAGTGTGTTTGGATAAATCATTTTAGTGAGTGAAAGTAATTTTTTGAAGTAATTAAATTGAAAGAAAACTTGAAAGAAAAGAAAACTTTAATGTTTAAAGCATCAGTTATGGAGAAGGAAAGAAAACTTGAAAGAAACAAGAACATAAGAAAGAGAGTAGATGTAATATGCATTACACTAAAAAAAAGTTGGACCAAAAAGAAAGAAGAAATCTGAGGATTATACTAAAAGGATTATGTTTTTAGTAAAAAAAAAAAAAAGATTATGTTTATTTTTGAATGAATCTCTTTTTTTTTAATGGCAAATTATATATATATATATATATATATAGATATAAATAATAAAAATCAGTATAATACAAGTACAAGAAGTACTCAGACTCTAAAGAAGAAGGAAGAAAAAAACAAAACTCCCAACAAGGAAGCATCTCAGTTGACCCAGGAAAACAAACACCATCAAGAGTGGGAGAAAAGGGAGAACCAACTAATATTTGGAGGTAAGAAGAAGGCTCGCACTACACCCAAGCCACCAAAACTAAAGGTCATCACGACAAAACACCAATTTAACGGCTCCAGCACAAAATTGAATGAATCTCTTCTTAAACTACACATTCTAACGGATGAAGATTAGGTAAACCGAACTTAAATAATTGAGACACATTTTATCACACAAATCTCTTTTTATTTGCACAATCTTTAAGACATAACTGAAAGATTTATTCCATACAAACAAAGGATCAAGAGAAGCAAATATACATGCTTGGGTACATGCCAATTCAAACAAACATCACACTAAATATAAATATTAACACATAATTATATCACAAAAGCCAACCCCATTATATCATAACTCTTTATTTAAGGGATTTTTCTAAATATTGTCTTTATGATTTATAGGTCTTTAAGAAGATGAGCATCAATATCTCTGGCGCATTTGCTAAGAAAGTTCATCCAGCCATTTGGAGCATCAATGTCGTCATTAATCTTCTCATAATCAATAGTCCATTTAACAGCAGAATGGTCACCCTTATCAATAAATTCAATGATCAGCTTAAAGACCTTATAGTGCTTATCAATATCTCCACCGAAAAGCTTGTAACTGAGCTTTTTGTTCTGTTCATCAACTTCTTCAAGACTATCATAACATGTGTGTACTTCACCATCTAATGTGATATCACCCATATTAATAGCAATACCAATAATAATAATAATTTATATGAATAGGAAAATGATTAGGGTGAGGACTCCGGCCCGGAGCACAATTGGTAAGAAACTGCACTGATGCAGGCACTACCAAACAATTTTCACCCCCCAAAAAAATAAAATAAAAGGATATGGCATAGGGTTGGCTCCGACTATTTGGAAGCCTGGTTCAATATTAAAAAAGGATGCCAAAAAAAAAATACAAAAAAAAAATTAAGAAGAATTGTCATCTACTTAAATAGTAAATAACATAAGAAACACATAACAAATAATTATTATATAACATCAAAAGGAGATATTTTAATCAATGATTAAGTTTGATGTAAAGATTAAAATAATCTAGTGATTGAGTTTGTGAATGAGTTCAACATGTAATAGTTTCAATTCTTAGGTTTTCCAAGAAAAAATATCGGTTTTAATTTAATTTAAAATGACTAGAACTAAAATTATGCTTAAGTTTTTTCAAAAAAAAAAATTATCAGTTTAAATTTAACTTAAATTAACCAAAACTAAAATTATGCAAAAAAAAAAAGGCAATTTAGGGATTTATTGAAACAGTGTCCTTGCATACACAAACATTAATCTATTGTTACAAATATAATATTTATAAACATTTATAATATATACATATATATATATATATATATATATATATATATATATATATATATATATATATATATGACCTCAAAATTAATCTATTGATACTCATCTTATATTTTATGAATACTAATAATATATAACTATTATTATAAGGTCTCAAAATTTTGGTTGAGACCCAAAACTTTGAGGTCCGATGCCGTCATGCACCCGACACGTGTTTGGAGACCGGGCCTGAGGATGCATTGTTCAATATGAATAGTTTAATCTTCCATGTCACATTAAGAAAGTGAAGTGAAGTGGGGTGATGTGGCGGAAAACATGGTTGTAATTGATTGACAGTGTAAAATTATATTACACTGTCGGTGCATATTCTTTTTTCTCTTTGTTTTTTGGGAGTCAATGCAAAAGTTTCCTTTTGTAAATTTGGATGCTCTATAATAGGAGTTGTGGATTGAACCCACGACCTCTACCATACTACTTAAATCCCTAAAATGAAAAAGTTGATAGTTGTTATTCTAACTCCTTCAGTTTTTTTAAGGGTCTTTTTAGAACATCAAATTAAGGAAGTGTAACCCTCATATTAATCAACCGATATTTTTTTATGCACACATTTTCTCTTTCCAATAAATTTAATATATTATGTACAAAAAAACAAAAATGTAACATGTTATTTACCAAAAAAAATTCTTAAAAAAACAAACTTTAGTTTTCAAAATATATAGTATTAATTAGTTTTATTGAAAAAGATAAAAGTAATTGACAAAGAGTATAATTGACAAATCGTACCAATAAAATGTCAAAACGACAGATAAATAGGAACGCTTTATCCGACGTCAAAATACTCTTAAAAAAACGGAGGGAGTAATTGTTATATATTTTTTATATTTATACAAAATGACAAAATCATCATAAACTCACACACATGCGAGGGAGTTGGGGACCATGGCATCCGGCCTGACAATTTCAATTTTTATTTTTTGTCAGTTGAGTTAGAAGTTATGAACAATTTATTACATTGTACTAATAATTTATATCTTTATAAATTGTTCACTTTAGAGAAATCAAATCCCCACAAAAGAATTCACGTACAAATTATAATGTCCAATTTCACAATTGAAAATTTGTTTCTTTTAAAATCCCCACAAATACATTTGAATTAAGCTAGTTTATCAATATTTTAACTTATAAATGTTTAATTTATAATTATTATTTCAAATTCATCACTTAATTAAGATTCACCAAACTTTTTTTTTACTAGGAGAATAACTATCACTAAAAATAAAAAATAAAATTAAGAAAAACCATTACCTATGACATAAGTCCAGTGCTTAATCGAATCAGTGTGATGCCAGTCTTCACCATGATGAAGCTTGGTATGATGAACTCTTTCACAAGCGTTTTGCACTTCGTGAAGTTCTGATGAGAATAGTTTGAAGACTTTTTCAGCGGGTGTTTTGATCCCTAGTTCAGTACTAAGCTTGCCAGCGAGCACCATTTTTGTAAAGATACCAAATATGTAATAATAGTAGGAAGAGATGTTATGTATGATATGAAGAAAGTGTATACAACCCCATGCCTTTAAATAGCAATTGGATTGTCGATCGTTAGTTGGTCCAGGAATGATGATTGACGTTTTACTTAATAGGGAGGACCATTGTTTGATCTCCACAATTGCAATCGGGAGGAGACTTGAACCACTTGATGTCAAAATTGACCCCCAAACCATATTAGACGGTTCAGTAGACCGGATATTGACCGTAAATGAAATTAAAAACAAATATAGCAAGTGGATTAAACAATACAATACATCAGTATAAATCATAATTTTTTTTAAGAGGTAAAAATGATATATGTTAGAATAAACCAACGTAATCTCTTTTGCACAAGTAGTGCCAAGAAAACTACAAAAGATTACACAATGTCAACAACGGGTTACAACATGAAAATTAATCAATGCCCAAGCATGTAAAAGGGCTGGACCACCACATATGATAGTTTGAAACTAAATTCGTATTTCTTGTCTTCAACCATCGATAGGAAACAAATTTGACCTTTTGTAACAATTGAGGTAGAGGAGTCTCAGAGTTTCTCAATAATCTTTGATTTCGTTCATTCCATATGATCCAAACACACAAAAGTCAAATGAGTTACAAAAAGACCACCGTGCTCGATGACCACCGAATGCGTAAGTAAACTGAAAGAAATGGTCGGATATGTTTTGAGAATAAATCATAATTTTAATCATTAAACTATCAATTTCTCTTCTTTTTTTTTATAATTTTTATACGAATGTGAAGTCTCATGCATTATTGTTATTACGGTTTTTCCAAAAGTTATTGAAACACATACTCCCTTCTGCAGTCATTGTTATAAGAAAAAAGTGACTTTTTAGGTTTATTAAAAAATTGATGTACTATCTAGCATTTATATATTATAGATCAAATACATCAATTTTTTAATGAATTTAAAAAGTAATTTTTTTTTTATAATATTAATCAGAGGAAGTACACAACCGACAAGGTTATCAAATTAACGTATTTTTTTGTTATTAACACAACGATATTTAATAGCCTACGTTTTTAGTTTTAAAAATATATCAAATCAATTGTTGATTTGAAATTTGGTATATTCATTTTCAAAATTGTTTTAAAATGAGAATGAATTCATGTAATAATGTTGAATTCCGATAAATTCCTATGTAATTTATGAAGGCCAATTACAAAGCACAACATTTGCATTTACAAATTGCAAACACAACATTTTTTAATTCTTTTTCCTTTTCCCTTAACAAAACGTCTTCCCTAATACTTTACTCAAAATCTTTTGAGGTAAGGTAATGTTTTGGATGGGGAATGTTTTAAGGTAATGCAATGTTTTGAGGGAATTCAAATGATTTGAGGTAAATTCCATTATTTTTTGGATGATAATTTGAAGAATTTTTAAAATGATGGAATTTTATGAAGTATTTTGTTCAAGCAACATTTATGGAATTTCAAATGACACATAAAAGTAAGGAATTTCAAATTCCTTCCTCTCTATAAACTTTAAAAAAATACAAATTGATTGAAAAACCTAAAATCAACCTTAAACACGACCTAAACTCCAAAATGGGTTAAAATACCTAAAATCAGCAATAAACCCTAAAATCGGCCGAAAAACCTAAAATTGACTGAAAATCAAAAAATCGACCCCAAACCCGACTAGAACCCAAAAATCGGGCGAAAAACCTAAAATAAGCTAAAAACTCTAAAATCGACCGAAAAGTCGACCCTAAACCTGATCAGAACCCAAAAATCGGCCGAAAAACCAAAAATATGCTATAAACCCCAAAATCAACCGAAAACCGTTAAAATATGTAAAATCGGCTACAAACCCTAAAATCGCACGAAAAACCTAAAATCGGCCGAAAAACATAAAATCGGCTAAAAACCCTAAAATTGGCCGAAAACACAAAAATCGACCGTAAACCTGATCAGAACCCAAAAATCGGCTGAAAAACCTAAAATCGGCTATAAAATCCAAAATCAACCGAAAACCGTCAAAATACCTAAAATCGCCCGAAAACCCTAAAATCAGCCAAAAAACCTAAAATCAACTAAAAAACCTAAAATCGCCTAAAAACCCTAAAATCGGCTGAAAACCCAACAAATCATCCAAAAACCCAAAATTCGACCATAATCCCGACCAGAACACAAAAATCGGCCGAAAACCCTAAAATCAGCTGAAAACCTGATCATGACCCAAAAATTGCTAAAAAACCTAAAATCGGCCAAAAACCCAAAAAGTCGGCCGGAAAACTTAAATCTTCTGATTTTAGGTTTGTAGTCTGATTTTTTGGTTTTAGGGTCAATTTTATTGTTTTTGCCTGATTTTAAGTTTTTCGACCGATTTTATGGTTTATAGTCGATTTTAGGGTTTTTGGCCGATTTTATGTTTTCCGGCTGATTTTTTGGGTTTTCGTCCGATTTAGGTTTTTTCGACTGATTTTTTGTTTTCGGATGATTTTATGGTTTAAAGTCAACTTTTGGTTTTTTCGGTCGATTTTTGAGTTTTCGACCGATTTTTGAGGTTATAGTCGATTTTAGGGGTTTCGGACGATTTTTTGGATTTTCGACCGATTTTTGGGGTTATAGTTGATTTTAGGATTTTTGGTCAATTTTAGGTTTTCTGCCGATTTTTTGGATTTAGGGTCGATTTTATTAAGATAAATAAAATTAGATGAAGGAAATTCAATTATATTACCCAAACAAAGAATTTTATAATTGATAGAATTTCACCACTTTATCCAAACAATGAAATTTGAATATCAAGAGAATTTAATTGAATCAATTGAATTGCCTAGTATTTAAAATCCGATGAATTTTTAGAATTCCCCCTTCAAACATACTCTAAAGGTTTTTTTTGCATGTTTAATTTTGACTAAATGTTTAATGATTTTCCTAGGTCATTGTAACTTGTATATATCCCCTTTGAAATTTTGGAATAAAACAAAGCATTTTCCTTATTATAATAGTCATGCTATATAGTACGAAGATTATAAACAGGAAAATCTCACGAAGCGTTGTGATCAGCGCACATGGACTTGACAACCAGTTACAATCTTAACGTCATATTTACTCACAAACCCACAAGTTATGGGATTTTTTTAATATTTTTTAATAAAAAAATTACAATCTAAATATTTCACATGTGCAAAGCAAATATGAAGGTGTGAAAAATAAAAGAGGATGGGAGGGAGGGAGGGGGAGAGAGAGCACATAGAAATTTATACTAGTTTCCCTCACAAATCAAGAGTACTCCGATCCATTGCATTTTCAAGAGAGTTCACTATAATCACTAATGATTATAAACAAATGCTCAAGCACACTAAACAAGAGACTACATAATGCTTGAGTTACAGCTAACAAGGGACTTCACAATCTTACAAAGAATAAACAAATATAAGATTAACACTCGAAGAAAAAGAGGTGTTATAAAAGTTGAGTGTGTATGAAAGAATTCAGAGCCTCAGAGTCTTGTTGAATATCAAAGAATATAGTAGCTTAGAATGTTGTGATAACAATAGTCAATTCTCAATGAAGATATCTTCTTTATATACTCAAAGAATTATAGATGATTGAGAAAAGACCGTTTGAGAAGATTCTAGATGGACAGCTGTGATTAACAATCCTTGGGGATGTGAAATTGAATTTCTTTTCATTAAGAGGTGATTCAATTCCACTACCTTGTCCTTTTAAAATACGCTCTACCATTTGTTAGTACAATACTACTATATGCTCTATTTGTTAATAAGGGTGGTGTACTATTTGATTATATCTCAAACATGAGCTGTCATCAATCAGAGAATGTCTTTTAATCAAGGAATATTAGAGAATCTGAATTCTGATAAACAGACAGATTTTCAGATGTTGATACTATCTTCAGGACCTCTGATGTCTATAGCTTCCGAGAACTTTAAGAGGCTCTGACTGTCTTCAGGACTTCTATACTTTTCAAAGCTTCAATTCCTTTCAAAGTTTGCATTTCTTTAGAACTTGTATTCTCGAAAATTAAAATCTTCTCTAGTACATAAATCATGATCATTGTCCATATAAATAAATTTTAACTTATGGTCCTTGCACACTAGTTCAAATTTTAGTACTACCAATTGTACATTTAATACTTTGTTATCATCAAAATTTTAAAGCATTTTTACAAAAATTCATTTTGTTCGAAAAAAATACGCTATCATGTTCACCACTACATACTGCCATCGCCCATCACCGTCATCGATCTTTGCTATCAAGAATAGGAAAAAAGTAGTAATTGGAAAATTAGAATTGACACTTACAAAGATGAATCTCACACAATCATCAAAGGTTTAACCTCAATTTGTGTATCTGAACATGAAAGTGAAAAAGAAGAGATTGACACTTACAAAGATGAATCTCTACACTACATATACAGAGGTGAAATAGCTAATAGATTAACACCAGTGCTAACAAACTAAAAACTGATTGTTAAGCTAAGAGATATGTGTTCTACTTTAATCAGACCTTTGATCTACTACCATGGAAGGTGTGAAAGAGTTGTAGAAGAAGAATACACGGGGGAGAGAAAACTAAGAAAAGAAAAAATAAAAAAATTGTGTGCAACACGTCATTCTCGATCCCTTCCTGAAACGGATTTTCGCTACCCTTGGCATTTTCCTTATTGGAGGAATTCTTATGTGGGCACAAATAAACAGTATGTAACCTGGACAAATTATCGATCTGGTAAATAAATTTAAGCATCTGCGGTGGTAACTCCGGCGTCGGTTATAGGAGGAGGAGCAGCGGCAGTGTCAAGAGCATCGTCATCAGGGTCACGGGTCAGGTCAGATTTGTCGATGGAGTCACGGGTCTGAGAGAGGAAGGGTTTGAAAGCGAGTTTCAATTGTCAACACAACTTTTGCAGTTTCCTCGATCATGAGTAAGCGGCGCAGGGTTTCCTTGATCGTTATCACGATCATGCCCAGGAATGATGAATTTGAATTTCAGCGATATCTCTGGGCCAGCTGCGTTAATCGATTTGCTATGTCTGATCTGCACTCTTTTTCCCTTTTTTAGGTTTTATTCCTTAGGGTTTTCCTAAGAAGGTTTTTAATGAGGCAGAGTTATATTTCTTTTGCTTTCTCCAGTTGATTCATAGTTTATGTGATTCTTATTTTTCGGTTTTTTCTGCTGTTTTCTTTTCCCTTCTATCTCAAAGTTTTCAACGTTGGTTGAATAGCCAAACGAGAGTTTAAAGTCCTAACCCGGTTTCTCTGGCAACAGAGTTACCCTCGGTTAGGGACCGGTTTTGGCGAAGCAACTGATCGGCGAAACATATTGAGAGTGTGAAGGAGGTTTTGGCCACCATAAGAAACTCGATATAGCTACTGCAAAGTCATCAATCAGTGTTCACCCAGATGATATCACGACCTTTTTTTTCCAGAAACTTCCCGGATAACTTTGGCGCTTATGTTATGCTTCGTTCTTTTCAGTATTATGGTGATGCAACAGAGATGATAATCCCGACTAAACGTGGCATTAGAGGCAGAAGGTTTGGTTTTGTTCGCTTCGCATATGTTACTGATATACTTCGGTTCGAAACCGAATTAGATAGTATCATCTTTGGTCGAGATAAAATATTGGTGAATATCTCGAGATTTAACCGTGCGGAGGATGGTAGAAAGACTAGTCGTAACCTTAGTAGTAAGGAGAATGGGGAAGTTCGACGGGAGGAAAATATTCAGAGTAACAGAGGCATTGAACAACTAGGTGCGGGTGAGACTCAGCATCATTTCCAGAAACCTAGTAAGCCAAAGACAGGTTCCTTTGTTGAAGTGGTCAAGAATAGTAAACCGGTAAGCAATGGTGCTGGATCGCACCGCATTGTCTTAACTTATGAGGCAGCCGTTAGTGACATGGAGAAGCTTCAGCAAGCTTTTGTAGAGATTGTTAAGGAACCCGGTATGGCGTACAATATTCAGAATTCTTTCCATCGACAGGGGTATTTTGGGGTTAAAGTCACTCCTTTAGGAGCCAACTTATGTCTCTTACAAGGTTAAGAGGAAGGTGAGGTTCAGGCTTTAATAGAAGATGCTAAAGATTGGTTGGATCAATGGTTCAAAGAGATTAGGACTTGGGATCCCAAGGACATCGATGTAGAACGAACTATTTGGTTACAAATTTATGGTATCCCCTCGCATGCTTGGAATGAGGTGTTCTTTGCCCAAATAGTAAAACCTTGGGGAACATTTATTAATGAAGATGAAGGCAATCTCAAGAAAATTACTATGGATGTGGCTCGCCTTATGATTCGCACATCTTGTCCACATGTTATTGATGAATTCATTGATGTTAAGGTGAATGGTGTTATTTTTCATCTTCGTGTTTTAGAAGATTCGTATGGACCTATGCGCATTATGGTTACACAAAATCAACGACAAGATGGGAGAGACGACGAGGTTTCGGAGGATGAGGAGGAGGAGGAAGAATTGGCGCCGGGGTTGTGGGCGGAGGAGGAGGTGGCGGAGAGAGAAGCGGAGGATCAAGAGGAGACACCTTTGGCTATCACTACAGCTTGTAACACAAATCAAGTTGTTATTTTTTCACCGGGTTCAAACTTGGGCAGCAACAAAGATCAGGAGGATTGTGGTGACAATTCTAATTGTTTGGAAGCTTCGAAGAATGGACAGGGTTGTAGGTTACTAGCGATCGGTCTTGAGGTTGCTGTAGGTGAGCCACAAATTTCCACCGACACTAATTTATCTATGACAGGGGGTGTGGTGCGAACTTTGAGTCAGTCAGAAAATTTGGGTTCGGACCATCTTTTGTTTTCATCGGATATCGAAGGAGGGGGAGTAAGACATCAAACGGGTTGTGTCTACAGTGATGGACCTAGAAGTGTTTACTTTAGGCTGAATAATGTTGATCCAAAAGCTCCTCAGGACAGGGTGGTGGCATCTAAAATCTCTTCTGGTAAAGATGCACACCAAGTTCACCCCTTACCTCTGAAAGTTAGAAAAAACAAAAAACTATTCAGAGTTTGAATTTATCGGTGCCGGATTCTGTTTTCTCCAGTTCGGCTCTTCGGGGAGGTAAATTCACTGAGGAGGTGTCTTCTGGCCGAGGAGCTATTGTAGAAGTAGGTGCTGTCTGTAACCCTCCTATCCGCGGTCGGTCTAACAAAAAACCATCCAACTCCTTGTTCTCGGCAGGAACTATTCTTTGTTGTAGTTCGCTCGGTTCGTCAGATATTCGTAATTGCAATCGTCGATTCATAGAGAAACATGATTATGTTACTGCTCAGAAGGTTTGGGAGTTAGCTATCGAGCTAGGAGTGGTAGTTGCGGAGAAGGAAAGCTACATAGATAAAATTCTGCTCAATGAGAAAAATGATGAGGTTATAAGAATTCAGAGGGAGCAACTCTTGCAATTTCATCCATGAAGATTGTATCTTTTAATTTGAGGGGTTGGGGTGATTTGGCAAAGCGTCGTCGTTTATGCTCCTTTTTACAATTAGGTGCATTCGAGATGTGTCTTTTACAAGAAACAAAACGAACAGACTTTTCGGATTCTATGATTCATAGTCTTTGGGGTCATAAAGATGTTGAATGGGTAGCGCTAAAATCAAATGGTTTGTCTGGTGGATTACTTTCTATCGATAATAAAGCATTATTTTCTTTTTTCTATAGTTTTTCTGGTTCTGGCTTCCTGGGTATTTGCGTGAAGTGGAAAGAGAAGTTGTTATATATTGTTAATATATATTCACCATGTTCGTGGTCGGGGAAACGTAAATTATGGCAAGACATGCTTGATTTTAAACTGAACAATGACAATGGAGAATGGTGTTTAGGGGGTGATTTCAATGCTATATCTAACATCGGGGAACGACACGGACGTGGTAGTGTTGGGAGTCACTCGGAGAGGAGAGAATTTTCGGCTTTTATGGTGGCTTTTGAAGTGATCGATATTCCTGTGTTAGGAAAGCAATTTATTTGGTTTAATTCAGACAGTTCGGCTATGAGTCGATTGGATCGTTTTCTCTTATTGGATGGCTTCATTCATCACACAGGTATTTCTAATCAATGGGTGGGTAATCGTGATATTTCATATCATTGTCCCATTTGGTTAGAATGCTCTACTTTAAATTGGGGCCCTAAATCTTTCACATTCAATAATTGTTGGGTTGATCATCCAAATTTTTTAGAGATTGTGAATAATTTTTGGGATAGTTTAGAGATTTCAGGTAAAAAGGACTTTATCCTAAAGGAGAAATTGAACCAGTTGAAGGAAGCATTGAGGAAATGGAATAAAGAAGTTTTTGGTTTTACGGGCCTTGGCCTTTATAATACGGTGAAAGAATTAAATGAGGTTGAGGACTTAATTGCGAATGGCGATGTTGACCCTTCTACTCTTAACTCAAAGGACTTAGTACGTAAGTTCTGGCAGCAAGTCCATTCTAAGGAGAGTTTGCTTCAACAAAAATCTAGATCGAAGTGGATTCAAGAAGGTGACGCTTATTCCCGATTTTTTTCATTCTAGTATCAAAGGACTGCGGCGTCGTAATCAAATTGTGAGATTAAAAAAGGGAGATAATTGGTTGGAAGGTGTAAATCAAATAAAATCAGAGGCGCGAAATCATTTCTCTAAGCATTTCGCGGAAGATTGGAATTCTAGGCAGTTTGTTCAAGATATCAATTTTAAGTCGTTATCTGTCGAGGATAATGAGTTGCTTTTAGCCCCTTTTGATGAAGCCGAAGTGAAAGATGTTATATGGAGTTGTGACGGTAATAAGAGCCCGGGTCCGAATGGTTTCAATTTAAAAAATTTCAAAGTCTGTTGGCATATTATTAAAAAAAAAGTGCTGAATTTTTTGGGGGAGTTTCATGAGAAAGCAGTGCTTCCTAAGGCTTTGACATCATCCTTTCTGACTCTGATACCTAAGAAGAATCATCCGCAGGATTTATTTGACTATCGGCCCATTTGTTTGATTCGTAGTGTGTACAAAATTCTCTCTAAAATTTTGGCTAATCACTTGAAACGGGTATTGGAGAAAATTATAACTAAGTGTCAATCGGCTTTTCTTCCCGGTAGACAAATTTTAGATGGTGTACTGGTTCTTAATGAAATTATCGACCTCGCTACTTGAATGAAGGATAGCTGCTTATTGTTTAAAGTGGATTTTGAGCGAGCTTATGACACTGTTAGTTGGAAATTCCTGGAGCGTATAATGGCCAAGATGAGTTTCTCAGAATGTTGGTTAAAATGGATGAGAGCTTGTATCTTCGAGAGTTCGATGTCAGTGTTGATCAATGGCAGTCCGACCGAGGATTTTGTTGTGGGAAGAGGACTTCATCAGGGTGATCCTCTTTCCCCGTTTTTATTTTTGATTGTCGCGGAAGGTCTGACAGGGATGATGAATAAAGCAGTGGAGAAAGGAAAATTCAGGTGTTATAAGATCAACGACAATCTTCATTTTTCTTTGTTACAGTTTGTCGATGACACTATTATATCGGGTGAAGGCAGTTTGGAGATTATTTGGACTATCAAATCTTTGCTTCGCGTCTTCGAATTGGTTTCCGGTTTAAAGATTAATTTTGTGAAGAGCAAGCTCTACGGTATTAACATTGATAATAGTTTGTTGAACGCGGGAGCTGCTTTTCTTTCGTGCAAAATAGCAAGAGTTCCCTTTAAATATTTGGGTATCCCGGATGGAGCTAACCCGCGTCGTCGAGAGACTTGGAAGACTATTCCGGAGGCCTTGACCAAGCGGTTAAATTCGTGGACGGGTCTTCACCTTTCTTATGGAGGTAGGTTAACTTTAATCAACTCAGTCTTGGAAAGTATGCCGTTATATTTCTTCTCCTTCTTTAAGGCTCCTTGTTGCTTTATAAAAGATATTGAGAAAATTCAGCGGACGTTTTTGTGGGGAGGCAATTTAGATGAGAAGAAGATTAGTTGGGTTAAATGGGACCAGGTGTGGCTACCTAAGAAGAACGGAGGCTTAGGGGTAAAAAACCTCGAATTATTTAATCTTGCCTTGTTGAGTAAATGGAGATGGAGGCTTTTGAACCATGACAACGCCATTTGGAATTATTTTCTTCGTCACAGATATGGGCACCTTCCTTCCTCATTATTGGGCAATAGTGATTTAATTTCAGGCGGCATTTCGTCGTTTTGGTGGCGTGATGTTATCAGCTCCGGAAAAAACTGTAATGCTGATTGGTTTAAATCTAATATTGGATGTCGTGTTGGTAATGGTAACGATATAGAATTCTGGCACTTTAAATGGCAGGGCAATCAAGTTTTTGCGACTTGTACCCGGATTTGTATGTTCTGGAGGCGCATAAATATGCAAAGGTCGCTGAGCGTATAGATGGTTCTTGATCGGTACCAAGATCTAAATGGGATTGGCTTCAACCGTTGGACGAGATTGGCACGCAATGCCTTGCGGAACTGGAAGTATTGCTTGCTGATTTTTCTTATCAGTCGATCGATCCCGCCCATTGGCGTTGGATTCCAGAAGGTAATGGTATTTTTTCGGTTAAATCCAGTTATGCTTGTTTGTTATCTTCACAACAGGTTGAGCCGTTGGACACCAATGTGTTGGATGCTCTTCAACGTGTTTGGAGAACGGATGTTCCTTCTAAAATTAATTTTTTCGGGTGGAGATTAATTTTAAATAGACTACCTACAAGGGCTGCTCTTAACCATAGAGGGGTGTTGATTAATCCACTTGACCTGTCTTGTGCCTTCTGTTGTCAACATATTGAGGATTGCACACACCTGTTTTTTTCTTGTTCATTCTCTAACAGACTTTGGAATAACGTGCTGCTTTGGCTTGGTAAATCAGTCTCATCAGGCTTAACAGATATCACCCATTTTTTATCTTTCAGTGATCTTTTTAATGTCAAAGATAAGGGACGCATCCTTTATTTGGTCTGGTTGGCAACAACTTGGAATTTATGGAAAACTTGCAACAATGTCATTTTTAACGGGGGTATTCCAGATGAATCAACGCTTTTAGCAGATATTAAGCTTACTTCTTGGGTTTGGTACTCTCATCGGTATGGTCGTAAAGCTTGTATCCATTTCCTTAGTTGGTGTATAGATCCGATGATTTGTATTCTGAACTCGTGATATATTTGTCCTTTGTCGTAAGGGATTGAATACCCCTAGTACTCCCTTATAATACCATTTGCTTATAAAAAAAAACAAATAAACAGTATGTGGGCACAAACACAAACACATACATAGATGAATAAAAATAAAAGATAAAAGAATTTAATAATAGATATTTTTATAATAAACAAATAATGTGATTTATTTATGCTTCTACCTATATTAGACTTTCTTGGTAAAGGTGTTTCTAATTCATAATAATTGATACGATAACCAAATCATTATCTAGCTTGTTCGTTTTGAAAGAAAAAAGAGTTTCTTAATTTTATTTTTTATTTTTAGTGATAGTTATTCTCCTAGTAAAAAAAAGTTTGGTGAATCTTAATTAAAATATGAATTTGAAATAATTATTTAACATTTATAAGTTAAAATATTGCCAAACTTAATTTAAATTCTTTTGTGAGGATTTTAAAAGAAACAAATTTTCAATTGATTGGACATTATAATTTGTTGATGAATTCTTCGGTACACACCATTTAATTGGGAAATTTTAAAAGAAATAAATTTTTAATTGTTAAAATGAACACTTCTATTAGATTTATAAATAGTTTTTATTATTTTTTAACTTATCTAAATTATCTACATCAACATATAACGGTAAATATCTTTAAATTATCGAAAAGTTGTGTAGAAAAAAAAACCTAGTTTTTTTAGTAAATAAAAAAATAGTTAAAAAACAATATTACACTATTTTAGGAACGTTTGTGGTTTTTGATGGGATGGGATGGGACTGTATTTTATTTTTGTTATAAATATATATTTGATGTTTTTAAAAAAGTAAATATTTAAACAAACAATAAGTCAGTTCTTCTTAGTCAAAAATAAAAATAAAAAATCGTTCTTTTTTCATTTTTAAAAAAAATATCAGATATATATTAAAATAAAACTTAATCCCCCAAAATCTTTTGTTCTAAAATCTTTCAAAATTCATTTCGTAATAATATAAGAACTATGTAACAAAAAAAATGGTAAAAGAAATAAAAAAAAATGATAAAAGAACGATGTTAAAGAGAGGAGAAAAAAGAAAAGGGTAAATTTAAGGGTGGTGATGATCAAACATGAAAAACATGAGGGAAAAAAATTTTAGAGGATCCATTCACGTTACAAGGTACCACTTTTGTTACAATGAATCCCCTCACAGCTGGACCGAACATTGTGACTTAATTATGGCAATCCTGGACCCTAATTATTTTTTATTTTTTTATAATCTTGCACCCTAATTATAAGGTGGTCCTATTAGACGGAAGAAATGTTAAACAAGTCTCACATCGGTTGTAAGATGGACTGAATATGTGTTTATAAAGTGCGGGCGATTGTCATCATACAAGTCGATTTTGTAGGGTTGAGTTAGATCCAATACTCAATTCTAAGAAGATAGAACAACTAAACAATTTTGTTGTCAGGTAAATTAGTGGTCAGAAATTTCACATTTAAAGTAGCTGATTAGTGGGGTGTTCGGGTTTCAAACCCTCCCCTATATATAAAATACAACATTTCTTACAAATTGAGCTTATCTCATAAGAACAAGAACAACTGAACTTTATTTTTACCTTTTTTTTGACAATCAACAACTTATATCATTTCATTATTCAATAAAGATGTAATACGAAGAGGTAATAAATCAAAAGTACAGCGACTAGACCAAGAAATGACCGCCCTTGCAAGCGTATGAGCCACTATATTCGTTTGTCGCTTAATAAACTTAACCACAAAGTTTGAATTGAGAGACATCACATTCTTAATATTACAAATTAAGTAACTAAATTCAGAGTTACCGCCACGTAATTTGGGAATAGCATCCACCACATTCTTTGAATCCGATTCAAACATGACGTGTGTGACTCCTCTATATTCCATTTCTTTAATAGCTTCCAATAAGGCAATTGCTTCTCCTTCAACTATGGAACTTTATTTTTACCTATATAACGGCATTTGGGAAAAAAGTATCACGGATGGTAGAGTTTGTCTAAAATAAACTTCTCATAAATGTCTAAAGGAAGAATGCTAAACATTTTTTTTGACTAAAAATGCTAAACATTTGTAAATGCATACTTTTTTTTTCCTATAATTAGAGAAGGACAATTTAGGTTTTACGGGGATCCGATTTCTCTAAAGTGAACAATTTATAAAGATAAAAATTATTAGTACAATGTAACAAATTGTTCAGAACTCCTAACTCAATTGACAAATTGCCTAAATTATTAGGTCGGATGTCATGATCGAGATTCGATCCTTGATGTCACATCCCGTTTTTATTTAATTATTTATTTGATTTGATTTATTTATTTAAATTCCATATTGTGTGATTTATTTAAATATGTGGCTTCTAGTGTAGTGGTGTGATTAGCATAGTAGTGTTTTTAGGAGGTGTGAATTGAGAATTTGACTGGGCTTATAAGGAAGGGCAATTTAGTAATTTGAGGGGGGATTAACCTAGGTATAAGTTTGGAAACTTAGTGAGAGAAAGTTGTTTGTCACATTTTGTGAAGAATTAGAGAGAGAAGATCTAGAGAAGAAGGAGAGGAGAAGAACATAGAAGAGGAGCTAAGATAGAGATTTGGAGGAGCTCATTCTTGAAGAATTGGAGGTAAGAGAGTAGTTTCATATAATTTGTGGGTGATAAAGAGGGAGGAGAAATCATGTTATCTTTGCCCAAACCCTCTCACCCTTTGCTATGCCTAAAGTTAGCATTTTTATGTGTTTATATGAATTAAGATGCTTCCTTTTGTAATGATTTCGTGATATCTATACTATGTGATGCTAAAAATACTTGTTGATGATTTCAATTTTTAGAATCCAAGTATGTTCCTATGAAATTATGAGTTTTTGAGTTTTGAATGAAAAATATGCATAATCTTCGATTGGTGATGATTTTGGTGTTTGTAAGAGATGAAACTTGTACTTCTATGTATGATAACATGTTTATAATCTAAAGAAAACATCTTTTTAAAACTGGAACATGTTTTGGGTGATTTGGTGGTGGAATCCGAACAGCCACGAAAACAGAGCAAAAATTCTGGGCACTCGTCGCTGAGCGAGAGCTAGCGAGGGAACTTGCTGGGCTCGCCAGTGCTCGCCAGCCAGCCCTGTTCTGTCTGACTTGCTTCGCTACAGCGAGAGCTAGCGAGCGCATGGCGAAGGTTGCCAGACTTGCTCGCTAGGACTCGCTAGATGCGAGGAAGCTTCTGACTTGCTTCGCCAGAGCTCGCCTAGCGAGAGCTAGTGAAGGCAGTCAGATTTATTTTATTATTAATTGATGATGGTGATGGTTTGGTGTATAGGTTGCTAGTCTTATAGAGATACATAAATGATGATAATATTTCTATATGAAGGTTATGTGATGGATGATGATAAATTGAATTGATCTCAATTATGTGTATGTGTTTGAATGTATATGATATGATAAGATGGATGATGATGTTTTTCATATACTTGTTGAATATGCTTATATGTGTATGAAATATTGATGGTGAGTTGGTGATATCATGTATTAATACATGAAGTGTTGGTGAATATATATAAATTGATTTATATTGATGAAATATCGTGACACGTCATTCATGCATAAGTTATGTCAATTGATGGTGATGATAGATGGTGAAGAGGATTCTTGTATCCTATATTGATGGTGATATGGTACCACATGTAGACGTGTCTAGGATATACATGAAGGTGACATTAGATGCATGAGGAAGGTGAACCATATTTGTGTTGATTTGATAATGATATTATACTTGAATAATGGTGTTCTCATTGATTGTGCATTTATCTTGTTGATTGTTACATACAGATTGATTATATGTGTGTACCTTGTTGATAGTGATGAATTGGTATTGCATGTGTGTTGGTTATGCGGATAGTGAATGAATGTATATATGTATGCATTGTATATGTTGAGTTGGATTTAATGTTAGTAATTTACTTCCATTTATTTCAATGCCAATTATATGTACTAACTCTATATTTCTTTTATAATGGATCGTTGGGCGATTCAGATTCTCAGGCGTGAGGATTTGCTTTGCTTGCTTAGGAGGAGTACCCGACATTGTTGCCAAGTATTCGGGGGTGAGGATATGTGTCTTACTATTAGTGTAGTACCCGTGTCCATTGCTCTGAAGGATTTGTAACACCATGTTGGGGTTTATCTTATTTATTGGGTTTTGCCTAGTGTCGTTTTTAGACCTTGTTTATGTATGATGGTGTAATGCTTATGCCAAGCACTTAATTTCCTATTTATTTGATGATGAGATATTGGTAGGTGATTTATGTGAATGTTGGTTTAGTATCGTGAAACTTAATGAATATTCAGTCGTTGACTTATTTATGATTTTATTATATGAATCATGACTTGTATGATGAGGTCTTATTATTATTTCCGCTGCAATGAATGTGATGAGCATGATATATGTTTGGCTTATATGCTATCGTTGATTGATGATTTTCACATGTAACGCTCTTCTTGTGTCTACTTGCGTTTTATTTATTTATTCGGTCTTGATTTTGGGTAGATATAAGTAGGGTATTACAATTGGTATCAGAGCAAGGTCGATTCATTGGAATCAATTAGGCTTAGTAACCCGTTGTACAACATGTGTAGGTTGCACTGTTTGTACTTTTGTTGTAACGTTTGTTTGTTGATTGGAATTGACTGTTCAGGACCATGACGTCGGCACGTGCTAATGCTCAGATCGCGGAGTCACTTGTTACTTTGACTCATCTTTTGGCAAGAGGTGATGATCCGGCTAGGGATGGAGAGAAGCGCTTGGATAGATTTTTGAAGCACAAGCCATCTTTCTTTGTTGGAGGTTTTAACCCGAATGGAGCGGTTAAATGGGTTGAAGAAGTTGAGATTATCTTTGATGCTATGGAGTGTGCTAATGAGAACAAGCTTGCATTGGGAACCTATGTACTTAGGGAGGAGGCAAACCAATAGTGGAAGAATGCTAAGTTGAGACTAGGAGGTGGAGGTGTTGTCATCACTTGGGAGATGTTCAAACGGGAATTCTTTAACAAGTATTTTCCGGCGGATGTGAAGAATAAGAAAGTGGTAGAGTTCATGAAGTTAGAACAAGGGAACATGTCGGTAGCGGAGTATGCGGCTAAGTTTGAGTCCTTGTGTGCTTTTAGTCCTCACTACAATACCCCGGAGGCGGAGAACGACAAATGTGTTAAGTTTGAGAGTGGTCTACGCCCCGACATCAAGCATATCATTGGATTTGCGGAGATTAGAAACTTCACTACTTTGGTGGCTAAGGCTAGAATTTGTGATGAAGATGGGAAAGCTAAGAGCAACTACTTCAAGGCGGTTAGAGGAAAGAGGTTAGAGGAAAGAGTCAAGACCGTGTCAAGCCTTATGAGGTTAGGGAAAAGGAAGTGCTAGAGGTGGAAAGGGAAAAGAGAAAATGGATAATGACAAGTGCTATAGGTGTGGCAAGATTGGACACCGTTCTTTTGAGTGTAAGAAGGATATGGATGTGTGCTATCATTGTGGGAAGGAAGGACATAAGTCTAAAGAGTGCAAGGCGAATACTCCTACTTGTTTTAATTGTGGTGAAGAAGGTCACAAGAGTCCGGAATGTAAGAAGCCAAAGAAGGTTACCGGGAAGGTGTTTGCTTTGAATGGAGAAGGAGCTGATCAAGTTGATAATCTCATTAGAGGTACGTGTTTCATTCATGACACTCCTTTAATTGCGATTATTGATACCGGAGCAACACATTCTTTTATTTCTATGGATTGTATGAAGCGTTTGAATATTCCTGTTTATGAAATGTCTGGTTGTATGAATATTGAGACTCCTGCTAGTGGTTCGGTTATTACTCATCTTGTATGTCGTAATTGTCCTGTCTCTGTGTTTGGTAGACATTTTGGTATGGATTTGGTATGTATTCCACTTAGTGGTATTGATGTTATCTTTGGGATGAACTGGTTAGTCTTTAACCAAGTTCATATTAACTGTTGTGAGAAGACTGTGATTTTCCCGAAGTCGGAAGGAAGTTTGTCCTTGATGAATGGAGAGGAGGTGAAGGAATCTTTGAATGATCACGGAGTGTTGTTCATGGTGTTTGGATCATTGAAGCTTGAAGGTGGAGTTAAGTTGGAAGAGATACCAGTTGTTAGTAAATTTTCGGATGTATTTCCGGAAGATATATCTGATTTGCCACCTGAAAGAGAAGTTGAGTTCGGTATCGATTTAGTACCTAGTACTAGCCCGATATCAATGGCACCGTATCGTATGTTGGCATCGGAATTGAACGAATTGAAAAAGCAACTCGAAGAGTTATTGGAAAAGAAGTTCATACGTCCAAGCGTGTCACCTTGGGGTGCACCAGTGTTGTTGGTTAAGAAGAAGGAAGGGAGTATGAGGTTGTGCATTGATTATCGTCAGTTGAATAAGGCAACAATCAAGAATAAGTATCCACTTCCGAGGATAGATGATTTCATGGATCAACTAGTTGGAGCTTGTGTGTTTAGCAAGATTGATTTGAGGTCTGGATACCATCAGATAAGAGTGAAGACGGAGGATGTTCCTAAGACTGCTTTCAGAACAAGGTATGGTCATTATGAGTATACAGTGATACCTTTTGGAGTTACGAATGCCCCTGGTGTTTTCATGGAGTACATGAATAGGACCTTTCATTCATTTTTGGATAAGTTTGTGGTAGTGTTCATTGATGATATTTTGATTTATTCTAAGTCGGAGGAGCAACACAAAGAGCATTTGAGAATTGTATTACAAGTTTTGAAAGAGAAGAAATTGTATGCCAAATTGTCTAAGTGTGAATTTTGGTTGGAAGAAGTAAGTTTTCTTGGTCATGTAATTTCTAGTGGAGGTATAGCAGTGGATCCTGCAAAAGTTGATGCTGTAATGAAATGGGGAACACCTGAGTCTGTTTCTGAGATAAGAAGTTTTCTTGGATTAGCTGGTTACTATAGAAGGTTCATTGAGGGATTCACGAAGATGGCGTTACCGTTGACTTTGTTGACTCGGAAAGATCAAGCATTTGTTTGGGATGAGAAGTGTGAGAAAACGTTTCAAGAGCTTAAAAAGAAATTGACTACCGCGCCTGTGTTGATTTTGCCTGATGCCAAGGAATCATTTGTAGTGTACTGTGACGCATCGAAGTTGGGACTTGGTGGTGTACTCATGCAAAAAGGAAAAGTTGTAGCTTATGCATCTCGTTAGTTGAAGGTTCGTGAGAGGAACTACCCCACCCATGATTTGGAGTTAGCGGCCGTAGTATTTGCTTTGAAGGTATGGAGGCACTACTTGTATGGGTCAAGATTTGAAGTGTTTAGTGATCACAAGAGTTTGAAGTATTTGTTTGATCAGAAAGAATTGAATATGAGGCAACGAAGATGGTTGGAATTCTTGAAGGACTATGATTTTGAGTTGAGTTATCATCCTGGAAAAGCTAATGTGGTGGCAGATGCTTTGAGTCGGAAGTCATTGCACATGTCATCGCTTATGGCAAAAGAGTTGGAGTTTATTGAAGAATTTAGAGACTTGAGTTTTGTATGTGAAGTCACCTCCAATAGTGTGAAGTTGGGAATGTTGAAGTTAACCAACCCTTTTCTTGAGAAGATTAAGGAATGTCAAAAAGAGGATGAGAAATTGATGAAGAGAGTGGCACTAGTAATTGAAGGACAAGAGAATGATTTTAAGATTGATGAGAATGGAGTAGTGAAATTCCGAGGAAGAGTTTGTGTACCCGAGTTAAAGAAAATGATTTTTGATCAAGGTCATAAAAGTGGATTAAGTATTCATCCTGGATTGGTTAAGATGTATCAAGACTTGAAGAAGTTATTTTGGTGGCCTAAAATGAAGAAGGAAATTGCAGAATATGTGTATGCTTGTTTGGTTTGTCAGAAATCGAAGATTGAACATAAGAAACCGTCTGGTCTGTTGCAACCGTTGTTCGTACCGGAATGGATATGGGATAGTATTGCTATGGATTTTGTTGGAGGGTTACCAAAGACGACAAAAGGGAATGAAGTGATTTGGGTTGTAGTCGATCGTTTGACGAAGTCGGCGGATTTTATTGCTATCAAGATTGGAACGTTGGTACCCAAGTTAGCAGAGATTTATGTTGAGCAGATTATAAGATTACATGTATTCCATCTAGTATTGTGTCAGATAGAGATCCGAAGTTCACTTCTAGATTTTGGGAAAGCTTGCAAGAAGCGTTGGGAACTAAGTTGAGGTTGAGCTCTGCTTATCACCCTCAGACGGATGGTCAATCCGAAAGGACGATTCAATCTTTAGAAGATTTGTTGAGAGCGTGTGTTTTGGAACAAGGAGAAAGTTGGGATTCATGTTTACCTTTGATCGAGTGTACCTACAATAATAGTTTTCACACAAGTATCAGAATGGCTCCTTTTGAAGCTTTGTATGGGAGAAGATGTCGTACGCCCCTTTGTTGGTATGAATCCGGTGAGACTGTAGTTTTGGGTCCCGATATTGTACAAGAGACTACGGAGAAGATTAGAATGATTCGAGAGAAGATGAAAGCATCTTAGAGTCGGCAGAAAAGTTACCATGATAAGAAGAGGAAGGATGTGGAATTCCAAGAGGGAGATCATGTGTTCTTTAAAGTGACTTCTACTACCGGTGTGGGGAGATCATTGAAGTCTAAGAAGTTGACATCGAAGTTCATTGGACCGTACCATATTCCAGAGAGGATTGGAAAGGTAGCTTATCGGATTGCTTTGCCGGTAACACTATCTAATTTACATGATGTGTTCCATGTGTCACAATTAAGGAAATATGTTTCGGATCCATCTCATGTAATTGAATCGGATGATATCCAAATGAAGGATAATTTGACTATTGAGACTATTCCGTTAAGAATTGAAGGAAGAGAAGTGAAGAAGTTAAGGAATAAAGAGATTGCATCGGTGAAAGTTATTTGGGGAGGTCCCGCGGGAGAGAATGCAACTTGGGAGTTGGAGAGCAAACTGAAGAGTTCGTATCCCGATTTGTTTTCAGGTAAAATTTTCGAGGGCGAAAATTCTTTAAGGGGGGTAGAGTTGTCACATCCCGTTTTTATTTAATGATTTATTTAGATTCCATATTGTGTGATTTATTTAAATATGTGGCTTCTAGTGTAGTGGTGTGATTAGAATAGTAGTGTTTTTAGGAGGTGTGAATAGAGAATTTGAGTGGGCTTATGAGGAAGGGCAATTTTGTAATTTGAGGGGGGATTAACCTAGGTATAAGTTTGGAAACTTAGTGAGAGAAAGTTGTTTGTCACATTTTGTGAAGAATTAGAGAGAGAAGGTCTAGAGAAGAAGGAGAGGAGAAGAACATAGAAGAGGAGCTAAGATAGAGATTTGGATGAGCTCATTCTTGAAGAATTGGAGGTAAGAGAGTAGTTTCATATAATTTGTGGGTGATAAAGAGGGAGGAGAAATCATGTTATCTTTGCCCAAACCCTCTCACCCTTTGCTATGCCTAAAGTTAGCATCTTTATGTGTTTATATGAATTAAGATGCTTCCTTTTGTAATGATTTCGTGATATATATACTATGTGATGCTAAAAATACTTGTTGATGATTTCAATTTTTAGAATCCAAGTATGTTCATAAGAAATTATGAGTTTTTGAGTTTTGAATGAAAAATATGCATAATCTTCGATTGGTGATGATTTTGGTGTTTGTAAGAGATGAAACTTGTACTTCTATGTATGATAACATGTTTATAATCTAAAGAAAACATCTTTTTAAAACTGGAACATGTTTTGGGTGATTTGGTGGTGGAATCCGAACATCCACGAAAACAGAGCAGAAATTCTGGGCACTCGTCACTGAGCGAGAGCTAGCGAGGGAACTTGCTGGGCTCGCCAGTGCTTGCCAGCCAGCCCTGTTCTGTCTGACTTGCTTCGCTACAGCGAGAGCTAGCGAGCGAATGGCGAAGGTTGCTAGACTTGCTCGCTAGGACTCGCTAGATGCGAGGAAGCTTGTGACTTGCTTCGCCAGAGCTCGCCTAGCGAGAGCTAGCGAAGGCAGTCAGATTTATTTGATTATTAATTGATGATGGTGATGGTTTGGTGTATAGGTTGCTAGTCTTATAGAGATACATAAATGATGATAATATTTCTATATGAAGGTTATGTGATGGATGATGATAAATTGAATTGATCTCAATTATGTGTATGTGTTGGAATGTATATGATATGATAAGATGGATGATGATGCTTTTCATATACTTGTTGAATATGCTTATATGTGTATGAAATATTGATGGTGAGTTGGTGATATCATGTATTAATACATGAAGTGTTGGTGAATATATATAAATTGATTTATATTGATGAAATGTCGTGACACATCATTCATGCATAAGTTGTGTCAATTGATGGTGATGATAGATGGTGAAGAGGATTCTTGTATCCTATATTAATGGTGATATGGTACCACATGTAGACGTGTCTAGGATATACATGAAGGTGACATTAGATGCATCAGGAAGGTGAACTATATTTGTGTTGATGTGATAATGATGTGATACTTGAATAATGGTGTTCTCATTGAATGTGCATTTATCTTGTTGATTGTTATATACAGATTGATTATATGTGTGTACCTTGTTGATAGTGATGAATTGGTATTGCATGTGTGTTGGTTATGCGGATAGTGAATGAATGTATATATGTATGCATTGTATATGTTGAATTGGATTTAATGTTAGTAATTTACTTCCATTTATTTCAATGCCGATTATATGTACTAACTCTCTATTTCTTTTATAATGGATCGTTGGGCGATTCAGATTCTCAGGCGTGAGGATTTGCTTTGCTTGCTTAGGAGGAGTACCCGGCATTGTTGTCAATTATTCGGGGTGAGGATATGTGTCTTACTATTAGTGTAGTACCCGTGTCCATTGCTCTGAAGGATTTGTAACACCATGTTGGGGTTTAGCTTATTTATTGGGTTTTTCCTAGTGTTGTTGTTAGACCTTGTTTAAGTATGATGGTGTAATGCTTATGCCAAGCACTTAATTTCCTATTTATTTGATGATGAGATATTGGTAGGTGATTTATGTGAATGTTGGTTTAGTATCGTGAAACTTAATGAATATTCAGTCGTTGACTTATTTATGATTTTATTATATGAATCATGACTTGTATGATGAGGTCTTATTATTATTTCCGCTGCAATGAATGTGATGAGCATGATATATGTTTGGCTTATATGCTATCGTTGATTGATGATTTTCAGATGTAACGCTCTTCTTGTGTCTACTTGCGTTTTATTTATTTAATCGGTCTAGATTTTGGGTAGATATAAGTAGGGTGTTACACTTGACTCTCGCTTATGCCCAGTGTTTTAAAAACCGGACCGGTCATCAAATCGGTGAGGGTATCGGGTCACTGGTTCGTTGGTCGAACCGCCGGGTCACTGGTCGAACCGCATGACTAAACCGGATAGAACCGGATAACTCGGTTGAATAAACCAGTATCTATAACAAAACTGTATAGGTATTAAAGTAGGTCGAACCGGATGACTCAGTCTCTAAATAAATATAAAAATATTATGACATCTGAAGAAACTAAAATTATCATAATTTTTTACATTTTTTTTTATATTATTATTATTGGGAGACACCTCCGTAGATAATGCTACATATTTTTTATCAAAAATTTACTTCATCTTTTTGACAAAATAAAATGTTTTCTATAAAAAAGAAAAGTATACTACATATATATGTTGTTGGGCCAAGCCCATTTAAAAGTAAAATAACCCTAATTATATGATGTTTCCCTTTGTTCATTTTCCTTACACTCAGCAGCCGTCATATTCTTTTTTTCCTCCATTCTCATGATATGTGACAACACCATTCTTTCACCTTCTTTATCCTTTTGTCATTTGTTCTTGTTATTACTATGTGTTAAAGACATGTAGGAGAGAACCAAAACTACTTTATCATCTTCTTTTCTCATCTTGTTAGTATTGTGTTCTATCTATGTTTCTTTTTTCTTGATGTTTTCTCACTGTATCTCAGTCTATGTTTCTCTTTCTCATCCTGTTATTTTCGTTTTCTTCATTATGATTCATTGATTCTGCTATATTTTATTTTTTATTTGTGAAAAAAAAGCAGTTAGACCGCCGGTTTTCAAAACCGCCGGTTTTTACCGGTTCGACGGTTTTTACCGGTTTTGTCTGGTTTGACTACTTACCCGGTCCATCAATCAGACCAAACCGCTGCACCCTCCGGTTCCCGGTCCGACCGGCCGGTCCGGTTTTTAAAACACTGCTTATGCCTAATTTTTTTTTATAAAATTTAAATAACAACTATTACGCAACTGCAATTGGGAGAGGGTCGAAATTACTTGATGCTAGAAATGACCCTGAACCAGATTAAAATTGTGGTAAAAGCAAAAAAAATAAAAAATAAATAACAACTATTAATTTTTTCATTCGTCAAAAAAAAAACTATTAATTTTTTCATTTTATACTTTATGCCAGAAGTCTCCCTAATCATTTTTCTATTCCTATAAATATTTTTTTTTTTGTCAAGTAGCTTAATGACTCGAAATTCTTCCCTTAAGGTGGATAAGTGGGATGACCGGTGTTCGAACTCCGGCCCCTTACTTATATAATGCAATGTCCTATCAACTGATCTAAACTCACAGGACTCCTAAATTATTATTATTATTATTATTATTATTATTATTAATTGTGGTGATATCACATTTGATGGTGAGGTACACATATGTTATGATAGTCTTGAAGAAGTTGATGAATAGAACAAAAAGCTCCGATACTAGCTCCGTTATCACATTAGATGGTGAGGTACACACATGTTATGATAGTCTTTAAGCTGATCATTGAAGTAATTGATAAGGGTGACCATGCTTCTATTAAATGGACTGTTGAATATGAGAAGATCAATGAAGATATTGATGCTCCAAATGGCTGGATGGACTATCTTAGCAAATGCACTAGACATATTGATGGTTATCTCCTCAAGGGGGAAAAGGCAGTAAGGCACGACTAGCTCTATAAATCATAAGACAATATCTTAAATAAAGTGTTATGGTCTAATGGGGTTGTTTTTTGTGGACATAATTATAATTATGTGTTAATCTTTATATTTAGTGTGATGTTTGTTTGTATTGGCATGTATATTTGCCTTCTCTTGATCCTTTGTGAAATTCTAGCGTAGTCTAGATGAGGTATCAGATGTGCCCACCTTTACGTCTACAACGTTCAAAGCAGAAGCAATAAACAATAAAAGATAAATAACTGAAAAATAAATAGCGCACTGTGTTGTTAACCCAGTTCGGCGTAAAACACGACCTACTTTGGGGGAAACCAATCCAAGAGAAAATCCACTATGGTAATACTAGTTAGAATTTATCAGCAAACGACCCGTTTACACCTCGTCACCTAGTCACTATCCGTGCTAACTCAATCTAGGACCACCTAGATCAGAGACTCCGTCCCTTATCCTCTTAATCTCACAACCAGCGTGATTGCAACACAATAACAACAACATGGCGAAGACACACTTCAAACATAAATCTAACTCCGTACTTCAAAGCTTAGGAGTAGATTACAAGATTACAACTCAAAACAAACAGTCCTAAGCATGCATCTGGAAGATACACGATAGGCTCACAAATAACAAGAACACGCTAAAACCCTAAGACACAATATGACAACTTACACAGGAGTTTCAGTAACCAAATTAGGTTTTAGGTTTTCAATATTTATAGCCTGAGTTAGCATAGGCTGATCACAAATTTCGGGCTTCACAAATAACATAAATATAGTTCAAATATATTCTTCAAGCAAATCCAACATATTCCTAAAATATAGGCATATCTATAGGAATTTAATCAAATCTCGCATTCTTTAGGAAACCAACCGAAATCCTTGTCTTGGGAACAAGCAAGGTGATTAATGGATATGCTTCACAACAAAAAACGCGTGGTCAAGTTATAAATAGGCGCGCTCATTTTCAGGCTTCAGGATGTTGTTCCAAATGTTTCCACATCTGACCCTACATCTGACTAAATCTTGTTTTTGCAAAATGTAGCCAATTTCAAAAACCAATTCTTCTTAGATGATGCTCACGTTTTACTCCATCACCGAAAATGTCACAAAGCTAGTTGAGTAAGACTTTAAGTCCACTAGGAATTTTTCTACGCCAGTCATATGTCTGGAACAACCACTATCAAAAATACCAATTCTTCTTAGATAATGCTCTAAGTGAGGTATGGACTATCAAACTTACATCCTCCTCCTTGGGCTTCCACTCCTTCTTGGTCTCAACCACTTCAACTTTAGGTATTTGCCTCAGTGATTTTTTAGGATACCCATACAACTTATAGCAGAAAGGTCTTATATGTCCTTTCCTACCACAATAATGACAAACCCATGGTTGAGATTTCCTAGTCTTAGTTTCCTGATGTCGTTTAGGATGGGGTGACATCTTTCTTGGCATAAACTTCAGTCCAGGGTCATATTTCTTATGTTTCTTAAGAGCTTGATAATCATAGCCAATTCCTTTAGTTCGTTTACCAGGAATCTGCTTTTCTAGTATCTCAGCTAACACAATAGTACTACCATGCATCATTACAACTTCCTTTTTCATATCTTTAAGTTCAGAGTTCAGTTGTGTTACCTCATCATTTAGCTCTGAAATTTGAGTCAGGTGTTTATCTCTTTCTGATTGCAGCTCTAGTATGAGTCTCTTTTGATTTTCTTTACTCCTACATAGTTCCGCACTTCTTTGACATATATCTCTATAGGATGCAGCTAGCTCTTCATAAGTCACATCTCCAGTGTTGGATTATGTGTCTGAAGTACATGTTTCAGTTAAGACAGTGATGTGTTTAGAAGTCTCATTCTCAATATCATCATCATATCATCCTCTTCTAATCATGTTGCAGTCATGCTTTTCTTTTGCTTCTTCAGATAGTTTGGACACTCAGCACTTATAATACTTTGTTGCACTAAATAAACCACGACCGACTATTTGGTACTCAGTAAATCAATCTTCTTAGAAAGTCAAGTGATTATTGTGACGTGTTTTAAATAAGTCTCACATTATCACAAGACACATCTTTAACATTCTACTGATATCACTTCCTGGCTTAATAGCGTGGCCAAGGTTTTAAGTTGTGGACCGCATCAGGTGATGCGGCCGCAATATTGCGGATGCGGTAGGCACTGCAACGGTATCGGACCGCAATTGCGGTGTGAACTCAAATCACACGTGATGCTGCAACACAACCGCAACGCAACGGCGTTTTTCCGCAACGCAACGGCGTTTTGACCGCAACAATCATTTATGCCCCAAATCAAGGAAAAGGAGTAAAACAAAAATTAGATCATGTCAAATTCTATTTCAGAAAACAGAAAAAAACAAAAAAATAAAGCAAAAACAAAACTTTTCAGAGAGAATCAGAATCTTAGTTCAAAAAACTTACTTTTTTTCCTTTATGTCCATCCATTTCATTCATTTTAGAATCTCTTTGCCTTAAATCATTGAGTTGTGCTGTGCTGTGAAGAGTTGTAGTGAGGTACTGAGGTGTTCAATTTACTCTGAATTTTCAATGTTTCCTCTCTTCCTTTCCTCTTTTCCATCGATCTGATCTGCTATTTCTCAAGGTATGTTATTTCTAACTACTCATTCATGTTCTTTGCTTTTTTTTCTGGCTTTTTAGGTTTTGTTTGAAAGTGATTTCTAGGTTTTGTCTTTCTTTGGGTGTTTGTTTGAGTGGGTGAGAAAGAGATGCTTAAAGAGAAATAACAAATTTGATAAGAAAATCAATTGGAGAAGCAAATCATGATAGAGAAACAAGATGATTTTGGTGAGAATTGGAAGGGATGATGCTGAGAGAGTGAGGAAGAGGAAGAAGGAAAGCAAATCTGGGAGCAGAGAGAATGGGTTATGAGTCCGTAAGAACAGAACAGAGAGAATGAGAATTTGTTTTTTTTTTTTTTTTGTGTGTTATAACTAAAGTGGTTTTAATTATAATAATTATAAATCTTTTATTTTAGTGGGGGTGGGGGGAAGAATTGAAGTGGAGAAAAAATAGGGGGGAAAACAAAAATTTAGGGGGGAGATTGAAAGTTGAGTAAAAATTGGTAGTGGGGTATTTTTTTTTTATTTCTTTCTAATTTTACAATATACAATATTTATTTATTTTTTTGTAAAAAAAACATATTCTTTTTTATATTTTTTTTAGCCAATTTAATTTTTATATAGTAAGTGATATTTATATTAACTTTTTTTTATTTATTATTTAGATAAATGAAATTAATTTTGATATTTTAAATTTGTAGATGATTATTAGTTTTTTTTTATGTTATTGAGTGACATTTATTTATTATTATATTTAATTTAATAGGTACGATTAAATATACACAATGCCACCAAAAGATGAATTTCCTACAAAAAGATTAGAGGGTGCACCAAGTGATGATATTGGATGGCATTTTTGAACACCCGTGCCTGGAAATAGAAACAACGTTCGTTGTAAACTTTGTAAAGAAATAATAAAAGGTGGCATTACGAGATTGAAGCAACATTTAGCACATATGTCAGGACAGGTCAAACCTCGTGGTAGAGTGAACAAACTAGTTAGGGAAAGTATGATGAAACTTCTACTTGATGCAAAAGCGAAGAAAAATGATTCTAAAAGAAGGAAAGAAGAATTTGAAGAATGTTTAAGAGGAGATGTTGTTGAAGTAGATAATGTGGATCATTCTAGTGATGATCAATTAAGGTTTGCTACACAAGAGAGTCTCAGATCACATCATGATTGGGAAAATAGGCAAAAATCCAGACATGAAACAGGAGGATATCAAAATGTTTATGATCAAGGTGGAAGTTCTCGTGCAAGTGTTAGCGGAGGTGAAAGACCAGAAGATCTAAATTTTTCTTTGAGGTCTACCAACATTGATCTTGTGAGGACCAAAAGCATGAAGCAGCCTAAAGTCAATAAAGGCATGCTAAGCACATGGAGGAAGAAGCTTGGACAGGCTGTAAGCAAATTTATAATTTACGAGCGTTTGCCCATGAATTTATCTAATTCTCCCTGGTTGCATAATTTGATTTTTGTAGCGTCTGAGGTGGGAAAAGCTAAATTCCCAACTCCTTATGAAATCTCAAATGTGTATCTAGAGGCTGAATATGAAGAAATGAAGAAATGGATAACTATAATGAGAAAAACATGGAAACAAAAAGGGGCAACAATAATGTGTGATGGTTGGACAGACAGTATCAACCACTCTCATATTATGAATTTTTTAGTGTATTGTGAAAAAGGAACAGTGTTTTGGAAATCAGTTGATGCTTCCGATGTTGATAGTAGAAACACAGACTACTACTTTCAATTATTGGATAAAGTTGTGGAAGAAATTGGCGAAGAATTTATTGTTCAGGTGGTTACAGACAATGAAGGTGCACTAAAAGCAGCCGGTCACAAACTAATGGAAAAGAGGCCACACTTGTATTGGTCTTCTTGTGCGGCTCATTGTTTAGATCTTTGCTTAGAGGATATAGGGGAAAAAAAATATACAAAAGTTATTAAGTGAAGCAAAGCTGGTGACAACATTCATCTACAACCATACATATATTGTGAGTCTCATGAAAAAATATACTGGAGGCAGAGAGATTATTCGTCCTGGGGTAACCCGATTTGCAACACAATTTCTATCAACTTCAATCAATTGTGAAACAGAAGGAAGGTCTGGAAAACATGTTCCATTCGGAAGAGTTTCGAAAAACGAAATATGGTAAAGAGAAGAGTGGGCCAGGATATGAAGCAAAGAAAATTGTTTCGAGCAAGGACTTTTGGAGTAAGGCTAACGACATATTGAAGGTGTAAGAGCCTATTGTTCATGTTTTGAGACTAGTTGATGGTGACGAGAAATCAACAATGGGTTTCCTATACGAAGCCATTGATCGAGCAAAACAAGCAATTCAACAAAATTCTCGTTATCATTCCACCTATAATGATATAATTGACAAGCGTTGGAAATTCATGCATTCTGATCTTCATTTTGCTGGTATGTCAAAATCAAATATCTTAAGAATGAGATGTTTCTTGTGATTCTAACATTGTCAATATATTTTAATTTTAATTTATTCATATAATTTTAAAATATTTTTCTTCATGTCATGTAATTCTTTCATGCATTATGCTTATATTTTTTTAGGTTATTTTCTTAATCCACAATTTCAATATGGAGTTGAACATGGAGATGATGTCTATAAGGAAACATTTGAAGGGACGACTAGAGTGATAATGAAATTAGAAAGAAGTATAGATAATCAAATCAAAGCTCTGAATCATGTTAAAAATAAATGTTATATATTAATTTGATAAATTATTTGTTATCAAAATATGTTTACATATTGATGTATTTTGTTATGTTATTTAGTTGACTCTCTACAGAGAAAAGAGTGAATCATTTGGTACACCCCTGGCTCAACAATCTTGGTCAAAGATGACTCCAGGTAAAATACTAATCCATTTTTCATAAGTTACGCAAAGTTAACTTTATTTTTTAATACAACCAATACTTTTTTTTATTGTTTCTTTACAAAGATGCTTGGTGGGAGGTTTGCGGTACATCTGCTCCTGAACTTCAACGTCTAGCTATAAAAGTTGTTAGTCAAACAACTTCTGCTACAAATTGTGAGAGAAATTGGAGTACATTTAATTATATTCACACAAAGACAAGGAATAGGCTGAAGTATAAAAAGTTGCATAAACTTGTCTTCACACATTACAACATGAAGCTGAAAATGAGGCAACAAATGAGGAGAAGTCAAGAAGAAATAGATGCAAGTTTTGATCCTATAAATCTTGACTATATATTTCAAGAAGATCCGTTATCTCAATGGGTAGAAGAGAGAGAAAATCCATTATTGGATGGAGTTCAAAATGCAGAATGGTTGCCAATAGTAGATACAGATGATGAGATTGTGGAAGTTGATGATGATAGCAATGGATCAAATGACAGTGGTGATGGTAGTGGTTTAAGTCCACCAAGCGGTAACAATGGTGATGGAGGTGGTAATGAAGAACCTAACGAAGGTGGTGGTGGTGGTGGTGATGAAGATGCACAAAATGATCCATATGGTGAAACCCCGCCTATTTATAGGCGTTATAGAAACTTGAATGATATGGATCGTTCTGATGGTTCGCTACTTAATACTGGAGAAGATGTGTCCCATTCTAGAAAAGGTAAAAGGAAACAAAATGTTCCACTTGAAGATTCTTCTTCTTCTTCTAGTATTGCTCAGAGTTTTAGTGAATTTGGGATTGGCAATTCTTCTCAAAACAGTCAACAATCTTATCCACCTATTTATCAATATCCTTATTTCAACTCATATAACCAATATCCAAGTGATCAAGCTCCTTCCAACTACCAACAATCAGTGAATTACGAAGATCGTTATTATCAACAATCAAGTGCTGGATTTTTTGGTTATGTCTTTGGGCAAGGAGCTACACAAGATGATAGTCAGAGTGAAAGCACAAGTAATGCTCCTCCACGTCATTCCACCATGTGGTAAATAGTATAATGTAAGTTATATTTTAAAAAATTTAAATTTATATTGAGTTAACTTTTTGTGATGGAAAATCTTAATACTCTTGTGTTATTAAGATATTTGATTATGAATTTATTTTATTTTTCTGCAGTGAAGAAGAGCATATTTATATATGGAGACAACATGGTGTTGCTTTTCAAAGTCAAAATTGCAGCTTAGTGCATTTAACTATTTGTAACATTAGTATTATGGTGTTAGTTTGTTATTAATCTCTTGATTGTATTTGCATTAACAATTAAGAATGTTATTTATGATAATGTTTGTTTCATTGGATTTAAATTTATATTATTCATAAATATGATACCACATCTTAAACATGAATTTAAATTTATAGAGAACAATAAATAAAACATATATAAGGAATTACAATAATTATAGGATTTTTTGTGTGTTTGTGCGGATAGAAAATTATTTCACGCCGCAACGGCCGCAATCTGCATCGCAGCGACCACATTGGCCGCAACTGCAACACCCGCATCCGCAACCGCATCCGCAGCCGCAACCGCAATTTAAAACCTTGATACTAACAACCGATTAAGAAATAAATATGGTTGGCTTTGTGGAATATTTTTATATACCAAATAGTCTATTAAATAAATAGTATGAGATATATACCTACTTATCACAATTTATTTCATATTTCCTCATGTGACAGTAATTTAAGGGACTCTATTTTGAACCACTCATTTTGCTCCCTGGTTAATGGGACATATATCCTTACGTGAACCATATTTTCATAAATAAATGTTCTTTTAACTACTATAAGTCTTGAATCATTCGCATGAGCTTCTTTACTTGCCGTATAATCTCTCGTTATTATAATTTTTAAAAACATATTATATTTGCAAGAATGTGAAAATAGGTCCACTAACTCTCTCTGTGAAAAATGCAAGAGTCTGTGTTGAATTTTGATTTTTTGTTGATAACGTGGATCTGAACATTCCATCTCGCTGAGCTGTTGTCGCCAACTTAAGGTTCTGTGAGTGATTTCGCCAAGGTGAGGTCACGTTTATTTCCTCTCTGCTCCTTGCAATTTTGTGGTGTTTTTATTCAGGCCCACTGTTTTCAGAAAGACTACAGTGTGTTGTTTAATCATTTGATTAATTCACTTTTCAGCAAATTACAAACAGATTGCAAACATAAAAAATGATCAACGCTGTGTAAGCCTAAGGCCTCAGCCATACATAAATTAACACCATCATGTAAATCTACGGCTTTGATGTGTGAATTACTCTGGCTGCAATGTAAGTCTAAGGCTTTGACGAGCTACAAAAAAAAAATCTGGTAGAAAAGAATTATATAATACTAGCGCCATCATGTAAGTCTACGAATTTGATGTGCGAATGGTCGCCATGTAAGTCTAAGGCTTTGGCGAGCTAAAAATCCAGTAGAAAAGAAATATATAATACTGACACCATCATGCGAGACTAAGGCTTTGATGTGTGGATTATTATGGTCGCCATGTAAGTCTAAGGCTTTGGCGAGCTAATTATCCGGTAGTAAGATTCATATGATGCCGGCACCGTCATGTAAGACTGAGGCTTTGACGAGTGAATTTGTCTGGAGAATTTAAGTACCCAGTTTTGCATCGTGTAAGTCTAAGGCATCGATGTCAAAAAAATTATGTCTGGCGAATTCAAGTACCCAGTAAAAACCGTGTAAGTCTACGGCATCGGTCATATAAAAAAAAATGCAAACACCACCATGTAAGTCTAAGGCTTTGGTGAGTGTAATTATCTGGTAAAAAAGGATTATATAATACCAGCACCGTCATGTAAGTCTAAGGCTTTGACGTGTGAATTATTAAATGCCGTCATGTAAGTCTAAGGCTTTGATGAGTGAAAGTACACCGCCATGTAAGTCTAAGGCTTTGGCGAGTGAAATTATCTGGTTAATTTAAGTATCCAGTGAACATCGTATAAGTCTAAGGCATCGATGAAATCATATTATCTGGCGAATTGAAGTACCTGAAGGTGAAAAACACAAGAAGGGGGTTGAATTGTGTTTTTAAAAAATAATTCTTTTCTAGCTATCAGATTGTAAAGCAGCGGATAAAAGAAGCTAGTCAGAATGCAAAACACGAATAAGACAGTGAGAGAGAGAAGAGAGTGCACAAACAAAATTTATACTGGTTCCTCTCACAAAATGAGAGTAGTCCAGTCTCCTTGCACTTCCAAGGGATTTCACTATAATCACAAAAGATTACAATTCTAGTGCTCAAACATACAAGCAAGAGACTTTTCTTAATGCTCTAAGTCACACAAGACAGAGAGACTTCCTTGCTCTAAGTCACACAAGACAGAGAGACTTCCTTGTTCCAAGACAGAGAGACTTCCTTGTTCCAAGACAGAGAGACTTCCTTGCTCTAAGTCACACAAGACAGAGAGACTTCCTTGCTCTAAGTCACACAAGACAGAGAGCCTTCCTTGCTCAAATCACAAAGATAAGAGACTTCACACACTAACTTAATACACAGATTAAGTAGGACTGAAAGTTCTAAGCTAGACTCTCTTATCACACGGTTCAAAGCCTAACAATATCAAAAGATATTTGACTTAGAAATTACACAAGAAAGAAACAATTCTCAGCTTGAATACAAAGTAAATCTTTCTCTGAGTTTCAATATTTTTCAGTAGTCTTTCAGTAGTCTTCTCTCAAGTAGAATGTCTTCTATTTATACTCTAAGTATAATGACGTTGAGAAAGGACCGTTGGTAGTACAATCTTCTTTTGCTGAGCTGGATTTGATTATTTCTTCCAGAAGGAGTAAATCAATTCCACTAATTCTCTTTGTCAAATGGCGCTTCAGTAAATTAGGTAAAATAGTACAGAGTAATGCACGCTCCATTTGATGATAAGATTGTTTACTATTCCATTAGTTATGAGCTGTCTTTCTTCAGAGAGTGTCATTCAGAATCTTGTAATAACATTTCATTGATCTTCTGAATAGTGTACGCAAGCTTCAGGACATGTTTCTCTCTTTGGCATCTGAGGACTTCTTCAGAGGCTCTGAAGCTTCTTGCTTCTCAGAGTCTAAACGCTTCAGACTGTGTCCTTCAGAAGCTCAATTGATGATCTGAGTGAATAAGATTTTTACTTTGTTCCTGCACACTAGATCATTAATTAGTAATACCAATTGTCCATTTAATACCTTGTTATCATCAAAACTTTGGGTGTTTTATAACTAAAACTCATTTTGTTCCAACAGTACCCAGCAAAACCGTGCAAGTCTAAGGCGTCGGTTACAAATATATATATATACAAGCACCACCATGTAAGTCTAAGGCTTTGACGAGTGATTTATTAAAGGTCGTCATGTAAGTCTAAGGCTTTGATGAGCTAAATTATTAGGTGAGCAAAAAAAGGCGTCACCAGAAGATCATTCAAAAGGAAAGGTAGCATCTCGCCAAAGAAGAAAGGTATTTTACTTGCCACCGCAAAGGTAAGAGATGCAATATTGATACTTCTTATTTAAGTTATTTAAGACATTGACATTTCTTACGTAAATTATGAAACAAAAAGAAAGGCGTTAAATGCTATGGCGCCATGCAAATACTTATAAAGCCAAATTTGCCTCAACAACAATGTCTGTCATGATGAATTTGTGACCACATCACCAATAATGGCTACCACATTAAAAACAAGGTTATGTCGCCATCGCTTATTACTTTGTGCAAATTTAGCCTGAACTTATAACTCTTAATATTAAGATCCAGTTTATTCAAATTAAGGTTGTCTCGCCTAAACTTAATTTTATAGCGAAAATGGTGTTATTCGGCCAAGCTTAACTTCATATTAAAAACGTCGTCTCGCCAATAAAAGTGAAATGTCTCGCCGCAAAGGGCGATGTCTCCAAACTCTATTTTTTCAAAATTAAATTTATCAATTGTCCAAACCATGTTTGTTTTGGAACATTTATATAACGATCAAATTGTATTTGTTAATATTTTATTATCTCGCTTGTGAAGATTATATAAATGTAAATGTGTGAATAATGACTATATTCTTAAGCACTTCGCCTCGTGCTTGGGGGGCTGTGGACCGGGCAAAAATATAAGGGGTGCAGTTAGCAAGGCCCAAGCATGGTGAAAAGATCCAAACAACAGCCCAATGACTAAGGAGCGACAATTCATAGAGAAATATGGCCTAAAAGGCGAGCTAGCGCTATGGTACCGACGACTCGCCCACGATCTCGTCATTCACAGATATTTTTGTAAACACTTCATCACCACCTACACTATCTTTTTCCTACTGTTTTCACATGATCTACCACACTATTCACATGAGATATTTTCATATCACAATAAAACTCATAGAACGTGCGGGGAAGAAAGCGGGAAAAGTAACCCATGATCCCACTAAGTATAGAAACAACCCCACTAAGAGAGGTGGAAAGGAGGATAAACCGTCCACTAACTCATGATCATGCTAATGACAAAGTGGGTGAATGGAGAAGGAAGACCTATAAATACTACTTCCCCATTCTTGTAGAAAAACAATTCTTTCTTATGAGAAATATATAAAACTTCTATATTCATCTTTCTTACTTCCAATTGTAACAAACACAATCTCTATCATTTGTTCATCAGAAAATGACCGGTAATTTTTTATCATATACTGATTATTGTTGTTATCGACGGTCCAATTTAATTACTTTATAGGTGAGCGAAAACGGCGTCACCAGAAGATCACATAAAAGAAAATCAAAAGGCGATCGCCCAAATAGGAAGTGCATCACCCAGGAAGAAAGGTATTTATGTTCTTTAGTCATTATCCAAACCACTATGAATACAACTTTACGTGTTTAATTGCGTAGAAAGCATGAAGAAAAATAAATAGGCAAAACAAATATAAAGCCAAAAGTAATTCATTCATTGAATATGATTTATCATCGTTACATAACAGTGTTTTCATTACAAATCTGAAAGCACATATAAGGTACCATTACAATGAACTTAGACCTAGAAAAGAAAACAAAAAACAATAAAAGACCGTAGTGCGAAAGACCGGCAGTGGAGGCCTCCCCACAGAACAACTGATGAGCGAGGCGCACGACCGTAGTGAGGAAGACCGGCAAGGATGGATCTTCCACAAAGAGGGTTCTTATCCCTCCTTGTTACAAGGGGAATTCTTCTCCTTCCCCAAAATTAGCTTGGACTCTGCCGTTAGTTGCGAGTCTTCAGGATCTGAATCCCAAGAAACATCTTCAGGACGATAAGTCCTTAAATATTCAACGTAATCTGAATCGGCCTTGTTAGATTCAGAGCTTTCTATTTCAATGATCTGACGTTTAAGCTTTTTGGAATTTTTAATTTTAGAAGCAAAAGTTTTCTTAGAAGATTTGGGTTTGGAAGAAAGAAGTTGGGAGGAATTAACCCTGGGGCTCTACGCGTGGGAGCGCTATTCTGTTTCTTGGAAGATTTTTCCATGATTTCTAAAGAAAGAAAGAAGAGAAAATAACAAGTTTTTAGTATATGAAGATCTAGGTAAGGGATTGCCCCCTTTTATAGAAATTCCAAAACCCTAAAAGGGATAAGATCAAGCACGCGTTTCTAGGAAAAATAGTTACTACCTTTGACTAGACTACTTTGAGAAATGGGTTTAGGTTCTTTTTTCGAGGGAGTGGTAGAATATAGAGGCAAAATTAATTTTAAAAAAAAAACCGTTACAAATGAGGAAAAGGAAAGCGTGAACGACTTAAAGCAATTAACACAAGTTTAAATAACAGTAAAGAAGTAGGCGAGAAGGAAGTAAATAATGACGTAATTAATTAGATAAAACGAGTGTTCAGAAATTAAATCGCCCAAGGGCGAACACCATAGTTACAACAAAAATTAATTAAGACAACAAAACATAGGCACGCAGGCCCAAAGAGAGAACACCAGATGACTAGTTGGAAGCAGGAGGAACAAAGGGAACCAGTTTCCCATCCACTATCTGGTTGAGAGAGTCCAGCTCGCCCAGTTTGACAATATCCACATCGGGAAAGACCACCTTCATCTGATCGACGACGAACTTAAACCCATCATCATATTGGCTCGCTACATCCAGTTCCAGGGTGTCCACCTTAGCAGTAAGAGTATCCACCTTCTAGGATGCCTCCTCTTTGCCTTTGGTCGCCACAGCAAGCTCGCCCTCCAAGGACTTCACCCTCCCCTTCAAAGCAATCACCTCATCATCCTTAGCTTTTATAGCCGCCTTCACCGCTTCCTCCTGCCCAGCCTTCACCGCTGCCAAGTCCGCCTCAAACTTACTCTTGGCAGCAACATACTCCCTTTCCAAGGCACTCAGACCGTTGTCAGCAGACTTCATCTTGTTCCTCACCTCAATAGTATCAAGCTCTTGGCGGGTGGAAAGGTAGTAGCTGAGCATGGCACCCTGAATGTGGTGATCCATGGCCGCCTTTCTAAGATCCTCAAAGTCAAGTTCATAAAGGGAAGAGGTGCGAGCGTACTTCTGGAAACTCTCGTCAACCACAGAGAGGGAATCGAAGTCCTTAGTCCAGCGGCTAGCAGAGAGATTACTTTTCTTGCCTTTCTTCAGCTCGGGGTTGGAAGGGCAGCAGGTGATGAAAGGAAGTTTTTCTTTGGCCATTGTGCTGGAGCCGCCCTCGCCAGCATTGGGCTGCACTGAACCTTTACCTCTGGGCACCCTTTTAAACTTGAGGGGCTTCTCATCAGCATCTTCCTCTTCCTACTCAATAGTGATGAACTTCTTCTTCTTTGGAATCTCAAGAGAAATCCGAGTGGACTCCTCTTGATTTTTCCTCTTGGTGCCTTTGACACCACCCTCTTCCAACACTAACTGAGCCATAGCATCAGCAGAGGCAGCAGCAATGGCTGCTTCAGCCTTTTGAGCCCTCACCTTAAGAACCAAGGCCGCCCTTTGTTGAGCCGAAAGAGTAGACATGGAAGCTACAAAAAACAATATAGCGAGATTAGTAAAAGAATAGATAGTAAATAATGGGTCACAAAAATATGAGAATAAGCAAAAATCACTTATACATATAATCCCCAAAAGATAGAGGTTTGTTTTCCCTAGCAATAATCTCGCCAGAGCCCATAACATTAAAACTACTGAGAAACCCAACAACATTCCGCTCATATTCATTAAGGGCCTTCGCTTGAGTCCCCTTGATGAGGCGAGGAGTAGAATACTAGTAAAATGGGAACAAACGATTCCCAGAAGCCTCAAACATAAGAGCTGGAAACCCATCCCCACAACGAAACCGGACAAAAGTGTCCCTATGGTTTTTAAAATTAGAGGTGTACAAAGAAAACCGCCCCTTATTGGGTTGACTACTGATAGAAACAAGAGAGTGGGGAGAGACATTTCTAACTTGGAAAAAACTGAAGAAAATCCCAGCAGTGGGGACTATTTCTAGATAATCACAAACAACTTGAAAAGCTTTTAGGAAAGCCCAACTATTAGGGTGAAGTTGACAGGGAGCAACATTCATCACCCTTAACATTTGACACTCAAAATTACTGAAGGGAAGCCAGAAATTCAGGGTTTAGAGGACGTGAGTATACATATAAAAATAATGAGGTTCCCGTTCGTTGACATTGGTCACGAACTCGCCCTCGGCGACGGGATCGAGAATAATACGATCCTCATCGCCCTCACCAGATACCTGAATAGCTTTCCTAAACGTAGAAACAAATTCATCGGAAGTAAACCTAGAGGAGGTTTCCATGGATGTAGAAATCGTTGCAACGGAGTCTGCAACATTAAAGAGTGATTGTTAGGGTTTTTCGAACTAAATTCAGACGGAGAGATAATGACACATACGCTATCGATCCCACTACTATCAATATCGCTATCATTATTCCCAGATTCGAAATCACTAGAGTTAACAGTAAACCCAAACATTTCTAAATAGTAACCGTTAATGTTTAAGGTTCCATCGGCCCTAGTATAATGGGCACGAACCTGGCGTTCCCAATCGGAACCCACGGGGTGAATCACTAAAGGATAGTCCTTTGCGCCATCAAGTTTGCGTAGAAGAACATGATTAAAGTAAAATTAAAACACTTACAGAAAAAAGATTAGGAATGGAAAATACCTTGACAAAATTAACGATTGAGAAGGCAGGAAAAATGGAGGAGATAGAACTTGAGTAGTTTACGGTAAAATCTGAACAGAGAAAAGGGAAGAAATTAAATCTAGGTTGAAATGTGGGAGATTACGGAGATAGGAAGTTGAGGAGTTGGAAAAAGTGTTGAAGAAGAGAAGGTAAAGTATTTATAGGCGAAAAATTGTCAGTGAAGTGGAAACGTTCAGTTATCCATTGGTTAAACCCACGTCTCGAAACACGTGTCAACATGGGAAACACGTCTGTGACAGTTGTCAATTTGAAAATTTAAACGGAAGAAGAATCGTTTGATACTTCGCCTATGGCATGGTATTACATCGCCTAGGCATATTATAAAACTTCCTCGCCTCATGGCGTGATATTCTATACACCCCCAAAGAGGCGAGACATGTTATATTTCCTTATATTATTTATCATTTGCTAACGTGTGTGCAAGCAGGAATTTAAGAAAAGAAATGCACTTCATTACTTGAAAAGGAAAATTACAAAGGAAAATACTTAAAGGAAAACAACAATTGAAACTACATCAAAGCAAGGAAATTATTTCTAAACATCAGGAATATCATCCAACGCCATGGTCTGCATATCCTCCAGGGCACGTTTATACTTCTTAGACATCGTCAAATCATCATTGATCTTCTTGAGGCTCTCTCCTAGAGTTTTTGTCTTGATCACTAGGTGAGCCAGTTCACGACGTTTGAACAACAAAGTAGAAATTTCGTCTTTGTTACTCACACGAAGTTCCTCTTTCTTTTTGGCCAATACCTTCAGTTCCTCCTCCAGGACCTTCATGCGATGCGTCACTGCCTCTTCTTCAGTAAACGCTAAATTCATAAGCTCCTCATGTCAAGTCTTGTCGAACAAGTCAGAAACCAACTCCTGGTGAAGGTAGTGTTCAATCTCAGCAGTCTCAATGAAATGACCATCTTCAATTACGCCATCCTTGAGGAACATTACCCTTTCAAGGAAGCGCAGCTCAACATTAGTCAACCTCCAGGAGGCCAACCTAAGTTCTTCAGGAAAGTCAGAGAAGTCATCAGCTTCATCAATCAAGTCATCTATGTCATGGTGGAGCAAACCCCTCAAGGCCTTGATAATTCGGGTTACTGGGGATTCGAGAACAGAGTTTGTAAAATTAATGATTGGATTAGGCAAAAAAATATAGAAGTTTGTGATGTGATTAAAATAATCCAAAGTTTTCCTATTTATAGTAGTCACTAACAGTGGAATGAGGTACCTCACGTAGTGCATACGAGGTCTGAAACGTTCGCCACGAGCAATAGCGGTTGCCAACGGAAATTTCGCCCATTATCACCACTTCGCCTTCACTGAGCCTCGTGCTTGAGGGCCTGTGGACCGGGAGTAAATGTAAAGGGTGTATTTAGCAAAAGCCCAAACACTATTTGATGATATGTACAACGGCCCAATACACACGCGAGAGTCAAGCCCAATTTTCCCATGAGGGCGAGATGCCTGTCCATGGTGAGACATGGCCGTGTGGGCGAGATGCCCACGATCCCATGATCTCCCCATCCTCCACTGTAACTGCCATTTCTCCACGATTTTATTCACTTATCTTCATCTCTTGTACAAATAGGAGCAGATTTTAAGAAGAACCATTGTATTCAAACCACGTTCCCCATGATTACCTTGCAAATAGGCATGTGATTAATTATATAGAAGGAACGTGGGATTAGCCAATAAAGAAAAAGGGCGGGAAGAACTTTCTCCCTGAAGACCCTATAAATACTTGTAACATTGATGAAAACGAGGGAGGATAACCAAGGAATTTCAGAGATACTTAGAATATTTTTGTTATTTTGACGATCCAATTTGTTTACTATTCACACCCCTTTATTTGTTCAACAGAACAACTGCTAAGACTCCTTCTATCTTCCAAAGTTTTTCTTCTGGTTGGGGTTGTGTGTGAACTTCTGGTTGAGGTGTTGTTTGGATAGTCTCAATGTTGACATTTGTGTGCTCTCTCGAAGGCGAAGTCGTGGAATTAGCTTTTGGTGATGGTCATCAGGGGTTTCTTCAGCCACTGCATCCAAAGGAGAGGCCACAGGCTGTTGCAAAAGAGTCTAATTTTAGTCAAGAAAGTTCTTGGCAAATTTAATATGAATGAGTAAGGGAAGAAAGTGGTACCTTAAGAAGAGGAGGATCCAAGCAAGAGTTGGAGCTCTCGACCCTATGTTCAGAAGTCTCTTCTTCGACAGGTATGGGAACATCAGCTGTTTTGATTGGTAAAGGGGAAGTTTTTCCATCCTTTTCGATGGTCCCTGAGGGTTGTACATGGCTTTGATCAGGAGAAGATTTGGACTTGTGTTTTTTCTTCTTCCTCTTTTTCTCGTTGGGTTCAGAGGCGCGACCTTCGCCATCATCCTTTGAAGGCTCCTGTTTTGATTCTTTGCGCCTTTCTTTTTTGTCTTTATGAGGATCATCAGTTTCTTTCGAAACAGCCTCAGAACCATCACCACCAGCTGGTGGGTTTGCAATAGCAGTAACAGTTTCCAGCAAGAGAAAGACAAGTGTTAATGCCAAACAATCGAGTTTGAACGAAGTTGCAACAGAAGCTCTACTTTCTGAAGTATATGAGTGCTAATTTGGAAAGATGAAAGGAACTTACCGTTTCGTCTTCACTCAAGACAATGGTCTCTTCTGTTCTTGCCCTCTTTGGAGTGTTAGTAGCAGCGGATGTTTCCTCTCTTTTCCTCACCTGCAATTACGTGAACAAATGTTAATAGAAAATACAATAACATTTTAAGAAAGTGTAACGGAAACCCAGAACAAAGATACCTTAGGTTCCTGTTTGATTTGAGAAGTGGTGGGCTTAGCAGAAGCAACAAAGTGGGTCTGTGATTTCGCTACAAAAAATGGAAAGAAATTTCGATTGAAGAGTTAGGAAAAGTGGTTTAACACAAGTTTAAAGTGTTTCATGGCCAAAGAGGAATTACCTTTGGAAAGAGCTCCTCTAGGTTTGGTTGTTCCGCCCGCCAGTTGGTTAAACCCAACATGCAATCGAAGGAGCAAGACTTGCTCATCAGTGATGTTGCTGGAATAGTACCGCTCCCACCATTCAAAGAAATCCTTGGTGCAAGCGTGAAAGTTGTTATACTCGAAAGGAATGAGCTCATACTTGTGCTTGGCAGAACTGTGCAAATAAGAATGGTAAAACTTGTCTGTCATGCCATAATACCCCAAACATATGTCTTTGCCATCAGCATAGAAGCTTTGGGGCAGAATTTGAGTGAAGCCAAATTGTCGAGAGACGAGATTTGGACAATACCCTACTAGCATAAACTCGTTCGAGGGGGACCCAATTCGACATGACAGCACTGTGGGATCCAAGTAGGAGAGCCATAAGGCAGTGATTGGTTCTTCTTATTCAGGAATAGGAGGAAATGGTTGCACAAACCAAGTAGGACCCACTTTCCGTTCAAGGAATGGGGCATATTCTTCTTTGAATTCCTTAAGATGTAAGAAAATGTTGAAATCTTTGAGGAAGAGCTCCTGGTAGTTCAATCCTCGAGGGATGGGAGTTAATCTAGCCAATCTTGATCCTTCGAGTTGGCGCTTCCTTACCTCATCTTCATATTGGGAAGGGAGAACCAATTCCAATTCTTTTTCGAAAGTGGCGTTGAACCACAATTGAAGAAGCCAGACATGCCCATAGCCTAAGAAAGTAGACTCATCCCCAGTTTTCTTAATGGATTCACAGGCAGATCTCATGGATTCATATAGACATCCAAGGATAAGGCTTCCCAAGCCAAATGCTTGGCCTTCATGGATCTGTATCGCCATCAGTATGAACCTTTTGGCAACCTAGAGAGATTTCGAGCAGAAAACATATTGGGATAGCCATAAGGTAAGAAAGGCTACATGCTCCTCAGGTAATACCTCTTCCTCTCCTACTTTGTGATGCTCCTCGATGAATTTCGAATAAGCTAATTCTTTGGTAGTCAAGGTAACGTTTTTACTAGCAGAGTTAGGGTCGTAAATGGGATCATCAGGTCGAAGGCCAGTAATGGCAGCTACGTCAAAATGTGTGGGAGTCATCATCCCACATTTAAAATGAAATGTGTTGGTCGAACTCTCGAAAAAATGAAGGGCAGCTATCAACATTTCTTGGTGATACCTAGGGCCTACCCTGGAGAGTTGGATAAGCTCAAAGATTCCATAATCCTTCCATAAATCTCCATAACTCCCTTTTACTCTATCTACCCAAGCTATGTAAGAGTCATTTTCACAAGAAGAGGCAGACCTAAAAACTTTATTCGGGAGTTTAATGAAATTGAAGTTGTAAGAAGCATCAATAAAGACTCGAGGTTTACATGGTTCATAACTAGGGAAAATGAATAAGATTTTGCCAGTTTTACTCTTATGATTTGGGAGAGGACCTCCAAATGCATAAACATATCATTGAAGAAAATAAGGAAAGATTACTTGTCGTTCCCAAATGGGTCGACGATCTGCATGTTAAATAGGTTCTGGAACAAAGTTGGGACCGTAACCTTTGAGAGTAGCTGTTATCCACCTACCAGCGTAAGGAAGGGGATCTTGGTTTTGCGAGCTTGACGCCATGGTTTGAGTTGAAAACGAAGTGGTGAAAAGTTTTAGGAACAGAGAATTTGGTTTCCTTGAATTAGAAATAAGTTTTGCAGTGTGTTTGAGGTTGAAGAAGTAGTGAAAACATCAAATGAGCTGAAAAGCTCTATTTATAGGGTTGCAGCGGAAAAGCCAATTAGAATTAATTAAAATTAAAAGCCAAAACGTGTTTTTTCGGTCCTTTCAACTTCAGATCTCAACACGTGTCCCACTCATGCTGAAAAGCAAACGTTTTTTAATGGGTTGTGGGAATTGAGGTGACGGTTAGGAAAAGTTATGATTACTATGACATCATAGCAGAAAATGAGAAGACAAATTGATTGATTTGGAATCTTTCTAAAAACACCAATTTCTCCTTCGACAAACATAGTCGAATTTGGTATTTTTGGGGGGCAATTTGTTGGGCATGAATTTGGTATTTATTTATTTTATTCAATTAGTTGGTTCAACTAATGTTTAAATACCAAGATTAATAATTTAACTGTTAAATGTTAATCTAACTGTTAATTATTAAGATTTTAATATCCAGCGTTTCGATTTGTTGGAGATGGTTCGAAAGAGCCATTCGAAAGAGCATTTGCAAATCATGGACTTAGGCGTTATCCACAGAAATGGTAACAAAATTGGGCCTGATAGCTTGGCCCAAAGTGCAAGCCCAAGTCCAAAGTTTCGAAATCTCGCGTGCTGAAAGGATCAAGATTGCAACGTGGAGATCGTGGGAGCTGGAGATCGTTTCTGGAGCGTTCAGATAATCTGATTGCAGTTTTATAACCGTCGAAGTATAAATAGCTCTCGTTTTGAGAAAACAGGGGGTCACAAAATATTATACAAAATCTCTCTGAAAAATTCTAAGTATTCAAGCGATCGAAAAAAAGGAATTTGGAGGAGGAACATGTATGTTTTGTGAACCATTTACCTTGTAATTGCTTTTACATTTAATCCAATTTACTTTTCTGCAAGTTTATCGTCTTTGTCTTTAATTTCTTGCACAAAACTCTGCTGTTTCGAGGCGATTCGGAATAGTAGTGTATTTTTACGTTTTCTTACAAATCAAAAACCATAAATGTTTGTTAAATTTTGATGAACTTTGATAAACTTCTAACAAGCCAAAATGAGATATATGTATATATATACGAAATGAAAACTCCCCCTCAGCACAAGACGTACTAAGGAAGAATCAAAGAGTTACTCGAGCGTGACAATACAAACACCAAAAAAATTTATACAAGACCCAAACAAAGCATAAGACTAGACCACCAGCTATGACAGTTTAAAGCTATAATACTACTATTCACTCGCAACCACCTGTAAGAAAAGGTCTTGATCTTGCGAGTATAAAATACTTAAACTAGCGGTTGTTTATCAAAATTCAGCATAAACGCCTGCTCACGGAAATAATTCCCTTATTTTACTTTCAACGAGTTTTAGTACTCCCCTCACATAATGTTGGTCTCATGTGTCACAATTTTAAACGATATGGCAAAGAAACTGCCGACATGTCAAAGTTCACTTGTATTAACTCTTTCCATGTCACTAATTACACATAAAACAAAAGTAAAATAAAGAAATATGACCATCCAAATGAAAAATCGCTGTTGCAAATAAAATATGGATTTTTTTACCATGTGCAAATGTTGGAACAAAGTTCACATTGGTGTGTGAATTGAAAATAAAATTTTGAGTCCCACATCGGATACTAGTGTGTTGTAGCATACTAATGTGTATTTTGAAGAAATAAATAAATTAAATCTCATATTTATTTATTTAGTTTATTATGATTTATTTTTCCATCAATTTGTAACTGTCAATTTATGGGAGAATTACTCTAATTGATGGGTGCACTAAGAATACATATGGTCTATTCACATGGTATATTCACATAAGAACATACTCAACAAAAACTTGCAGCCGTAACACACTTGTTTATTTGGGGTTAATCACATACAAATAGATAAGGACACAAGTGTGGGTGGAGTTGTGTTTTGAAACTCTATCTGAAAATTATATTAAGAGGTGCTTGCAGATGGCAGCAATTTATTCTAATCAATATCTCAATTCACAATTATATGTTTGTGCTACCTTCTATCAATTCAGGTATGCTACTATTTATTTTACTTGATAAGAAAATGTTCAAGTGGTCATATGAAACCAAAACCAAAATACAATTTGGATGCATACATGTTAGTCGTAAATCAGAATGCATGTGTTAAAATTTGTATAATTGCTATGAGTGCACCATTAGACCATTGAATATTTCTTATAATATTGAGTTAACAATATTGCTTCTTCTTATTAGAAATGTGACTGCTAATCTGATATTATATTTGATTGGTGCAAATGAATTTTCTTAGTCACAATCGTAAACAAAAACATAAAAAAAAGGTTTTCATGGATGAAGTGAGTTTCGTATTTTTTACTCAATTTTTTAATGTTTTTGGTTATCAAATTGGGACTCTCAGTTTTGATGAAATCATGTTTAGAATTTGATATCAATTATGAACCTTTGTTTATATCTAAGTAAGCTAAATTATTGTATATTTCATAAGGGGAAATTGTGTATAAAAGAGAAACCTTATTATTATTAATTTGGTTTAAGAGTGATCATAGTATCACTAGTTCCTTCAAATAAAGAATGGTCATAGTACCATAATCCCTAGGATTGAAGATTGGTCTTAGTACCATATTAGAATGACCTCAGTGTCATTATATTTATTGATATTGTAGTATCAATACCGTGGTATCGTAGTACCAATGAATCTTAGATTGATATTGTAGTATCAATATGGTGGTATCGTAGTACCACTGATTCATAGATTGATATTGTAGTATCAATTCGAGTGGTATCGTAGTACCATTCAAAAAGGTGTATTCTTTGACCGATTTCTACCGTGCAGTAGCAAATCGGTATACAGTTGTAACTGAGCTGTTTTATCCTGGGGACTTCGTGGTTGATAGTCTGCTTGCACAATTTTGGGCAGTGCCGCGAAACGTCTTAAAGAGAGCGACCTAGTCCGCGACTCAACCCAGTAATATCTTCGGTGGATGAAAAATTATTTTTTCAACAGTTTTTTAACTCCGGTAACAACAGCAAATATGTACATATGTTAAAAAGTTTTAAATATTAAGTTTATATTAACTTGTACATTTTATATTAAATGTATAATTTTTTAATAAAGAATTGTTGTTTTTCATTAAATACCGACTACTTTTGGTTACTTGTTATGTGCAATGTTGCACATGTTAGACAAACCCATAAAATATAAGTAAGAACCCTAAATTAGCATGAAATCCCCAAATCTCTACCCTAAACACAAAGGAACGAAAATTTCAGAAGAAAAAAAATACTACACAAACCTTGTGAATGGTATATATATCAGTGAAAAAAAATCACAGAAGAAAGAAGAATCAGTTGTGACCCACCAAAATTTAGGAACAAGAACAAGAGAAACTGAAATTGAAAAGGAAGAATAATGATGACGAAAGAAAAATCAACAGTAGAAGAGGGATCAACTATTTTGTGTTTCAATTTGAAGAAAATGTGGTTTGAGAATTTTTACTTAGTGTTATTTTTATTTTTATTTTAGTGTTTTTAATTTTAGTTCTTATTCTTGTCAACTATAAGAATAAAATTTCTATTTTGTTATTTTAATTTTGAGTTTTATTTTAGTATTTTTATAAATTAAAGGCAAAATTATAGTGTAGGTTCTTTATCTTATTTTTTTGTAACACTTTGGTCTTTTATCTTTCTTATTTGTAACAATTTGGTCATTTATCTTTTGTTATTTGTAACAGTTTAGTCTCTTATTTTGTAATATTTTGGTCATTGATCTTATTTACTTATAAAAAATAAAGGACTTATATGTTACATATAAAAAAATATAAAGAACCAAAGTGTTACAAAAAACAAATTTAAAGGACCAAAGTGTTACAAAAAAAGAAGATAATGGACCAAAGTGTTACAAAGAAAAAATAAAGGATCAAAGTGTTACAAGAAAATAAGATAAATGACCTACAATGTAATTTTTCCAAAAATTAAAATATACATAATTAATGACATGGAAAAATTTAATATATATGGACTCTCACACGCCATAATTTCTTTTGCTATGTCATTAAAAAATGTAACACATAATATTAACATTGTGTGAGAGGGACTAAAACTGATTGAAATTAACCAATCGTTAGTTGGTTTAGTGGTGATTGGCGCTGAACTTGGTAGGGAGGACCACGGTTCGATCCCCCGCAACTGCGATCAGGAGGGGGCTGGAACCACTTGATGCCAGAACTGACCCCGAACCAGATTAAACTGGTGGTGAAAACCAAAATAAAAAAAATAGGCCGGGGGACCGTTTTCGTGAATATAACAAAATATGGAGACCAAAATAATAATTAATATAAAGGAATCTATATTTGATCACATTTTTTTTCAAGTAATTCAGTGGCTAGAATTACATCTCTTAAAATGAATAAGTAGTAATACCGCGGTTCGAATCTCAGTCCCAGCATATTACTCCATCCATTTTATTTAAGTGTTGTTTTAAATCACGGCACACATATTAATGCATAACTTTAATTCACTAATATTTTTAATTTTTTTGGTAAACCAAAGGTATCCTCCGCGCGCAACTGCAGAGACTAATCTACTCGAGGTAACTGAGATCCATTTAAGGGGTTGACATCTCCCAACAAATGCTTCTCCATACGCACCGGCCGAGGATCGAACCCAGGACCAAATGGTTAAGGGGCCCAAGTATCTACCACTTGTGTCACACTATGTTGGTTAATCACTAATATTTTAATTTATATATTATAAAAAATTATATTTTAAAAATACTGATTGATACAAATTGAACAATATCTTAGATAAATAATTATACGAATAATATGCAATTTTCAAACGACATTTAGAAAGAAACGGATAGAGAGTATTTACAATGTTCCTACAAATTGAGTTACATTTGTGGACATTTTTTATCATATTTTATTTATGTTGTAGCCAAATTTTAATTTATCAGTTTTATTTAACAAAAAATCATGCATGTATTTAATTAAATTATGCGTCGTCCCCTCATACGTCCTGCCTCACCCATGTCATGTAAAATGCCATAATATTTTTTTTTTTTTTTTGAAGAATAAAAAATGGAATATAGTAATACCAAAATATAGCCCTACCTAGCACAAGGTGACAAAGCCACAAAGTTTTACAACATTCAGATACGCATTGTAACGAAAAACTTAATCGATATCCAAACAAACCAATGAGTTCGACCACCACCTGTGAGTGTTTATACCTATATGGATATTGTGGACTTTCAGCCACCAGTATGTAAATAATTTCAACCACTGGTATGTAAATAATTTAACTTTATCTAACATTTGCTGAATTGTAGTTCCTACGGCCTTGAAAACTCTATTACCGCTCGTGCGATAAAACCGAAGTACAACACAACCATACAAACTGTAAAAATGAGCGGCGGGTGCGTAACCCACCTAAGCAAGCAACAAACTAGGAAAAATGATGTTGTAACAACTCTGCATCAGCTGAGAGTGGTTAGCGGTTTCCGGTTTTAATTTATTCGTTTCCTGCCAAATCATTTCACAATGTTCATAATTTTATTTTGACGGGTTCACAATTTGCATACTTTTTGGTTTATTTCATGAAGAACAAGACAACGAGATATTGTTGGTTCCTGAAATGCAGCTGAAGAGAGTGCCTACTGCACATTCTACACCAAATCATGAGGCATGCATGGGATTTATGTTGAGGACGAGTTGCACCAAGTTCATTCTTGAAATTCTGGTGTAGCAAATGGGGTACCAGATGTACCCACCTTTGCGTCTACAGCGTGCACAGCAGAAATAATAATTAACAAATAGTAAATAATTGGAAATAAAAGATACGCAGTGTTTGTTAACCCAGATCGGCGTATAACACGACCTACTCTGGGGGATACCAATCCAGAAGAGAATCCACTATGATAATACTAGTTAGAAGCTTCCAGCAAACAACTTGTTTACACTTCGTCACCTAGTCACTACCCGTGCTATCTTCAACCTAGGACCACCTAGATCAGAGACTCTGTCCCTTCTCTTAACCACACGCCCAGTGTGATTGCTCTAGACTTAAGAATGGTGAAGACACACTTCAAACAATTACCTATCTCCGTGCTTAAAAGCTTAGGAGTAGATTAAAACAATTACAACACAAGGACTCAGTCCTAAGCAAGTATCAAGGTGATACAAGTTAGGCTCACAAATAAAACAAGTGACACGCTAAAACCCTAGACACAAGAATATACTTTTTCACAAGAGTTTCAGTAACCTGAAACTGTCTATGGTCTTCAATATATATAGCACACAAACAAGCCACGGTAGTTGCTTGATTTTTGCATTCAAAAATAAATCAAAATCATAGTATATCCGATACAAATATATTGCTTGAGTAAATCCAACAATATCCTAAAATATAGGAATATATTTTAGGCGAGTCATTCTATCGGATAACTTCAAGGAATAAAACACGTTTCATGTCTTGAGGAACAAACAAAGCGCCTAAAAGGATTGATATGTTCACTGGCGCGCGAAACAAACTTGTAACAACCTATTCATAATTTACAGCTTCAGGATGTTATTTCACATATAGTATCTGACACTACATCTGACTTTGTTGGAAATTATTAAAATAAAGTCAATTATTAAAAACCCAACAATTCTGATGTTGGAAATTATCACACCCGTTTAAAGGGTTCACCGTCTCCTTATTCTTTATGAAGATCATTTGAAACTTTTGCGAGATAGACACTTCTAATTTTGGTATTGTTTTCTATTTTTATTTTTAGCTTTTTATTTAATTTTCTTTCTTTTTATTTTCCTCTGGGTAAGGTTTGGCCTCCATGATTTCTCATTGAGAGATAGGATTAGTGTTATTAGATGTGATGTCATGTTGATTTCTTAATGCTCTTAATTTATCTAATAAAATATTTACAAAGTTTACCTGGTTCAATTGAGAATATAAATATTATTAAATTAAGTATCTTCATCCGATTTAAGGTTTAATTAGTCTAATGGTCCCTTAAATACATGTTAGGTTTCATAATGGTCCCTTAAAGAAAAAAAAGTCTGAATTGGTCCCTTAAAGACATCTCCATATTTGTCACATTGGTCCCTTCTGTTAATTTATCAACCATAAATGTATTAGGTAGACCAACATTAAAGGTGGTCCACCATATACCACAATATATTTTTTAATCTTAACCATTGGATCTTTTTGAAAGAAAAACAACCATTAGATTTTGCATATCCACCAGATCTAAAAGTGCACTGTCACCAACAAATTTTTGTTTCATCTTCTTCCTTCATTTCTTCATCATTTTTTTCATAATTTCATCATTCAGATCCAAAAGCAAAACAAATTCCAAAATAAATAAATTCCAAAACTCTTAACTTTTATCAAAATTTCAAATCTCCAAACAAATACTCTAAATCCTAAATGTCAAATCCCCAACAAACACAACCTTGGATTTCATCTTTACTTTCCAAATTTAATCTCATCAAACCCAACAAAAACTCTTAACTATTATTGATGATGGTGATGAGGTATGAGTGGTTGTGGTGGTTAATTAGGTCAAACAGACAAAAAATGAAATTGAAGAAACAAATTGAGGAAGAAGATGATAATGAAAAATTGAGGAAGAAGATGAATTTTTTGGGTCTATTTAAAGGTTGGTTGAAGATTTGAGTTTATTTTTTATGATATTAATGAAAAAGATGAAGTTTTTGTATTTTTTTCTACAATTTCTGGGTCCCAAGAGAGATGAAGAAGATGAACAGTGATATTTGTTTATTATTTAACGTTTTTTGCCAGAAACTAACGGAAGAGACAAAAATGACTAACGAATATGTCTTTAAGGGACCATTGTAAAACCTAAAATATCTTTAAGGAACCATTAAACTAATTAAGCCTCCGATTTAAAGTCTAGACTTCATAGTATAAGTGTATGTGAATTTCAAGGATATTTACCACTCTATCTACGTATTAAATAAAATAGTATAATTTGGTAATATTGTTTTTTATAATTATTTTAGGATAACTTTTTATAAAGGTTACTTATTGAAATAGTTGAAAGATTATACAGTATTTTTTATTTGTTTATCTAAGATGGAGTATCGTTTGCATCTTCTATACCAAACCAAGATTTTATTTTATTTTTTTAATGAAGAACTAATATTAATCATAAAAATAATTAATTAATCATACCTGCTAGCCACTATATATTTTTTTTTTTTTTGAAGCCACTATATATTATATTACTATTTTAGTGAATTTTTTATATTTTTTGAAAAACCCACTATATTGTCGGATGTCGCCCATTATAATTTGCTTTGTCCAATTAAAATATATTTCACGTTTTCAATTTTATATACTAAAAGTAAAATTAATACAATAATAAGAGAACTGAATCTCTTCATTTTTCATTTTTATTTTTTTGACTAAAAATAAGTACTCATTCATTCAAATTGAAAATACATACATCATTACAAATTCAAGATTACTAAAAACTGAAAAAGGTGAATCTACAAACAAACTTGCAGCACCTACGTTAACAGCATACAACGGCATCATGAAATTGCCTACAAATATGACAAAATAAAAGTCACCAGAATCTTCATACTCCCGGATTTGCAACATCGAAGTCCAAGTCTTCAAAGTCTTCAGCTCTGTAATGAGTTGATGTAGATATGCCAATTTAAATCAACGAAACACCGTAATGAAAAACCAACAAACGCCGCACAAGACGACCACAAACACAACGCCGCACAAGACGACCACAATCACAATGCCGCACAAGACGACGACAAACTTAAAAAAAAAAACGAAGAAGCAAATCTATGTGGATAATCATTTATTTAATTGAAAAGAAAAGGAAAAACAATTTAGAGGGGTGATTTTGGATCAAAAATTGACCCTAAAACCACCCCTCCTTGGTGGAGGCACAAAAAGAAAAAATTGACTCTTCATTTTGTTGTTTAACATTTATTTGTACTTTCGTATTTCCCTTGCAAAAAATGTGCCTTTTAGCAGCAGTTGTTTTGAGGCGGTTTAGCAAAAACTCCCACAGATTGGAATTTTTTTATTCGGTACCCGTGTTTATTATTAGAACTAGAACTTCGATTCGTGCGGTACATGGGTCTAATCAACCGTAATATGTAACGATAAAAGAAAATATGAAAATTGCAATATAATGGTATACGAAAAAAAATTGAGTAACATTATAGAATAGTTCAACGATAAATTTTGATAAATATTACATTAGACTGTGCTTATCTGGAACGCTCCATATATTTCCATTTCAAGGAGAGAGCAGCCAATGGAGTACGCCATGAATATAGTCCGAAAGAAAATAGACAGTACTCAATTTCTCAATTTGAATATTTGATGCATAAGGGTTGCTACTTATAGTAAAAATCTAGTATGAAAAATTAGGGCTAAATATTTTTTAAAACTGTGTTTATCATAAATCAATATTGGTGCGAGAGATTTGTAATCACTATTGGCTAAACCATCCAAATTAGGATTGTATTTATCAAAAATAAATATTGGTGCGAGAGATATATATAATAATAATAGTAGTAGTAGTAGTAGTAATAATAATAATAATAATAATAATAATAATAATAATAATAGGAAGCTAATAATAATAAATATTTAACATGGTGACAGAGATATATATAATTCCATATTTATTAGATGTTGATTACAAAATTATATCAAATTGATTAATCTAGTGTAGTGGCAAAATGCACAAAATAGATCTAAAAGATTGTGTGTTTGATTCTTGTTGATGTATTTTTTAACATTTTATTTGAATTAATTAATTTTAGGGTAAAAAGAGCGGGATAAAATTAGGGTTAAAAATAGCAAAACGGAACAAGCTTATAATATAAGAGATACTTTTCTTCTTCTTTTTTCTTCCGGTTCCCACATTTTGCTTGTTATTTACATCAAACAACGAATCTCGGTGAAGAACAAACAGTAACCGCTTCACTCATCTCTCTCCCTCCGCCGCATCTTTCACTCTACTGCTTCTCTCCGTCCGCCGCATCTCTCACTCGGCCGCTTCTCTCCCTCCACCACAAGCTTCTCTTCAGTTGCCTCACTCCTCTCTCCCTCCACCGTAAGGTAATATCTCGATTGTGTTGTCTTGATTTAGTTCACCTGCTTCTCAAAAAGGCGCAGGGAGATTAAGAAAAGGCCTCAAAACAACTGCAGCTAAAAGGCACATTTTTTGTTGTGGTGGTCAGAAACGTTGACGGTTGAAAATCGTGACCTATTTGTGGAATAGGTGGCGGTTTCCAAACGAAAGCTAGGAATATGCATTAAATATGTACATTATATGAAACAGTGCTAAAACCGTTACCTATTCATGTTTTAGGCCACTCATTTTCAAGCATGGGCAAGTAAAGAGTGGTATAAACCCAAAAATATTGTAATACTTGTTGGGTTTTGGGCTCCCTTTCTATGTGGAGAAAAGTCCAATTTTATTAGCCCATTATGTCTCACTTATATAAGTGGAGAGTGATAATACTAGGGTTATTAAGAGAGTAAAATTTGTGAGAGAACAACCTTCAAAAAGAGAGAAAAAAGGAGAGAAACCAATTCCCGTTTTTGACACAGCCGTCTCACTAAAACTGCGATCCCCGATTCGTTAACCGTTGGATTTGACTCAAATTTGGAGGGCATATTCGCAGCTTCAGGGGCTACATTTTCACCATTAGGATCGTCGAAATCAGGTCTGGTTCGTGAGATATTGTGATCGCAGTGCATCAGTATTTTTGGGGATTTTTTCATCTTCTTGTTCTTTGTTTTGAAAGCTTTTGTGCTTTCTTGTGTAATTGGTTGTTAGCACTTGTGTTGTGCATCACTTGGAGACTCTTTTGTAGCCATATTTGATTATAGTGGAGCTATTTCTTTGGTCTGAACGACCCGTGGTTTTTTACTCTCACATCGAGGGTTTTCCATGTTAAAATTCCGGTGTCTTTATTTTGCTTTATTGTCTGTCATATTATTTGTTGTTGATCCTCAAGGTTCTTACAAGTTTGGGGAATTTTATTTCCGCTGCATATTGCTCGTTATTATAATTACTGTGTTAATTCCCCAGAGTGGCATCAGAGCTCTTGGTTAAGGGCAATTTTACTTGTTTGAGCGATGAAGTCATATACAAATATGAAGATGGTATTGTTAAATGGTTCTAATTACCATTTGTGGAAGGGCAAGATGAAAGACTTGTTATTTGTGAAGAAATTGCACTTACCGGTATTTAGTTCCACAAAGCTGAATTCTATGTCCGGTGAAGAATGGGAGTTTGAACATCTACATGTATGTGGTTTTATTAGGCAATACGTTGAAGATAATATTTATAATCATATTGCTAATGAGACACATGCAAAAACTTTGTGGGAGAAGTTAGATTCCTTGTATGCCTCTAAATCAGGGAATAATAAATTGTTCTTGTTGAATAGCTTCATAAGTTTGAAGTATAAGGAGGGGACTTCTATTTCAGATCACTTGAGTGAATTTCAGGGGCTCCTTGATCAGATGTCAGGAATGGGTATCAAATATGAAGATGAACTTTTGGGACTATTTTTATTGCTTTCTTTACAAGAGTCTTGGGAGACTTTTCGGGTTTCTATTACAAGTTCTGCTCCTAAAGGTGTTGTTTCTTTGGAAACGGCTAAGGGTGGTATTCTTAATGAGGAGATTAGAAGGAAGGCACAAGGTACTTCATCTCAATCTGAGGTACTTGTCACTGAAAATAGGGGGAGAAGTCTGAAGAAAGAACCGAAGGGTGGTAAAGAGAATAGCAGAAGCAAGCCCAAAGGGCGATACAAGAATATCGAGTGTAATTATTGTCATAAATCAGGGCACATAAGAAGTACTGTTATCAGTGGAGAAAAGATAACAAAGGCAAGAAGGTAAACATAAACAAACAGATCGTGAAGATCATGATGATGATCGTGTTACTACTGCTATCAATGATGATCTTGTTATTCTCCGTGATCATGAGTCCTTTAATCTTGTATCAGATGAGAGCATGTGGATTGTTGACAGTGGTGCTACATTGCATATTACACTGAGGAAGGATTTCTTCACATCTTATACTTCCGGTAATTTTGGAGTGTTGAATATGGGTAATGATGGTGTAGCTAAGGTAATTGGTGTTGGTGATATTTGCTTGCAAACCAACATGAGAATGCAATTGTTGCTTAGAGATGTCAAACATGCTCCAGATGTCCGTTTTAATTTGATCTCTGTGCATATGCTTGATGATTGTGGTTATGATAATCACTTTGGTTATGGAAAGTGGAAACTCAATAAAGGTAACTTGGTTGTGGCTAGAGGGGAGAAAAATTCTAAACTGTATTGGACAAAAGCTTTAGTTGCTAGAGACAGTGTGAATGCTATCGACATGAAAGCATCTTTGTGGCACCAAAGGCTTAGTCATATTAGTGAAAAGGGGCTGAATGTTTTAGCCAAAAAGGATGTGCTTCCGAGATTAAAGAATGCAGATTTGGAGAAGTGTTTTCATTGCATGATTGGTTAACAGACTAGAGTATCCTTCAAGAAGCATCCTCCCTCAAGAAAGTCAAAGTTGCTTCAATTGGTGCATTCTGATGTTTGTGGTCCATTAAAGGTAAAATCTTTTAGTGGTGCACTTTATTTTGTTACTTTTATTAATGAATGTTCCAGGAAACTATGGGTATATGCTATAAAGACAAAAGACCAAGTGTTGGAGAAGTTCAAAGAATTCCATGCTTTGGTTGAGAGGCAAACTGGTAAGAAGCTTTAATGTGTTCGTTCTGATAATGGTGGTGAGTATTGTGGACCCTTTGATATCTATTGCAAGCAACAGGGTATTGCACATGAAAAGACTCCTCCTAAAACTCCTCAGTTGAATGGTTTAGTCAGAGAGGATGAATCGAACACTTGTTGAGAGAGTTAGATGTATGCTCTCTGAAGCTAAGTTGCCTCAACATTATTGGGGTGAAACACTGTACACAGCGGTGCATGTTATTAATCTCACTCCTACTGTTGTTTTAAACATTGAAGTTCCAGACAAAATTTGGTTTGGTAAGAATGTCAAGTATGATCATTTGAGAGTCTTTGGTTGTAAGGCTTTTGTGCATGTTCCAAAGGATGAAAGATCTATGTTGGATGCAAAGTCAAAACAATGTATCTTCATCGGCTATGGGCAGCATGAGTTTGGTTACAAGTTTTATGATCCTATAGGGAAGAAACTTATTAGAAGCCGCGATGTTGTGTTCATGGAAGACCAAACTATTGAAGACATTGATAAGGTGGAGAATACTACACCCAAGAAAGATGTTAGTTTGTCTAATATTGGTCCAGTTCGGTTGCCTATTCATAATCTGGATACTAGTGGTGGTGATGTTCATAATGGTGAGCCACATGAGTATGTTGATGATCAACAACTTGGAGGAGAGGTATATATTCCAGCTAATAATGATGAGGAGAATGATATGTCACAGGATGAGAATCTTGGTGAAGCTCCGGAATCATCTCAAGTTCAACTTAGTAGGTCCAACAGACAGAGACAACCTTCTACAAGGTATAATTCTGATGACTATGTTACTTTGACTGATGAGGGTGAACCTGAGTATTTTCAAGAAGCCATGGAAAGTGATGAAAATCAAAACTGGTTGGATGCAATGAATGATGAAATGAAATCCTTGCATGATAATCACACTTATGATTTAGTGAAGTTGCCTAAAGGCAAAAGGGGTTTGGAAAATAGGTGGATATATAGAGTCAAACACGAGAGTAACTGTGAGTCTCCAAGGTATAAAGCCAGATTGGTGGTGAAAGGTTTCCGTCAAAGAAAGGGTGTTGATTTTAATGAGATTTTCTCACCTGTTGTAAAGATGTCATCGATCAGAACCGTGTTGGGTTTGGCTTCTACTCTTAATCTAGAGGTTATATGGGTTGAAGCAAGCTCCAAGGCAGTGGTACAAGAAGTTTGAGTCTGTTATATCTGAACAAGGATACAAGAAGACTACTTCAGATCATTGCGTCTTTGTTAGAAAATTTTCTAACGATGACTTCATTATCCTGTTGTTATATGTTGGTGATATGCTTATTGTAGAGTTGTTCTTGAACCCAATGTGGATATTTCTAACATTGACAGGTTAAAGAAGCAGTTGGGCGAGTCATTCTCCATGAAAGACATGGGAGTAGCTAAACATATTCTTGGTATAAGAATCATGCGTGACAGAAAGGAGAATAAACTTTGGATGTCACAAGAACACTATATCAAAAGAGTGTTGCAGAGATTCCAGATGGAAAATTCGAAGGCGGTAAGCACTCCTCTTGTTACTCATTTTAAGTTGAGTTCTCAACAAAGTCCTTGAAATGAAGATGAAACATTTAATATGAAACGTGTTCCTTATGCGTCTGTTGTGGGTAATTTGATGTATGCAATGGTGTGTACAAGACCAGATATAGCACATGTTGTTGGTACAGTCAGTAGATTTTTGTCAAATCCAGGTAGAGAGCATTTGAATGCTGTAAAATGGATTTTAAGGTATCTTCGTGGTACTACTTGTATGAGACTTTGCTTTGGAGGAGATAAGTCTACTTTAGAAGGGTACTCTGACTCAGATATGGGTAGGGATGTCAATGGATATCCGTGGGGGCGGATAATATGATATTTGTGTCCGCTCCGTTGGATAAATACGATATCCATATCCGCTCCATATTCATGCGGGTATCGGTCAAGCGGGTACTCCGTGGATTTTGAAGTATCCGTGGATATTCACAGATATCCGTGGATAATAATTTTTTTAAAAAAAATTGTGATTCTTGTAAAAAAAAATATTTTAATTACTTGAAATTTGTTTATCTTCTTTCTAAAGAAACAAGAAAAAGTTTATTATCACATAATAATATTCATACATTTCAATTTCAATTTAACAACAAAAGTCAACACATTTATTTTTCTTCTTTTCACCAAAATATAACAATATCCTTACATTTCTCTTTAGAAAAAACTTCATACATTTCATTTCTAATCAAAACAAAGTTTATCACAAAATTCTAAAGAATGAAAAAGGCTCTTATATATATTGATAACTAAGAATATTTATATATGTTGGTGTTTTGTATGTTGGCCTCATTTTGCAAAAACAAGTTCAAGCAAGATGTTGGACCAGATGCCGTAGCATGTGGGTACAACATTTGTCATGCCAGTAACTAATGTTCTATTTGCGCGCCATATCTTTGAAGATTATCTGAAGCACTATTTTCGCCTTACTTGCTTATCAAGACGCACGTTTTAAACAAGGGTTTATAAGGCGGCTGCACCAAGAAATACTTTCCAGAAGATGCTACGCCATTTATGGAAACATGTGATTCTTTCCATTTCATGTGTGCTGGACTTTGCAAAAGGACAGCTGAAGATTAAAGCCCAAGATGAAGACCTAGCCCATGCTAACTCAGGTCATATAAATATGTGAAGACTAAAACCTAAATGACTACTGAAGCCGTATTTCAAGAACATAGTTTTAGGGTTTGAGTCTTGTTTATTGTAAGCCTTTCTTGTGGATTCTATAACACAAGCTTAGGCCTGTTTGGTTTGTATTTTGTGAAACTTCTCCCAAGCTTTTAAGCACGGAGATTGTTTGTTTGTTTGGTTAGTGAAACCTCATCGTTTGTTGAACTGTTATAATCACAAGGTTTGTGATAGAAAGGAAGTGAGACGGGGTCTCAAACTTAGGAGTTCCTAGGTTGAGTTAGCACGGGTAGAGTCTAGGAGATAAGTCGTAAACTTGGATGTTTGCTGTGGGCTTAGAACTAGATCTATTATAGTGGATTCTTTCCTGGCTTGGTAGCCCCCAGAGTAGGTCGTTGTGTACGCCGAACTGGGTTAACAATTCTCTGTGTTGTTTACTTCATTGTCTGTTGCTTTTACTTGTTGATTATATTCTACTATGGACATACGCTAGAGCATTTGTCTTAGCATTACAACTGACTACGTACGACAATTGCTATAGCTTCTGTCATAACATCTGTCCCCAGTAGGTGCCAGAATTTCAATTGGCATCAGAGCAGGCACCCTGTTCTGCGTGGGTGAGGACCAGGGAAGTTACTTTCTGGCATAATGAACAAGGATGGTGGCTATGTCAACAGACCTCCACTTCTGGATGGATCAAACTATGATTACTGGAAAGCCAAAATGGTGGCATTTATTAAATCACTTGATAGCAAATCTTGGAAGGCTATCCTAACGGGATGGGAGCATCCAGTGATACGTGACAAAGATGGTAAAACTACAGGTGAACTAAAACCAGAGTCGGATTGGACCAAGGAAGAGGATGAGCTTGCACATGGTAACTCCAAGGCGCTAAATGCCTTATTCAATGCTGTGGACAACAACATTTTCAGGATGATCAAACAGTGCTCAGTGGCTAAAGAAGCATGGGAAATTCTAATGACTACACATGAAGGCACCGCTAAGGTGAAGAATTCAAGGCTACAGCTTCTGACCGTAAAGTTTGAGAATCTAATGACGGGTGAAGGTCAATCTGTTCATGACTTCCACATGACCATTCTAGATTTTGCAAACAACTTTGATGCTCTAGGAGAAAAGCTAAGCGAGGAAAGAATGGTAAGAAAAATGCTTAGATCTCTTCCTAAGATGTTTGATATGAAAGTCACTACTATAGAAGAAGTACATGATATAGGAGTGATGAAACTTGAAAATTTGGTGGGTTCACTGCTAACCTATGAGCTGGCTGCTAAAGAGAAAACCGAGAAGAGGAAGAAGAGTATAGCTCTTGTAACCAACACCACTGAAAGTGAGGAAGTAGAAAATGGTTTAGAAACTGATGAAAATTTATCTGAAACTATGGCACATCTAGGCAGGCAGTTCAACAGAATATTAAAGAAGATGGATGGAAGAGGCAGGACAAATGCTAAAGGTAATTTCTCTGATAATAACAGAAAGTTTAATGGTGTAAGAAAATACAGACCTGAGGAAAATGTCAGTACTGGAAAAGGTGTTCAATGTCATGAATGTGAAGGCCATGGACATATTAGAGCTGAATGTCCAACATTCCTGAAGAAACAGAAGAAGGTTATGGCTGTCACTTGGTCTGATGAAGATGACTCTGAGGATGATGACTACTCTGAGTCTGCAAATCACATTACTGCACTTATTGGAATTATTGAATCTGAATCAGATGATGAAGAATTGACCTTTGATGAACTAGTTGCGTCCTATAAAGCACTGAGTAAGAAGAGTGGAAAGGTTTGTCAGCAGCAACAAAACGTTATAAGTAAATTGCAAGATGAGAAGGTGAAGCATCAGACTCAAATATCTCAACTCACAAAGCAGCTACAATCTGAGAAGGCAAAGCATCTGTCCGAGGCTTCTGCTCTTAGAGATGAGGTAACCACATTGAACTATCAGCTGACTAGTTTAAATAAACAGCTTAGACTGCTAAATAATGGAACTGAAAGATTAGATATACTGGTTGAGGGTCAAGTTGCTGGGAAACCTAAGGGTATTGGAGTAGAATATAACTATTCCAAAAAGAAAAATGTTACTTCTACTAGTAAATTTGTTCCTGCTAAAGACACTAATGATCCCACTGAAACCAGACAGATGCCACAGCATGTTCAACAACATCAGCCTGCCAAAATAATTCCTAAACCTAAGGGATGGATCTGTCATTATTGTGGTAGAAAAGGTCACATCAAACCTTTTTGTTTTAGATTATATGGGTTTCCAAGATGGTATAGTAATCCCAGGTACGAATCTGATTCAAGCAATGCAAAGAAGGAATGGAAACCAAAGGCAAATGATGTTGCTCACATAGCTCATACATCTCTAAGAGTTTTGTCCAGAAATGATTGGTACTTTGATAGTGGTTGCTCAAGACATATGACTGGTGTTGAAAGTTATCCAACCAATGTTAAAGCTTACACTACTAGTTATGTTACTTTTGGTGATGGAGCCAAAGGTCAGATCAAAGGCATTGGAAGTCTCACTGCAAATGGGTTGCCTAAACTTGAGAATGTTCTTTTGGTGGAAGGATTGACTGCAAATCTCATAAGCATCAGTCAATTGTGTGATCAAGGAATGAAGGTGAACTTCACGAAATCTGAATGCACTGTCTCAACTAAAGATGGTGAATCTGTTATGAAAGGAGTCAGGTCTAAAGATAACTGCTATTTATGGATTTCTGAAGAAAGTGCTCAAATATCCTCTTGTCTCATCACTAGAGAAGATGAAGTCAAGTTATGGCATCAAAAGATGGGTCATCTTAATCTAAGGAGTATGAAGAAAGTCATAGCTGAAGATGCAGTAAAAGGAGTACCTAAACTGAAGATTGAAGAAGGAAACATATGTGGTGAATGTCAAATTGGGAAGCAGACAAAGATGCCACACCCGAAGCTGCAACATCTGACTACTTCAAAGGTGCTTGAATTACTACATATGGACTTGATGGGGTCTATGCAGGTTGAAAGTCTAGGAGGAAAGAGATATGTCTTTGTTGTTGTAGATGACTACTCAAGATTCACTTGGATCAATTTTCTTAGAGAAAAGTCAGACACCTTTTGTGCTTTCAAGGATTTGTGTAAACAACTTCAAAGAGAAAAAGATAGTGTCATTGTCAGAATAAGGAGTGACCACGGTAGAGAATTTGAAAACTCAAGATTCTCTGAGTTTTGCACTGCTGAAGGAATAGGGCATGAATTTTCTTCACCTATTACACCTCAACAAAATGGTGTAGTTGAAAGAAAGAACAGAACTATACAAGAATGTGCTCGTGTCATGCTACACTCAAAGAAACTGCCTCAACACTTTTGGGCTGAAGCTATGAATACAGCATGTTACATTCTCAATCGTGTCACTTTAAGAGCTGGAACAACTAACACTTTATATGAATTGTGGAAAGGAAGAAAACCTACTATCAAGTATTTTCATCTATTTGGAAGTAAGTGTTACATTCTGATAGATAGAGAACAAAGGAGGAAGATGGATCCAAATAGTGATGAAGGTATATTCTTGGGATACTCAACTAACAGCAGAGCCTACAGAGTGTATAACTCCAAAACTCAAGTGATGATGGAATCAATGAATGTTGTGATAGATGATGTATCATCTGACGCTAAGACAGATGAAAGTCCAGATGCTGAAGCATTTGAATTCCAGCCTGAAGAAACTGCCAGTATAGAAGAGTTTGAGGTAACACCTGATAGTCCTATCACTGATGATACTATTGCTCCAGTTAGTAAAGGACCATCTATCAGAGTCCAGAAAAATCATCCCAAGGATCTGATCATAGGCAATCCAGATGAAGGTATTACCACAAGAAGAAATCAAGAAATAATCTCTAACTCTTGCTTTGTGTCAAAAATAGAGCCAAAGAATGTCAAAGAGGCTCTCATGCACAATTATTGGATTACTGCTATGCAAGAAGAGTTGAATCAGTTTGAAAGAAGTGAGGTTTGGGATCTAGTTCCTAGACCAAAAGGGTTGAATGTAATAGGCACTAAATGGGTTTATAAAAATAAATCTGATGAAAATGGAACTATTACAAGGAACAAGGCAAGGCTTGTGGCACAGGGATACACTCAAGTGGAAGGTTTAGACTTTGATGAGACTTTTGCCCCAGTTGCTAGATTAGAGTCTATACGGCTGTTACTTGGTGTTGCATGCATTCTGAAATTTAAACTTTTCCAAATGGATGTTAAGAGTGCCTTTCTCAATGGGTACTTAAATGAAGAGGTGTATGTGGAACAACCAAAAGGCTTTGTGAATCCAGATCTTCCTGATCATGTCTACAAGTTGAAGAAGGCTTTATATGGGTTGAAACAAGCTCCTAGGGCTTGGTATGAGAGATTGACTGAATTTCTTGTCAATCATGGATACAGGAAAGGAGGACATGATAAAACTCTGTTTGTAAAAGAAGAACATGGTAAACTAATGATAGCACAAATTTATGTTGATGACATAGTGTTTGGTGGGATGTCAAGTCAGATGGTGGAGCATTTTATCAAACAGATGCAGTCAGAGTTTGAGATGAGTTTAGTTGGGGAATTAACGTTTTTCCTTGGACTACAAGTGAAGCAAATGGATGAGACAATATTTATCTCTCAGAGTAAGTATGCAAAAAATATTGTCAAGAAGTTTGGAATGGATACCGCTACTCACAAAAGGACTCCAGCACCTACTCATTTAAAGTTGACAAAAGATGAGAAGGGTGTTAGTGTTGATCAGAGTCTCTACAGAAGTATGATAGGGAGTCTCCTATATCTTACAGCTAGTAGACCTGATATTAGCTTTGCAGTGGGTGTGTGTGCAAGATATCAAGCTGATCCAAAGATGAGTCACTTAACTCAAGTGAAAAGAATCCTCATGTTAGCGGCACATGTGACTACGGCATGATGTACTCACAAAGTGACAATTCTCAACTCATTGGGTATTGTGATGCAGATTGGGCTGGCAGTGCTGATGACAGAAAAAGCACTTCTGGTGGTTGTTTCTTCTTGGGAGAAAATTTGATATCATGGTTTAGTAAGAAACAGAACTGTGTGTCTCTTTCAACTGCTGAAGCTGAATACATTGCAGCTGGGAGTAGTTGTTCACAACTTGTCTGGATGAGACAGATGCTGAGGGAGTATAATGTTGAGCAAGATGCTATGGCTTTGTATTGCGATAATCTGAGTGCAATCAATATTTCAAAAAATCCTATACAATACAGTAGGACAAAGCACATAGACATTCGTCATAACTTTATCATAGATTTAGTAGAAGAGAATGTGGTGGTTTTAAAACATGTTGCTACTACAGAACAGCTCGCAGATATATTCACGAAAGCACTAGATGCTAACCAATTTGAGAAGCTAAGAGGCAAATTGGGAATTTTCCTGCATGAGGATTTGTAGCAGTTAATGTCTGAAAAGCGTGCAGCAGTTATTTTCTCTTTTTACTCTTATGTTGCGCACGCTAATTTAGGGAAAGTCTTAAAAACTTCCCTTAACCACTTCATCACACGCTACATTAGTGTGATAAGTTCTGATACTGTTGTTAAGAATCACTCTAGTTCTGAGACTGAGAAGACTAGGCTTGTTGTTGAAAAGAATGCTGAGTTGGAGAATTTAGGGAAAACTGATCAGGTTGAAACCCTAGATACTGTTGATGTGAATACTGTTAAGGATCCTGAGGCTGCTCCTAGTACTGATGACATGGAAGTAGATATTGATCTTGTAGCAAAGGCTACTGAAACTGGTGACACCATGGTTGACAATGGTCTGAATCTCATCAAGGACCCTGTTCCTCAATCTGACGTTGTGCCAGATGCTGAAGCATCTTTGGACCAACAGGTTCCTCGTCCTAATATTGTAGCTGACGTATGTTCTGATACTGGTTTTAGTAGTGATGATACTGATAAGTCTCCACCCCTGGTGAAGACATTTGGTGCTGGTGTTGATACTCCTGTTGTCCAGAAGAAACAGTTGAAGAGAAATGCTGTAGAGAGTGACTCTGTCTTTGAGGAAAAAGTGTCTAAAGATGAAGCATCTGGTGAAGCTTATGTTGGCAGACAAAGTGTAGGTGGCAAGAAGGTTGACAAAGTGTCTGTCTGGACCTTGAGGGCTACGCCCAGGGTATCTTGTGCACTCCCATGTGCTGCTGGTCTGTAATTATGCTACTGTGATGTGTTGCTCCTTCTGTTTGTCTATGCATGACGTATTATGTTTGTCAAAATTATGGCTAAAAAGGGGAGTAGTAGTAAGTATGTATCTGTTCTGTTCGTGATGATGCTGTGACATATGATACAACATTTGTCTGTCTATGCGTGTGCTATGATTGAGGGGGAGCAAATATGATTTATCTGTATGTGTATGTTTGTTCTGTTGAGGGGGAGTATTCTCTACTGTGATATATGCATGAACTCAGGGGGAGTAATCTTTTGTTGTTGTGATGCATGATGTGTGTGACAGATGTCATTCCAAATGCCAAGGCATCTCGTCTGTTTTAGAGGAATCCACTTTTACTTGATACCTGAGAATTTATTTTTCTCAGTGGTGTAGGAATTTATTTTTCCTATGGTGATTCATAGTTGTGGGAATTTATTTTTCCCTGGTTTAACTGTATGGCGTTTATGCGTGAGAGTTTATTTCTCTCCTATCTTGTATCCTTATGAGGCTAAGTTGTGTATTTCCGCTGTTGCATGCCTCTGATGCTGCTTGTTCATTATTTCTCTCTTGAAGATATCTTTTGAAATTAATGTGACAATGTATTATCTTCTTTCTTAGCTGTGTGTTTGCGTTGACTTGAAGGAAGGTATGTACTGCATCTCTCCAGAACTGGTCTTAGTTTGTTTTAGCCAAAATTTGCCAAAGGGGGAGATTGTTGGTGTTTTGTATGTTGGCCTCATTTTGCAAAAACAAGTTCAAGCAAGATGTTGGACAAGATGCCGTAGCATGTGGGTACAACATTTGTCATGCCAGTAATTAATGTTCTATTTGCGCGCCATATCTTTGAAGATTATCTGAAGCACTATTTTCGCCTTATCTGAAGCACTATCTGCTCCAAGAAATACTTTCCAGAAGATGCTACGCCATTTATGGAAACATGTGATTCTTTCCATTTCATGTGTGCTGGACTTTGCAAAAGGACAGCTGAAGATTAAAGCCCAAGATGAAGACCTAGCCCATGCTAACTCAGGTCATATAGATATGTGAAGACTAAAACCTAAATGACTACTGAAGCCGTATTTGTAACACCCTCAAAATCCCATTGATTTTATTTATAAAAGTTGATTGATTTATTTACAAAGGATGTTACTAATCTTCAACGAGACTAATTAATAAGCATTTAAAGAAAACACAGCGGAAAATGAACTTATGAATTTTCATCTGAATTCCAATAATAATAAGAAAAATACTGAACAAATAACATGGACCAATCCCTTTTTCAAAAGAAACTTTTTAGCAAAAGTAAATATAGTTTTTCCCCGACAACTTCCTAACATAGCGACTCCATTATTGAAATTGGAAAAGAAAGCAGCTCCTAACGCCACCTCCAGACTATCAACTAAGCGTCACTGGTTACCTGAAAATCTACGGGTGTGAACCGCAGGGCCAAGGCAGAAGAGGGTAAGTAACAACATCACTTAAATAACAGATTCATCCACAATGTAAGCCGACCATATAAGGGAATAACAAACACGGTAACATTCTTTGGAATGACCGAACACAAAAGCAAACACAATTCCTAAATTCGACACATAAACACACGCAACTCATCCAATTCAACAATCCACTCAATAACGAAGATAATTTTAACTTCTCAATGCTACATCATTGCTACTCATTACTACTCATTGCTACTCATTGCTACATCATTATAATAATATAATAATATATGATTCAACATCATTACTACAATATATAAGTAAGCATCATTAAGTAACATTATTAACTTCCGGTCATCATTAAACAACATCATTAATTTTCCGATCATCATTAAACACCATCATTAATAATATAATAATATAATTCGACATCATTAGTCAATGACTATAAACAACACCGACAACACGACACACGGTAATTCAGAGGCCACCATAGCAACACATCAAACAACGACAATTAATCAACGTCAATTATCTCAAAGAAATTCTAAATCAAATATTTTAAATTAAATCTCTGTTAATTCTCTAATCATCAAATTTAGTAATTCAATCAACAACCATAATTAATTTTCATCACCTATTTAATCTCAACAACGATTAAGCTCAACAAAAAACACTAATTAGACTCATCACTAATTAGATTTCTTTCTATTAAAACAAAATTAATTTAGAACACATGCTACATATAAGTAATGCCAAATTACTTAATAGATATAAAATAATATCCGAAACCCATAAGGCAAAGAAAATAATGTGTAGCCATTTATTTTATAATTTTAATATCAAATTCTAAGCAATAGGTAGGCATGTTATAATTTGGAAAATTTGGAAAACTAGTGACTTTTCGGCACATGTATATAAAGTTAAATTTCTTTTGATTTCTTATATCACATATAACACTTCACGATCGAATACGGCAAACTGACATATATCACATGTATTAAAGTTTTCATGAAATAAAATTGACTCCGAAACAGAATACCCACAAAACCAGAACACCATGATTAATCCAATTTGATCAAACACATACATGTAGCTATGAATATATCATCACAAAGAAAAAGAAAAGGACTATGTTCATGCTATACACATTCAGAATCCTAAATGAGTTGGACAAACCTCTTACCTTAGATTTCCTTGCATTCGTCTTTGCTCCTTAGGTTTTAGAACCCTAATTTTCTCTCCAACTCTTACTCTCTATTTATATAAAAAAAAGTATCTATTTTAATTCCTAATCTCTCTCACCATTAGTTTAAGATATTATAAAAAAAATTCTGATTTGTTTTATTTTTAAAATTTCAAACATATCTAATTCTATTTTATTTCTCATAGTAATCTACCGAAAAAATTAAATACTAACAAAAAAATATTTCTAAATTTTGGGGCGTTACAGTATTTCAAGAACATAGTTTTAGGGTTTGAGTCTTGTTTATTGTAAGCCTTTCTTGTGGATTCTATAACACAAGCTTAGGCCTGTTTGGTTTGTATTTTGTGAAACTTCTCCCAAGCTTTTAAGCACGGAGATTGTTTGTTTGTTTGGTTAGTGAAACCTCATCGTTTGTTGAACTGTTATAATCACAAGGTTTGTGATAGAAAGGAAGTGAGACGGGGTCTCAAACTTAGGAGTTCCTAGGTTGAGTTAGCACGGGTAGAGTCTAGGAGATAAGTCGTAAACTTGGATGTTTGCTGTGGGCTTAGATCTAGATCTATTATAGTGGATTCTTTCCTGGCTTGGTAGCCCCCAGAGTAGGTCGTTGTGTACGCCGAACTAGGTTAACAATTCTCTGTGTTGTTTACTTCATTGTCTGTTGCTTTTACTTGTTGATTATATTCTACTGTGGACATACGCTAGAGCATTTGTCTTAGCATTACAACTGACTACGTACGACAATTGCTATAGCTTCTGTCATAACATCTGTCCCCAGTAGGTGCTAGAATTTCAATATAATTTTTTTGTTTACTAACGGGTACGGATATCCGCGGATACAGATACCATCAAATCCGCATCCGTATCCATTAACTATCGGGTAGTTGAAATATTCATTTATCTTACACATGGATATCCTTTAAACTATCCGCTCCGTATCCGTGACGGACTTTATCCGCGGGTATGGATATTTTTGTCATCCCTAGATATGGTCGGAGACATTGATTCTAGGAAGTCTACTTCGGACTACATGATTAAGTTTGCAGGGGGAGTTGTAGCTTGACAGTCCAGATTGCAAAAGTGTGTAGCATTGCCTACTACAGAGGATATTCGCAGCTTCAGGGGCTACACTTTCACCGTTTGGATCGTCGAAATCAGGTATGGTTCGTGAGATATTTTTATCGCAATGCATCAGTATTTTTGAGGATTTTTTCATCTTCTTGTTCTTGTTTTGAAAGCTTTTGTGCTTTGTTGTGTAATTGGTTGTTAGCACTTGTTTTGTACATCACTTTGAGACTCTTTTGTACCCATATTTGATTATAGTGGAGTTATTTCTTTGGTCTGGACGACCCATGGTTTTTTACTCTCACATCGAGGATTTTCCACGTTAAAATTCCGGTGTTTTTATTTTGCTTTATTGTCTGCCATATTATTTGTTGATGATCCTCAAGGTTCTTACAAGTTTGGGGAATTTTATTAGCGCTGCGTATTGCTCGTTATTATTATTATTGTGTTAATTCTCCATCAATACCGAGATTCTCATAAGTTTACATGTTTCAAATTGATCTAGATCCAAGGAAGATTATCTCTGAACCTATGGCATATATATCAATCAAGAGTATCCGATGGGCACTGTGTTAATTAAGACTTGGTATCCTTTCTAAATTCAATCCTCCTTACCCACTAGTATTGGGAAGCTATAATCATATTTATCTAGTGTGAAACAAAAATATTGCTACCCATCGTTGAACGGGTTAAGTTCACTAATTTCCATATGTTCTAAATGCTTAACGTAAATGATTTTAGGTATATGATGTTAGAATCATGATTGGAAGTGACGCACTACGGAAACGGGAAGGAATAGTAAGCGCTAATCCTATAATAAAATATAGGTTTGTAGGCAACAAATCTGATAAAAGGGTTTCTGGAATCTACCAGATTTTCGGAATCCACCAGAAATAATAATTTGGAATCCACCAAACTTGAGAAAATTCTCTATATTTTTATTGAATCAAAAAGTTGCCTTCAAGGCTACAATAGTTTAGCTTAAATAATAGGGAAAAATAAAAATAACAAATCTCCCTAAAAGATTGTAAAAGAGAATGATACACCTACCTAAATAAAAATTACAAATCTACTAAAATATATTAAAATCAAATATACCTAAAATAATAAAATACTAAAATATCCTCCTACATCATTCTCCTCCACCTCTAAAGAACTCGAGCCCGAGTTCTCATCTTGATAAAGAGTTTCATCTGCTTGATACTGACTCATGCGCTTATCATAGTAGAAACTTAAAATCGGTATTGTAGCTGAAATCCCAACTTTGCCTTTATATGGCGGCTTAGGTGGCGGAGCTTGCCGTAGCAACGTCATCGCATTTCGACCACAGTTTGGGGACTTCGTAAGCTCCTACATAGCTATTTCTTCCATGCTATGCATCTCAGTTTCTTTTGCACGCCCTTTCCGATCTATTGATTTCGAGAATGGCGAGATATCGGTCAGAATCTTCAATAAAATTTGTTGATGAATTTCGAGAACGGCACTGATTCCATCGCACATAATAGGAATGGGAGCTGTTTGAATGGATGCCTTTTTCCCTTGTTGAATCAGCCAAGTCCCTCAATCAGTCTAATGCGTAATGTCCGGTATCGGGAGTCTTTTAGTAATCCACAGATTAGGAACCGAGTGGGGAAGTGAGCTCTACTCTAAACTCTAAAGGCTCAATCTCATTCCAAAAGACTAAGAATGAAGCGAGGAATAGAAACAAAGACAGAGCGAACCCGTTACCTACTCTTACTTAACAAGCGAACCTTTTCCTTCCAAATTCTTGGCGGTTGCTACCAAGACGATTTCTTTATGCCCATCAAAGGACCTCGAGATGCTACTCCACCATGACCAATACCCCAGTTAGTTCTATACATATGACCGGCAATGAGAAAAAGAATTTCTCACTACTGTTTTTCCTTGTTCCTCCTTCATAAAATTTGTCGTCATTACCTCATTTGTGTGTTTCCCCTCTGTTGGGACGCAGATTAAAGGAGCAGATCGCACCTTGAGATTGATGACGTTTGAAACTATAGCTGATTTGATGTTATTGATTTGAAAATCCACGACTTCATCTTGTTGGGAATCTCCAGTAACATCGTGAACTTGCTCGACTTCATCAACGTCTTTCTTCTCATCTTTGGATTTGACACCTTCATCTGCATCACCTTTCTCCGAATCATCTTGTTCATTGATCTCTTTCTTTTTATTAACACCATCTTCAAAATCAACAACAAATTTTATTGATTTTAACTCATTGTTGTCATCTCTTTTTTGCACTTCATGTTTCTCACTCTCATGTTCAGATAAATCACTATTACTGTTTGTTGTTTTGGTCATCAAAACATAGTTTGTCTCATGACAATTCTCAACAAACAAATTGATTTCAGTACATTCTTTTACCTCATGTTCCTTTGCTTCAAACTTAGCCGTTGCAAATTTAGAAACAACGCGTCCTTTACTCTGATGATCTCGTCGAAAGTTGTTGTTGTTGTTCATTAAACAATTTGATAACATCGTAACCTGTGCAGTCAAAGCAGTTATGGCTGCAAGGTCTGCCCTGGTCGCTAGTTTATCTCCCATGGCTGATCATAGTATGAAAAGAACAGGGAAAACCTGCTCTGATACCAACTGACGCAGTACGGAAGCGGGAAGGAATAGCAAGCGCTAATCCTATAATAAAACAGAGGTTTGCAGGCGACAAACCTGATAAAAGGGTTTCTGGAATCCACCAGATTTCCGGAATCCACTAGAAAGAATAATTTAGAATCCACCAAACTTGAGAAAATTCTCTATATTTTTATTGAATCAAAAAGTTGCCTTCAAGGCTACAATAGTTTCCCTTAGCTTAAATAAATAATAGGGAAAAATAAAAATAACAAATCTCCCTTAAAGATTGTAAAAGAGAAAGATACATCTAGCTAAATAAAAATTACAAATCTAATAAAATATATTAAAATCAAATATACCTGAAATAATAAAATACTAAAATATCCTGTTATCTCTTATATGAGGAAGTCATAGACATGTTCTAATTTTGTTAGAAAATTCATTGGGCAGATCTTGATGAAATCATAACAAAAATATATTTCGAAGCCTATAAAAGGGATCCTTGTTACAAATAGGATTACACAACTTTGCAAAAGAAGAAAATAAGCCAAAGCACACCGAAACACGATATTCCAGTGATTCTAAATCAACGAATCATCTTTTCAAATGTTTATACTTAATCATGTATAATCTTCAAAACTCCTTGTTTATGTTTATTATCATGACCTACTAAATAATTAGGTTAAGATTGTATGATGATTCTCTTCGATCTTATTTGAACGTGCAAGAGTATGTCGTCGTAATAAAAAGATTATTGAATTCACAGAGACTTGTGAGATTAGAGGTATATAGTGCTAAAATTATAAGATTAATAAGAAAGAAATGAAATGATAATGACTATGGTTTTGATTTGGTTTTGCAAAGTCAAGAAATAAACAATAAAATCTAAACACCTTAGAATCACAATTTGTCACAATGGTTTCGGTTATGCAATCGTCTCTTTACTCTAAAGACACCATGTATGTTTAAGAACAGGGTACTGATTTCATCTATGCACTCTCTAGAGCCAATTAACGGAACCCTCAATGTAGTGTGTTCATCTCTTATCTCAATCCATCAGTTAGAGGAATAATGAACCTTATTAAGCGCGATTTATATCGGATCCGTTCGTCCAAATATCCCAAGAAAGCCTAGACTATTTTCATGCTTTCCGCTATTCCTGTCTAATTCTAATTGCTCAACGATGACATTCATCTTCCGATCTAACAATCACTATATCTACATACAAGTCAATATATTGATCACTACAGTCACAAGACAATAAAAACATAAAATTAAATTAAACATACAAGATACCATAGAATAAAGTTCTGAAATAAATCACATAACCTTCACCAAGGAACTCCTTGCAACTCCAAGGCATGATTAGGAGTAAAAATGTAAATTTGGGAAATATAGGGGCAAGATTTCAATTTAAAAAAAAAAACAAAGATAAATTTGTAATATTAAAAAAATTTAGGGTCAATTTATTTTTTTTAGTTTTCACCACCAGTATAATCTGGTTCGGGGTCGGTTAGGGTCAATTTATAAGATATTTAATTTTTTTAATAAGTTAGTTTATTTTGCAGTTAATTTTTTTAATAATAAGCCGTACAAGATTAGTAAAATTAAATTATAACCAGGACAAAGTGTCAACCCTTACCATTCACAAATAACCATTAAGTTTTTTAATAATATAAATTTAACAACTTCAAATAAGTTTATTTCTAAAAAGTTAGTAAATATATGAAATACAAAATATTGTCATTTAAGATAAAAAAAAATTATTTTTACACTTTTCTCTATACATTGACTACACATAAAATAATGAGTTTAATAGATATGTTTTGTCAGTGTAAATTAATGTTACACTGACATCCAATGAGAATCAAATATTTCTCCATATCATACATTGGAAGTGGGGTATAGTTGGATGATTTGACGGAATACAGGCTTGATATTAAATGACACTATCTTTACCTATACTCAGTGGCGATGGCAAGCCCTGTGCATGCCTTGGCATGTGCACAGGCTGGCCCAGCCCATATATATATATATATTTTTTAATATCAAAACAAAAGAAACATAAAAACAAAATAGAAAACAGATTGTACGGTGATATCTCTCAGAACTCGCTCATCTCTCCCTCGCCTCTGTCTCTCGCGATCTCTCTCTCAGCTGCTTCATCTCCCTCTTCACGCCGCTCAATCTCTCTCTCAACCGCTCAATCTCTCTATCCTCTCGCCGTTGAATATCTCTCTCTCCGCCGCTCAATCTCTCTCTCAATCTCTCAGCCGCTCAATCAGATTGGTGAGTTATAAACCTCAATCATTCAATTTTTTTGTTGTTGTTTAGCTTCTGGTTGATTGTGTTGTTTCATCTTGCAATTTTAATTATAATCTGTAATTATAATCTGCAACTATAATCTGCTCTCAATTATAATCTGCAATTTTTTCTCTAGTGTAGATACTGTTCTATTTTGCAGGCAATTTTTGGTGATTATGCTTGCTTACTAATTTTGTTGATAATTCTTAATTTGATTCAATCATTACTGTTCTGTAGTAATCTTTAAAATTTCTTTTCTAACTGTTTAGTTGTTCATGTCAAAAGAATAGAAAATTATGTTGCGCATAATTTATCTAAGCTTACCTTAATTTCTATGACACTATTTGAATTGGAGAATGTCCTCACTGTATTAATTCCTTTGTAGCAGCTAATTTTGCATAATTTAATTTCAGAGATGGAGAAATTTTTTGCTCCTAGAGCAAGGATTGAGAATGTAAATGTTGTGCAATCGGAAGCCGAAGTAGAAGAACCACAACCTAATGTGGCCAATGAGTTTAATTCAAATGAGATTGTGCGTGATCCGAGTCTTAGGAAACAAATTCATGAGTATGCTCCGGATATTCAAGACCACGTGAGGAGGGCATACATATGAGATTGTGCTTGCCATGGATTTAATTGATGATGTCAAAGCTCGGTTGGCCACATTGATAATTGTTTCTCATGCCTTGACCCCAAGAATTCTTTCTCCAAGTTTGATGTTGATAAGCTTGCTCGTCTTGCTGATATTTATCATGAAGACTTTTCTGATTATGATCGTGCAACAATAAAGGAGCAACTTGACTCTTTTGTAGTACACGTGAAAAGACATGTTTCATTTTCTACTTGTGAGGATGTTCAAAGTTTGGCTATGAAGATGGTCCAAACTGATAAACATTTCGTATTTCCATTGGTGTACAAACTTAATGAGTTGGCTTTGATATTACCGGTGTCGACAGCATCCGTTAAAAGAGCTTTTTCAGCAATGAAGATTATTAAGACTAAATTGCGCAACAAAATCAACGATAAGTGGTTCAATGACTTGATGATATGTTACACCGAGCGGGAGATATTCAAGTCACTTGATGATGTTGATATTATACGAACATTCACCTCAGCGAAGACTCGGAAAGGGAATTTGCCTCGTTGTTTTATTTAGCACACTATTGGTATGTTATATTTCAACCCTCTTATTGCAAATTGTAATTTTGTTGACAAAATGACAAGTTTATTTATATACTATGTCACATGCGAATTTTTCGCTTGCGGTTAAAACTTTGCCCAGGCTCTCTAAAATTCCTGGCATCGCCACTGCCTATACTATTTTCTCTAAAATCTTGTCAATATGGAAAATTGTTAAAATATAAGAATAAAAAAAATAATATTTTAAAATTTTCTTTGTATTTATAAGATTTCAATTAGCTTGTCCACTTTTTTAATTATTGCAACCTCCCTTCTCAACCACTTTCAATGCACATTCATTTCCACTAATCATGCCAACAAACACACCACGTAAGAAACCATATATCACCAACCATTTTTCATTCCTTTCACCAATTTTCAATACTTCTTTTGAATATTGAACCACATTTTTGGCCTTCATGCCTTTTCATTACTCCCTCTGGATTGTGGGCTCTGGTCTTATCTTGTAAGCACGAAAAAGAATGCATACACCTCCCCAAAGAAAGTTGGTCGACTGCATTTAATTAATGAAAGAAACAATGAGAAAAATATTAACATATGAGTCTCTTATGGTACTACTAGGGGTATAAGCGGATCAGAAAAATCCAATTGAACTGAAGATCCAAACTGGAAAAAAATCGATTCTTATGGTTCGGATAAAAAACCGAACCAAACCAATTGAAAACCGATGTGGTTTGGTTCGATTCTTGTATCGAATTTTAAAAACCGATGAACAAACCGAACCAAACCAATATATATATATATATTATGGAAAATGCTATTTATTAAGAAAATTTATGGAGAAGAATTGCAAGAATAAATCTCCACCCTTGTTTATATCAACTACCCTCCATGATTTCCACTAAAAAGGGAGATTAAAATTACATCATCCTATAAAATAATGTCATGTGTTATTCTTGCATTTCTTCTCTAAAATAATTCTTACTAAATAGCAATGCTCATGTATTATTAAGTTTTTTTTACAAAATATATATTATTATTAAGTTAATTTTTTTCGGTAGCCCACATCTATTAAAAAACAAAGGGAAAATACATTAATCTCCCCTGAGTTTTGTGTATATGTCACTAACACTCCCTCTATTTTATGAGTTAACAAAGACCTCCCCTGCCGTCAATAACTGTTAAGTCTCCGTTAAAAAAAAAAACTATTTTTTTAATGGCAAATTGTTAGTTGTTAGTATATTAGATTATATGTTAGTTTTTCTCGTTGTCAAGACTTGAATCTTGGACCTCCAACTCCTTTAACCTTTAACTCAACTAGTTCAACCAGTTGTGCTATCCCTCCCACCCCATTAAAAAAAATGGCATATCTTTCATTCTCATATTTGTTGTTATCTGCAATGGTGTTTCTTTTGTCCCTTCATATCCCAAGTTAGCGCATTCCCAAAAATAAAACAGACACAACTACTTAAAAAAAATCTTGCGGATATATACTCACATCATAATACAAATCTTAACTTAGAAACTCTCAGACTCAGTCTCCTCACAGTCACAGCTGCAAAAAACCTCACGCTGCTCTCAGTTCTCATATCTCAATATTGCGCAAACAATACAACACTCTCACGTTGTTCTGCTCTCATATATTTTACCTCAAACTCTCAAAAAACAGTAACCTCTCATGTCAAGCGTTGTCGGAATACGTCTTACTAGTGGTGAAGTTAACTTGAAGTTTTATTTTTGTTGTACTTTATTATTTGAAAAACTTATAAACTTAATTTCAATATGATTGTACTATGTATTTGATGAACTTATGGGAAAAGAATTGTATTTTGTATATGAAGAAATTATTTAATGAATTGTATTTTGTATTTTGTATTTTATGAACTTTTGATGAACTTATAGAAAAAAAATATATCGGAAAAAAATAATAGCATGAAATACATCGAAAAACATACACTATCAAACCGATTAAAGTAACCGAACCAAACCGAACCAAACTGATGAGTTTGGTTCGGATTCATTTTTGAAAAACACTAAAAACCGAACAAAATCGAACCAATCGAGAATTTATTGATTCGAACGTCGGATTCACTCGAAACCGATCCAATTACACCCCTAGGTACTACGGTGGCCATATATACAAAAGATATCAAAACTTTACATTTGAAATTGTGCATTCCATATTTTTCTTGGGGTTTAAATTTACATATGTAAATACCGCTAAAAATTAATACAACTCTATGTTTGACTCCAAATTTGAATGAAGATGTTAAACTTAAAATATTGACATTGTAAATTATTGAAAGAAAAAAAAAAGGGTTTTGTCTGACATTAATGAGTAGTTGAAATGTAAAATGATGCACAAAATCTAAAATAATATTATAATGAATACGAATTTTACAAATCAATCAACACGCGATAATAAACATGTGTATAAACATAGACGTTATACTAGTTTTAGAGAAAAATAAACACAAATTGAATAAACATTCCCACACAACTTACAACAACACAAATTGAATTTATAACAAAAAGGTGCACACAAAACATCTTTAAAAAATACTCTCTCCGGTCTCATATATAAGAAACAAAAAAAAAAATTACAAAGTCTTAAATATAAGAAAAAGTTACTACAATCATTGCATTTACTTTGAATATTCCAATTTTACCCTTTGTTTTACTTTTCCCCATAATAAATAATAATTTAATTTAAACAAAAAGTAAGAGTAAAAGTGGAAATGACATGTTTTTCGTAATTATTTACTCCACTTTCTTAAAGGGTGTGCATTTTTTTCTTTCTTATATATGAGACCGGAGGGAGTACTGTATTTGATTCTGTCAAACTATTTACTTCAATTTCATCAATTTAATTCATCTAAAAATAGAAGTCTCTCCTTTTCCTTTCTTCGCAAATCAACCGAAACATACAAAAGTGATGGACCCCACTATATTTTTTTAGAGAATTTATTTTGTCATATATCCTACCTTTTTGTCGTGCGTCCTACGAATTTATCAAAATATTTTTGTCTATTACTTAGGCAACATATTTTTTCTATCACGTACATAGCAAATGAGTAAAATTTCCTAATTTTTTAAACATTTTCCATCTCACACTCCACCAAAAGCCCCGTTTGAAATTTTATGTTTTTGTCATCCGCTTCTTAAATATCGGACGACCATTTGATAGAAAAAATAGTACACTTTTTTGGAATAGACTATAACAAGATTGAGTTCATTACATTCAACAGAAAAAAATTGAGAAAATATAAAAAGATTATAACACGAAATAATTATATTATTACATAACATTGATCCCCCGAGTTTTTACCCGCCAAGAGATTCATATTGATTAGTCATAGTGACCAGTCTTCTTGGGGTAACAAAAAGGCTTTTACCCTCAAGACACCGGTCACTTTGTCTAATCGATCACAGACTATGAGCCTTTTAAATTTTAATGTTTAAACTAAAACAATTTGAAAGAAAAAATAGCAGAAGAAATGAGAATAAAAAGAAATAAAAAATAGGTTCCAGTATGTCGAACGTTAAGAAATATTAAGGCAGTTTTATTTGTGTTATTGAAAAATTGTATAATGGTTGATCAAAATATTGTTTGACAAAATTTGTCAATTTTTTTGTTTGTTTGTTTGTTTTGATAATCTCAAATTTATTTTTATGCTAGTAGTAATGAGAGTTTTTTCCACTACCAAATTAAATATGTAAAAAATATATTGCGTAAAATTTTTATTTTATTATTTCGATATTTTTATCATTGATAATGTAAATAATGGTAGGATTTATTTTTTATTTATTTGGTCAAGGTATTATTAAAATAATGGTAGGATTGTCCCCGTGAGCTTTTTCTTTGAATGGATTGTCCCCGCGAGTTTAACTTAGTTAGTATGGTCATTGAATGTAAAAGGCAACGACCGAAGTTATAATGGTAGGATTTATTTGGTCAAGGTATTATTAAAATGATGGTAGGATTGTCCCCGTAAGCTTAACTCGAGCAGTTGGTAGCGAATATGATGCAAAATGCAAGAACTGGAGTTCGAAAACTAATACTCTCACTTATTCAACTTTAAAGGTGAAATTCAGGCTACTATTTTCAACCTCCTAAAATATAGATTTTTTTTTGTCAAAAAAAAATAGATTTATTTTAGAGAAAAGAGAAAACAATGGTCAAAAGGTACATATATTTTTTAATCAAAAATTTCCTTATATAAATTTTAGGGTACATAGGGTTTTACCTCCCTATAAAATAGGCGAGTTTTGGTTTACCCATTGCAAAAATTTATTTTTTGATTACCCCTGTAATGTGACGATTCTTTGGTTTACCACCTTATGGAAAATGTTGACTTAAGATTCCTTCATTTTACCCCCTGTAATATTAGCGAGTTTTGGCTTACTCCCCTGACTGACCATGTCATTTTGTGGAATCTTAGGTCAAAAAATTTCATATGGGGGTAAACCAAAGAATCTTCACATTATAGGGGAGTAATCCAAAATGTTTTTTTTTTGCAGGGGGTAAATCAAAACTCACCTATTTTGCAGGGGGTAAAACACTATTTACCATTTTGTCAAAAAAAAAAAACACTATTTACCATAAATTTTAATATTCCAAAAACATCCTTGTGTTGCCCTATTTTAATATTGTCTGAGTTAACAATCATATAGTCTGACCAGTGACCTAGTGAACCAGTATCCTTTAGGTGGATAAGTGGGATGACCAGGGTTTCAACCCCGCCCCTGCATATCTAATGCAATATCACTGCCAACTGAGTTAAGCTCACAGAACTGTTTCACTCAATGGTGTATTATTTTACTATTTTATGGTAGCATTTTCCTATTGGAAAAAAGAGTGCCTAAGTCCAAGGAAAAAAGAGATTACACGGAAATTACTCTAGGGGTAGTAATACCATTATATCAGCTAATAATAGCTCTTTATTTTGCGAAGGGCGATTCTCATAATAAATGGTGTCTTTATCTCTAGAACACCGAATGTTCGCCACACATCAACACATTGATTTGATACCCTATAAGCATGAGTGATGTGAACTTCCCACTCCATATAAACCAATCGCCGAATATTCTTCACCAAAGTCAGGCCAAACAGACTTTTCAACTTACCCGTCTTTATAACTTGGACCACCATCGCAGAATCTATATTTAATTCAATAAGCATAAACCCCATTCGTCTTGCATACGTCAATCCTTCAAAGACTCCCCATAATTCCGCCACAAATGCACTACAAGATCACACACATTTAGCAAAACCACCAAGTCATTCTCCTTGACTACCTCGAATAACTTGTGACTATTTTTTTTTTTTGGTACAACTTGTGACTATTTTATTTTGTTCATTTTGTACTATTTTTTTTATTGTGTGTTAAACCTTTTTTTTTCTTTGTAGCATAATGACTAACTATTTTTTTTATTGTGTGTGAGTGATGTCAATTTTTTTTTCTGTGTATGTGATGACTATTTGTTTTTTGTTATTAATAATGATGATGAGTATCCATCACTCATGCCTATTTTTTTTTTTGTCAAATAACTTAGTGGCTAGAAATTTCACCTTTAAGGTGGACAAGTGGGATGACCGGGGTGAAGCCTATCTTTAATGTGATGTCATGTCAACTGAGCTAAGCTCACGAGACGTGTGATGACTATCTTTTTTTTTTGTCAAGTGAAATTTCTTAATACAGTGTCATGCCAATTGAACTAAACTCACGAGACGTGTGATGCATATCTTTAAGAATTGGAATTTGAATTTTAAAGAATGAACTTGTGAAATTATGATACTATAAAATTTTCACATTTTTTAGGTGTCGTGATTTTTTTAGAGACTGAGTCATCCGGTTCGACTTGTTTAATACTTATATATTTTTGTTATAGAGAACGATTTATTCAATTGAGTTATCAGATTTTATCCAGTTTAGTATGTGGTTCAATCAGTGATCCAATGATTCGACCAATAAATCAGTAACCTAATATTTTCACCGATTCGATAACTGATCCGATTTTTAAAACACTGATTTGAATTTTACCAAAACTACGACGGGCAATCATAATTTTTTTTTTAATAGTAGAAGTGGTACTATGTTTCGTGGAAGAGAAAAGATTTGGCAAAACATAAATTTCTTTGTCTAGTAAAAATAATGGATTTGACATGTGACTAAATAACTATAAATTAGAGGCGCCTTCTGGGAAAGACTCCTAGGTCTCCCACCAAGGGAGAGGGCTTTCTAACTTACATTTGTAAGTAAAACAAGTTTTAATAATATAATATTAACTTATGTTATTTACATAATTACCGCATATGCCATATTTATGAAAACTGCCCATAACAACCTTAAATTTTAATTTAAGCACAAACTGAAAATATAAATTTAAGGATTTTTTTCCTTTCTGTTTTGCAATATTTTCTTTGTTTTGCAAGGTGGCAGCCTGTTAGTCAATTAATAATTTTTTTTTTTTTATAATTGTTAGTTGATTAATAATCAAAGTAACGTTAGGAATTAAAAAAATAAAAAATATTCAGGGATGAAAACGTGTTTCTTTTTATAGGGACGAAAAACATATTTAATCCTTAATCTAAAATTCTAAATTAGAAGACGAGTTGATCTAAAAAATCTTAATGTGATTCAATCTAATATCATAACTCTTAATTAGTAGAATAATTGACCTATAAAATTTTTTCTACGTAAATCCGGTATAAATAAATCTTAATTAGTCAAATGATTTTCCCTAAAAAAAATTTAACGATGTTCAATCCGCTATAATAAATTTCAATTAGTAGAATAATAGATCTGGAAATTCTAGGCTAGGTTCAATGCAGTATAAAAAGTCTAAATTAGGACAAATAAAAAGTCTTAACGTGGTTCAATTTGGTATAATAAATCTTAATTAGTTGAAAAACTGATCTAAAAATTCTTAACTAAGTTCAACCCAACATAAAAAGTCTAAATTAGTATAGGAATTGACCTAACAAATCTTTTTTCTTATCTTTTTTGGTTTACAACGGAGTAGAGGATCGAACTCAGGACGTCATGCATACTACCCAAATCCCTCACCACTAGACCAAATTCTTAATGAGGTTAAATATGGTTTAATAATTATTTAAGTAAAAAAAAAGTCTTAATAATCTAATAATTAACCTAAAAAGTCTTAATTAGGTTATTCAGCGCGGTATAAAAATTCCAAATTAGCAGACAAATTGACCTAAAAAGCCTTAATGTTATTCAATCCGGTATCATATATCTTAATTAGTAGAATAATTCACCTCAAAAGTCATAACTAGGTTCAATGCGCAGTATACAATATCTAAATTAGTAGATGAATTGACTTAAAAGGTCTTAACGAGGTTAAATTCGGTAACATAAGTCTTAATTAGTCCAATAATTTACCTAAAAACCTAAATGTGGTTCAATCCAGTGTCATATTTATTGATTAGTAGAATAATTGACCTAATCGTGTGAGAATGTGTCGATCACTATTCCCGGCTAGTCTTAATCTTTTAGTTGACCTAAAATCGTATTAGAATGAGTGTACTACTATTCCCGGTTAGTTGTACCTTTTATTTGACCTAAAATCGTGTGAAAATGCGTCGATCACTATTCCCAGCTAGTCTTTACCTTTTAGTTGACCTCAAATTGCATTTGAATGAGTCGATTTCGATTTCCGGTTAGTCTTTACCCTTTATTTGACCTAAAATCGTATGATAATGGGTCGTTGACTATTCTTGGTTAGTATTTATCTTTTATTTGACTTAAAATTGTGTGAGAATGTGTTGATCACTATTCCCGGCTAGTCTATACCTTTTAATTGACCTAAAATTGTATGATAATGGATTGATTACTATTATCGACTAGTTTTTACCTTTTATTTGACCTAAAATTGTATGAGAATGTGTCAATTATTATTTGCGGCCAGTGTCTACCTTTTTATTTGACCTAAAATTGTTTGAGAATGAGACGGTCACTATTACCAATAAGTATTATATGACCTAGTTTAGCATTTAAGTATGATATTTGCCTATTACCACATGGCCCCATCATCTCATGCCACATGATTTAATTACTGTTTTTGTTCTTTAATTTTATCCCACTCACAAAAATAATCTTTCCATTTTAAAATCATTTATTTATTTGTTGGTTTACAATGGAGCATATGATCCAACCCACGACATCATACATATTACCCAAATCTCTTACCAATAGACCAACCCTAGTGGCTTAAAATCATTTAATTTTAGTTCCTCATTAAAATTTTAACGTAAAATTGGTGATGTGTCTTGTTTTAGTGATGTGGCACATCACTAATAGATTAATAATTTCCATATCATTAAATTTGAAAATGAAATTGTGTTTGTACCAATAAAAATAGTATGAAAATAATAACAATAATAAAAAAAGAGAGACTTGGGCAAGAACAAACAAGAGCTCATAGATCTTGTGAAAAAATCAAACAAGCAAAGAACATGCAGGTCTGGGTAAAAAAAAAATTTATGTTTGTGCGCAAAACATCTATGAGAGGTCCTTTTCCATGGTGGTAGACCTACATCCCTTTCCCATGCTAGACTGAGCCTAAATTAGAATCAAATATATATGTTTCCTTCATGAACAAGCCCTACAGTGAGAGAGAAAGCAAGAGAAAGAAGTTCAGGCTTAGGGAAACATTGTAGGTGTGAGGAGAGAAAAGAGAAGACTAAAGAGCGTACATTTATCAATTCATTAAACCATGGGCTGATTTCATCAAGCCCTGAGTATTACTAAATCTTTAGGCAATCAATCGTTAGTTGGTTCAGTGGTAATTAGAATTGCTTGAATGTCAAAATTGACCCCCGAATTAGAAAATCTTGAAGATTTTGAAAGACTATTTTGACAAAAAAAATCTTGAAGATTTTAAAAGACTTTGTGGGATTATATTGATTTTGTGAGATTTTAACAGATTTTTTTCAAGAGACTTTTTACAATCAAGATTTTTAACACATGAATTGAATGGATTTTGAAAGATTTTTTTAAAAAGACTTTTTACAATCAAGATTTCATAATACTTTATATATTAGGAAAATTTCAAAAGACTCAATATATATTAGGAAATTTTCAAAAGACTCAATAAATTTTAATAAAAAAATTATATGAGTAATAAATAAAAAAAAATATTTTTTTGGGGAATCCAAAACAACAAAAAAAAAAAAACGATAAAAAGTTTTGTGTTTTTCTTTACGGACGATGTTGGAAAAGAAAACATATGGAGCAAGTGAATCACCGATTACCGATTGTATATATAAAAAAATGTGATTTTTGATTGTTAACCAACTCCATAATTCACTTCAATTGCCGGAATAACACAAGAAATAACAAAAGTGTTGAATCCAATATGAAAAAAAGTTGCAGAATTTGTTCAAAAAGAAAACTTGCAAAAATCATATTTGATAAGCAAGTGAAGAAAGAAGAGAAGAAGAAAAATTCTGGTACAGTGATGATGAACTCTGAAAAAGAAAAAAAGTCTTGGAGAGTTTGAAAAAGTCTCAAGGTTTTTGGTGAGATTGTTGAAAGAGTCTCTCAAGTGTATTTTTAACTAAAAAGTCTCATGAAATCCACTACATGAAAGAATCCACCAAAATCCGTTGATTTTTGAATACCAAGTGACATTTTATAAGTCATGAGAAATCTCAATCGAATAACAGTGGATTTCATTGCCCTGAAAAAAAAATCTTAATTGTCTTAATTGAATACCACAAGATTTAATTTGATTTTATAAAAGTCTTGATTGAATACCAATGAAATTTTTTAACATAAAAAAGTCTTTTAAAATCCATTGAAATCTCAATCCAATACACCCCCTAAATTGGTGGTAAAAGCCAAAAATAAAATCTCTAGCCGGCAATTATTAATAGTTACACCTCCACACAAAAGAAGTAAAACGCGAGTGAATCTCATTACTACTTTTATTTTTTAAAAAATGGAACAGAACTCAAACAATTTAACAAGCCACAGATTTAAAACCTCACCTGAATCAAAATAATCATAGTTCTTAACACAAAAAAATTAGGGTCAGCTTACAATCAACTCTCTCTCATCTTGTCTTCCTACTAATTACCAAGTTATAATATTTTTCAAGTTCTAATTCTATCTCTTGAATTATACAGAGATATCCTAATTGAATACAATAAGTTTGGTTCGTGAATATGATTTAGTTAAGTTAGTTAAGTTATAATTCTATCTCTTGAATGAGTTTCGCAAATTAGCCATGGTTTAACTGTTGCTAAAGTGAACATTTTTTCGAAACACCATCGTAAGTTTTCCGGTAAAAATTGCAAACCGAAACAATTGAAAAAAGAGGAGGAGGTGAAGGTTTCGTAGAAGATGGTTTGAGGAGTTGTGGATGTTGTTGAAAACTATTGACGCGTCAATTTTTCAACGGTCTAGGGTGAAATGGCTTAAAGAAGGTGATGCAAATAGTAAATATTTTCATTCTACGGTTAAGACAAGAGGGAGGGTAAATAAGATCTCGGCTTTGCTTACGGAAAGCAGTTGGGTGGAAGGTCCTTCTAATGTACGTCAGGCCACGGTATCGTTTTTCCAAAATCACTTTGCAAATGTGGAGTGGGAGCGACCTACTTTAGATGGGCTGGAGTTTCCGATGTTGTCCGACGATAGTAACAACTTATTGATAGCCCCATTTACCATTGAGGAAATTGAAGAAGCAGTTAAAGAGTGTGATGGTTCGAAATGTCCAAGTCTGGATGGTTTTAACTTTGCTTTCATTAAGGAATTTTGGGCTTTGATAAAACATGAGGTGAGAATTTTCTTTGATTAATTCCATGGAAATGATTGTTTTCCAAAGTGTCTTTTATCTTATTTTTTGATGCTCATCCCTAAAATAAAATCTCGTCAATGCTTGGGTGACTTTCGCCCCATTTCTTTACTTGGGTGTTGGTACAAATTGTTAGCTAAGGTTTTGGCAGGAAGACTTGCGAGGGTGATTGGTATCTTGATTCCAAATACACAGTCCGCGTTTTTGAAAGGGTCACAATTGGTAGAAGGAGTGGTGGTGGTGAATGAGGTTATTGATTTTGCAAAGAAAGCGGGAAAGGGTTGTTTGATTTTAAAGGTAGATTTCGAAAAAGCTTACGACTCTGCGGATTGGGATTTCCTTGATTATATGCTTGGTAGATTTGGGTTTTGCCCAAAGTGGCGGGCTTGGATGAAAGCTTGTGTGTGGGATGGAAATGTGTCGGTATTGGTTAATGGTAGTCCTACTCAAGAGATACCAATAAAGAGAGGTCTTAAGCAAGGCGATCCCCTGGCTCCACCTGTTTCTTTTGGTGGCTGAAGGGTTTGGTGGGCTAATGCGATGAGCGGTGGAAATTAATAGATTTCAACCTTTCTTAGTGGGTTATGGAGCGCAGGTCTTTACTGCAGTATGCCGATAATACGCTCTATATTGGTGAGGCTACGGTTGAAAACCTTTGGTGATGAATGATGTGTTAAGGGGGTTTGAGATGACATCCGGCTTAAAAGTTAATTTTTGGAAAAGTTGTGTTATTGGGGTTAATGTCTCAGAGGAGTTCCTTGGTATGGCGTCAGATTTAATGTGATGTCCTTTTAAATACCTTGGGCTACCCATGGATGCTAATTCTCGGAAAATGTCAACTTGGGAACCAATGTTGCAAATATGTAAGTTTAGGGGGGCGAATTGTTTTGATTAATGCAGTTCTGAACGCAATTCCAATTTTCTACTTATCTTATAAGAAGATGCCGGCAAAGGTGTGGCGACAACTTGTGAAGATTCAACGGAACTTTCTTTGGGAAGGCCTCTCTAACCGAAGCAAGACTTGTTGGGTAAAGTGGGATGATATTTGTAGACCAAAAAATGAAGCTGGGTTTTGCATCCGGGACCTTAGGCTAGTCAATACTAGTCTACTTGCTAAATGGAGATGGAAGTTTCTGTCACATGAGGAGGAGGTGTGGAAAGAGATTGTTAAAGCTAGATATGGAAGTGATGTGATTGAAAATAGATGTCTAGGGACTGCTGATATACCAAGGTCAACTTCAAATTGGTGGAGAGACATTTGTAATTTAGATGGTGAATCTAGTTGGTTTAGTTCGGCGGTGGGGAAAAAGGTGGGAAGAGGAGATTCGACGTCATTTTGGAATGAAATATGGATCGGTGATCAATCTCTACGACAAAGATTTCCCCGTCTGTTTGTTATTTCTTTGCAAAAGCAGGAAGTTATTCAAAATTTAGGTAGTCTGACAGAAGGTCGGTGACAGTGGGAACTGTTGTGGCATCGAGACCGTTTTTAGTGGGAAGAGGATCAATACCGCGAGTTTGTTGATGTTATAGCCCCGTTTTCCCCGGTGGATAATAATGACAGATGGTTGTGGCTTGGTGATGGTGTAGCGGCCGGAAAAACGCCCGAGCGTAATGAACGCTCAAAATGACACAGAGTCGCCACCGAACTTTATTCATTCCCGTAGGAAAAGGAAAATATCGATAAAACCTTGAAAACAACGGAAAGATGGTCATCGCAACCATTTTCGGGTTCGGGAGTCGATTATGCAAGGGGAAGGTATTAGCACCCCTCACATCCGTTGTACTCAATGGGAATCTTCTTTTTAGCTTAGGGTTTAAAAAGTGCTTTTAATTTGTTCACGTGTTTTTGTTAGTGTTTTGCTTTTATGTCCTTGTGTTGCTTTATTAAAGTATATACAAAAGGGGGAAAAATATTAGTTTTTTATTATTGAGCTCGACAAGATGTTGAATCTCGTGCCTACGTATCTCCAGGTGCGATGGAGAAATCAAAGCTCACGTAGTTCTGGTGGAAAATGCTTGTGCGTTGGTTGATTTTATTTATGAAAAACGATTTGATCGCGCTTGGGCGAAAAAGTTGCGTGTGAAGGTGCGTGGAGAAAACACAAGAAGGGGGTTGAATTGTGTTTTAGATATTTAAAAACTTTTCTAGATATTGAATCTATCATAGTCTTTAAGCACAGCAGAATAGTTAACACAATCAACTTGAAACTGAGTGAATGATGAAAGAGTAAACGAGAGAGAGAGTGAGAGAGAGAAAGAGACACAACAATTTATACTGGTTCCCCTCACAAATTGAGAGTACTCCAGTCCCCTTGCACTTCCAAGGGATTTCACTATAATCACTAAGATTACAATTCAGATGTTCAAGCACACAAGCATGAGACTTCCTTGCTCTAGGTCACACAAGACAGAGAGACTTCATTGCTCAAATCACACAAGATAAGAGACTTCCTTGCTCAAGCACACAAGCATGAGACTTCCTTGCTCAAGTCACACAAGACAAGAGACTTCCTTGCTCAGAGTCACACAAGACTAAGAGACTTCCTTTGCTCAGAGTCACACAAGACTAAGAGACTTACTTTGCTCTAATCACTAAGATTGAGACTTATCAATTACTCACGCAGGAGTAATACTAACTTCTAAGCTTAAACTTATTACAAGATAATAACTTCAGAGGCTTGAGCTAGTTTCAATTCTCACTTAATTTGAGAGATATTTTCTATTACAATTCTTTTATTCTCACTCTATTCTAAGAGATATTTTCTATGAAGGTCCTTAGTCATCAATTCTTTCTTTTGCATATTTATATGAGTTGAGAAAGACATTGAGACGTTGGAGAAATTCCAGTTGCAAAATGGACAGCTGTAGTCTTTGAATATCCTTTGAGTAAAGCCACGTCTTCTTTGCAGTTAAGCTTTACCTTTACTGTTTGTCCAAAATACAGTAATAAGGTACAACTAGCTCCTAGAGAGAGTAGGATCACATCCTTTGTGACCGTTGTAATTAGTTGTCCTTAAACAAATCATCATGCTTGATAAGAGTAGTTGATGTACCCCTTCTGATGACTAGGGGAATTTCCTTTGCTTCTGATGAACCTTTGATGTCTTGGAGTCTGATTGGTCTTGAATAAATGGCCTCTGATAGTCCTTCGTATTTCAGCTTCTGAACGTCTTCATCTTCTGAATAACTCTTGACTAGCAGATAGCTTCTGAACTCTTGTAGGCATCTGAACGTCTTTGAGCTTCTGAACTTCTCTAAGCTTCTGAACTCTTGCAGACATCCTGATCATTTTTGAGCTTCTGAACAATTCTAGCTTCGACCACATTTTAGCTTCTGAACTCCTTCAGAGTGTAAAGATTCAGACTTCCATAAGGTTTCATCAGAGTTTAAATCAAGTGTGCTCTTGATATAACTTTGGATTCTCCTGCACACTTAATTTAAACATTAGTAACATCAATTGTCCATTTAATACTTTGTTATCATCAAAACTCAAGGGTGTGTTCTAAGACACATTTTGTTCCAACAACGTGATAAAAAAAACTCGCACTTGGGCGAAAAGTTTGCTTGATTAAAAGATGCACTCGTACTTGGGCGAAAAAGTTTGCTTAATTTAAAAGATGCACTCGCGCTTGGGCAAAAAAGTTTGCTTAATTTAAAAGACGGACTCGCACTTGGGCGATGGTATCCGTTTTCAAAAGATGATTAAGCGCACATGGGCGCGAAAAATAAAGTTTGGATTGGTCGAGATTAGTTTTAATGTTTAAAAAAAAGATATTTTTGGAGTTTTATGCTTTTTGTATTTTTTATACTTTTGAGCTTGAAAATATAAATATAGACAAAGTAAGCAAATAAAAATAAATTAAATGGCTTAATAAAAATAAAACGATTAAGAGGCTAATGGGGGTGCCGTGGTAAAGTAGGTGTGTGAATTAGCTGGAAAATCCTGGGCCCAGAACAGGGAGGCCCAAATACTCCAACAAGAAAATCAGTCAAACAACAAAAAGAGTCAGAATTAATTTGTGTTGTCTGATCAGAATACTTTCCAAGATCAAAGATCAGGTGGCCAGGATTTGTTTGATCTTGCTGCTGTGATACTGCCATATGTCAAATGATAGTAATAATAATAAAACTAATAAAAACAATAAAATAAATATTATATAAAAAAACAGGAAAGAAAGAAGAACAAGTCTTCTTCTTTAAGAGTGTGTACATATAAGCTTATTTCGAGTGTTTGAAACTCTCTCGGCTCACCTTTCAACAACGGCGGCGGCGGCTCCGGCGCTTGCCACCTCCGTCGCCGGTCATACTCACTTTCGGTCTCACCCTCTCACTCTCGTGAGCTCTCTTTCTCTCTCGGTAGCGGTTTTTGGCGGTGGTGTTCGGTGAAATAACGGCAGTGGTGTCTGTTTGTTTATATTATTTTTCTTTGATTTTCTTTCTTGGAAGCTTGGTTGATGACTGTTTTGGTTTTCTGTTTAGGGATGAAGGTAGTTTTGTGATGATGATTTGAGTGGTTTTGGTGGTTGTTGTTATTACAATGATGAGATTGTTGTTGGTGATGGTTTGATGAAGATGAAGCTTGATGGTGGAGGATGGAGTAATATAGTGGGTGTGGTGTGTGAGATAGCACAACACTGTGTGTTGTTCTTTTTCTTCTTTTCTTTTGGTTTGGTTGATGCTTTTTTCTTGTAGAGATGATGGTGTGAGAATGGTGGTTTGTGATAATGGAGATGGTGAAGTTGTTTTTTTTATAAAGAACACAACAATGATGTTGTTGTTGTCTGTTTTCTCTCTTTTTCTCTCTTTGTTTGATTTTTCTTTTAATAATAATGCTAATAATAACAATAATAACAATAATAGTGGTAATAAGAATAATAACAATGGAAAAAAACAAATACTAATAATAATAATGAAAATGAAAATAAACAAAAACAAGACAAAGACTAATTAAAAAGTGATAAAGATGAAAGAGTTAGAGAACTTACCTTGAATATGATGAAGTTGGTTTTGTGTTTGATGGACAACAAGTGGGTATGATGAACACTTTTTTTTCTTTTGGTTTTGGAAGAGCTTTGGTTTTGTTGGATTTTGTTTCAACAATTTGTGTGGAAATTTCTTTTGTTAAAACTCCTCCCTCCTTTTTGCCATGGAGAGCTCCTTGTATTTATAAACATGAAAGACCTTTGGAGAGGCTTATGAAAGATTTTGGAAAGGCAAAGAGAGAGACACGTCCTTGCAACTTTTTTTTTTTTGCTGTGAATAGTGCATTATCGTTGCTGATTTTGCACTACAAAGATGTTGCATGGTTTTGTATCCATTCCCGTGGCTTTCCTTTTGTCCATAAGAAGGAATCTTTTATTTTTGTGAGTTTTTGACAGCTTGCATGTAAGTTTGATGTCTTTGCAAGAGGGAACAAAGTCATGTGTTTTTTATGACTCATTGTCCTTTGTTGAACAGTGCATTGTCGTTGCTTCACTGGTGCATTACCGTTAGTTGATTTTTTGTTGCTTTGCATGGCTTTATAGTCTTCTACATGGCTTCTTCTTTATCCAAAAGAGGGAATCTTCTCAAATATTGGATGACAACAAGACTTCTCAAGTTGTATGATCTTTGTCTTGCATGAGGGAACCAAGCCATGTGCCTTTGTTTCTTTGTTTGGTGACTCTTGTCCTTTGCCAAAAAGGAGATGTGCTTCATGCTTGTCCATTCATTTATTTCTCATGTGTTTGGCAAATATCTTCCATGATCAAGTGTGTACGTGGAGTGCTTCATTGTTGCTTCAATGAGGCTTTTGACATCTTAAGTCCACTAAAGGCTTAGGCCCATGAAAATCTTTATGTCATGTTTGGCATGTGTATGAATATCTCATCAAGTATATTACCGTTGAATGACCATAACGTTATCGTTGAAACAAATCTCACAAAACCAACAAAAGAAATGAAGTGTGGAATGAACAATAAAATATGGGGGTGGGCAAAATTTAGGGTACGACAGATGGGATTCAAGGTTTCACGGTTAAATCAGCATATATGCAGTTGGAAAATATAGTGAATAATCGTCGGATTTTGGAACCTGTTGAGGACTTTGTGTTCAAAAGGCTTTGGAAGTGTGCGGCGCCCTCAAAGGTTCGTGCTTTCATTTGGCAATTGTTATTAGACCGTGTACAAACAAAAGCGAATTTATTTAAGCGTAAGATGTTGCAATCTGACCAACAGACTTGTATGTTGTGTGATGGGAAGATAGAAATAGTAGTACACCTGTTTCTTCATTGCGATTGGGTTGCTAAGGTTTGGTATGAGATCACTAGGTGGCTAGGATTTACTCTGATTATTCCTCCTAATCTTGCTATTTATTTTGCTATGTGGGCTACTTGTGTTAGCAATAAGAAAGAAAAGAAAGGGATTTGCTTAATTTGGAATGCTTTTATGTGGGTGGTGTGGAAGACGCGAAACAGATGTATTTTTAATAATATGGCTGCAATCTGTGAGGAAGTGGTGGAGCAAATAAAGGTTATGTCTTGGCAATGGTTTATTGGGACGATGGCGAAGGCCCCATGTTTGTTGCATGAATGGAAGTGGAGTCTGATTGATTGTATGAGAAGATAAAAGTGGTGTGCTATTTCATATTGGCCTGCTGTTATGGCTCTGCATGTTTTTTTGCTGCTGTAGGTTGTTTGGGGTTTTCTGATATCTGAATTTTGTGTGTAGCTGTTCAATTTATTTACGCTTTTTTCTCTTGTTTATCCTTTGCACTGTTTGTGATCTTCAAAACATGTCTTATGTTATGGTGGATTTTGTTAATAAGAGTTTATGCTGCTCAAAAACAAATTGAAAAAAGATTTCAGTAAACTAATTAGCCACGATCATGGTTGAACCGTGACTAAAAGTAGAATAACTGTGGCAAAAGACAGAATCTGAAAACGTTTTTCTGGCTCATGAATAATTTGAAGATCTTTTTTGTAACCTTCTCTTTTCTTCTGTCACGTGTACCGCATGAGAGCCAACAACACATTCCTCCATTAGGTTAGAACATTTCTCATATTAAATTATAATTATCATTTGTTGTTTAGATATTCTTTGCTAGAATTGTTGTTGTGTAGTTTTCATGTCTTTGATGTTGTATGTAATTCATTGTTTGTTTGTCTTTGTTGCTTGTAATTGAAGTAACAGTTGTGTTAAAAGTATTAGGATCGAGTTTGTTATGTCACAAATTCAATCAAGAGAATTTGTCGAGGAGTTGAGATAAATTAGGGTAGTTAGTTAGTGATATAAATAGTTGTAACTTGTTGTGCAAGCTATAAATTATAAATACATTCTATCTTTGATAAATCAATAATAATGATTTGTGACTCTTCCCTATATTCATCTTCTTCAATTCATTCTTTCTTTTTCCAGTTTTCATAAGTGTACATTGTGTGTGTTCATTGATAAGTTTCACAGGTTGATAGACTCTATTTGCGCCTACTGTGTTCAACCTTGAGTGAAAGTTTGAAACCCAACATTTGTTATCCAGAGCTTCTGGCTGTGATCTTGAGGATCTTACACGATGACTTCACATCCAAATGGCCATTTTCCAGCAAATCTCTCAATCTTGAATGGAAAGAATTATGATAAATGGTGCAAGCAAATGAATGTGGAGTTCTGTTATCAAGATTTGTGGAGTCTTGTTATAGAAGGAATAAAACCAATTGGTGCTTGTGTTACTGATGAAGAGAAAACAACACACAAATAGTTGAAGAAGTGAGATTTCAAGGCCTTATTCCTTATCATTAACGTGTTGATGCAGACAAATTTGAAAAGGTGGGAGATTGTGAATCCTCCAAAGAATCATGGGACATTCTTGCACAATCCTTTGATGGTGCAAAGAAGATTAAAGAAGTGAGATCGCAAACAGTCATATTAAACTCTTCTACCAAAAATGGAATATAATATTTAAATATGATGTACACCAGAGTCTTCACATTTTTAAAACAAGATGTACTTTGTTTTTTATGCATGATTATATATACAACTCATATGATCCGAATAAATCGTTCATTCCAGTGGGGAGAACCAGCCCCAGAGACATTTTGTTTCACAGTAATAAAGTCCGTAAAATAGTTAGTCTATTTAATGGAACGTTAAATGTGAGTTATTTGTGAGACTCCATTAAACATAATGACTCTAAATTATGAAGGGGTAAATTAGAAAGAAAAAAAAACCTAGTCTCATGTTTTTCCAAAAGAGTTTATAAAGAACATGTTAGTTTGTAATATTTGTAATTTAAATTCAAATACTAACAAACAATGCAACTTCCTAATTATTAGCATGGTTTTGGAATCCATAGATCAAATATTACATAAAACGCAACGTTTTTCTACAAATTACCAAAATACATTGACTGACCATATAGTTTTATTTGGAATACATTGATGAACATTCTTATACATGAAGACCATATAGACTCACTCACATCATCATTGGGAACCCAAGCTACAGCCTTATTGCCAATAAAATGGCAGACAGGAATAGTTCCATGCTTCACTTTGAGAACTTCATAAAGCATATTAGGATCCATACCTCTTGTATCGTGGTGGCAGATAGTTAGTGCCTTAGATTTAGTTCTATCAGAAGACACCAATGGAACCATGTAAGTTGTTGTCGCGTTCACTTGGTGTTAATAAAATACAACTTTTTTAAAATTCAATCTATGGCACATCACTGCTTTGTCTCCTAATTTCTTCACTTCCTTCACCATGTATTGGTCCTGATTTTGAGCAAAAGAACTTGACATCACTTTGATATTCTTCCCTAGCTTTGAAATGGCAAAATCCATCATTGATTCTAGTGATGATGCACAATGTTTGTCTTCCCCTATTGCTGATGGTCTCCCACAATAGTCATGAAGAATGTGTATCTCTTTTTCATCTAATGTGTGTTTTTCAAAATGTTGACTTGGTTTTTTATTTTCTACTTTAGTAGTTTTGTCTTGCCATATGAGGAATCCAAAATGCTGATTTTCTTTTTCATTTGTTTTTCGATCCCACCATATGTTAATTCCAAAAGGTTGATTTGCTTTTTCACTTGCTTTTTTATCCCACCATATCTTAATTCCAAAAGGTTGACTTGTTTTTTCAAACCATTTGCGAGTTTTAAAAGGTTGACTTGATTGTGATGGTCTTATATCCGAATGTTTATGGACCCCCAAACTCATTTGTTTTCCAGGATAGAGGTCATGTTCAAAAAAGACAGTCCAATAATGCTTCTCTTCTTTGCCTTTAATAGGCATACTGGTTCCACTATCTACACCATCAAAAACCACAACCAAATTTCCAAATTCATATTAATCCTATATGATCTTAAATTTTTACATTGGGTTTAACTCAATCATACAAAATGGACTTATAAGGTAAAGATTGTCTCTACTTTATAAACGCATATTCAGGCCAACTCATCCGATGTGGAACCTCTTAACATATAAAACACACACATAGTTGAAAGATCTTGTATTCAACCCTGAATGAAGATTGTATAACTTAATAATATCAATATTTTTCAATTAATTTACTAACCGGACATCAATAGATCTGAAAGGGCTTTAGGCATAGGAGTGTTCGGCCAAACAGATTTCCAATATTCTTCTCCCGATTTAGATCCATTGGTTCCTACTATGAGGGTCAACTGCAAAATAAATTCAAGTTAGGATGTTAAACAATATGTTTAATTATCATTTCTAATAGAAAGATGCCTTAATTACTATTCGAGGAAGTAATTCATTACGAAACATGAATCTCCATATATATCACACAAAATATTGATTCAAAGTTGATACAATGATAAGTGATCACAAGCAAAACAGAAAATATAGAACTTACAAATAATAGAGCTAAAACAGATAGAGATGTAAACTCCATTTAAGCTGTGAAGTGATAGAAACTCCATTTAAGCTGCAATATCTAGTGAATTCGATGGTCATCGTCGTAGTAAATTTTTTGTATTCATTTAAAAAAATACCTACACCTAATTAAAATATACATTAATCTTGGAAAAATGACAATAAGATTTGAAAATAACTTCAGTCAAATTCAATTCATACAACTTATTATTAGAAAAAAAGTACTAGCTTAATAAAAAAGAATCATATTATGCATATAAGATCTAAGATTCAAATTTTATTAGTTCCAATATAATTTAAAAAAGAGTATTGTGACATATGGATGAGATATATGGTGGTGGTAATTTTTTCAAAGCTTATCCTAGGCAGCCCTTAATAATTAATTTCATTAAAAAGGAGGCGTAATAAACCATCTTTTACAATACATTAAATTTGAAGTAAAAATAATGGTACAAAAAGTCACAAGAAAGGGGTTTAAATTGCAACCCTTTAAAAGTTGTTTCTTAAGCATAGAATTCAAAATCAATCCGATATGCTTACTGTTATGATTCTGATGTATATGTAACAAGGACAAATGAGTATATGACTTCAAAATCAATTTATATATCGATTGATATGACTTTGATGTATATGTAAATAAGGACAAATGGGTATAATACGACTTCAGAATCAATATGATATGTAGAATCAATATGATATGTTGATCAACATATCATATTGATTCTGAAGTCGTATTACGGATAAGATTCTGATGTATATGTGTGATTATGCATAGAAGTGTATACCACTTAATAAGAATATGTTTGGTAGGTTGGCTAATATGATTTTGAAGTATATGTGTGTGACTCTGCAAGACTCTAAAATCAATTTGATTGGTATGATTATAATTTATGTAAATCTACATATAACAAAGAGAATGGATAGAACACACAAGATTTACACCGGTTCTTCCAAGGTGGTCTACTTGAGTCCTCACAACTGTGAGAGTAGTTCACTGTTTGTTTGAGATAATCTGCCGCCCAAATCCTGCACAATACATTTTCTTGTCTTGTAAAAGACCATAAACAATGTGCCTAGGATAACATACGAAACTCTATACAATTCTTTTTCTGTTCAAGAAAGGCCTTACAACTTTGTATTATGCCACACTTTGCATAAATAATTGTTTCTCACGGTCTCTACAGACTTAGTAACACAACTAATGTTTCCTCAAGTTCAAGGAAGATTAACTTCGGTGCTTATTTTTCCAAGAGACTTAGCTTATCTATGAAAAAGATTTTGGGAATATTTTCCCAAACATATTTCGAGCAAACCTCGATATTTTTTTCCTGAAAAAAATTTCATAACTTTTTTATTCAAAGAAATTCCAGAACTCTTTTTCGAGAAAAACTTCAGAACTTTCTTTTTTTTCAAAAAATTTTAGAAATTTTATTCACGAAAAAATTAGGACCAATTTCTTTTACGAAAAAATTATGAATTTGGGGCCCATTTTGGGTCTTGTGCCATAATTTTTATTTATGGGCTAGTTTAATTGGGACTTTATATAAAGAAAGTTTTTCAACCGACTCTGTGTTTCTTTTTTACCCCCTGAATATCCAATTTTTCTCTTGTAGAAAATTTCGGTTTTTAAAAACTAAAGTTTTTTTTGCCTTGAAAAAGATTTCGGTTTATAGAAACCGAAATTCCTCTGAATTTACACTAAAAAAAATTCGATTTTTAAAAACCAAAGTTTCATGCAGGAACAAAATTTGAATATTGAGGGGTATAAAAGAATGGCGGAGGGTCATAAGAGAAATTTTCTTATATAAAAGATCTCATTATGCTTATCATAGAGTCCAAGTAGTTTTGCTGCAGTTAGAGCTGTCAAAACGGGCGGCCCGGCAAAATTTGGGCCGGCCCGGTTGGGCTTCGGGCTACTTCGGGTCGGGCTAAAAAAGCCCGGATGAAAAACGGGCCCTAAAAAGTATGGCCCGAGCCCGGTTTTTCTAAACAACAAATAGGGACCATTTGTTTTGACAAATTAAATTCAAATATTCAAACATACATTGCATTTCTAGCAAACTAAATCACAACACATCTAATTATCAATCATCCGAAATAATACAAATTAAATTAAGCATCACATATCTAGCAGCAACGACAAAAAAAAAAGCCAAAGGCCCTTGACTTATAATACAAGAGAATTTCTTTTGTCGACCTACGAGTTTCCCGCGCGCCATATTGTTAGTCATCCACTACCTACGAGTTTCTCACGCGCCCTATTTTACTCACCCTCTACCTACGAGTTTCTCGCGCGCCATATTTTTACTCATCTGCTATTTACGAGTTTCTCGCGCGCCCTATTTTTACTCATCCCCTACCTAAGAGTTTCTCGCACGCCCTATTTTTACTCATCCGCTATTTAAGTAGTAAAAATGATAAATTTGAGGAAAAAATATCGCAGCTACATAAGTAGTGGATAATGTTTGAGAAACTCATAGTGCGGTAAAAGAAACTCTCAAAATAAATTACTTATATTTATTTATTATTTAAAATTATTCGGGCTTGCGGGCGGTCCGCGGCCCATTCGGGCTAGCCCATATTTTAAACGGGCTTTATCGGGCCGGGCTAAAAAGCCCGAAAATAATTCGGGCTAAGATTTTTAAGGCCCGAGCCCGGAAAAATTTCGGGTCATTCGGGCTAGCCCATTTTGACAGCTCTAGCTGCCGCAGACATGATTTATAAGTGCCCCTTTAATTGGTGTAACATTGAGCTTTGCATCATGAGAAAATGAAAATTTCTTTTAGCGCCCTATTGGCTTCTAGCACGCTCTTTTCATTGTCAATTTTACCCTTTCATTATTTAAGTAGCGGACGTTATAAAAATGAGAAATTTTTCGGAAATTTTGAAAATGAAGTCCCCTACTTAAATAGCGGGTCAATCGGTGGTCAAGTCTCCTGCATCAGTCAAAGGTTTGCCAAGTCGCCAATTTTCGTTAGTCACTTGTGTGGCCAAAATGCTATAAATAGACTCATTGAGTTACTTTGCTTCACACAATGAAATTCAACTAAAAAATCTATAAATTGAAACATTTTTCTTTGCATTTCTTATCATTCTCATTTCTTCTCACATACTCACTTAGTTTAATGTCTTTTTTTTGTTTTTTTTTTTTCGTTATTTCAAGCTAAACGGCCTTTTAATGTCCGTTGTCGATTTGTCATAACGATCTTATCCATGTTATTTTATGACGGTGATTGAGATCATTATGTTAATCAACGGGGGGCTTGTTAAGTCCTATTGAGATAGTTATGATTAAACGAAAGGGATCCGCCAAAATTTGCTTTTACTCGTAGAGGATGATTGTCGAGGGTCCTCGAAAAGTCGTTGTACGGTATGAATTCATATAGGAGCCTTTGGTTCACTTATTATATGCATTCACTTATTATATGTCATATTTATACTAAGTTAGGCTCCTGGAAAAGTCGGTTCTGTGTTTTGATATTAACCCTTGATGTTGTTCAATGTTCAAGGTTGTGTTGTATAATATTTATAACTTGAAATTAATTTGAACGTGTCATACCCCATTTTTTGACCAGTCGCTTTTATGCGTCTTTTTACGACGGATTTTTCTTTGTTCGTTTCTGACGAAATTTCGGCAGAGAGGTATTTTAAAATACCTCATTTGATTACATTTTATTTTCCTTTTATTATTATTTTTTATTATTTTCTGTTTTTTTATTTTATTATTATTATTCATTTTCGTTTTATTTATTATTATTAATATATTATTATTTTCTATTTTAATTGTTTATTTGTATATTATCCTTTTTTGGTGTTTTTGCCAATTTTTTTATAAAAGTACAGATGTGTTTTTTTGTCCAGGCCCAAAGGGGCAATTTTGTCCAAATAGGGAAATTCATCTACCAAACCCTAGGTCTGACACAGTACAAATAGTGCACAGTTTCCAAGGTCAGAGGCACAGACTCAGCTTCTTCCAAAAAAAATATCAAAATCACAAAAAAAATCAAAAATATACAGAATCAAAGTTTCTCATCTGTTCATCACCATCAAACCTTTCTCAAATAAAAAAAACCAAAATCAAAAATCAAATCCGAAACTCATCTATCAATCCAGAAACCATAATCATCATCATCGCTCAAAATTAATCAGAAACCAACAATTAACCTTCATCATCATACAAAAATCAAACAAAACCCCAAATCATTTCAAACCCTTCTCCAAATCCAGAATCAAACAGAAACAAACCCGAAAAAATAACCAAACAGAATCATTAATCTTCATCCTCATCCATCACAAAACCGAACCAAATTCATCAATTAAACCACATCAAAATCCAGATCAAATCCTTTTTCCAAATCGGAAAATCAAACCATAAAACGAAACACAGAATCAAAGACGAGAAGAAGAAGAAAGAATCAGATCCAAAACATCAAGGTTGTATGTTTTATTCATTCTGTTTTTGAAAGTTTTTTTTGAAAAAAAGGATTGAAGTTTAAAGATCGAGAGAAGAAAGAGAGATCGAGAGTTTTTTGAGTTTCCTTTTTTCCAGAAAAAACGAGAGAGAACAGAGAAGAAGCTTAGCCGACGGCGGCGGTGAAAGGAGAAAGAAGAAAAATCTGTTTTAGTTTTAGGGTTTTCTTGTATTTATACTCTGTTTGGATCATGTGCGCGCAGGTGCACATCCTTATGGTGCACCTGCGCGCCTATGGCCTTTTGATTTCAATCTAACGCCTCAGATCTTCTTCCTCTTTATTTAGATCAGGGCCGTCTGATCCATCAGACGGCCGAGATCGATCCTGCGTTTTTGGTTGTTTTTTTGGGCAGAAAGGCCTATTTGGACTGGGCCTTGCACATTCTGTTTACTTTTAGCACCCCCGGTCTGTTTTTATTATTATTTGCACCCCTTTTTGTTTTTATTTTATTTTTTACATTAGATTGTATTTTTTAGGACTTGATGTAAATTTAAATTAAATTGCATAGCATACTCTTGCATTCATTTCATATTTATTTTTCCTTGCAAATACTCTAGAATGTAATTAGGAACAAATGTACACTAAATGAAAAATCGCATCTCATGCATATTTATTTATCGCTTTCCGCAAAATCGTTAGCATATTTATTCCGAGGGAAAAGGTACCGTTTTGATCAAAATATCATTACGGATCGTCTTCGCGCTTATTTTGCCTATTGCGACGTTTGTATCATTTTTCGCGCGCTACCCTTTAATTTTAACCCAACACCTCTTCAAAAATAAGTAGTCACTTTTATTCTCAAAAATGAGGTCAGCACCTCTTTCCAAAAAAATATCAACACAATGTCTTTTCAACATCATAAAGCAAAAATATTTTGTCATCATACACTTTTCAAACTTTGGATTTTAAACCAAACGTTCATTTTATCGTGAAAACCTTGGATTTTAACCCAAGAGTCTTTTTTACTGCAAGCTTGAATTTTAAACCAAGTGCCTTGGACTTTAAACCAACGGCGTCTTTTATCGTGAAAACCTTGGATTTTAACCCATGTGTCTTTTTATCGCGAACTTGGATTTTAAACCAAGTGCCTTGGAATTTAAACCAATGGCTTCCTTTATCGCTAAAACCTTGGATTTTAAACCAAGAGTCTTTTTCATCGCAAACTTGGATTTTAAACCAAGTGCCTTGGACTTTAAACCAACGGCTTCTTTTATCGCTAAAACCTTGGACTTTAACCCAAGTGTCCTTTTTTCTCGCCTAAAACCTTGGATTTTAAACCAAGTGCATTTTCTTCATTCATACATTTTTAATCATGCATAAACCTTGGATTTTAAACCAAGTGTCCTTTATCACTCAAACATTTTCTCAATAAACCTTGGATTTTAAACCAAGTGTCCGCGTCTTATTTCATAATCAAACTTCAATCAATTTAACTATTTAGACTTTCTTCACAAATTAACATCAATCAAACTCACATTTTGCCACTTTTGGCTTTTGGTATTTTAAAACCATTTTCAAAAACTTTAAAATCAAACAAACAAATTTACTCGTCTTTTTACCCCGAACTACGGTGGTTTGATCCATCGGGTACGTAGGCATGAGACTTGTCTCTCCAATCAATAAAATCAACAAAAACATTTTTCTTCTTTTTCATTCTTTAAGCATTTTTTATCATCACTTTAATTCTCATACTTATACATTTTTTTTACAAGCAACTAAAAATAAAGCGCATAGATAGAAATAAAAACAAGAGGTTCCTATAGAGTACTATAGATACTTAGGGTGCTAATACCTTCCCTTCGTATAACCAACCCCCGAACCTTGTTCTCTAAAATAGGGTTTTTTCGAACTTTTTCCCTTTCCCTCGGATAAATTAAAGATCGGTGGTGGAACATTAAATTGCGATTCGAAGTTAATTAATAACTCGATATCCAAAAATCACCGCGACAGAACGTATTAATCTTTAGTGATCAGAGTTGGTTGAATTTTCTTAAGAAATAGCATTAGGCTAATAGAAATGGAATATGAGATAATTAAGAGAAGCAAATCAAAAAGAAGAATCAATAGAGGGAGATGGAGAAACAATAGAGAGAATGAATCCAACCATTAGACCAACAGAGAGAGACTGAATTTCCGAAACATACAAAACCAAACAAAACCAAATCAAATCATACCCAACATAAATCAAACCAAATCGAATCAAAATGGAAACAACCAAACCGAATCAAATCAAATAGAAAAAGCAAACCAAATCCAAAATGTGCCAGATTCAAATAGAACAAGGGTGGAGAATAACCAAATAGTAATGGAGAACAATGAAAAATCACTAAACATTAATTCTACAACCGAGAAAACTCTAACATATGAAAATTATTCAAGCAATATAAGAAAGCAACCAAACTGATTACATCAATTTTACAAATCAATTGCAAAGCCATAACAATAGACATAACTAAAACGAAGGGAGAATGATATTAGAGTTTCATAATTTTACAATAACATATCATAATAAAAGTTACAAGCAAATGTAGTAAAACTTAAAAATTTAAAAGGCCCAATCGCATAAACCCAATAACTTATTTTCTAATCATTTTCACGTCACATTATTCCTTATACACTTCTTAAACGAAAACGTGTTTGAACATGAGTGGCCCACAAAGGTGCAAATCCCCAACTATTGTGCTTGATTTTGATGTGAAAATGATTAGAAATAGTATGCATGTAATACTATTATAATATGCATTTACTGCAGAATAGAGACTATATGACACAAGGACGGTCATATGGCTCACTTACGACATGATTGGGTACCCATGCAACAGCCTTATTGCCAATAAAATGACATATTGGAATTGTTCCGGGTTTGACTTTGAGAACTTCTTGAAGCACTTTAGGATCCATACCTCTTGTATCATGGTGGCAGATTGTTAGTGCCTTAGCTTTAGTTCCATCAACGGCCACCAAAGGAACAATGTAAGTTGTTGTTGCATTGACTTCGTGACAATAAAATACAACTTTGTTGAAATTTAATTTATGACACATCACTGCTTTGTCTCCTATTTTCTTCACTTCCTCTATCACATATTGGTCTTGATTTTGGGCAAAAGAACTTGAAATCACCTTAATATTTTGTCCAAGCTTTGAAATCGCAAAATCCATCATTAATTTCAGGGATGGTGCGCAATACTTGTCTTCTCCTATAGCTGACGGGGTTTCACAAAAGCTTTCAATGCTATGTCTTTCACTCCATATCCATGTTCCCAATGGTTGCTTTGCTTCTTCATCTAGTGTGCGAGATCCAAAAGGTTGACTTCTTTTTCGGATAGGTAATCGTGCTAGCTTTGATTGTAACACTTGCCTATCAGAAGGTTTGTGGACGCCTAAGCTCATTTTTTTACCTGGATAGAGATCATGTTCAAAAAAGGCTGTCCAATCTTCCTTCTCTTCCTGATCTCTAATGGCTGCAGTAGTTTCACTCTCTACACCATTAAAATGTAAAAGTATAAATTCCTAAATAAGACATATATAATAATCGTGAATATGAAACAATAAATAAGGAGACGTGAAAGTGCAAAACACAGTTCACCTGTGAATAATTATTAACAAAGTAAAGTTCACAGCAAGGTGCACCTTTTAACTTTGGACAAAAAAATCAATTATCATTACTCAAACATGTTATAAATAGAAGGGTAGTTATGTCAATGTTATTTAATTAATTAAAGAAAATAATTAATTGAAGTGGGAAAGTCATGTGTCTTGTTGTAATATGTGCATAATTCATGTCCTAAAGTGGTTTGCTTGCTTTACAAGCAAGACGGATTTTGAAGAATTCAAAATCTGGGTTCTCTGGCTCAGCGAGCCATCTCTGGCTCAGCGAGAACCACGGGTTCTGGAATAATTGTTTTAACAGATGACAGTTATTGACAGTTATGTGTTAGTTGGTTTGTTAATGGATGCTTAGCTGTGAAGCAACTGAAATCTTTGTTAGTTAGAGTTAGTTATAGTTAATTACTAGCTATATGTGTATGATTGCTTAAGTGTCAAGCAACTCTATAAATACTTGTGTGTATTCAATTAGTGATTGTAACTTTTGATTTTTGGCCCATTAGTGGAAGAATAAAATTTCTCTCTTTCACTTATCATCTTCTTCCTCTCAAAAGTGTTCTTCACAATTTTTCCCCAAATTTCCAAAACCTCATTCTTGTGTAATTCAAAGTGCATGTGTGTGAAACAAAGTGTTTAGTGTGTGTTGATTTGTGATTGTTGCGCTAAAAACTGGCATCAAGAGCCTAGTTCTGAAGCATTCAACTATGGCTGCTTCAAGTTCTTCAATTCCAATGGGTATATGTGGAAATGGTGCTTTCCCTGAAAATCTTTCAATCTTGAATGGGAAAAATTATGATACGTGGTGCAAACAGATGAAAGTAGTGTTTGGGTTTCAAGATGTGTGGGATCTTGTGCAAAGTGGAGTGGAACCAATCACTGATGCTTCAAGTGATGTAGAGAAGACCACATTTAAAGAATTGAAGAAGAAAGACTACAAAGCTCTCTTCATCATTCATCAATGTGTAAATCCAGATAATTTTGAAAGAGTTGGTGATGCTTTATCATCCAAAGAAGCATGGGATAATCTTGAGAAAGCCTATGGTGGTGCAACAAAGGTCAAGAAGGTAAGGTTACAAACTTACAAAAGACAATTTGAATATTGTTACAAATGGAGGAGAAAGAAAGTGTAGGTGACTTTGTTACAAGAGTTACCAAATTGTTGAATCTAATGAAGGGTTGTGGGGAAACTATGAGTGATCAATCTGTGGTTGAGAAGATTTTGAGATCTCTCACACCAAGATTTGACATAGTAGTGGCTATAGAAGAATCCAAAGATCTTTCAAGCACAACAGTTGAAGAGATACAAGGTGTTTTGGAAGCCTCTGAGAAGAAATTGAATGAAAGACTAGAAAAGGGAAAAAATGAAGTTGCTCTTCAAGCACAGAGTAATCAAGCCAAGAGAGTAAAGGGAAAGTGGCCAGGGAACAAAGGAAGAGATGGATACCAAGGATCAAATGCTAAAGATAATCAAGAAAGTGGAAATGCCATTCAAAAGAATGCTGGTAGAGGTGGTTTCAATGGAAATCACAGAGGTGGAAGGGGTGGTAGAGGTGGATACAAAAGGTTTGATAAGAGTAACATCCAATGTTACAATTGTCAAAAGTATGGACACCTTTGTTGATGAGTGTAGGTCCAAGAATGAGTCACAAGATGATGAGGCAAGAGTAGCTAAGCAAGATGAAGGTGAGAATCTAGTGATGTTAATGGTTACAACCAAAGAAGATCAAAGGTGTGGTGAAGAATGGTACTTGGATTCTGGATGTTCTACACATATGACTGGGAGAAGACATTGGTTTAGTAGCTTTGATCAATCACATAAGAACAAGGTGAAATTTGCAAATGATAGTACACTGAATACAAAAGGTGTTGGTGTTGTGTGCATCAGAAGCAAAAATGGTGATCAAGCCTTCATCAATGATGTGCTCTATATCCCAGGTATCAAATGTAATCTTCTTAGTGTAGGACAATTAATTGAAATGGACTATAAGATTGGCATAGAAGATAGAATGATGACATTAATGGATTCAAACAGAAAGTTAATTTTGAAAGCTCAAATGTCAAGAAATAGAACTTTCAAAATTGAACTTAATGTAATGAATCATAGGTGCTTAGCTACTGCAGTAGAAAGAGATGATTGGACTTGGCATTATAGGTTTGGTCATTTGAATTTTAGAGATTTGAATATGATGTCAAATAAGAGTATGGTGTCTGGTTTACCTAAAATTCAAGTACCAAATGAAGTGTGTGAAGATTGTGTACAGTCCAAGCAACACAGGGATAGCTTCAACAAAGATGTGAAGAGTAGAACCAAGAGTGTATTGGAAGTGATCTATTCAGATGTGTGTGGACCTATGCAAGTAGATTCAAATGGTGGTAATAGATACTTTGTGTCATTTGTTGATGATCACAGCAGAAAGCTATGGACTTATCTGATTAAAAGCAAGAGTAAAGTGTTTGATGTGTTTAAGAAGTTTAAGGCTATGGCTGAGAAGCAAAGTTATCATAAGTTGAAGGTATTAAAGACTTATGGTGGAGGAGAATATGTGTCAAATGCATTCTCTGAATTTTGTGAAGTTGAGGGTATAGTATATGAGGTAATTCCACCCTATACACCACGGCAAAATGGTAGTGCAGAGAGGAGGAATAGAACCATAATGAACATGGTGAGATGTATGATCAGAGGTAAGCATTTGCCAAAGGAATTATGCGGTGAAGCAGTGAACACTGCCTGCTATGTGCTTAACAGATGTCCAACCAAGATGTTGAATAATGTGACACAAGAAGAATGTTGGAGTGGAAACAAGCCAAATGTGAGTCATTTGAAAGTGTTTGGGTCTATTGCATATAGACATGTGCCTGATCAACTGAGAAGCAAACTAGATGACAAGGGTGAAGTCATGGTGTTAGTTGGCTATCACTCAACTGGTGGTTACAGACTCATATGATTCTATAAGCAAGTCAATAGTGATCAGTAGAGATGTAATTGTTGATGAAATGAAAGAATGGGATTGGTGTAGATACAAGAAGAATGAGTCAGTTAGCATAATGTTTGAGGATGTACACACAACACCAGTAGAAACAAATGAAAGTGAAGTAAGAAGATCAACAAGGACAAGGACACATCCTACAAGATTCAATGACTGCATAATCACCGGTGGCAATGAAATTAATGTTGAGGGTTATTTAGTTCACTTAGCATTTAATGCAGAAGCTGAACCAGTGAATTTTGAAGAGGCAGTTAAGAATGAAAAATGGTTAAGTACCATGAATGAAGAGATTGAGTCAATTGAGAGAAACAATACATGGGAGTTAGTTGATCTTCCACATAGCAAGAAGGCACTTGGAGTCAAATGGGTGTATAAAGTGAAAATGAATCCAACGGGTGAGATAACCAGACACAAAGCAAGGCTAGTAGTGAAAGGTTTTCTACAGAAAGAAGGAATAGACTTCAATGAAGTCTTTGCACCAGTGGCAAGAATGGAGACTATGAGGCTAGTGAATGCAATAGCACATTATAATGGTTGGTCAATGCACCAAATGGATGTGAAATGTGCATTTTTGAATGGTCCACTTGATGAGGAAGTGTGTGTGACACAACCTCCAGAATTCATTATTAAAGAAGATGAATTCAAGGTGTACAAGCTACACAAGGCATTGTATGTGCTTAAACAAGCTCCAAGAGCTTGGAACAAGAGGATTGACAAGTTCCTAAGTGACATTGGCTTCAGCAAATGTGTGACTGAACATGGAGTATATGTAAAGAATTGTGCTGAGAAGGGAACTATAATACTATGCCTATATGTAGATGATTTGCTAATTACTCGTAGTAATGAAGCTCACATTAGAGAGTTCAAAGTGGACATGATGAGAGAGTTTGAAATGACTGACTTAGGTCACATTTCATACTTTCTAGGAATTGAATTTCAAAGAACAAGTGAAGGGTTGATACTGCATCAAAAGAAATATGCTAGTGAGATACTGAAGAGATTTGAAATGTATCAATGCAATCCAGCTCTTACTCCATCAAAGCCTAGACTTCAGTTATCAAAAGAGTCAGAAGAGAAAGATGTAGATTCAACTGAGTATAGAAGACTCATAGGTTCTTTGAGATACTTGTGCAACACAAGGCCTGACATAGCATATAGTGTTGGCATAGTGAGTAGATACATGGAGAAACCTAAGACATCTCATTTGTCTGCAGCAAAGAGGATTTTAAGGTACATAAAGGGAACAATGAATTATGGTATTGTGTTCAAGAAACCAGATAAGAGGAGCTTAGACTTGATTGGGTATACTGATTCAAATTGGTGTGGTGACAAGGATGATAGAAAATCCACTGCTGGATATGTGTTTTTGTATGGTGGTGCACCAATTTCTTAGTGTTCAAGAAAGGAACCAGTGGTGTCACTATCCACTTGTGAGGCAGAATACATAGTTGCATCATTAAGTGTTTGTCAAGGTGTGTGGCTTAGTAATCTAATTGATGAAATAAGCAATGTGAAATGTGATTCAGTTATACTCAAGGTGGATAACATGTCTGCAATCAACTTGGCCAAGAACCCTATAGTTCATGGAAGAAGCAAGCACATTGAGTTGAGATTTCACTACTTGAGAGAGCAAGTTGGAAATGGAAAACTCAAGCTAGAGCATTGCAGAACTGATTTGAAAATTGCAGATGTGTTAACCAAAGCTGTGACAATGGAGACTTTTATTAGATTGAGAAATCTAATGTGTGTTAAGTCATTAGAGAACATGAATTAAGGGAGAGTGTTGTAATATGTGCATAATTCATGTCCTAAAGTGGTTTGCTTGCTTTACAAGCAAGATAGATTTTGAAGAATCCAAAATCTGGGTTCTCTGGCTCAGCGAGCCATCTCTAGCTGAGCGAGAACCATGGGTTCTGGAATAACTGTTTTAACAGATGACAGTTATTGACAGTTATGTGTTAGTTGGTTTGTTAGTGGTTGCTTAGCTGTGAAGCAACTGAAATGTTTGTTAGTTAAAGTTAGTTAGTTAGTTACTAGCTATAAGTGTATGATTGCTTAAGTGTCAAGCAACTCTATAAATATTTGTGTGTATTCAATTAGTGATTGTAACTTTTGATTTTTGGCCCATTAGTGGAAGAATAAAATTTCTCTCTTTCTCTTATCATCATCTTCCTCTCAAAAGTGTTCTTCACAATTTTTCCCCAAATTTCCAAAACCTCATTCTTGTGTAATTCAAAGTGTGTGTGAAACAAAGTGTTTAATGTTTAAATTAAGTGCAGGAGAATTCAACGTTATATCAAGAGCACACTTAATTTAGACTCTGATGAAACCTATGGAAGTCTGAATATTTACACTCTGAAGGAGTTCAGAAGCTAAAACGTGGTCAGGAGCTAAACAAAGTTCAGAAGCTCAAAGAGGATCAGAATGTCTGAAGATGTTCAGAAGCTCAAGGATGTTCAGATGCTATCTGCTAGTCATGAGTTATTCAGAGGATGAAGACGTTCAGAAGCTGAATTGCGAAGGACTATCAAAGGCCAACCATTCAAGACCAATCAGACTCCAAGTTATCAAAGGTTCATCAGAAGCAAATGAATTCCCCAAATCATCAGAAGGGCTACATCAACTACAATTATCAAGCCTGATGATTTGTTCTAAGGTCAACTAATTACAACGGTCACAAAGGATGTGATCCCTCTCTTTCTAGGAGCTAGTTGTACCTTATTACTGTACTATTGAACAAACAGTAAAGGTGAAGCCTCTGCAAAAGAAGACGTGGCTTTACTCAACGGATCTTCAAAGACTACAGCTGTCCATTTTACAACGGGAATTTCTCCAACGTCTCAATGTCTTTCTCAACTCATATAAATATGCCAAAGAAAGAATTGATGACTAGCGATCTTCATTAGAAAACATCTCTCAGAAGAAAGTGAGAATCTGAATTGTAATAGAAAATATCTCTCAAATGAAGTGAGCATAGAAACTAGTTTAAGCCTCTGAAGTTATTATGTTTGTAATAAGTTTAAGCTTATAAGTTAGTAGTAAGTCTTCTGCTTAGTGTAGAAGCAACAAAGTCTTCTGCTTAGTGTAGAAGCTCTTCTGCTTAGTGTAGAAGCAACAAAGTCTTCTGCTTAGTGTAGAAGCACATAAGTCTCAATCTTAGTGATTAGAGCAAAGAAGTCTTCTGCTGAGTGTAGGAGCAAGGAAGTCTCTCTGTCTTGTGTTACTTAGAGCAGGAAGTCTTGAGCTTGTGTGCTTGAGCAAGGAAGTCTCTGATCTTGTGTGATCAGAGCAAGGAAGTCTCTCTGTCTTGTGTGACTTAGAGCAGGAAGTCTTAAAGTCTTGTGTGACTTGAGCAAGGAAGTCTTGAGCTTGTGTGCTTGAGCATCTTATTGTAATCTTAGTGATTATAGTGAACTCTCTTGGAAACAAGGGGACTGGAGTACTCTCAATTTGTGAGGGGAACCAGTATAAATTGTTGTGTGTTCTTCTCGCTCTCACTCTCTCATTTACTCCTTCATCATTCACTTAGCCGTTAGTTTAATTGTGTGAACAATTCCGCTGTGCTTAAAGACTCTGATAGATTTAAATATCTTGAAAAGTTTTTAAATATCCAAAACACAATTCAACCCCCCCCCCCCCCCCTTCTTGTGTTTTCTCCACGCACCTTCAGCTAACTTAGACCTTCATATTTTTAGATGGGTCTAAGTTAGCAAACCACGTATATATATATATATATATATACACACACACTATCTTTTCAAATTTATGGTTTATAACTATTGAGACTCACTAACAAATTTATGGTTTAACACTTTCTTTTGAAAATTCACACGCATTTGTTCACTTTTACTTTATCACAAATTTGTATATGATATATTCTATAAATTTGATTGAATAACATATTTGCATTAATTTTTTTTTTGGGACTCAATACCTCACTCGATTGCACCTCATAACCCGATTCATCAGGGATCTTTTATGAAAAAATGATTAATGCATGTTTTTAAAAGGTTAAAATTATCAAAAATATGAAACAATGTGTATCCTTAACTAAATATCAAAATCAGTTTTTTTAGATAATTTAAGAGCATCTAGATATCAAAGATTGAGTATACACGTCGACTAAGTTGGCACCCGTAAACAATCTTATCATATACTTATAGCTCATATTAATATAAATAAAAAGAGAAAATAATATGTACATGGGGGCTAGACTTTACCCCAAAAATAGTTATATATTGCTAATATTAATAAAATATCATATGAATATCGATAAATTAATTTTGAGATCCTATAATAATAGTTATATATTGTCAATGTTCATAAAATATTATGTGTATCAATAGATTAATGGTAGAGCATATAAACAAAAAAATAGATTAATGGTAAACCATGATTTTTTGTGTGCAGGGTCACTGTTCAACAAATCCCTACATTGACATTTTTTTTCTACATGATTTTAGTTATAGTAATTTTTTTATGAATTAGTTATAGTCATTTGAAATTGAATTAAACTAAATTAAAACCGATAAAAAAAATTTGGAAAATCCTAAGCATAATTTTAATTCTAGATAATCATTTTAAATTAAATTAAAATCGATAATATTTTTTTGTAAAACTTAAGAGTTGAACCTATTACATGTTAAACTCATTCACAAACTCAACCACTACGTTATTTTAATCTTTGCATCAAATTTTATTTTTGATTATAATGTTTGTTTTTTATGTTATATATATAAGAATTACTTTTTATATTTTTTTTTACGGTAATAATTACTTTTTATATGTTTCTTATTTTATTTCCATTTAAATAGATGACAAATTTTTTAAATTTTCTAATTTCTTTATTAGGAGTCCATATTCAATATTCAACCGGACCTCCAAAGAGTCAGAGTCGGCCCTGCTTAAAACAAGTGCTATATAGTTATTCAACACTTCTCGCAAATCTTTTATTAATATTTGTTTTGTTCATTTTTAAATGTGATTTTATGTTTGTTAATTGATAAAAATAAAAATAAAAGCATATAATACTTTTGTTTTTTATTTTTAGGTAATAACTTTTTAATTTAGAACTTTCAATGTAATGTAGAACATATTAAATGTAATATAGAACTTTGAATAATAACATAAACAGTCAAAAATATTTCTGGAACATTGATAATTTAAATTAACAGAGTGCATACAACAATGAATTAATATAAATAGTAAGAGATTTAGACTCCTAAATTATTGGTCAAGGTTTGATTTTTGCATATGAATTTTTTTTTTAATTATGATATAATAACTAATCTTGTGAGTCTCACACTTCAAGCGAGATTAGTCATTGTCATATTGATATTAAATCGTAGTAAAAATGTTGTACAAGTAACATGATAACAAAAAATTAAAAATGGAGTCTGACCCGACACAATTTGCCAGTCTAAGAGAGTCTTCGGCATGGGAGTGTTTGGCCAAACAGATTTCCAATATTCTTCTCCCGATTGAAAGGCATTAATTTTTATAAGAGTCAACTGCACCAAAAATAAAATAAAGTAAGCATATTTTAGTCCCCTTTTGCATAAGGAAAGAAAAAGTAAATTAAATCACTAGATTTGATTTATTAGTGAGAGGTCTGAGTTCTATACTAAAAGTTGTAGATTTGATTTATAACTCCATTATAAACCAAAAATATATAAGTAAATTTTAATTTGGAGAGCCCATATGTGGTTAAAAAAGAAAATCAACTAATTATTAGGACATGTACAAATAAAATCTTATCCAAAGAAAAAAAAAAGCATATACATTCTGTCAATAACATAATCATCCTCAACCAAAGCTTAAAAGAAAATGTATGTATAGTTCATTTAAACTATATTAATATTGCTGGATACATTTACCAAGTGGTGTTTCCTGATGAATAATTTATATATAATCAAAAGCCATTCAAAAATATAAAATAGAAATGACTTAATTGCAGTTTTAGTCTTCCAATTTTAACTAGTTTGTAGATTTGATCCTTTTATTTTAAAATTTAACAATTTTGGTCTCTCTATCATAATTTTTAACTATAAATTAATAATGTGATATGTTTTAAATAACATAGTATATGATTTGACGATGAGAAAATATCAACATCAATAAAATTATAAGAAAAATCTCTTCATAAAGTTAATTTAAAACATGTTGTATCACCATATTTTAGACAAAATATATGTTTGATGTACCAATACTGACAAATTTTAACATGAGACCAAATCTGCAAAATAGTAAAAATAAGGGATCAAAACTATAATTAAAAAAAATTATAAAGAACACAGTGAGGTAGTAAGTGATTCGTGACATTAAAATGAAATATGCAAATCACATAAACTGATCGAAAACGCCAAGACAACTAAAGGAGAAAATTAAAGCAGAAAATATATAGCTTACACATATTAGAATTAAACAAGATAATTGTTTAAACTCCATTTAAGCTTCTAGAGATGATGGTAGAAGACTGACTACAAGTTATATGTGTGTGTCTACTATGCTGAAGGACCGTTGCTTGTGTCCTATATATACCGATTTAATGGCCCCGCCTCACTATTAGAAAAAATTATTAAGTGAAAAATTTGGTGGAGTGATTATGGCCAAAATTAACCTTAAATTACTATGTAGTTTGTTAACTACCCATTAAACGCAATTAATTAATCATTGATCGTTAAAACTTAAAATAACTAATATAGTAATTTATGAATAATAATTTATCAATAAATATAACACTTTCGGTAATGATACAAAAATTGTGGATCTGGATATGCAAGTCTAGATCTCTATGTTAAATTAACATTAAATAATTAAGGGTCATGTTAGCCGGTGTTTCAGGACATTGGTTAAGGAATCTTAAAATAGTTAAAATTTAAAATAACATTTTTTAGACTTATGAGGAGTTGATTGCACAAACTTCAATGTCATATTACTATATTTGCTTCCTTAAACAGTGTTTCCAGGACACTACTGTTTAGCATTTTCCAATAATTAATATTTTGATACTCACAATTAAAGCTCGGTATATGGGTTAAAGTTTGTGGGCCAATCCGTTTAAATTGCAGTCTGCACGGACTTAAGATCAACTTTTTTTCGACTGCTAAAACCACGAGTTTTGCTGGTTAAATACGCAGGTTCGCGAGTTGGCTCGTTATCCGACTTTGTCATTTTTTTTCCTTCTATTTATGAACTGATAGGATGGGGATGTCTATGGGTGCTAACGTAATTGGGATGTTTATTCATTCCTCGATATTCGCATCCTCTTAACTTATAAAAAAATAATTATGCATTTATTATATTATTAACTTATCAATAGTTAAGTATATATTAACTTATTAATAGTTACGTATTGACTTGAACAAATTACAATTACAATTGATTTAGTTATAAGCTTATTGAAATTTGAAACTCAATACAAAATGAGAAGCTTGGATAAACAACATTTTATTCTACTTAATAAGATCTAAGATCTTTTTAATAAATAGCTGAGAATGAGAGTGATTAAAAAGAGCTTTGAAATGAGAGCTTTGCCCTTTCTCTTGGATTTGATTGCTATTTATAGAAAGTTTCTGCATAAACTTTAGTTTTATTAAAAGTTTCTGCAGAAGCTTTAGTATTTTTGATCATTCTTGAACCATTCTTGATCTGAAATTGGTTTGTTTTACAAGGAGACGATGGATCGTGAGCTATGGTAAGTACTAATGAGTTGTCTTGCACTTTGCTTCCCATGTCAGATGTCATAATATAGTCGTTTGATGCTTCAGAAAAGGACACATGACAGTTGGAGATGATTTTGGCAAAACTGTGTGTAGTAACGTTCTTGAACCATTCTTGAAACATTAGGAAAAAATTCCAGCAGTGCAATAGTGGTTTATCCTTATGGTCTTCCGATATGCAGTTGTTAGTAGCCTCAAGGCCAGCCTCAATTAGTCTTGGTGCCGATAAGAAAACAGTTGGATTTGTACTTTGGGCTATAAAGTAAGTTGTACTTATATGACTAGGCATGGCAATGGGGCGGGGCAGGGGTGGATTGTGCCCTCCCCAAACCCAAACCCATAAAGTTCGGGTTTCCCCAAACCCATCTCAATTCCATGCGGGGATAAAAAAGTATAACGCAAAACCCCTACCCAACAGGAATCGGGTATCTCCAACGGGGTTCGGGTATCCCTGTTACGCATCTTTCCACATGAATTATGATTGTATTTTAGTATTTTTTTTATTAAAAAAAAAGGTTAAAAGTCCAAAATTATTTTGTTTTAACAAAAAAATTTAAAATAAACAAAAGAAATAGAGAAAATCATTTGTTTATTACTCAAATAAAAAATAAACATATGAATATAATTTAAAAGATTGTTTAAGAATTTCTAATTTCAAATAGGTAAGATCTAATTTTAACATAAGCGGGGCGGGTTCGCGGACGGGTTCGGGGTGGGTATCAATGTCCATGTTACCTGCCCCAAACCCATCTTTTGAAATCGGGGAAAACTCATACCCAAACCCAGTCAACTCGGATTTTCCCCGTCAAAGCGGGTAGGGTTTGGGGGGTACCCGCGGGTATGAGTTTTATTGCCATGCCTATATATGACAAGCTTATGGGAGAATCTTCCACTCATGTCATTTGCTTGAGCACACAACAACTCTTAGTTCAGAGGTTGTTGTTGCTTTCTGAATGGTCTAGGAAGTATGTTCAACTTATTTCATTGGATGATTAATACCATGTTCAAGTGACAAGCTTTTAACCCTTTCATAAGAATGACAAAAAGGGTATATGCCTTTTAATCCATTTATTTTGTTCTTCCCAAAATGGATTAGCTTCAGTAGAGATTTGATGCATTTGTCTTCCATAAAGTGCTTACTTGGTTTGTCCTTAGTTGACTTATAGAACAAAAATCACTTATTCCAAAAATGTGCTTTTAGTCAAAGTTTTAGTTTGTGTCTTGAAGAATGATCTTAGATTTATCTTGAAATAGTAGTGCAATAGTTGATTTTACTAAATCATTTCTTTGAATCTGTTTTAGCTCAAATCACTCAAAAGCACTTGTTAGATAACAAAATGATCAGAATCATTTGAAATATAATTAAAAATATTTATAATCTTTAAAACATTAAATGTGGGTTTTGCCTCAACAATATTGACAACAAATAATATATTGTAATTTTTGTTTTTTCCTCAATTGAACTAAAATATGTCACTTCAAGACCAATTAGTTATTCATCATTAGGAAAACTCTAAAAAGAAATCTATTCACAATTGGTGAACTTGCAACAATTTGAATACATATAACTTATTTGATTTTTCTTCTTAGAATCATTTGTTATATATGTGTCATGAATACACAACTCATTTTGTAATCTCAAACAAATATTTATCTGTTCTCTACATTAAATTATCGTTTCTCCAAGAAAAGACCTTATTATGAGAGAAATATTTCAGGAGTTCTGATATATTTTTATCATCCACATAAATCATTAATATAATAAATTTATTTTTTTTTAAAAATAGATAATGGTGTCAGATTCATATCCCTCAGTTGGAAATATTCACTAAGAATATTATACAACATGCATTCATATTGTTTGAGTACACAAAGTGTCTTATTGGTTTTGTATTAAATATTCTCTTCAAGAATCTGATTTTTCGTCTCATGGAAAGAGTTTCATATAATCTTCACTAACAAAGAAGTCATACAAATATATTGTAAGACAGATTTCAAATAAAGTCTTTGATGTGCTACTAAACATATAATCTAGGGTAAATAGGGTTTTAACCCCCTGCAACGTATGCGAATTTTGGTTTACCCCCGTGGAAATTTATTTTTTTGGATTACCCCCCCTGCAAAATAGAGATTCCTTCAATTACCCCCCTATGTTGACAACTAGGATATGGAATATTCATTTTTGCTTATGTGGCATGTCTAGGTGGCTTTTATTTTATTTTTGATTAATTTAATGATTAAAATATTGCCACATAATAATTGTATTTAAAAAAAATTATATTGATATTTTAATTTAAAAAGTAAAAAAAAAAATAAATAAATAAATTGTTTCAATTTATGATTTTATTTAAGAAAATATTAATTTTAATTTTAAATTTTTTTTCTCATTTTTTATAAAAAATGTCAATTTAAATTCAATTATTTAAAAAAACTATTGTCATTTTAAAAAATATTAGATTGACATTTTATTTTAAAAATCAGAAAAAAATACATTTTAAAAAGTAAAAAAAAAAAAAAGGATTTAATTTTTTTTTGTTTCAATTTTCTGATATTTTGTAAAAAAATGTCAATTTAAATTTTATTCTCATTTTTAAAAAAAATAATGTCAATTTAAATTCAATTATTTTAAAAAAAAAAATCTGATTTTTTTTTAACAAATGTTAATTTTTTATTTAATTTAAAAAAAATGTCAATTTAAATATATTTTCCGATTTTTAAAAAAATGTCAATTTTCTAATTTTTTTAATTCAATTATTGGAATAAAAAGAAATTCAATTTCCTAAAAAAATTTTAAAAAATGTCAATTTAATTTTTAAAAATAATTAAATTGACTACCCTTTTTTTAAATAATTCAATTTAAAAAAAATAAATCTAAAAAAAATGGAATTAAAAAAAATCAAATTGATTATTTTCTTAAAAAGTAATTAAATTTAAAAATAAATTGACATTTTTTTAAATAATTGAATTTTTTAAAAAAAAATAAGAATTTTTGTTTAAATAATTGAATTTAAATAAAAAAATCAGAAAATTGAAATGAGAAAGAATTTAAAATTGACATTTTTTAAAAAAATAATCAGATTGATGCTTTTAAATAATTGAATTTAAATTGACATTTTTTATAAAAAATGAGAAAAAAAATTTAAAATTAAGATTTTTTTAAATAAAATCATAAATTGAAACAATTTTTTTTTTTTAATTTTTAAAATAAAATGTCAATATAATTTTTTTTAAATACAATTATTATGTGGCAATATTTTAATCATTAAATTAATCAAAAATAAAATAAAAGCCACCTAGACATGTCACATAAGCAAAAATGAATATTCCATATCCTAGTTGTCAACATAGGGGGTAATTGAAGAAATCTTCATTTTGCAGGGAGTAATCCAAAAAAAATATTTTGCAAGGGGTAAACCAAAATTCGCGTATTTTGCAGGGGGGTAAAACCTTATTTAACCTATAATCTATGGAAAAGTTTTGTATTTCACTTCTAGTGAATATTTCTCGTCAAAATCGATGTCAAAGTTTTATCAACATTCTTGAAAAGTAAGTCATACTAAATATTTGTATTTTTGGGAAGAATATTGATTCTTATCTCATCATTTTCTATATTCAGGTGTACAAACTAATGGCAAGAATATTTTCTATATATAGTTATGTAACTATTACGTCTTTCTACTTAGTCAATCATTTAGTTGTCTATATTCCTTAATATTTTCTTGTCTGATCTTCAATCAAAACTTAAGAAGGGATGTTGTGAAACTTCAACATAACTATCATGAGTGCCCCTTTATTAGTAGTGGAACTTGAAAAGATGTTGTTGTGTTGCTTACCATGACTATGGAGGAATTTCTTATACCACTTTATTGGAAAAGGAGGAAGTTATGGTGAGCTTTTAGGAGAAGAAAATATTTGAAAGAGGAATAATTTTTATTACTTGAAATGATACTTTCATTCTTATTCACTTGCTTCTAATTGATTTTATTTGCTTAGTTTATAATGACTATATCTCCCCTATTTATAGGCTTTAAGGGAGAGTTTTAAATATTTCAAAAGAGACTTATGCATACTCTAAAAGAGATAGTTTTACACACTTCTCTTAACTACATAAATTTAATATTATATCTTCCGACTACTCTTTATTTATACACCGCTAAAACTTTCTTTAAACTACACCACTAAAACTAAATACTTTTAGCTTTGAAAATATATATATATATATATATCAAGAAGATATTGTATCAATTATACGACATTTATTTTTAGCATTATCAAATTTGGATTTGTGTTCTCTACATTTGTTCTTCCTAAATTCATCTACATTCAAGCAAAAAGTAACTAAGAAAGAGGAAATATTACATTTTTAAGTGCATTTATGTTTATTGTAAAGACAATAATACCCTTAAGTTTTGCCTAAATGTAGGAAATATAGGAAAATGTGACTTTAGAGAATTTAAATCCATCAAATTCAAACATACATCATTTTACTCGTCATAAAGAAATCAACAAACATATGCACAAATACACACCCATAGTTCTAACTAGTTTTAGAACTAGTTTTATTTCAAATACATTGATCACACTATATATTATCACATTTCTTCATATTCATCATATAACCAAATAGCATCTAGATGGCACAAGGACGGTCATCAGAGTCACCCACAACAGGAATAGGTAGCCAAGCAACAGCTTTGTTACCAACAAAATGACAGACGGGGATGGTTCCGGGCTTCACTTTGAGAACTTCATCGAGCAAATTTGGATTCATACCTCTTGTATCATGGTGGCAAGCTGCCAATGCATTAACTTTAGTTCCATCGGAAGCAACCAATGGAACCATATAAGTTGTTGATGCATTGACTTGATGACAATAAAATACAACTTTCTCGAAATTCATTCTATGACACATCACACCTTTGTCTGCAATTTTCTTTACTTCTTCGACCACATATTGGTCCTGATTTTTGGCGAAATAGCCTGAATATGACTTAATTTTCGTCCCAAGCTTTGAAATAGCAAAATCCTTCATTGATTCAGAGGATGTTGCACAGAATTTGTCTTCTCCAATAGCAGCTGGGCCTCCACAAATCTCATCAAGACTATAAGTCTCTTTTTCAACGACATTTCCTGATTGTTGAGTTGATTTTTCGATCGGTAGCCATCCTATTGTTCGAAAAGGTAGAATATTGGAAAGCTTTCCGAGGCCGCTCATTTTCTTGCCAGGATATAGGTCATTTTCCAAAAAGAGTAGTTTTCCTTCAATGTCTGCACCATTAAAAATTAGATACGAGTGTAAAAAAGTTTGAAATATGAAAATATATTATTTTTGTCAAATCGGTATTCATCCGAGTTTATTATAGTGTGTATATTATATATATGGTAGTTTTCCAAAAAATGTCTATATATATGACTAAATAAAGAGGGGTATAGCTCTTCGAGGTGTTGTCGAGTCTTCGTGCATTTGGTATTCAAGGGCGTTAGTAGGAGAACCCCTTTCAATATCATTTTACGTGGGAGGTTTGGAGCGAAATAGATCGTTGGTTTAATCTATCGTCTGTATCGCCGGGAACAAAATCGGCTTGTAAGATTGTCTTTACTTATAAACTCTTGTCCAGACCATCTCGCATTCGAAGTGGGACTTGCCCGATAGCGGGTGGACAAACGGTTCTTGAAGAGACTTTGATATCATCTTAGAATTGAGTTTTTGGTCTAACACACCCTTACAAAATCGGTTTGTAAGGTGAGGATTGCCTCTTACTTATAAACTCTTGTTCAGGCTATCTCACATCCGAGTTGAGACTTATTAACATTGTTAGTTTGAGCAACACTTACTTAGGCACAAAATTTTGAACACAAGATTTAAGCACACACAAAAACCAAAAAAAATTTAAAGAAAAATAAAATTGTCACATCAATTCATATTACTTTATCTATTTTTATTTTAACTTTTTATTTCTTGTGAGTGTGCCTAACAAGTATTATTTTGTATTTGTGGCTATATAGAAGTATTTCTCTATTAGTTTTCCTTTGTTTTGGGTGGAGTAAGATAGTGAATACTCTTTTTACAGTAGTGAACAAAGCAATTTAGATTTACTACAGTTTCAAACATGTGCAGTTTGGTGTTCTAAGTGTAATGTTGAGAGATGGATTTTTTTTTTTTTTAGGAGAGAGAAAATTGATTTCCAAAAAAAATAATAATAAAAAAGAGTTGTTTTGTATCTTAAATGCAGGAAACTGCACAAATATGCAACTGTAGGGAATCCTCATCCGTGAACAAAGTACCGCTACCGCTAGTACTTTTTTCTGTCCTTTTTATTTAATTAATTAATTAATATATTTTGCTATTTAAAAAAAACAATGATATTGAATATGTAAAATAATCATGGGATATAGAAATAATTCATGTCCCATAAGTATTAGCTCAACCGGCAAAAATGCCGAAATTGTTAGGCCGGACGTCGTGATCCGGGTTCGAACCCGGGATCTCACAATTATTTGTGAGTTTAATTTCAGTAGATTACCACTTCTTCTAATAAAATAAAAAAAAAAAAAAAAAGAAATAATTCATAATACTAACCAGAATGAGATGCAACGATTCCCGCCAGAGCCACCTGTAAGAAATGTTGTTCATATTGTTAGATCTTGCTTACTGTATTTTTGTATTCTAAGCTCATTAGTTAATATTTTGCATACATCTAATAAATTAAAATGGGACGCATATAAAATATTTCCTTTGACTTACATCTGAATATATTTTTGCTTTTGGATTACTTTCCTGAATTTTGGTCTGATAGAGTTTTTATTGAAATTACTTTGTACCAAAAAAATATATTTTATTGACATTACTGGATATAATTCCTTTTTAGGTACGTACTTAAGTTTTAACTAATTTACATTTAGTGATAAAAAATTTAATATTATAGTTGAAACCCTCTCATGATTCTTAGTTTTGCAACTTAAAGTGAAGAAACAAAATCATAAATGTTTTCATCCACAATTATGAGCTTAATTGGCAAAAAAAATGCCGAAATTGTTAACCCAAACGTTATAATTGGGGTTCGAACCCAACTTCATCACTTGTGTGTGTGAGTTTATGATGGTTTTTAATTTCGTCTGTGTGTGAAAAAAAACAAAAGCATTTTCTTACATTAAATAGATATTTCATTGTTGTACTTTCCCGCTATTAATGAAAACTGACATTAATTTCTGAACACAACGTTTAGGCAAGTATGTATATGAAGAATAATAGTTTTTGTAGTTGATAGAGTTATTATAATATGCAGAAGTAGAATTCGAGTTTGAAATTTGTCATTTAATTTATTCACCTTAGCGATAAAATTATGTTTATTAAACTACTTAAAAAGAATCTCACAAAATGACAGAAATGATTATTATGGAATAACTTGAGAGAGAGCAGAAATTAAATAGCTTACACAGAATAGAGTTAAAATGGATAGATGTGTAGACCCCATTTAAGCTATTGGAGATCGTAAACACTTGATATGTTGAGTAGTGTATGAAGTAGTGATGCAATTAGGTTACCGGTATTTATAGTGAATTAGATGGCCCTTCTCATGATCCATATTATCGTTTTATTTTATTTATTTTTTTGTTACAAAAAGAGGGCATAGCCCATATCGCTTTATTAATTTATCCAGTTCATAGTTCAATATATTATGAAACCTTTTGTAATAATTCTACTAAATAAAACTACCCACAATTATTAGAATTAATACAACGATCTCTGAAAAAAATGAATAATAATAAAATTTAAGTAATCTACTATTAATCTGATAAAATTAATTATTTATTTTGTCTTTATCAATTTAATATTCTTTCAATTTTTTTATTTTTGCGTAAATTGGATATCCTCTGTGCGCAATTGTAATGACTAATCCAATTGGGTTTGACAATGCTCGAAGTCAAACCCAATTGGGTGGCAACTCTCCTAAGAGTTTTAACACCGATGCATGCTCAAGTCAGTGATCGAACTCATGACATTTGTTAAGCTAGAAGAGATATGCGTCATCTCAATATTCTTTCAAATCTTTTTTTTTAACCACTAGTATCCAGCCCACTAAACCGTTTAATCTAGCCTGAGGGTCAGTTCTGGCACCAAGTGATTCCAACCCCCTCTTGATTGCAGTTGCGATAGACAAACCGTAATTTTCTCTACCAAATCCAGCATCAATCATCACTGGACCAAGTAACAATCGATTATTTCAATTCTTCTGCTTCTATGTAATTTTACTCTTAAAATTCGTAATTTAATAAAGTGGCACTAATGCATAAGATGACAAAATTTTGATAATATAACTCAGCACATGGATTTACTTTTTTTGTTTCGTTAAATAAGCAAATCATGGTCCTTATTTCAATTTTAGCACAAAATAACATCTTTTTAATTTTCACTCAATTTTTATTTAAGCTTATATGAAAAATCTACTACTAATATAATAAAATAAATTGCTACCAAATTATTTAATTTGTCCTCATCCATCTTAATACACTACACAAAAAACATGATTTATTAGGGCAAAAAATCCTCAATAAGTAGTCAAAACCGTCAATAAGTAGTAAAACCGGCCAAATATACTGGCAACCAGAATCCGTCAATAAAATGGTCGCTGGTAAATGAGTTGTAGCATTTTCTACACAGTGAAGAAGCGTTGGTGTATGAGGGTTATTGATGTGGTGTAGCTGATTTTTTTTTTTAATTTCTAAATATTTTCGGTAGCTTAAGCCGCCAGTAAGTTCTGGACAAATTTATTGGCGGTTTAGGCCGCCACTAAGTTATACGTCATTTAAAAAAATATTTTTTAATTTTGTGAGGGTTTTTCCTCACTTACCGAGAGTTTAGGTCGCCAATAACTTACTGAAGGCTCATTAAGTGTTATTTAAATCAGCCAACAAAATTGAGGTATTCTGGTAGTGATAATCTTCCAAATCTTCTACTCATCTATGTAATTTTACTCTTAAAATTTGTAATTTAATAAATTGACATATAAGAAAAAGATGCGTAATTTTATTAAAATAACTCAAGAACTAGATTTACTTTTTTTGTTCCACTAAATAAGAAAGCCTTTTTTTTTTAAAACTCGATACTCGGCCTAAGAAAAAACTTATTGTTATTTGAATTTTTCCTCGGTATTAGCCAAAAATAACATCTTTTTATTTTTCACTCAATTTTACTCAATTTCTATTTATTCTTAAATGAAAAATACATGAGAATGTATTGATAAATATAGAAATATAATCATGGGAAAAATGTTTGTCATACACAAGACAAATATTTTACACTGATCGATATAATAAAAATAAAACAATTCGATAAATGTTTTCCATTTATGATTATAATTTTATTATAAAAATATACATGGGACATATGTTTATCTAATTGAAGTTAAATTTATTAAGTTTTTATTTCTTCTAAATAAAAATTCAAATAATTAGAACATTTTGATTATAATTTATTTAAAAATATTAACAGGAAAATAGTTTTAATAAAACAAGTTTATTGATTTAATAAGTTTTACATGAAAGACCGCAATAGTTTTACTTAAATTTTAACAAATTTCTAAATATTTTATTTTAACTAAATTTTCTATCATAATATAATGACAACCTTAAATATCAAGCAAAAATCAATAGATATGTGTGAATGCATCGGTATTTTGCCAGTATGTTCATAATAAATTGAAATTATGCTCCAACAATTTTTATTAATTTCCGCCATTGATTTAAAAATCGGCCATTTATGCCCGTAAAAAATAGATCGGACATTTAAAACAACAAATTAACTAAATTAGTTAAAATTTGTCACATCCATTAATTTTAAATTGGAATCCATTTTATTTTAAGCACACTCTATTAGGGATGGCAGGAAAACTCAAATCCAGGAGACCCACCCGAACCCAAATTCAAGTCAACGGGCGAAACCCGAGTTGGCTGGGTTTGGGTGTGGGTTTGGGTGACACCTGAAACTATGGGTGTGGGTTTGAAATCACTCAAACCCACACCCGAAACCCATACACACCCATATATATAAAATTACCTAATTAACCATAAGCACATATTTAAGTGTCAAAATTAGGGTTCACATTTTCCTTTATAGTTCACACGAATCACTCACCTAGCTACTTGAACACCTCCTTCACTCACTATGTAATTTATGTTGAACTATGTAATTTAATTACTAATGTCACCAAACTATGTTAATTTCTTATGTTGAACTATGTAATTTAATTACTATGCTACATTTTGCATTTTATCAAAAAGAATTCGGGCCGAGTTTGGGAAGATAATTAATTATGCGTGTTTTTGCAGCGGGTTTGGGTTTGGTTGGAAAAACTCAAACTCAATGGGTGTGGGTTTTGATTTGTCACACATACAACCTTTGGGTTTGGGTTTGGGTGATTGTTCTAGGTGTGGGTTTGGGTACTGTAAAATCCTCACCCATGAGCACTCATTGTCATCCCTACACTCTATGCGTATCTCTTATGAGACGCCATTTCATTAATGTTAATGGATAGAATTTTTATTTAACTTGGGCTTTGTTGTCTTTATTTAAAAAAATATATCATTTTACATTTATTTTTTGAAAAAATAGAAAAAAAAATTATATTAATCATCTGATTTCAAAGAGAAAGGGTCCAATAATTTAAAATTCGATCACGGGATAAATAAAATCTAATGAAGAACTATTCTCACTAAGAATTGTAATCGGTTTCAAAAATAGATAAATATTTCTGACAATAATGTTATGGATAGTTGACTTTCTAAAATGGATTAAGCAGCCTCCATGTTAAATTGGATTAAGCAGCCTCCATGTGCTTACCATTTCTCCCCACACACGGTTGCTGGATTCTCTCCAAGGCCTACAATTTTTTAGTGAAGTCCAACTTTACATAAATTATAGAACATGGAAGATTTTAATATAGAAACGAGTTAACGGTGAATTTTACTATTATTATTAAATGTTAATAAAATAAACTATTATATTTATTTTTCTTTCTTTATATTAAAAAACTTTTAATAAAATATTATATTTATTTTTCTTCAAATAGTCAAAGTCTATAGTTAATTGATAATGTTAGTATTTTTCACATTTGGACTGGTGAAATTCAATAGGGATAATATTACACCATTCCAGGGGCGAATCCACCGCCCAGCAAGCCTGGGCACGTGCCCAGGCTCGGCATATATAATTTTTTTTTTTAGGGTGCTTATTTTAATCTAAAAAATTTGAATGTTTGAGTAAGAATTAATAAAAGTTAAGTGTATATTCATAATCCTCATGAAATTCTGAGCCAATAGGTATATTTACATGTCTAATTTGATGCAAGAATGAAAAAGACCATTTTTGAGGTTTTGAGATTTTGCTGGCGGAAGGTAGAAGACGATGAACAGTACGCGTTGGATTTAATACTTATATTCTTTAAGCTGTTTTTAGAACAAAATGCATCTGCTGCCGCGTTGGTTTGGTGTTGGGTTGATTAACTGCAGGGTCTCGGTTCTAGTCCTAGGTTTCCCCCTTTTTTTGTTTTTTTTTTCATTTTATTTTATTTATTTATATACATTATTATAAACATCAAATATATCTAAAATTCCATTGTTTTCTTTATCAAAAAAACTAAAAATATCAACTTTGTTTCTTTTTTATATATGGTAAAAATATGTTGTAATTATATTTTCTTTCGTATATAGGATTGTTGAGAGTTTATGACTTTTACTTACGTAGTTATTATGAATCAAATATTTAGATTAAATATTTAAAATTAATTACTTTTATTATAATTTTAGTATGCAAAGAATATATATTATTAGTTAAAAATGGTGCGATCCCGATCCGAAAATCCTAATAAACCAATAAACATTTGTGTATTTGCAGTTAAAATTGTGCCCAGGCTTACTAACTTTCCTGGCTCCGCCACTGCACCATTCAATAACTTTTTTGTTTGTATTACTTTTGTTTGGTTGGTAGACGAAATGGCAAAGTCATTGGAAACTCACACACACAAAGTGGAGTGACTAGGAATTAAACCCCAGTCATGGCATCTAACACTAGCAATTTCGGTATTTCTACCATTTGAATTAGGATTTGTGGAATTCCGAGTTATATTATTATTATCATTATTAAATGAAATGTCTTGAATTTGCTTGCATAAAAAAATAACTTTTTTGTTGTATATGTTATAAAATTCACCGTTGAAATAAAAGTTTATATCACATGTATCATATTCGTAAATTTTTACACGAATCTAAAATCATAGATATATAATTGAGATGCATCAAAAAGAGCAACTTGCATGTGTCCTAGAAAATTGCTGGTTAAAAGATGCAGGTTCACTACAGTGCAATATTGTCCCTTCCAACCAAACAAGCAACCGATGACATTGGGACTCCTTTCAAAAAGTCGAACTAAACCGGCTCGTTACACCCTAACTCAAACATCTTTTAATTACCCATTTTATATATATATATATATATATATATATATATATGATTGTAATTAGGCTTAATTACACTTTTGGTCCCTTATCTTTATTTTATGTTTTTAAATTGGTCTCTTATCTTTTAAAAGTTTTAAGTTGGTCCCTTATCTTTATTTTAGGTTTCAAGTTGGTCCCTTCCGTCAATTTTTTAACTATTTTCGTTAAATTTTGACACGTGGCAAACTAGTTTGGACACGTGACACACTTGGACAGATGATACGTGTCCAAATTTAACGGTAACAGTAAAAAAGTTGACGGAAGGGACCAACTTGAAACCTAAAATAAAGATAAGTGACCAACTTGAAACTTTTAAAAGATAAAGGACCAATTTAAAACCTAAAATAAAGATAATGGATCAAAAATATAATTAAGCCTTATAATTATAACGGTAAATTTTAATAGTATGTATCCCATGGATCAGGGTTCCAGCTCCGCCACTTATTTGGGGGAGTTGGCTCATCAATTTTCTTGAAGAATAATGAGGAAGAAGGTTCATGGGGCCCTTGTCGGTGTAGTCCATGATCTAAGCTTTCATTTCTTGGATTTTGAATTGGGGATACCCATAAGGTAGTGAAGAGGGGGAAATCATAGTCAAAGCAACGAAAACATCAATGAAAGATTACTCAATTAACGTTGTTTGTTTTCTACTCCCTCCGTTTCATTTTCATTGCCATATTTGACTATATTGCACTATTCACGTATATTGTTTTGATCATATTTTTCTACTAATAAATAAAAATAAATATTAGCATATAAGATGTTGTTGGATTCGTCTCGATGAGTATTTTTAAAATATCAAATTTTTATAATTTTTACTATAATACACTTAAAAATATTAATCGTCAAAGTTATGTATCGGCATGCGTGAAACAGTCAACTGTGTCAATCAATTTGGGACGGAGAGAGTATCAATGAATGATTACTCAATTGAGGATAAGATCTAGAAAAATAGTTTTCTATCAATTAACGTTGTTTTAAATCAATGATAGAATACTCAATTCAATGTACCAAAAAAAATACTCAATTCAAGATAAAGTTTAGGTGAGTTAAATATTAGAATGGAAGCTCATAAGTAATAGGAAGGCTCAAAGGTTTGTGTCTGAATATATTTATGCTCATTTCCATTTATTTCATAGGAATATATACTCAAGTGAGAGAATTTCTTTTCGTCCTCTGGGAAATTTCAAAAATATCCTACTCTTGGGTTGACATGCAAATTGGATTCGTTCCTGGTACAACGAATGTTGTTGAAATGGAACTGTTTTATCCCTCTTCTCTTGTCTCACCCTTCCCCTGACCCCCACCCCTATGAATATACTTTCAAACACGCCGGTCATGCTTTAAAATGTGAACCCTTGGGATAGTTTGCATTCTAAAATGCAAATGGTTAATATATATATATATATATATATATATATATATATATTATATATATATAAACAAAAAATACACCACATTCACCAAAAAAATTTCCTTTCACTAAAAACCCCTTGATATTTGGCGAGATCTTATTTTCAATACACAATCAAAGTATCAGGGGACTCCAAAGACATCACATTGAGTTGAATGTGTCTTGGATATGTGAACGGAAATCATATATTTGAAGTCAAACATTCTAATACCTCATACTAGTCCAATGTGCAGAAAATATTGTCTAGAAAATAGATTAAGTTGGCGATTAAATATATTCATCGAATGGCTATGTAAAACAACTTGAACCGTGCTCAGGGTGGCATGGTAATTGGTGATTCTGTCACACCTCAACAAGAGAAGAATGATATAATTGTGGATGATACAATAGAGCTAGCACAAGATTAGTTAAATTGTACTCCTCTGTTTTTTTAGTGTCCATAGAATAGCAACACCAAATTAATAAAGTGTATTTTTGCACTTTATTTTTCTATTATACCTTAATTTTAATCCACCAATAAATTTATATTTTTTGCACACATTTTCTCTTTCTAATAAATTTAATATATGATGTACAAAAAAACAAAATTTAATATGTTATGTGCCAAAAAAAATAAAAAATAAAAACTTAAGTTTTTCAAATATGTAGCATTAATTACTTTTAGGCTTAATTGCAATTTTAGTCCCCTTTTTTTATCAATTTCGGGATTTTGGTCCCCCTAATTTCAAAACCGCAATTTTGGTCCCTCAATTTTTCCAAATTCTGAAATTAGGTCCAATTTTTCAATTGACAGTGATGTGACATCATTTTAATTGATGTGGCATTGAACATAATGAACACATGGACGGAAATAATTCAATTTGTTTTGTTTGATGAAAAATTTGTTTTATATGTTTTGACGGAAATAGTTTGTTTGGTTTTTATATAATGCAGTATAATGAAAAGTTTGTTTTCAATTTTGTTTTACGGAATAGTTTGTTTGTATTATATATATATATATATATATATATATATATATATATATATATATCAATTATCAATTATAAGTTTAATATGATATGACATCCATGTGTTCATTATGTTTAATGTCACGTCAACTAAAATGATGCCACATCATTGTCAATTGAAAAATTGGACCTAATTTCAGAATTTGAAAAAATTGAGGGTCCAAAATTGCGGTTTTGAAAATAGGGGGACCAAAATCCCGAAATTGATAAAAAAGGGGGATTAAAATTGCAATTAAGCCTTACTTTTTATTGAAAAAGATAAGAGTAGTTGACAAATGATACAATTGACAAATCGTACACTTAAAACACAAAATAAACAGTTAAATAGGAAGACTAAATCCGGTGTAATTGGACAATTAAAAAAAAGGGAGTATATTATTAGACTAACCACTTTTTAATATTTTGATGTAAAATGGTTAGTGTGCCAAAATGTATATGACTAATCACGTTATTATATATGAAATGTTACTTTGATATAATTTATTTATGTATATCATTATTGTCTTTTTCTCTTTTAAAGTTATTATTCATTGATGATGCAGCTTTTCTGTATTTTGATTTAGGTATATGGTTCACACGCTAATGTGCGAACTATTTAGGGGATTTCATTTCACACTTTAACATGAAAATTGTTCAATTATAAAACTTGCAGAAATTAAATAGGAATATTTTTATTATTTTCATTTGCTCTTTATTATTTTCATTTGCTCTGAACGAGCAGAACAGACAGCTTCTTTGGTGAGATGAAGGTGTTATTGACGGCGTTGCTTGTGATGGTGAAGAATTTCAGGCATGGAGGGAAAAAGTTACTTGCAAAAATATTATCGCTCCAACACTCAAGTCAATATTTGCTCAAGGGGAATGTTTATGAATTGGGTGAATTTTGTGTACCTTGAATGGATATACATGAAGAGTTGTCATTCTACCACGTGAGTGGAGCAGAGAATAGTACCACGCAGAAGAGGATTGTACTACGTACTATGGTGAGTTGTTTTGGACCTCAAGGTGTGTTTGGCCTTCATCATAATGGGCCTTTGGCCAATCGTGAACAGTTGCCTCCCAAGTCCTAGCTATGAATATAGCAAGGATTTGAATCTTGTCTTAGGACGGAACTGGGAAAGATGGGCTTGTTTCGTCGTAAAGTTTATCTGCCATTAGATGTTTCGTTGTGGGAAGGGTTTGTTGTGAGATATAGTAAGGAATTAAAAATATGTTGTAGCAGGAATACATGGTTCACTTCTATTGAAGTCACTGTTAGTAGTAGGTATCCGTTGTGACGAGTGCTCATGGTGAGGCTTATATGTTGCATGACGTGTTCCTTGTTGGATCTATCCGTTGTGCACTCTTGGTTCCCCCATTGTTTCTCAATGTAACAAATGGCTTATGACGTGGACCTTTATTTGGCAACAAGGGTACGTTTGTGTGCACATTTAATTGGCTTGTCCTCCACTCGCACGTAGATCATATTGTACATCAATTAACTTGTCTCGAGTATACTAAAACTGATATAGTTGATGATATAGGATAATATTTTTTAATCCTCTTTTTGAGAGTTAAAATCCTAGGATTAGACTTTGTATCACACTGATACAAACTCAAACCTTCTAAAACCTATCAAGTAGTGGCAACAATTCCGCGCTCTAAGATCAATATAATACTCGTGTCTGTTTCATATCCGTGGGCTAAACGGATAAACCTCAAATTTTAAAATACTTGTAGATATTTACATATATTGATAAAATTTCCTTATATCCATACATAATAATATACATACATTTCAATTCTAACTAAAATAACAATTGTTCCAAATTCAGCAAACAATAATAACAATAATAATAGTTTTCATAAACCACTATAAAATTATAAGTAATTTTCTGTGTCGAGTAGTAAAAGTATCTATTTATTTTACGAGCATATACCCATATTAGTAGGGGTGTAAGTGGATCAAAAAAATTCAATTGAACCGATGATCCAAACCAATCCAAACAAAAAAAAACTGAATTTTTTGGTTTGGATAAAAAACCGAACCGGACCAACTGAAAACCAATGTGGTTTGGTTCGGTTCTCGGCTCTATTTTTAAAAACCGATGAACAAACCGAACCAAATCAATATACATATATTATTAAATTAATAATTTTTTTAGGGCAACCCACATCTATTAAAAAATAAAATAGGCCCAACTACTTGTAAAAAAAAGTCTCTCTCACTTCTTACTTATAAACTCTCTCTCTCACTCGTAGTAACATACATCCGCAAAAACAATCTCATTTTCTCAAATGCAAAATCACTCTCATCTTCTCAATTGCTCATCACTCTCATCTAGGGGTGGATATGAACCAAATCAACTCGAATAAAGTTTGAGACACGATTCAATAATTAATTCGTTGAACTTGGTTCATGAACCAAATGAACCGAACTTAAGTTAAAAATTAAATTCGCTAATTATATGAGTTGAACTTAAGCTATATATAGTTCGTCTCGTTTGATTCACGACTTGACTCGATTATAATATAACACTTCAAAATATATCTAACTCGATTATATATTCAAAAATAATTTTACATTTATATATTTTATTTTACATGTTTTATTGCCATGTCAAATTTTATTGTTCAATAATTGCACAGTAGGCAAAGTACACGTTATCACCCATCCTTAGTCTATCACGACAATATTAAATGAAGAACTTAAGAATTGAATTACTTTTGGACATAGGTTAAAATGCTGATATATACATTGCAATAGAAACTAGTATTACATTACATAAACAATAACTAGATAAAATACAAATCAACACAAGACAGATCCTAACGACCATATTAAAATGCAGACATTATCCTCCAACTTTATTAATTGCTCAAGAAAGTTTGTTTCATGCTATTAAAATGTATTCCCATCATTAACTATCCCAAGAATACAATAGCGGTAATCTTATTCCAAAGAAAGTTTAACAAATCTGTTTGGTTTTGGTTGATTATGATTTATGAGTTCTTGGTAACTATTTTTCAGAAAAATGCAAGAGACAGGGCCTCGTAGTCACTTCGAAGTACAAATGGACTTTAGATTCCCAACAATAATTCCCAACAATAATAGCCAAAAATAATTACTGAAAATAATTTTTTCCTTGGAACATTTTCGTATGAATGTGTACAAAAATTGTGAATAAATAATTCATATCATAGATTCCGAAGAAGAATTAAGTTTGTGGCGGTGAAACAAACACCCCCTAAATATTTTCTTTAGTATTTTCTTCAAAAAAAACTAACATACATAAAAGGACCATTGAAAATTAAAAATTATAATATGATTTTCAAAAAGTCGTGAAGTTGCAGAAGACAACTTGACAACTTGATCGATATCATTCATGAGGCACATACATGAACATCATAAAAGAACCAAATTATCATCTTTCTGCAGTATGCAATTTTGAAGTGCAGAAACAGCAACTCAAATATGAGCTTTGAAATATAAGGGTTAACATCCTCAAAAGACCAGAATTGGAAGAGAAAAGTAAATAATGGAATCAGCATAGATACGAATTACTACTGATGTTTTTCAAACATAAACAGGGAATATTCAATTCATAACTAAGGCAACAAAAGAAAGGAGTAGAAATAAATGTTTTAAGACAGTTCATATAACCTCAAATTGTTCAAGAAATTAAAGGTTGGTTCAAGAAACTTCGAATTATAATTGACAAAACTTGCAAACTGTTCTTTGATCTAGCCCAAGCAAACTATATTGCATGTGACTTATTCAAAATTATTCCTTCGTATTTCACCTGGAACCACTTCATAGCATCATCCTTTGTGACACGATGTTGGATCCCAACACGAGCCTTGCACCTACGACGACGTCCCACTCTGTAACCAGGGCGCTCCAAAACAACAAAAAAGTCCATCCCATAAATACCGGTTGAAGGATCATACCTGAGAAAGAAACAGTGTTTAATAAAGATATTTAAATAATATAAAACTTGACGACAATTACAATATCATTTGAAGATGGATTTATCAATGAATTATAATTGCAAAACATCATACACAAATATAAAGCAACAGATGAAATTCAACCGATGTAGACAGATAAAAGACTCAAACGAAACCATAGATAAAATTTCAAAGTGCTTATCGCTTAGAAAGACATAATGCAAAACCAAATGAAGTCCTACTATTTTTCATTTTGTAGAATAGAACAATTAGTAGAAAAATGATAACAGTTACAGCGAAGTTTTAAACAAATTTAATCATAACAGCTTCACATGCCATATAATTACTTTAAAGCAAGTAACATTTATTTATTTCAGTACAGATACGAGAGATTTTGAGCTTACTTAATTCCCAAATCAATATGCTCCTGAATACCAAATCCAAAACACCCGGTATCACTAAAGTTTCTTCTCAGCAATTCATATTCCTTCACCTTCAAACCACTTTCCAAAAGCTGCATTGCCTTGTCACCTCTAACAGTGACATAGCATGCAATCTTCTCATTTCTTCTAATACCAAAAGAACGTACAGTGTACCTTGCTGTCAATAAAAATAACAAAGCACAAAACAATCAGAAAACAGACCGACTAGATGTGAAAATTTTGTTTGAATTACTATATAAAAATTATTTTTAAGATTCATAATCACAACTTGACAGCTCGAAATCAGATAATTGTGTCTTGAAAACAATTTGACCTATAATATACAACAATTTCACCGGATGATTGTGTCTTGAAAACAACCAAAAGGTTTCAAGGGTCTTCTTCCGGTATTTTCATTTAGGCTCCAAGCGGCAGTCAGGAAGTCATTGAACCGACGCCTGCTGGTGACTCAAATATAATAGAGCCTTAAATTTTATTCTCGTTAAAAACAAAGCATAAGTGGATCAAACTCATGAACAGTCATATAAACGATTCAATCACGGTTAAAACTTTAGAATATTGATTTTCATTCTTCGTTACTCAATTAAGCAGCAATATCTATGGATAAGGCATCATTAACATCAATGTAATGAAAAATAATGCAGCAAATTATATACATACAATCACACACACATAAACCAAAAACAAGTCAAGCCAGTAACTATTATTAATGAATTCAAAATAAACAAATTAAAACATTAATCCAATTCAAAATAATTATTTATTTATTTGAGGTTGAAAATCAAATTAATGAGAAATAAAATAAAAAAAATAACCTTTAGAAAACACTGGGGTTTGACCACTTAGTTGTTCCAACACCTGTTAGATGGAAAACATGAACATGTTAGAATAATAAGATTCAAAACAAAAAAATTAATAAAAATTAATTAAAAAAATAAAAAATAAAAACCTTGGCGGCTCTGGTAAGACGATCTCCACTTTCACCGACGGAGATATTGAGGACAAGTTTCTGAACCTTGATTTCCCTCATGGGGTTCGAGAGTTTCTTCTCGGAAGCCTGTTACAAATTGCATTTCGATTCAGAAAAGAATAACAATAAGAACAACAGATTGAGATTCAGAGAGGAAGAGACATTGGAAAATGATAAGAGAGAAGTGGAAGAAAAAGTACCATTTGGGATTGGAAACTGATGAGAGGTTGTGTTTGTGATGCGGTGCGGCAGTGAAGGAATGAGAAAGAAAGAGAATTAATACGACTCAGTGGAGAAGCATACTAGGGTTTTGATGGATGTGTATGGACTATAATACCCCTCTTTTTTTTCATTTTTATTTTTTTGTTAAATTGCATTTTCGGCACTTAAGTTTGAGAAAGTTGCGATTTTGACCTTCTAATTTTTAAAATAGCACTTTTGACTCCTATTTTTATCTTTTTTTGTAAAATATCAATTTGACCAGGTCAATGCTGATGTGGCAAGTCACTTAAGTGAATCAGCTACAACATCAACCTTTTTTTGTCATCTTATGATTAAAAAAAAGGAGAGGAGGTGATTCCACTTTCCTTCAACCTAATCAACTTCATCATAATCTCAAATCCCAAATCTCTTTTGTTTAGTTTGGGGGTTTCGGAGAGGGGAAGGAAGTGAGAGAATATTTTAGGTTTAAATATGTTTTTTGTCATTATAAAATGGGGACCTAAGTTTATTCCTTACTTTATTTTTATTATATTTTTAGTCCCTAAAATATTTTCTTGCACGTAGTTTTAGTCCCTACTAAAACTAAATTTGTTTAATTATCATATAATTTAAACTCTTAAATTTTTGAATAATTTTTTTGTAGACATGTTTAAAATATCATATAAAATTTATTTATAAAAATTTATAATTTTTTAACATGAGATGAATTAAATAAGAATTTTTTAAACATGTCCACAAAAATACACGTTGAATTAGCAATATGGACCAAAACTGAGTGCATGATATTTTTTCAGGACTAAAAATATAATAAAAATAAAGTAAGGACTAAACTTCGAAGGTCGCCATTTTATAGAGACTAACAACATATTTAACCCAATATTTTAAACTTTACGCTTGAAATCGGTGCAAAAAAACAACCCTTCTTCACCTTATCAATGACACCAACCACAAATCTCATTTTCATTGTAACCACTGTAAACAGCCTCGACATCGCCTCTAGCACCGTTATAACCTACAATACCTCCACCATCTGCGACATAGTCGCTGGTAAGCCTCACCAATATATTCAATGCTACCAAAACAAAAAACTCATTCCACCCATCCTTCCTAACATTTCCTTTAAGTCCATTTCTGGTGGCCGCGGTTTCTTCTACGACCTTCATTCTAATGGACCGAGTTTTAGGGATGACAACGGGTGTCCACGGGTGCGGGTTTTATAATACCCAAATCTGCACCCGAAATCACCACCCGAACCCAAAGGTCGTTCGGGTGGCAAAACAAAACTCACACCCACACCCGTTGGGTTCGAGTTTTTCCACCCGAAGCAACATATCTACTAAAAGAAAAAATGTAATTTTTCATATTTAACCAAAATGAAGTATTAGTAATTTTCCATATTCAACCAAAATGAAGTATCAATAGGCTTAGAAATCAACCAAATTAAACAAATAAGTTTCACCCCACATGATACAAAATAAATAAATATTTTTATATATAAACTAAGAGGTAATTAAGTAGTTTAATATATAAGCGGATGTGGTTTCGGGTTTTAGGTGTGGGTTTGATTGATCTCAAACCCGCACCCGTGGAATCGGGTTGCACCCGAACCCAAACTCAAACTCAATCAACTCGGGTTTTACCCGTTGACTCGGGTTTGAGTTCGGGTGGGGTCAGCGGGTTTGGGCTTAATTGTTATCCCTACCGAGTTTCTATTGTTGGGATACATGGACAACAAAGTTTTTTCTCGAACCAGAAGATTGTATCACAGTGAAAATGTTCAGTTGAGTGATGTAGATGTTGGTGATGATCAAGTTTGTGCTAGAGATTGCATTCTGGTGTGGTAAGTTGTTGGTGAGGCTATGATGGAAATAATGGAGTTGAGTTTCCTTCTCCTGATCAAATTTTTCGGTTTTGAACCGTTACTTGTGGTTATGGTTTTTGTTATGGGATATTAAAGGTGTCTAATAGAGTTTTTTGTTGGGGTGAAAATGGAGAAAATGGAGTTGAGAATTTGATTCAGCAACAGTTTGAGAATTTATCAATGTCAACGTTGATTTTTGGTGTGTTACATGTTTGTGGTTTGAATCTTAACGGTGTTTTGGTTTGTAAAGGGAACAACAACAATGATTATTCTGGTAAGTTGAATGTTCCTTTGAGTTCTGGTTCTATTTTTTCAAGTTTTGCTTTAGGTGAAAATTTCACTTGTGGTATTAGAATAAAAAAATGGATTTATTCAATGTTGCGGTGGTGGTTTTGGTAGTGATTTTGATAGTTATGATGTGAACAATCATGCGATGAAAGATGTTTCTTTTGAGTCAATTGTTGTTGGTTTGGATTTTATTTGTGGTTTAACAACTAGGGATTTGTCTCTAATTTGTTGGGCTAATAATCCTAATTGGCATGCTAAGCATCATTTGAAGAGTGATGTTTATGTCCCATTAGAAATGATTCTTCCTGGTCCAAGTGTTAAGGATAATTCTTGTAGATTTTGTGGTGTGTATTCAAATTCTAATTATACTATAGGAGAGTAGAGGAGAGTAAAGTTCAAAAGTTCTTTTAAGCCTTAATCTTCATCCTTGTTAGGTAGAGGTGTATATTGTTAGTATGAATTGATTTAGTGAGAAATAATAAATGGATCTTTGCTTGCTAATGATGAAATGGGCATAATAAATTTTGAAATACTTGTGTCCTATTATAATAACAAGTAAGTAGTAAATGTAGGCAGAAAGTGAAGGGTTGATAATCTAAAATCCAAACTAAGTAGCATTTTCATTAACGTTCTATTATTCTATTTTTGAAACAGAGGAAAAAACACAGAGAAGTGAAAAATGGGTATACATATGAATAAATGAGTAGTAAAATTAGAAGTTGATTAAACAGGAACAGAAAATCAAAGGTAAACTAGCACTAGCAACAACACTTCCGTTGTTGAAATAAAAAAGAGTAGTGAGTGATACTTACTTGATGATGATGATGATGATGAAGAGAAAGTTGTTGAAGTTGGAGGAAGGAAGCAAGAAGAAAAGCGTGAATATGGAGGGAGAGAGAGATGCAAAAGAAGAAATGAGAGTAGTGGAGTACTGGTATTGCTGCAAGTTTGCTGGTCTATAACAAACTCACTCACTCTCATTTTGCAGACAGAGAGACACACACACACTACACGAATGTTATAAGCTTTGTAGTATTGTACAGTACTAATTGTATGCGTTGCTGACATTTTTCCATAATTGAAAACAATCTTCACACTTTCTTTTCATTTTCATCTTCTATAATTAATTCTTTTTTACTCACTAACTAGGTATTAAACCCGTGCGATGCACGGATTTGATTAAATTTTTCATTTTATATATAATTTTCTTGTTGAATAGAATGATATGACATTTTCATACAAACATAAATAATATGATATTTAATTGTTTAAAATTTATTATGCATATTGATAAATAGGGTTTGATTATATAAATTGATATATATATATATATATATATATATATATATATATGTTGAATTATTTTTTATTTAAAACAGTGACTCTTAAAATATTAATAAACTTGAATTAGTAATAAAGAGAGGTAGATAAAAAAAAAATTAAGATAAATAACGTGTTATTCATCTCTATATAAAAATTAATAAAAACTGTCAAAAAAAAAATTTCAGTTGAATAGTGAATTATAACGAAGCTTTGTTTATTAAACTTTCAAATTTTTGCTATTCCTTTTTTTTTCTCTTAATATATTTTTAATTTTTTTAACACAAAAATGGTGGACTAAAAATAGGTACTATACAAAAATTATTCTAAACTGAGTCAATGAAATTATTTCATTTAAAAAATAAATGGAATGAAATAAATTAGTGTTTAAACAAAATAATCAAACAACACTATTTTTTTCCACATGTATCATTCTAAACTGTGCGCTCGAATGATTTTTTATGAAAAAATAGTAATTATCTCTCTTAATACCTTTTACGATAAATATTTTTCCCTTCTAATTGTCTAGGAATATATTGCAGCAATTCACCCAAAAAATACTACTTTATATTTAATCCACCATATTACACCAAAAATTCAATCCGTTAAAAAATGAAATGGTAAAACAATATATTTGGTTTGGTGGGCTAAGACCTTATCAACATCTTTTCTTTTGCAATAGCTCAAACAATTTATTCAGGTGCTCTTGGTTGCCTCAATATTGTGCTTTTTGCAAAAGGGCACCCACAACTTTGCAAACTCGACTGTTTGATATAAGGCTTCAAATGTCAACATAGCTGAACCATCATCTGATACATAGCAGAAAACCTTGTCGACGGGTAATCAACAACAAATATAGTTGAATAAGAAGAAAAAGAAAAGACAATAAAATGTATATATATAATTAATTTACAAAACCGTTTTTTATTATTGTGGGAATGAAAAGGTTTGACACTAAAAAGAACATTAATAGGTGATAAGGTGTTTAATGATTAATTAGTACATGAAGGATACAAAAGGATGCACACAATATGTTTGGGAGATGATTGGACAAAGAGAATAAATAGTGGGGCACAATGACACATAAGCACCAACTTGAGCTTAGAAAAAAGAAGATGCATGAGTTTGATTAAATTTTTTATTTTATAATTTATTTATTGAATAAAATAATATGATATTTAATTTTTAAAAATTTAACATGCATACTGATAAATAGGGTTTGATTACAATGTTTTATATAAATTTATAAAAGAGCTTATATTTTGTCCCGTGAGCTTAGCTCAATTGGTAGGACATCGTATTTTATATGCAGGGGACCGGGGTTCGAACCTTGGTCATCCCACTTATTCACCTTAAGGGTGGAGTTTCTAGCCACTAGGCTACTTGACCAAAAAAAAAAAAAGAGCTTATATTTTGTCCAAAAAAAAACATCCACAATTATAAGAAAAAAAACCTCTTTTTTTTTTTGTCCCAAATTTTAAGGGTTATTTTCATAAAATTAAATGCAAATTGTATTTAATTGTATCTCTCTCCCACTTTCTCAATAAACAACAACCAATAAAAATTGTTTTTACATTTTTTAATGCACCTTATTCCAAAGAAAACCCACAAAAACATATTTCAAATTTATATATTTCAAAAATGAATGGATAGGATTCAACTGGATGGTAAAGTTACGGGAGAGGATCTCCTCTCGTGTACTATATAAACACCATCTACAGTATTACTTAGAAAAAAAGAAAAAATTGAAGGGGCTTCCAAAATGCTTACATATATTTCTAATTGTTGCATAAAACCTCGAAAGAAAAAAAAAAAGTATCAATCTAAATTAAAATAAATATGTTATGTAGATATATGATCTATCACACTATATATGTTGCATACATCAATCTATATGTATAACGAATATACTCAAATATTACACTTATAAAATAATATAAAGTAGCATACTTGATAAAAAAAATAGTCCCATAATAAAAGATTTATAAATAAATTTACCTTTTGTTGCACAATATCTGCACCTTATGCACCAAATTATTGAAATTCTTTGTAAAGAAATGATAAAATAAGGCATAAAAACAATAACACTTCACATTCAACCAATAACACTTCTATTAAAAAATAGTAGTTCATATTTTATACAAAACAACCATAAAGTTAGTAATATTTCATGTTGACAATAGATGTACGGTTGATACCTTCAAAAGAAAGAATAGGATAAGATCATCATAACCTGTAAAAATATTATATTGCAAATTAAAATTTTAAGTAAATTATATTTTCAACACGTCAAAAATCAAACATAAATATAAAAAGAAGAAGGAGAAATAATATATTTTTTTTTATTACCTCCCAAAAAAAATTCTCTAACGATGATTTAGAGACTTGATGAACCCAAAAGTACGGGAAGATGCATGGACACAAAGTAGTAACTCACGACAGTAGTAACATCCAAAGGTAGTAATGTTCCTGCAAAAATTACACGAATGAGTTTCTTGTTAGCAATATATAAATTGATGTGTTGCTAATTCAAAAACGTGTTATTTTTTTACTTACCATACAAAATCCATAGTTTCATAATACCTAAAATTTAAATATAAATCAACGTGTTGCTAAATCAACACATTCTCAAGATATGTTATGTTGTTATTTTTGAACAATTTGATCCTTAAAAATGTAAGAAAAATGGATATAGATATTGAAAATAGAATAACATTTAAACTTGAAAAGAGAAGATAATGTTTATCTTTTTTCTAAGAATTAGACATAAGTTCCTAAACTGCACTACATAGAAAACACATAAAGGACTAAAACTATGAATATGAGATTATGGATATAAATAAAAAGTGGTGGTCTATTTCTTTGATCGTTATTTTTTTATATTATTGATTGGAAGGAATTCTAAAAATCATGAGGTTATGTGTAGTCATATAATTGCATCATGTTAGTTACACAACTGAAAGTCATAACCATTGATTTTGAGATGAATGGATACACAAACAATAAATTGTTGGGTCATGTTTAAATAAATAGAGAAACTTCTCTAAAATTTAATTTGTTCTTCTCACTTCATATTCCATACCATGTGACATGTTTCTTAAAAGATGACACATCATCACAATAGTATGAGTAATGCCACATAAGCACCAACTATTGCTTAGAAAAGAGGAAAAAATAAGGAGCTTTGTTAGGCTGCCACATCAAAAATTCAAAACTTGCTTTAGTATATAGTATATTGATGATTGATTCTTCTACATTAAAAACACTTTTCTCCAGTAGTACCAGATATTCTAATCCTAATACTTATCATCATTATCAACTTAATTATAATTGATTATGATGTATATGTGATTGATAAATTACCAAGAATCATTTATCACGTAAGTGCAATAGAGGAGAGTAAACTGAGAATTGTATAACAAAGTTCCAACATTTAAAGCTCGCATCAAAGGAAGAAACGTGTTCCAAAGGTTAGACAATTGAATATAAACATACGAATGACAAAAAAATTGATAAATAATAGGGTTAAATGGTGTTTACCCCCTGCAAAGTAGGCGAGTTCTGGATTACCCCCTGAAAATTTTTTCGTTTAGATTCCCCCCCTACAAAATATAATTTTCTGGATTCCCCCCTCAAATGACACAGTGGCAGACGGAATCTCCACGTGGCAGACAGAATCTCCACGTGGCGCTGCCACGTAGGAAATTTTTAATTAAAAAAAAAATGCCACGTCATTTTTTATTTTATTTTATTATTTTTTTTTTAACTCAATTTTTTTTTTTTTAACTCAAATTTTTTTTTTTACTCAATTTTTTTTTATTTTTATCCCCTTTAAAAAAAATTAGCGCATTTTAAAATATTAAAATTTGAGTTAAAATAATACTATAGATAAAAAATAAATGTTGAATACTATATATATAAGTGACTCATAAAATATTGCGTGAAAATATATGTTGAAGAATAAATGTTGAAGAAAGTGTTGGTTGATAATGGTGCGTGAAAATTTATTTGTTTTAAAGAATGTGGGTGCATAAAATATCATCTAAAAGTGAATTTACAATGTTAACAAATACTCATATGCAATTAGTGTTGGTGCAATTTGAAGTCATTATTTTATGAGTCACTTATATATTATATATAGTATTCAACATTTATTTTTTATCTATAGTATAATCTTACAAAACTTTAACTCAAATTTTAATATTTTAAAATGCGCTAATTTTTTTTAAAAGGGGATAAAAAAAAAATTGAGTTAAAAAAAAAAAAAAATTTGAGTTAAAAAAAAAAAAAATATTTGAGTAAAAAAAAAAAATTGAATTAAAAAAATAAAAAAAAAATAAAAAATGACGTGGCATTTTTTTTTATTAAAAATTTCCTACGTGGCAGCGCCACGTGGAGATTCTGTCTGCCACGTGGAGATTCCGTCTGCCACTGTGTCATTTGAGGGGGAATCCAGAAATTATATTTTGTAGGGGGGGAATCTAAACGAAAAATTTTCCAGGTGGTAATCCAGAACTCGCCTACTTTGCAGGGGGGTAAACACCATTTAACCCTAAATAATATTGTAGGAAAACAGAAAACTATTACTTTCTTCTTTATTCATAATAAGAAGAAAAAAAAAAACTAGACATATAGTTAGGGATACTTCAACTTAATTCATCTAGTCTCAAATTAGTTCTGTAATTCATACTAGTTAGGGATAAATAATTTTAAAAATAGCACTTTTGACCCCTATCTTTATCTCTTTTTGCAAAATATCAATTTTGACCAAGTCAACGATGATGTGGCAAGTCACTTAAGTGACTCAGCCACAACATCAACCTTTTTTTTGTCATCTTATAATTAAAAGAAAATTAAGGAGAGAAAGTGATTCCACTTTCCTTCAACCTAATCAACTTCATCATGATCTCAAATCCCAAATCTCTTTTGTTTGGGTTGGGGGTTTTGGAGAGGGGAGGGAAGTAATATTTTAAATTTTACGTTTGTATTATATAGGTCCTTTAAGTGTTTTAAGTATCAGATAAGTCCTTTAAGTTTTAAGTTTTGTATCAAATAGGTCCTATTTCTAAAGGACCTATTTGATACAAACTTAAAACTTAAAGGATCTATCTAATACAAGCGTAAAACTTAAAAGACCTATAGATATATTTTGCATAAACTTTATGTGTTTGGTTCATTTTTTGGAGGGGAGATAAGCGGAGCAAAATCCCTCCTAAGCTCAATTTTTGCTTCCCCCCAAATTGGGGGATTTGGAGGGGAGGGAAGAGGAGATGTTTTAGGAGAAAACTCAGATACTATGCCAAGAGACTTGTTGGTGTTGTTCCCAATCAAAACAGAACACGTGTCGTTTTTTCCAACTCAACAAAGAAAAAAAAATGGCAAAAGCATGATTTATTTTTATTTCTGATTGCCTTCTTGATTTCATCTTCTACCTTACAATTTAGCCTTCCACCATTTTCTATTCGCTCATCTCCAATCTTTAATCTTCAATTATCAATCCAATTTACAGTTGCATACATGTAAAGTAATTTTCCAATGACCACAGACATAAACGATGAGATACAGAAAAATCTCAAATCAAAGATGCTTGAAATAGTTTTTAGTCGTCGTTCCTCCATTACATAACACATCATAGTCATGTGTTCATCATATCTCTCTAGCTTTGTATACTTGTTGATCTCTCCTCCATGAATTAAATCTATACCGGAGATCCCTTTCTTGACCATCTACCCCCAGCTCCGCCTATACTCATTTGTTATGGCAACTCCTCTTTGAGAGCAGGTCCCAAAATAGTGGTGGTGTTGGAGTTTGCTGGTGAGGCTCAACCTTCTTTTGCAGTGCGTGTGCTTATGGTTTCTTTTGACAACGAATTTGTTTATTCTACTTCGTAAACTAACGACGTTAACCTTTTCCTTAAAAATTGCAACAAGGTATACACATGTTATATTATAATAATCGGTGAACAGTGCAAACAAGACAAGTGGAACAGAACTCTGATGTTTTATTACCGTTTTAATTATATTAACATAATTGTCCTCATAATTATTTTAAAATACCAAATTTGTCCGTTTTATTATGTTCCAATTCAATTCTTATTTTGCTAACCATTCTTTTTGTTTTTTTATTTACAATATTCTAATATTTTTGTTTTCTTTATATATATATATATATAGTTATAAATTATAGGGAAAAATATAAAGAGTGCTGCTATATGCAGCGAAAATCATTTCACGAATTATCACGAAGCTGAACGGACCCACCTTCTTTAATTTCTTTAAAAAAATAGCCGGTGTGTAAAAAAAAAAACTGTGTGCGCGAATTTGCACTATTCCTCTGAATTTCAATCCTAACAACGACCATGGCTGTTATGTTTTTTCATTGGTGAAGTTGTGATAACAAATAAAAAAACTCCATTGTTTCTTATGATAGGAACAGAGCAAAAAACTACTTGACTCAAAGAATAACAAGTTCAACATAAATATATGTCAAGTAAAAACACTTCTGCCATCTCTTCCATTATCATTATCAATAGAATATAATGCAGATTACCATCAACTTGGTTGAAAAATATATTGACAATTGATAAACTTGCCAAACTTGCCGACAATCAATTCAATTCAATTGGAAATAGAAAATTTCCCAATTTAACAGAAAATCGATAAAGCAAGGCAAAAGACGTGACCTTGAACAACAGGAAACAAACGACGACATGTTGACAAAGCATCGATGGCAAAGTGATGGCGACGACGGCAATTGAGATGAGAGGAACAACGATAGGTTTTGCTTTGGAAGATTAACAAAATTCAATTGAAAAAAATAGAAAGAGAAGTTTGAGAGGATAATAGAAAACCTCAATCGGATACAAGAGAAAGAGAAGGAACAAAAACCACCCAAAAAGAGCACAAGAGAAATTGCAGCAGACACAGGGGGTGTTGTTGTTGGGGGTGGACGGTGGAAGATAGAGAGTTCAGATAAAAACAAAATTATTTAAATTGATTTTTTAGTTAAATGGAATTAAATTAGGAAAATGGCAATTGGATGCCACATCATTCGCTGGCTCTTCGTGAAATACAATTCGCTATAAACAACATTTTCCAAATATAAATTACGGAACCCCTAATATATGAACCCCCAAAAAAGAGGTCCAACAATGAATCTCATTATCTGACCATGCATGCACTGTCAGTAGTAGTTGACAACAAATCTGTCATCTACCATTTAAGAAAAATAAATGGTTAATTTGTATAATTTCTTTAAGCTTACACGTAAATCTTGATAGTTTTTTACATTATATACCTTAGATTAAGATCCAAAACGGATTGATAACTTTGTGTTAGTTGAGTCTAAAATGACAGATTTCACATTGAGCTTCATATAAGTTGGAGTTGTTTTCTTTTTTTTTTGCTTGATGACCCTTTCTGATGGGAAGTTTCTTTAGGTAATATGTTGTTATCATCATTAGAAGAAATGTAAAGAACAATGTTTGATATGTCATCTTCCGATGAATATGTTATACCCGTTGGCAACATTTTGTTATTTGCATTGTAGTTTTTAGTAGGATGGTATTTCAGTGTTTGGTGAGATGGTGAGATGGTGTTTTTGTGGTAACAAAGTTCTTGCTGAAGTAGGTGGTGTAGGCTTATGCATCAAGTTTTCTAAGTTATCTAGTTTTACTAACATTAAATTGCATATAGTGTGTAAACCATCAATACGAGAATCTGTCTGAGACTGATTAGCCTGGAAATGTGATTAGATAAAAAAGTAAACATAGTTAAGTCATAAATTTGTTTTATTGTATGTTTATTTTGAAGGGGAAAAATGAATTTTAAGGTTTTAATACCCTAATGAGTTCTAAGGCATGGTTTCAATACCCTCATCGAGCAGTTCATGATGCTTCTACACAATGTAAAAATGGCATAAGTTATAAATATTTAGCATTTAAGCATGTTTATAGTTTTAGAAATTTATCCCAGGAGACAAATTTGTGTTACTTCCCAGCATTAACTGTTCACTTCCTTTAGTACTCATGCCATCACTGCATATAAAAGGATTTTCTTATAACTCATGAAACTGTAGCATAGAAACAAATTGTAATAAATTCACATTTATGACTATATTTAATACTCACTAACTTAAATGAATGTTTGCAGGAATGACATTTGAGTGGTCTCCTTCACCTCCCATGTTAAAAGATTAACTTGAATATTAGTATTTGTTGTTGAGAGAATAAATATTTGTTGTTAAGAGACTAAGTGTAATTGACTTTGTATAGTTGTTATATATATAGTATCACTGTTTACTTTTACGGAAATTCAATTTCATTAGTGAAATTAAATTTTTTCTTTTTCATTTAAGCAAATTTATATTTGTTTTTATGTTCCAATTGTACTATTCACATCACAATCAAAGAATCCACAAACGTGTACGTGTTGCTTGCAACAATAGTAAAGCTTGTTTGGATTCTTTCCCTTAGTTGCTATGTTCACCTCCGCAACTTTATCACTTCTACATGTTCTCTATTGATATTGTAAATGACTTGTACGTCCAAAATTGGCGACACTTGATGAAAAAGACATGTTTTAAAGTTTTGTGATTGTATTTGAGAGTGAGTGGTGAACTGGTGTGAGAGATATGTTTGTTAAATGAGCAAACATGAAATATTTATAATGTAAATGAGCAAACATGAGTGGGTGTTGAATATAAGTGTATAAGTGTTTCACATGCAAACAAATTCTTAGTCTCATATACTATGTTTTAAGTGAAATGATGTTTGTACAATAAAATATTGTTTCATTCATATTGAGCTAATATACTATGTCTTAATTACTTGGACCGGCCCTGAGAGCTCCTCCTGAGCCCTTTTTGCCCCTTCCTCATTGCTCCTTAGAGGCAGTTCTCTGAACTTCTGAATGAATAATTGTGAAGGAGTATAGCTCTATTCATAATGTTTTTGGACTTGAGCTCCAAGTTTCATCATGGTGCGATAGTTCCATCGTGGTACGATGGCCTTTCATGCTTAACAAGCACGCAATTTGTTTGTTTCTTTGGCAGGTAAGTCTGTTCCCATCGTGCTGCGATGGATTCCATCGTGGCTCGATAATAACTTCATAATTGTATTTTTGCTTCAACATGAAAGTTGTAGCTCTTTGTCTTAGCTTTCCAACTCATGGTCACGGGCCTCAATCTGATACTCGAAGCTCCAGTTATGGCATTTTGATGCACTGCTCGTTTCTTTTGTTTTTGCTGCTTTTTTTGCTACTTTTGATGCAATTTCCACTTTTCTTGCTTTTTGATGTGTAAGTTCGTAAGTTTAGGCTTTTTTGTTAAGATTTCCATAGTTTGGAGAAAATGAAGAGAAACTTAGAAAGTCTTCAAGGTAATAGAAATCAAAAGAATTCATATTGATCAAAAGATAATGAAATGTATACAATTGGTGCCCTTATATAGAGCTCTTAGAGGCTTGACTAACTAAGTTCCTAATAACAAACTAACAACCTCTAACTAACAAAATTAAACTCTAGTTAATCATCATTATTTTTAACATCCTCCCTCAAACTCAACATTGGAGAATTTACCAATTTTGAGTTTGAACTACAATGATTCTCAACATTTATTGTGTAAAAATGCAATCTAAAAATTATATTGTAGCAAACAAGTATGATGTCCAAGTCCAATAGAATCACAACCAAGCAACTCTTTCAACAATCTTCAAGCCTAAAATGCAGCTCTTTTGGTAAATCCACACAAACTGTGACTGAACATGTATTATGCTAAGGTGAACTTGTACCAATTAGTATTCAACCAACTTTAGCCAACTCCACTATATCCACATTTTCCTTAACTTCAAAATATGAAATCACAGCACCAACTCAATGAGTCTCAACACAAAAAAAAAACATCTCTACAACTAATAAAACTCTCAAGATGAAATCAATTGCACCAAAGGGATATAAAGTACAAGTCTTGTGATGAATTCATTGCAGCAAGCAGCACCAAGAGTGACACGAAATGTAACAAAGGCTTGATATATCGGTTACCTCCAAAAATGAATTGCCATATTAACCTTCAATTATGATTGCTTTAGCTATATACTAACACTTGCAACATCAAAACCATACATAACCATCAGAAAGTTACAGCTCAAAAATATCTTCAATCTTCATACAAAGAGCAACTTGACCCAAATAACCCAATTAGAAACATGGCAAACCAAGAAATGCACATGTAAGCAAAATAAATTCTCCCCTGAAACTATAACACTATATCACAAACAGTTACAGGTACAATGCAAACATAACTAATCATATCTCCATCTAAATGCAACAATGCCAACAAATCCAATATCAATTAGCTTAGCCTCTTCAACAATTGCAATAGTTTTCCCAGATTCAACAAAAATAAGTCCAATTCAATAAAGCCAAATCATAAAACTAAATTTGTTCTTCAATCTTCAAGAACGGATAACTAGTTTTGCACAATTGAAGCATACCAAATCAGTATCACAACGCCGCAGTACAACTAGCAAATCAAAACAACTCAGTGGCAGTAATAGTGAACTGGGATTCAAAGAGGACTTAACACAAACACCTTGTGTGCTGAGTTCATAAAAAATCAATAGGTCATCAAAACCAGAGATTAATCGATTCCCATCGGGATCGAAAACAGTGTCAACCACAAGAACGTAATCCAAATTACAAAGTTCATGTTTACTGATGTAATTGAAATTAGGAAAGCATAAAATACCAGATCGGACGGAAGAAAATTGATCGAAAATTGAAAACAAATTCTCAATACCAGAATTTGACGAACACAATTAACAGAACAAAAGATAAAGTGATCGGTGAATGATAACTTTGTTATTACACACTAAAAGTAACATAATTCTATAGAGTTTGGAAGTACTTTTTGATGGTTTTTAAGCTTAGAATAAGAGAAAATCATGGATTTGAAGAGATGACTTGTGCTGGAAGAAAATCGAAAAAAATTTATTTGTCATCCCAAAGCTGGTACAATGGCTTCTGCAGCCTGCGCGTCATGCAGGTATCAGAGGGCAATCCTGCGCGCCGCGCAGAGTCATCCCAACGATGAGATGATGGCTTCTGCTGTCTGCACGTCGCGTAGATAATCCTGCGCACCGCGCAAAATCATCCCAACGATGGGATGATGGTTTCTGCTGTCTGCGCGTCGCGCAGGTGTCATCCTAACGTTGGGATAATGCCTTTTTGCACTATATATTGATGAAAACACCTCTTGAGCAAAGGTTACAAACCTTGGGAGCAAAAGTGAAGATTGAATCTCAATTGAAGGGGATTCTAGCAAGATTCAAAGGGTGGAAACACTCCAAACACCTTGATGATGAAATCTTTGATTCTTCTCCATGTAATTTCTACTTTTAATATGAATTGCTAAATTTTAAGACTGGATTTCTAGGGGATTCTCATGTAATTGGTTTGAACCATGTGAATTGAATTTGTATGAATGAATCATAATATAGTTTCAATTGATTATCCTTTATGTTTAATGTTTCATATAATTAGGCCAATTATGTGATTGATTGAACTTTATCATGACAATGAAAGTTGAACTTGGAACTAGGGATAATTGAACAATTACTTGTCACTTTAGACATATTGGATGAGTAATTGCGATTACAGAATTAAGTGTGTAAAATGATGACTTATGGTCATTACATAGTATTTTAGGCAAATTCAGGGCGAATCTAGGGGTTATTGTTAAAGTTTTAAGTCAAAATAAAGGAGGAAAGTACATGATTCAAGAGATGACTTGTGGGTGAAGAAAGAAAGCTGTTTTCACTTGAAGCTCGCGCGTAGGAGCAATGATGCTGCGCGTAGGCGCCATCTGAGCCAGTAGCTGAAGAACTGAATTATGTTGCCCTGCGCCTAGGCGAAATACCTTTGCGCGTAGGCGCGAACTTTGGAGTTTTGGTTCTGTTTTTCTCCCTTTTTGCCTGCGCGTAGGCGCAGATCTGATGCAGTTTGGCGCGTAGGCGCAGCAGGCATGCTCTATATAAGGAAAAGTCAAATTTTGGATCCAGATTCGGTAGTTGTGGACGAAAATTGAAGATAGAAGCTTAGTGGTTCTGGATTCAAGAAAGATTCAAGAGTGGAGACTCTCTCACACCTTGATCATGAACTCTTTGATTCTTCTCCATGTAATCTTTGTCTTTAATATGAATTTCTAGATATTTGGATTGGATTTCTAGGGAATTATCATGTGATTAGTTTGATCTATGTAAATTAAATTAGTATGTATGAATCACGATTCAGTTTCAATCAAGTATCCTTTATGCTTAATGCTTCACATAATTAGGCCAATTGTGTGATTGATCGAATGGATTTGTTTTATCATGAGAATGAAAATGGATCTTGGAACTAGGGATAATTGAACAATTGCTTGTCATTTTAGAGATATTAGATTAGTAATTGGGATTATTGAATTACGTGTGCAAAACCTCATTCAATCACAACTCATCTAAGAGATTAGAGAGTTGTAATGGATTGAGAGGATCATATTACCGAGAGATTGGATATGATCATTTTTTATTAATTCATCTTGAAACTAGTTGTGTCATTCATTAATACGAAATTTGATTCACCAACTAATTACATTGATATGAACCGACGAAATCCAATCGTTTCACAAACTGTTTTCTAAAGTCATTTTAGCAAAGTTTAATACACCAAAATCTCCCCCCAATATATGTTACAAATATGAAGTTGAGCATTAATTGTCTAGCTTAGTTGATTACCACAATCCTCGTGGTTCAATATCCTTTCATACTATAACTTGAGAATTCGTGCACTTGCGATTTATCCCATCAAGTTTTTGGCGCCGTTGCCGGGGATTGTTGAGTAATCAACAAGGCAATATGCTAGTGCTACAATTTCGTTTTACTTTTGTTCATTAATTCAAAAAGCCAAAAATATTTCTTTTTAGTTTCTATTATTTTTGTATAGAATAGGTGTTTTTGATTTGTGTGCTCTTGATTGTTTATGCAAGGTACAAGCTCCTCCGGATTTCTATTTGATCCGGAGATTGAAAAGACAGCGCGAGCTAATCGGAAAGCGGTACGACAAGCAAAGGAAGCAGAAAGGCTTCTTGCTAGTTTGGGTCAAGACTTCGAAGAGGTTCAAACAAACACCGAAGAAGAGCCAATTGACATGGTGGAAGAGGAAAACCACATTTCGGTTCCTCCTCCAGGAAGAACTCTAGGAGATTATGGTCAAAGGAACGTCGGAGGTGTTGCCAACCTAGGCTTTCAACCGGTCAATCCGGTTACTTTCAACATCAAGAACACCGTCATAAGTGCATTAAAGGAGGATCAATACTTGGGATTCGAATCTCAATGTCCAAATCTTCACTTGAGCCATTTTTACGATGCTTGTGATTATACGGATCCTCCCGGTATTTCTGAATCGGATAAGAGGCTAAGATTGTTTAAGTTCTCTCTTACGGGTCGAGAGCCAAGGATTGGCTTGACACCATCCCACCGGGCACCATTGCCACTTGGCAAGAGTTGGAAAGGAAATTCAAGGATAGGTACTTGCCGATTCATAAGTTTCTTGAAAGGAGGTCCGAAATTATGAATTTTGAGCAGGGTGATGGTGAGACTCTTTATGATGCATGGGAACGATTTAAGTTGTGCTTGAAGAAATGCCCAGATCACGGTATTGATGACTTGCAACAAATGCAGTATTTTACACAAGGATTACGACCTCAAACCCGGATGCTTCTTGATGCATCGGCGGGTGGAGCATTGAAGAATAAGGATGAGGTTGAAGCTAAAGAGTTGATAGAAAAAATGGCACACCATGAATATCGAGCTCAAAAAGATAGAGGTGCTAAGAAAAAGGCCGGCATCCTTGAGCTAGATACCAATAGTGCCATATTGGCACAAATGAAGCTCATGACAAGCCAAATAGAAGAGTTGAAGATAGCAAACTCAAAGCCCGAACAAGCTCAAGTCAACAAATTTGAAGAAGTGAAATGTGACTTTTGTAGAGGTGCTCATGAGAATGGACAATGCTTTCCGGAGGGTTCCGAGCAAGCAAAGTATTTGGCTAATTTTAGAAAAAGCTACCCCAATAATCAAGGTTATGGATGGGGTGGCAACCAATGCCAAGGATCAAACACAAATGCTCCACCAAGAAGACCATCCTCCATGGAAGAGTCCATTAACAAGTTCATCCAAGCTACACAAGAAAATGTTGGTGAGTTGAAAACGTCTCAAATAACAATGCAAAAACATCATGACGCTTCAATAAAAAAATCTAGAGACCCAATTGGGGCAGCTCTCGCGTCAATTCTCGGAACTCCTTTCTCAAGGAAACTTTGGGGGAAATACGAAAGACAACCCCCAGAACGAATCATGCAAAGCAATGACCTTGAGAAACCGGGAGGTCCCTTCTCCGGAAGCAAGTGAAACTCAAAAGAAAAGAGAGAAGAAAAAAGAGAAAGAGGGTGAAGTTGAAAAAGAGAAGTTGAGTGAAAAGAGAGATGAGGGTGAAGTTGAAGAGCTTAAGGAGGGTGAAAATGAGGAGTGTGAAGAGAGTGAGATTGAGGGTGACGTTGAAAAATCAAGAGAGAAAAAAGTAATGAGTGAAGGTGAAGAAGTGGTGAAGGATCAAAAGGCAAGGCAAGAGAAAGGGAAGGGCAAGAAATCATCATCAAATGTCAAACTTCCCTATCCTAGAAAGAAAAAAGCAAAGGTCAAGGATCATTAACAATTTAACATGAAACTCCTTAACACTCTACAACTTAATGTTCCCTTGGTTGAGGCATTGGAGCAAATGCCTCTTTACTCCAAATTTCTCAAAGAACTCCTCACTAAAAAGAGAAAGCCATTGGATGATGACACCGTCGACATGACGGAGGAGTGTAGTGCTATGATTCAACACAAACTCCCACAAAAGAAAAAGGACCCGGGTAGCTTCACAATCCTGTGTTCTATTGGAAATCTTTGCATATGGAGGGCTTTGTGTTATTTGGGGTCAAGCATTAATCTCATGTCTTTGACAATGATGAAGAAGATACCGGGAGCGGTAGCTAAACCGACAAGAATGCAATTATCTTTGGCGGACCGTTCCATTGTGTATCCTTATGGAATTCTCCATGATGTGCTTGTGCGTGTAGGGGAATTTATTTTTCCGGCTGATTTCATCATTATGGATATGGCGGAGGATAGGGAAGTTGAATCCCTCCTTCTTGGAAGACCATTCTTAGCAACCGGGAGAGCTCTCATTGATATGGAAATGGGAGAGCTCATGCTCCGAACGGATGAAGAAAAAATCATGTTCAATGTCTTCGAAGCAATGAAGAGGCATGATGATGATTCTGGTTGCTTTAGAGTGAATGTTATTGAAGAAGTGGTGGAAGATGTCCATGTGGAAGAACAACCTTCACCTCCATTGGAAAGAGTTATTGCAAATTCTATTGAAAAGATGGAGGATGAGTTTGAAGAAGAAATTGAAGAGTGCCTTAGACAACTTGAGGCAAATCTTGTGGACTCAAAACCTAAATTTGAAGAAGTGTTGAGTGATGACAAGGAAGAATTTGGTCAAGAGGACAAGGTTAAGGCCGTTGAATTGAAGGAACTTCCATCTCACCTAAAGTATGTCTTTTTGGGTGAGGATGGGTCCAACCCGGCGATTATCTCTAGCTCCCTCGCTCGCTTGGAGGAATCTAAGTTGCTAAGAGTGTTGAGAGCTGATCACGGTCGTTTCGTGGTCAAATAATGTTTTAAGAAAAGTAGTACAAGGTAGTTAACCTTGGTCGTTTCCCAAAGACTCACAATCAGTTTAACTATATTAGAAACAATTCAAAACTGTAAATTATGGGGGTTTTGTTTGGTTTAAACAGAATATAAAGAAAAGTGTGATATTCGATCGATTTAAAACGATCAATTCGTTGGCTTTAGGTAACTCATTCTTGATTCTATCATATGGTTCACAAAGAATAAATTCATTATATGCTCATGTTCTGGTTGATTTATAAAACTGAAATAAACAAGCGTTAACAGTTTTATACGAATTCCATTCAAACAAGCGTCAAATGCGTTCAACTAATCGTAGGCAATAGTAAACAAGCGTACTAATGTCAGATTAATATCCTTACTGAATTTCGATCAACCCTTTTTGCTAAGCGCTCAAAGTTTATGTCAATTCCTATTCAATATAATCTATACAAGCGATAAACTAGATTGAATAAACGGTGTCGAATCGAATTAGATTGATTAAGCATCATTATAATTCAATTTCATACATACTGAATTAAGAATACGAAATTGACATAACAGAACATGAATATAAAACAGAATTTGCTATTAAAAACAGACCTCAAGAATCTAAAACGAGTTCCTTGCACCAACGAATTGAAAGAAGAATTTAGTTCTCCATTCAAGTGGTGGCTGCTCTAGGGTTCATACAAATTTCGTGAATAGAGTGTCAAGAGAATGACCTAGGTCTGAATTTTGGGTTTTTATAAGCAAGCAAAACGGGCCACAAAACAATTGGGCCGAAAAAAAATATAGTTATGCTGGAAATTGGTAATTTTAAATCACGTCTGGGACATAAACGTAATTATTTGACTTATTTGCGCTCCAAATTGGCTTTTGACTTCAACATGAAAGTTGTAGCTCTTTCTCTTAGCTTTCCAACGCATTTTCCCGCGCCTCAATCCGATATTCGTAGCTCAAGTTATGGTCTGCACAATCAGGAGGTGTCAAATTACTGTTTATTACGAAAATAAATAGCAAAACATAAATAATAGCAAAACTAGACTCTAAACACAAAACATGATAAAAATACCAAATTAGCAGGAGAAGTCATAAAATTGCCATAGCACAGAGTGATTAAAAAGTGCATTAAAATGCACTGATCAAATTCCCCCACACTTAAGCTTTTGCTCTCCGTGCAAAACTCGAAATGAAAATCACACCACAAGTAATCAACACATTCTAAGATTCAAGCTACAAGCCTTGGATTGTTTTTCAAAGATTGGTATAACTTTTATATGTCAACTATCAATGATGATCAAGCGTGCGTGTGTGTACTGCCTATTACTATCAACCAGAGTCATGACAGGATCTTTCTCTAAAATACACATTCAGAATACTAAGCTTTCTTTTTCCTTCCTACAATTAAGAGTTCGGGTTCAGATTTCAGCTTGAGGGGAAGCTGCACTTTTCATGTTCTCACAGACTTTTTGACTTTTATACGCAGGGACACTACTTAAGTTCATTTTAGTTATGCTTTAGGTGCCACTCTACCTTTTCACCTGACGGGATCTCACTTGTAATGAGTCCAACCTGTTACTCCGAGTAGAGCACCCTACACAGCATTTGTTCCTCCAGTTTCAGGCACAGGAACTCCACATATGTCTTACTGTTCCTCCAGTTTTAGGCACAGGAACTTATTTAATTTTTTTTATTTTATTTAAAAGAAATGCAGTGTCCCACCATTAAATCTAGCCATGATCCTACAATCAAGTAATCTCGCTTTTCCCCCAAACTTAGTCCTAATCATACTTCCTCATTGTATTCTATACTCAGATAACTTAGGCTAATGATTGTGTATTTTAAAGACTTATCAAGCCATTACTAAGTTTGCAAGTTTTCAGCAGTTGTGCATTTAGGTGCAAAGATCATCATATCAAGTATCAAAACAAAAATTTCCAAAAATTTCACCAACCCTACAGCTATACTGCTCTAGTCCTAAAACATGTGACTACTCATGAAATTTATTTTTGTATTTTTTTAGTTTTATTTTTAAACACATAATGTAAAATGTCCTCCCCCACACTTAAACCAGACATTGTCCGCGATGTAATAATAAACATAAAGTGAGAGTAAAGGAAGGAACACACCCGAGGGGCTAAGGTGTAGCAGATGGGGTGTAGGAAGGCTCGTCCAAGGAGAGCTCTTCAACAGGTGCTTCTTCAGGCATTGAAGAATCATGGAACAACTTCAGCCGCTGTCCATTTACTTTGAAAACTTTGTCTGTACCTGTACTTTTTATTTCTATAGCACCAGAAGGAAAAACATTAGTTACAACAAAAGGGCCAATCCACTTGGATCGAAGTTTCCCAGCCATTAGTTTAAGGCGGGAGTTAAACAATAAAACTTGTTGGCCCACAGAGAATTCCTTCCTAGAGATCATCTTATCATGGAAGTGCTTAGTTTTCTCCTTATAAATTCTAGAGCTTTCATAGGCTTCAAGCCTCAGCTCCTCAAGTTGTTGTAATTGGAGTTTTCTTTCTTTACCTGCTTCTTGCATTTCCATATTACAGCCCTTCACCGCCCAATAAGCACGGTGTTCAATCTCTACAGGAAGATGACATGCCTTACCAAACACAAGTCGATAAGGAGACATCCCTATGGGTGTCTTGAAAGCTGTTCTTTGAGCCCAAAGTGCGTCTTCTAGACGGCGGCTCCAATCCTTCCTGTTTGGTTGCACCATTTTCTCTAAAATTTGTTTGATCTCCCTATTTGAGATCTCAGCTTGCCCATTAGTTTGGGGATGGTATGCAGTAGAGACTCTGTGCACAACTCCATACTTCCGGAGCAGAGCCTCCATGGTGCGGTTACAGAAATGAGTGCCTTGGTCACTTATGATGGCTCGGGGTATTCCGAACCTGCAAAATATATTAGACCTGACAAAATCTGCAACAACTCTAGCATCATTAGTCCTAGTGGGGATAGCCTCAACCCACTTTGAAACATAATCAACAGCAAGTAAAATGTAAAGAAATCCAAATGACATAGGAAAGGGGCCCATAAAGTCAATCCCCCATACATCAAATACCTCACAAAAAAGCATAGATTGCTGAGGCATTTCACTCTTACGAGTGATAGCTGTACCTGCTATTTGGCACTCCTTGCAAGTGCGGTAAGTCTCATAAGCATCCTTAAAGATGGTGGGCCAATAAAAACCTGAGTCTAGTACTTTTCTCGCGGTCCTTTGAGGACCAAAGTGTCCTCCCACTTGAGAGGCATGAGAGTGATGCAAAATGGATTCAATCTCATAGTCGGGGACACATCTCCTAATAACCTGATCATTACCAAACTTCCAAAGATATGGATCGTCCCACACATAATGCTTTGCATCACTCTTTAGTTTATGAATTTGTGTCTGAGATGCACCTGCAGGAAAAACACCAGCAACAAGATAATTAACAATATCAGCAAACCAAGGAGTTACCCCATGTAGAAGTAGTAACTGTTCATCAGGGAAGTCATCCTGAATGGGAGAGGTATCTCCTTCACGCTCAATCCTGCTTAAGTGGTCAGCCACTAAATTCTCGGCTCCACTTTTATCCTTAATGTCCACATCGAACTCTTGAAGCAACAACATCCACCGAATCAATCTCGGTTTTGCTTCAGGCTTCTTTAACAAGTATTTTAAAGCTGCATGGTCAGTAAAAACAATAACCTTGGAACCTAGCAAATATGATCTGAATTTATCAAGTGCAAAAACAATAGCTAAAAGTTCCTTTTCAGTGGTAGTGTAATTAGCCTGTGCAGAATCTAAAGTCCTAGAAGCATAATAGATAACATGGGCAGCTTTTTCCACCCTTTGTGCAAGAACTGCTCCCACTGCATAGTTAGATGCATCACACATAATTTCAAAAGGAATGCTCCAGTCAGGAGGCTGGATAATGGGAGCTGAAGTCAATGCTTTTTTCAAGAAATCAAATGCCTGTTTGCATGCATCATCAAAATTAAAAATCACATCATTCTTTAGCAAGTTTGACAGCGGAAGAGCTATCTTGCTGAAATCTTTTATGAAACGCCTGTAAAAACCTGCATGACCAAGAAAAGAACGAATCTCGCGAATGCACGATGGGTAAGGCAGTGTAGAAATCACATCAATTTTTGCAGGGTCAACTGAAATTCCTTTTTCAGAAATTATGTGACCCAAGACAATTCCCTGTTCAACCATAAAATGACACTTTTCAAAATTTAAAACAAGGTCAGTTTCGATGCATCTTACTAAAACCAAGTTCAAACTAGTCAAACATGCATCGAAAGAAGCACCATAAACAGTGAAATCATCCATAAACACTTCCATGCAATTTTCAATAAAATCAGAGAAAATACTAGTCATGCATCGCTGGAATGTGCCAGGTGCATTGCAAAGACCAAAGGGCATCCTCCTGTAAGCAAATGTGCCGAAGGGGCACGTGAAAGTGGTCTTTTCTTGATCTTCAGGTGCAATATGGATCTGAAAGTAACCTGAAAAACCATCAAGAAAGCAATAATGTGATTTACCTGCCAGCCGTTCAAGCATCTGGTCAATGAATGGCAAAGGAAAGTGATCATTTCTAGTTGCCTGGTTCAACCTCCTGTAATCAATACAAACTCTCCAGCTGTTCTGGACTCTAGTGGGTACAAGTTCATTTTTTTCATTTTTCACCACAGTGAGTCCAGATTTCTTAGGTACAACTTGCACTGGACTTACCCAACTACTGTCAGAGATCGGATAAATGATACCTGCTTGTAACAATTTTGTCACCTCTTTCTTAACAACATCAAGAATCAAGGGGTTGAGTCGCCTTTGAGGCTGTCTCACTACCTTAGCTCCCTCTTCAAGGAGGATCCGGTGCATGCACATCGCAGGGCTAATGCCCGGTATGTCAGCTAAGGTCCATCGGATTGCCTTCTTATGCTGCTTCAAAACCTGCAAAAGCTTTTCTTCCTGTTCACAATCAAGGTTAGAAGAAATAATCACAGGTAGCATTTCATTTTCCTCTAAGTAGGCATATTTCAGATTTTCAGGAAGTGGTTTAAGCTCTAAAGATGGTGGCTGTTCTATGGATGGTTTTGTTGGAACAGCCGGAATGTCAAGAACTTCAACCGTACAAACCGCCGCATTAACAACTTCACCTTCACCTGTATGAAAGTTATTATTCTGCAAAGCAGGTTCAATCTCAGCACAAACAGAGCAAAGGTTAGTGTTAGTACATGAATCACATGAGTAAATATCATCAAAATCTGCAGAAAAGAATTCAGGACAGGTCTCATCAACCAATTCAGAAATCAAATCCATATAAAAAACAGAGTGCTCCTCCAAGGGATGTTTCATGGCATCAAAAATGTTAAATTTAACGACAATGTCGCCAAACTCCATGGACATTGTTCCATCATAAACATCAACTTTTGTTTTTGCCGTTCTCATGAATGGTCGGCCTAGAATGATGGGTGCCCTGCTGGAATTAGTTTCTCCCTCCATATCTAAAATGTAGAAGTCTGCAGGAAAAATTAAATCATTAACTTGCACAAGGACATCTTCTAGCACTCCAGCAGGGCGGGCATTGCTCCTGTTCGCCAATTGAACGATCAAACCTGTAGGCTGCAAAGGACCAAGATCAAGGTTATTATAAACAGAAGTAGGCATAACATTAATACCTGCTCCCAGATCAAGCATGCAATTTTCGAATTTTCTATCCCCAATGGAACAAGGAATAGCAAAAACTCCCGGATCCTTGCACTTTTGTGGCAGGGTCTGATTGAGAGCCGAGACATTAGCTGAAGGACTGGAATTTGGATGAATGAAAGCAGAAACGTTTCTGCCCAAACTGACTCTGTCATTTTCCTTCACCTTCCTCTTGTTTGTGCACAAATCTTTCAGGAACTTTGCATATTTAGGAATCTGCTTAATTGCATCAAGGAGAGGAATGTTAACTGCCACTTTTCTGAATGTCTCCAGAATCTCTTTATCTTCCTCAACTGTCTTCTTTTTATTTTTCTGCACCCTTTGAGGAAAGGGAATTGGTGGCACATAAACTTTTTCTTTTTCAGCTTCAGTTGGAGCAGAAGGCTCAATATCAGGAGTAGATGATGATGCAATGATTTTCTTTTTCTTTTTTTCTGAAGCTGGTTCTGGCACTCTTCCGGATCTCAAGGTAATCGCACTGACATTTGAATTCGCATTTGGATTTGGAACTGTTTGTGCAGGAAGGTTACCGGAGCCCTGAACTTGCAATTGGCCTATTGCATTAGCCATCTGTCCCATCTGTGTTGTCAAGCTCTGAATGCTAGCATCTGTTCGTTGTTGATATTGTGTGTTACTTACAACCAGTTGCTTGACAAGGTCCTCCAGTGAAGGCGTGGCTGGTGGGGCAGAAGGGGCTGCAACCTGTGATTGATTCCCATATCGGAGGTTTGAATGATTCCTCCAACTAGGGTGGTACCTGTTAGTTGAAAGGTCAGGATTGTTATACCTGTTCTGATTGTAAGGGGCTGCTGTTGCTGCATATGCTTGAGGTAGCTCAGTTATTGTATCATCTTGCAGAATAGGACATGTGTCGGTTGGATGTTTAGGGGAAGTACAGATGCCGCACACTTTAGCCGCTTGAGGTTTATTAACTGCCAACTGTTTCACCAAAGAAGTAAGTTCATCAATTCTGGCATCAATTCTAGTTTCAAAAGCCTTGAAGGAAGAAGAAGAAGGCTGAATTTCGTTGACACCCTTTGTTTGGTTCACAACATTGTTTCTAGTTGAGAATTGTTGAGAATTTAGTGACATATTCTCAATCAGAGTTTTGGCAGCAGCTGGAGTTTTGTCAACAAGTGCTCCACCACTGGCAGCATCCAAGATGTTCCTGTCCATCGGTTGCAAGCCCTCATAGAAATATTGGATGAGGAGTTGTTCCGTGATTTGGTGTTGAGGACAGCTGGAAACTAGTTGTTTGAATCTCTCCCAGTACTCAGCCAATGACTCATTGCTCTGCCTGATACCACATATTTCTTTTCTGATCGAGGCAGATCTGGATGCAGGGAAATATTTTTCTAGAAAAACCTTCTTCAAATCCGCCCAAGATGTGACAGAATTTGGTTGAAGGTAGTAAAGCCAGTCTTTGGCAGCACCCTGTAAGGAGAACGGGAAGGCTCTCAGCTTGATATGATCTTCCGTGATACCTTCAGGCCTCAATGGTGTGGAGCATACAACCTGAAACTCCTTCAAGTGTTTATGAGGATCTTCACCTGCAAGACCACTAAACCTTGGCAACAAGTGTATTAAACCAGATTTCAATTCAAACGGTACAGCAACATCAGCATATTCAATACATAAGCCATTATAATTAACATCAGGGGCAGCAAGCTGCCTTAGTGTTTGCTCAGCCATGTTATGATTTTCAAGTTCAGAATCAGAATTAAATAAATTATGGAAATAATCAGAGTCAGAATCAGAATCAGAATTAGAATTAGAATCAGAGATAGGGTTAGAATCAATATCACCAAGATGCACACTATTAGCTCGGTTGAGCCTTTTGAGTGCGTGGAGAGTTCTTTCTATCTCAGGATCAGGAGGAATCAGATTGAGGTGTTCAGCAGACCTGGTCATGCACAAGTGACAACACAATTATGGTAATTGTATGTCCTACAACAAGAAAATGGGCGAGGAAAACAGAAAAACTGTCAAACTGAATGAAATAAAATATAAAAACACCACGATAATTCTAATTAAATAAAATAAGGAAGACACAAATTTTTTGGGAATTTTCTGAAACTATGAAAACAGTAAATAATTCATTAAAAATAGAAAAATGATGAATTTGGGCCCGAGAGGGTCCTGTCCCATTATTTTGTCCCAAAATAAGGGACTTTGAAACCTGATTTTTTTCTGAGGTAATAGAGTGGTGAAAAGGCAAAACAGATGCGAACTACACTCTATTACTGTTTTTTTATTATTTGCGCGTACAGTAACAAAATCTGAAATTATGAAAACAGTAATTAATTCATTAAAAACAGGGGACAAAATCTGGAAATGCTGGTGGCTTGCGCCCCGGCACGAACCTTCTGCGCCCTGGCGCAAGCCTGCGTTCCAGATTCTGTCTCTGTCTAATTTTGCCTGCGCCCTGGCGCGAAAGTTCTGCGCCTCGGCGCGAGGACCTGCAGAACAACTCTAATAATGGTTAAACACAATTTTGAGTCCCCGGCAGCGGCGCCAATTTGATCACGGTCGTTTCGTGGTCAAATAATGTTTTAAGAAAAGTAGTACAAGGTAGTTTCACGGTCGTTCCTGCGCATAGGCGTGATTGTCCCTTTTTAGTCACTGCCTTGATCGTGCATAGGCGCAGCGGTTTTGCGCATAGGCGCAATTGTAGGCCAAAAAAAGAAAAAAAGAATTGCGCGTAGGCGTGATTGTGCCACGCCCTGGCGTGAATCAGGCCAGTGCGCCTCTGTTTGTGAAAAAAAATCACCCGCATAGGCGTGTAAGTTTGCGTGTAGGCGCAAGGCACGGGATAACAACTCATTTCAAGGGTTTTGTGCCATATTCTCTCATCTTCTTCCCATTATCTCCCCTCATTCTCTCAAAAACCACCATTGTTATACCTTATTCAACTCCCTAAACCCCATTTTTCTTCACAAATCTCTCCCAAACTCTACAAATTTCTCATACCCATCTATCATAATCTCATAATCCTTATAAAAAATCCAATTTTTCTCAACTTTCACTAGACCCAAAATTCCTCAAACCCTTTTCACGAAAATTCCTTCAAAATCCCAATTTCCATCATGTTGAAATCTCTCATAGGCAAAAGCAAAAGCAAGAAGGCGTCCTCTTCATCTCCAGATGCAGAAAATCAGTCTAAGAGGCCAAAAAGAGCAGCCTCTAAAGATTGTCCTGGTGGTTCTAGTGCCTCACATGACCAAGGGAGAAAATCTTCTGCTTCCACTGCTCCACTTGCTCAGTCTGAAATCAGGCCCTGGAGTGACAAATTCTTCACAAAGCAAAGGGCAGAGAGGTATGAACAAATTAAGTCTTTTGCTTTTAATCAGGAGAAGGGGTTTAGTTATGAGTTGTTGAAAAATGTGCCTGAGATTTATGATCAGTTAAGAACAAGGAGATGGGAGAAATTGAATGAGATTGTGATGAAAGAACAAGGTCCTAAGAATGCTACTTTGGTTAGGGAGTCCTTTGTTAATGCTGGTAAATATGTGGATAATGGGTCTGGTTTTAGAGTCTATATTAGGGGCAAGATAGTTGATTATTCTACTGCAGTGCTGAATGAATTTTTGGTGGCAATGGTGCCCGAAGAAAGGTGTGCCTTTAGGACTGAAAAGGATAGAGTTGCGGGTATGTTGGAACCGGAGAGGCGTGTGATTCGGGATTTTGTTGCTCTCCCCGATACCCCATGGTATAAAGCTTCCGCGGATTCGGTACCCACCAAGATTCAGTTGACTCGTTTCAAGCCGGTGGCTCATGCTTGGGCTGAATTTTTTGTGAGGAATATTTTCTCGGTTTCAAATTCCTCTGAGTACCAAATTGATAATGTTGTTGCGGTCAAGATTATTATGGAGGGTGGACCGTTTAATTTGGGGTTTTGGCTTTGTGCAAGTATACATGGAATAGCAACCAACACTAACCACTCTTTCACTTTGTGGCATTGCAACTTGATTAATGCTTTATGTCGTGCACAAGATGTGCCGGTATACCCCGAGGATGAAGCCATGTTCCCCATTCGGGCCTTAACTTGGAAGGCATTTCAAGGCTTTGGAAGGGTTGTGAGGGGTGCACCTAATCCAAGGGTGGAGAGGAATGAGGTTGAAGAAGAGTCAGAGGAGATGAATCAATTTGAGCAAGGAGTGCATCCGGAGCAACATCAACCAATGCCGGAGCCACCATTTCAACACTCCGAATATGAGTTGTCTCAACTTTTGACTCAATTGGACTTGAACAGGGCTGCTCGTCTCCCTTATCACTACTACAACACTCAATCTGCATTGTACACTCAAGTTATGTCCTACAAGCAACAGTTTCCACCACCTCCATTCTGCCCCTACTATCCCACTTGGGAGTCTTGGCAAGCACACTTAGCTGATGAAAGGGATGAACTTGCTCATCGCCAAGCCATCAATACTATTACATGGCGAGAGTAGTTTGAGGCTATAGAGAGAACAGATGCGAACTACACTCTATTACTGTTTTTTTATTATTTGCGCGTACAGTAACAAAATCTGAAATTATGAAAACAGTAATTAATTCATTAAAAACAGGGGACAAAATCTGGAAATGCTGGTGGCTTGCGCCCCGGCGCGAACGTTCTGCGCCCTGGCGCGAGCCTGCGTTCCAGATTCTGTCTCTGTCTAATTTTGCCTGCGCCCTGGCGCGAAAGTTCTGCGCCTCGGCGCAAGGACCTACAGAACAACTCTAATAATGGTTAAACACAATTTTGAGTCCCCGGCAGCGGCGCCAATTTGATCACGGTCGTTTCGTGGTCAAATAATGTTTTAAGAAAAGTAGTACAAGGTAGTTTCACGGTCGTTCCTGCGCATAGGCGTGATTGTCCCTTTTTAGTCACTGCCTTGATCGTGCATAGGCGCAGCGGTTTTGCGCATAGGCGCAATTGTAGGCCAAAAAAAGAAAAAAAGAATTGCGCGTAGGCGTGATTGTGCCACGCCCTGGCGTGAATCAGGCCAGTGCGCCTCTGTTTGTGAAAAAAAATCACCCGCATAGGCGTGTAAGTTTGCGTGTAGGCGCAAGGCACGGGATAACAACTCATTTCAAGGGTTTTGTGCCATATTCTCTCATCTTCTTCCCATTATCTCCCCTCATTCTCTCAAAAACCACCATTGTTATACCTTATTCAACTCCCTAAACCCCATTTTTCTTCACAAATCTCTCCCAAACTCTACAAATTTCTCATACCCATCTATCATAATCTCATAATCCTTATAAAAAATCCAATTTTTCTCAACTTTCACTAGACCCAAAATTCCTCAAACCCTTTTCACGAAAATTCCTTCAAAATCCCAATTTCCATCATGTTGAAATCTCTCATGGGCAAAAGCAAAAGCAAGAAGGCGTCCTCTTCATCTCCAGATGCAGAAAATCAGTCTAAGAGGCCAAAAAGAGCAGCCTCTAAAGATTGTCCTGGTGGTTCTAGTGCCTCACATGACCAAGGGAGAAAATCTTCTGCTTCCACTGCTCCACTTGCTCAGTCTGAAATCAGGCCCTGGAGTGACAAATTCTTCACAAAGCAAAGGGCAGAGAGGTATGAACAAATTAAGTCTTTTGCTTTTAATCAGGAGAAGGGGTTTAGTTATGAGTTGTTGAAAAATGTGCCTGAGATTTATGATCAGTTAAGAACAAGGAGATGGGAGAAATTGAATGAGATTGTGATGAAAGAACAAGGTCCTAAGAATGCTACTTTGGTTAGGGAGTCCTTTGTTAATGCTGGTAAATATGTGGATAATGGGTCTGGTTTTAGAGTCTATATTAGGGGCAAGATAGTTGATTATTCTACTGCAGTGCTGAATGAATTTTTGGTGGCAATGGTGCCCGAAGAAAGGTGTGCCTTTAGGACTGAAAAGGATAGAGTTGCGGGTATGTTGGAACCGGAGAGGCGTGTGATTCGGGATTTTGTTGCTCTCCCCGATACCCCATGGTATAAAGCTTCCGCGGATTCGGTACCCACCAAGATTCAGTTGACTCGTTTCAAGCCGGTGGCTCATGCTTGGGCTGAATTTTTTGTGAGGAATATTTTCTCGGTTTCAAATTCCTCTGAGTACCAAATTGATAATGTTGTTGCGGTCAAGATTATTATGGAGGGTGGACCGTTTAATTTGGGGTTTTGGCTTTGTGCAAGTATACATGGAATAGCAACCAACACTAACCACTCTTTCACTTTGTGGCATTGCAACTTGATTAATGCTTTATGTCGTGCACAAGATGTGCCGGTATACCCCGAGGATGAAGCCATGTTCCCCATTCGGGCCTTAACTTGGAAGGCATTTCAAGGCTTTGGAAGGGTTGTGAGGGGTGCACCTAATCCAAGGGTGGAGAGGAATGAGGTTGAAGAAGAGTCAGAGGAGATGAATCAATTTGAGCAAGGAGTGCATCCGGAGCAACATCAACCAATGCCGGAGCCACCATTTCAACACTCCGAATATGAGTTGTCTCAACTTTTGACTCAATTGGACTTGAACAGGGCTGCTCGTCTCCCTTATCACTACTACAACACTCAATCTGCATTGTACACTCAAGTTATGTCCTACAAGCAACAGTTTCCACCACCTCCATTCTGCCCCTACTATCCCACTTGGGAGTCTTGGCAAGCACACTTAGCTGATGAAAGGGATGAACTTGCTCATCGCCAAGCCATCAATACTATTACATGGCGAGAGTAGTTTGAGGCTATAGAGAGAACAGATGCGAACTACACTCTATTACTGTTTTTTTATTATTTGCGCGTACAGTAACAAAATCTGAAATTATGAAAACAGTAATTAATTCATTAAAAACAGGGGACAAAATCTGGAAATGCTGGTGGCTTGCGCCCCGGCGCGAACGTTCTGCGCCCTGGCGCGAGCCTGCGTTCCAGATTCTGTCTCTGTCTAATTTTGCCTGCGCCCTGGCGCGAAAGTTCTGCGCCTCGGCGCAAGGACCTACAGAACAACTCTAATAATGGTTAAACACAATTTTGAGTCCCCGGCAGCGGCGCCAATTTGATCACGGTCGTTTCGTGGTCAAATAATGTTTTAAGAAAAGTAGTACAAGGTAGTTTCACGGTCGTTCCTGCGCATAGGCGTGATTGTCCCTTTTTAGTCACTGCCTTGATCGTGCATAGGCGCAGCGGTTTTGCGCATAGGCGCAATTGTAGGCCAAAAAAAGAAAAAAAGAATTGCGCGTAGGCGTGATTGTGCCACGCCCTGGCGTGAATCAGGCCAGTGCGCCTCTGTTTGTGAAAAAAAATCACCCGCATAGGCGTGTAAGTTTGCGTGTAGGCGCAAGGCACGGGATAACAACTCATTTCAAGGGTTTTGTGCCATATTCTCTCATCTTCTTCCCATTATCTCCCCTCATTCTCTCAAAAACCACCATTGTTATACCTTATTCAACTCCCTAAACCCCATTTTTCTTCACAAATCTCTCCCAAACTCTACAAATTTCTCATACCCATCTATCATAATCTCATAATCCTTATAAAAAATCCAATTTTTCTCAACTTTCACTAGACCCAAAATTCCTCAAACCCTTTTCACGAAAATTCCTTCAAAATCCCAATTTCCATCATGTTGAAATCTCTCATGGGCAAAAGCAAAAGCAAGAAGGCGTCCTCTTCATCTCCAGATGCAGAAAATCAGTCTAAGAGGCCAAAAAGAGCAGCCTCTAAAGATTGTCCTGGTGGTTCTAGTGCCTCACATGACCAAGGGAGAAAATCTTCTGCTTCCACTGCTCCACTTGCTCAGTCTGAAATCAGGCCCTGGAGTGACAAATTCTTCACAAAGCAAAGGGCAGAGAGGTATGAACAAATTAAGTCTTTTGCTTTTAATCAGGAGAAGGGGTTTAGTTATGAGTTGTTGAAAAATGTGCCTGAGATTTATGATCAGTTAAGAACAAGGAGATGGGAGAAATTGAATGAGATTGTGATGAAAGAACAAGGTCCTAAGAATGCTACTTTGGTTAGGGAGTCCTTTGTTAATGCTGGTAAATATGTGGATAATGGGTCTGGTTTTAGAGTCTATATTAGGGGCAAGATAGTTGATTATTCTACTGCAGTGCTGAATGAATTTTTGGTGGCAATGGTGCCCGAAGAAAGGTGTGCCTTTAGGACTGAAAAGGATAGAGTTGCGGGTATGTTGGAACCGGAGAGGCGTGTGATTCGGGATTTTGTTGCTCTCCCCGATACCCCATGGTATAAAGCTTCCGCGGATTCGGTACCCACCAAGATTCAGTTGACTCGTTTCAAGCCGGTGGCTCATGCTTGGGCTGAATTTTTTGTGAGGAATATTTTCTCGGTTTCAAATTCCTCTGAGTACCAAATTGATAATGTTGTTGCGGTCAAGATTATTATGGAGGGTGGACCGTTTAATTTGGGGTTTTGGCTTTGTGCAAGTATACATGGAATAGCAACCAACACTAACCACTCTTTCACTTTGTGGCATTGCAACTTGATTAATGCTTTATGTCGTGCACAAGATGTGCCGGTATACCCCGAGGATGAAGCCATGTTCCCCATTCGGGCCTTAACTTGGAAGGCATTTCAAGGCTTTGGAAGGGTTGTGAGGGGTGCACCTAATCCAAGGGTGGAGAGGAATGAGGTTGAAGAAGAGTCAGAGGAGATGAATCAATTTGAGCAAGGAGTGCATCCGGAGCAACATCAACCAATGCCGGAGCCACCATTTCAACACTCCGAATATGAGTTGTCTCAACTTTTGACTCAATTGGACTTGAACAGGGCTGCTCGTCTCCCTTATCACTACTACAACACTCAATCTGCATTGTACACTCAAGTTATGTCCTACAAGCAACAGTTTCCACCACCTCCATTCTGCCCCTACTATCCCACTTGGGAGTCTTGGCAAGCACACTTAGCTGATGAAAGGGATGAACTTGCTCATCGCCAAGCCATCAATACTATTACATGGCGAGAGTAGTTTGAGGCTATAGAGAGAACAGATGCGAACTACACTCTATTACTGTTTTTTTATTATTTGCGCGTACAGTAACAAAATCTGAAATTATGAAAACAGTAATTAATTCATTAAAAACAGGGGACAAAATCTGGAAATGCTGGTGGCTTGCGCCCCGGCGCGAACGTTCTGCGCCCTGGCGCGAGCCTGCGTTCCAGATTCTGTCTCTGTCTAATTTTGCCTGCGCCTCGGCGCAAGGACCTACAGAACAACTCTAATAATGGTTAAACACAATTTTGAGTCCCCGGCAGCGGCGCCAATTTGATCACGGTCGTTTCGTGGTCAAATAATGTTTTAAGAAAAGTAGTACAAGGTAGTTTCACGGTCGTTCCTGCGCATAGGCGTGATTGTCCCTTTTTAGTCACTGCCTTGATCGTGCATAGGCGCAGCGGTTTTGCGCATAGGCGCAATTGTAGGCCAAAAAAAGAAAAAAAGAATTGCGCGTAGGCGTGATTGTGCCACGCCCTGGCGTGAATCAGGCCAGTGCGCCTCTGTTTGTGAAAAAAAATCACCCGCATAGGCGTGTAAGTTTGCGTGTAGGCGCAAGGCACGGGATAACAACTCATTTCAAGGGTTTTGTGCCATATTCTCTCATCTTCTTCCCATTATCTCCCCTCATTCTCTCAAAAACCACCATTGTTATACCTTATTCAACTCCCTAAACCCCATTTTTCTTCACAAATCTCTCCCAAACTCTACAAATTTCTCATACCCATCTATCATAATCTCATAATCCTTATAAAAAATCCAATTTTTCTCAACTTTCACTAGACCCAAAATTCCTCAAACCCTTTTCACGAAAATTCCTTCAAAATCCCAATTTCCATCATGTTGAAATCTCTCATGGGCAAAAGCAAAAGCAAGAAGGCGTCCTCTTCATCTCCAGATGCAGAAAATCAGTCTAAGAGGCCAAAAAGAGCAGCCTCTAAAGATTGTCCTGGTGGTTCTAGTGCCTCACATGACCAAGGGAGAAAATCTTCTGCTTCCACTGCTCCACTTGCTCAGTCTGAAATCAGGCCCTGGAGTGACAAATTCTTCACAAAGCAAAGGGCAGAGAGGTATGAACAAATTAAGTCTTTTGCTTTTAATCAGGAGAAGGGGTTTAGTTATGAGTTGTTGAAAAATGTGCCTGAGATTTATGATCAGTTAAGAACAAGGAGATGGGAGAAATTGAATGAGATTGTGATGAAAGAACAAGGTCCTAAGAATGCTACTTTGGTTAGGGAGTCCTTTGTTAATGCTGGTAAATATGTGGATAATGGGTCTGGTTTTAGAGTCTATATTAGGGGCAAGATAGTTGATTATTCTACTGCAGTGCTGAATGAATTTTTGGTGGCAATGGTGCCCGAAGAAAGGTGTGCCTTTAGGACTGAAAAGGATAGAGTTGCGGGTATGTTGGAACCGGAGAGGCGTGTGATTCGGGATTTTGTTGCTCTCCCCGATACCCCATGGTATAAAGCTTCCGCGGATTCGGTACCCACCAAGATTCAGTTGACTCGTTTCAAGCCGGTGGCTCATGCTTGGGCTGAATTTTTTGTGAGGAATATTTTCTCGGTTTCAAATTCCTCTGAGTACCAAATTGATAATGTTGTTGCGGTCAAGATTATTATGGAGGGTGGACCGTTTAATTTGGGGTTTTGGCTTTGTGCAAGTATACATGGAATAGCAACCAACACTAACCACTCTTTCACTTTGTGGCATTGCAACTTGATTAATGCTTTATGTCGTGCACAAGATGTGCCGGTATACCCCGAGGATGAAGCCATGTTCCCCATTCGGGCCTTAACTTGGAAGGCATTTCAAGGCTTTGGAAGGGTTGTGAGGGGTGCACCTAATCCAAGGGTGGAGAGGAATGAGGTTGAAGAAGAGTCAGAGGAGATGAATCAATTTGAGCAAGGAGTGCATCCGGAGCAACATCAACCAATGCCGGAGCCACCATTTCAACACTCCGAATATGAGTTGTCTCAACTTTTGACTCAATTGGACTTGAACAGGGCTGCTCGTCTCCCTTATCACTACTACAACACTCAATCTGCATTGTACACTCAAGTTATGTCCTACAAGCAACAGTTTCCACCACCTCCATTCTGCCCCTACTATCCCACTTGGGAGTCTTGGCAAGCACACTTAGCTGATGAAAGGGATGAACTTGCTCATCGCCAAGCCATCAATACTATTACATGGCGAGAGTAGTTTGAGGCTATAGAGAGAACAGATGCGAACTACACTCTATTACTGTTTTTTTATTATTTGCGCGTACAGTAACAAAATCTGAAATTATGAAAACAGTAATTAATTCATTAAAAACAGGGGACAAAATCTGGAAATGCTGGTGGCTTGCGCCCCGGCGCGAACCTTCTGCGCCCTGGCGCGAGCCTGCGTTCCAGATTCTGTCTCTGTCTAATTTTGCCTGCGCCCTGGCGCGAAAGTTCTGCGCCTCGGCGCGAGGACCTGCAGAACAACTCTAATAATGGTTAAACACAATTTTGAGTCCCCGGCAGCGGCGCCAATTTGATCACGGTCGTTTCGTGGTCAAATAATGTTTTAAGAAAAGTAGTACAAGGTAGTTTCACGGTCGTTCCTGCGCATAGGCGTGATTGTCCCTTTTTAGTCACTGCCTTGATCGTGCATAGGCGCAGCGGTTTTGCGCATAGGCGCAATTGTAGGCCAAAAAAAGAAAAAAAGAATTGCGCGTAGGCGTGATTGTGCCACGCCCTGGCGTGAATCAGGCCAGTGCGCCTCTGTTTGTGAAAAAAAATCACCCGCATAGGCGTGTAAGTTTGCGTGTAGGCGCAAGGCACGGGATAACAACTCATTTCAAGGGTTTTGTGCCATATTCTCTCATCTTCTTCCCATTATCTCCCCTCATTCTCTCAAAAACCACCATTGTTATACCTTATTCAACTCCCTAAACCCCATTTTTCTTCACAAATCTCTCCCAAACTCTACAAATTTCTCATACCCATCTATCATAATCTCATAATCCTTATAAAAAATCCAATTTTTCTCAACTTTCACTAGACCCAAAATTCCTCAAACCCTTTTCACGAAAATTCCTTCAAAATCCCAATTTCCATCATGTTGAAATCTCTCATGGGCAAAAGCAAAAGCAAGAAGGCGTCCTCTTCATCTCCAGATGCAGAAAATCAGTCTAAGAGGCCAAAAAGAGCAGCCTCTAAAGATTGTCCTGGTGGTTCTAGTGCCTCACATGACCAAGGGAGAAAATCTTCTGCTTCCACTGCTCCACTTGCTCAGTCTGAAATCAGGCCCTGGAGTGACAAATTCTTCACAAAGCAAAGGGCAGAGAGGTATGAACAAATTAAGTCTTTTGCTTTTAATCAGGAGAAGGGGTTTAGTTATGAGTTGTTGAAAAATGTGCCTGAGATTTATGATCAGTTAAGAACAAGGAGATGGGAGAAATTGAATGAGATTGTGATGAAAGAACAAGGTCCTAAGAATGCTACTTTGGTTAGGGAGTCCTTTGTTAATGCTGGTAAATATGTGGATAATGGGTCTGGTTTTAGAGTCTATATTAGGGGCAAGATAGTTGATTATTCTACTGCAGTGCTGAATGAATTTTTGGTGGCAATGGTGCCCGAAGAAAGGTGTGCCTTTAGGACTGAAAAGGATAGAGTTGCGGGTATGTTGGAACCGGAGAGGCGTGTGATTCGGGATTTTGTTGCTCTCCCCGATACCCCATGGTATAAAGCTTCCGCGGATTCGGTACCCACCAAGATTCAGTTGACTCGTTTCAAGCCGGTGGCTCATGCTTGGGCTGAATTTTTTGTGAGGAATATTTTCTCGGTTTCAAATTCCTCTGAGTACCAAATTGATAATGTTGTTGCGGTCAAGATTATTATGGAGGGTGGACCGTTTAATTTGGGGTTTTGGCTTTGTGCAAGTATACATGGAATAGCAACCAACACTAACCACTCTTTCACTTTGTGGCATTGCAACTTGATTAATGCTTTATGTCGTGCACAAGATGTGCCGGTATACCCCGAGGATGAAGCCATGTTCCCCATTCGGGCCTTAACTTGGAAGGCATTTCAAGGCTTTGGAAGGGTTGTGAGGGGTGCACCTAATCCAAGGGTGGAGAGGAATGAGGTTGAAGAAGAGTCAGAGGAGATGAATCAATTTGAGCAAGGAGTGCATCCGGAGCAACATCAACCAATGCCGGAGCCACCATTTCAACACTCCGAATATGAGTTGTCTCAACTTTTGACTCAATTGGACTTGAACAGGGCTGCTCGTCTCCCTTATCACTACTACAACACTCAATCTGCATTGTACACTCAAGTTATGTCCTACAAGCAACAGTTTCCACCACCTCCATTCTGCCCCTACTATCCCACTTGGGAGTCTTGGCAAGCACACTTAGCTGATGAAAGGGATGAACTTGCTCATCGCCAAGCCATCAATACTATTACATGGCGAGAGTAGTTTGAGGCTATAGAGAGAACAGATGCGAACTACACTCTATTACTGTTTTTTTATTATTTGCGCGTACAGTAACAAAATCTGAAATTATGAAAACAGTAATTAATTCATTAAAAACAGGGGACAAAATCTGGAAATGCTGGTGGCTTGCGCCCCGGCGCGAACCTTCTGCGCCCTGGCGCGAGCCTGCGTTCCAGATTCTGTCTCTGTCTAATTTTGCCTGCGCCCTGGCGCGAAAGTTCTGCGCCTCGGCGCGAGGACCTGCAGAACAACTCTAATAATGGTTAAACACAATTTTGAGTCCCCGGCAGCGGCGCCAATTTGATCACGGTCGTTTCGTGGTCAAATAATGTTTTAAGAAAAGTAGTACAAGGTAGTTTCACGGTCGTTCCTGCGCATAGGCGTGATTGTCCCTTTTTAGTCACTGCCTTGATCGTGCATAGGCGCAGCGGTTTTGCGCATAGGCGCAATTGTAGGCCAAAAAAAGAAAAAAAGAATTGCGCGTAGGCGTGATTGTGCCACGCCCTGGCGTGAATCAGGCCAGTGCGCCTCTGTTTGTGAAAAAAAATCACCCGCATAGGCGTGTAAGTTTGCGTGTAGGCGCAAGGCACGGGATAACAACTCATTTCAAGGGTTTTGTGCCATATTCTCTCATCTTCTTCCCATTATCTCCCCTCATTCTCTCAAAAACCACCATTGTTATACCTTATTCAACTCCCTAAACCCCATTTTTCTTCACAAATCTCTCCCAAACTCTACAAATTTCTCATACCCATCTATCATAATCTCATAATCCTTATAAAAAATCCAATTTTTCTCAACTTTCACTAGACCCAAAATTCCTCAAACCCTTTTCACGAAAATTCCTTCAAAATCCCAATTTCCATCATGTTGAAATCTCTCATGGGCAAAAGCAAAAGCAAGAAGGCGTCCTCTTCATCTCCAGATGCAGAAAATCAGTCTAAGAGGCCAAAAAGAGCAGCCTCTAAAGATTGTCCTGGTGGTTCTAGTGCCTCACATGACCAAGGGAGAAAATCTTCTGCTTCCACTGCTCCACTTGCTCAGTCTGAAATCAGGCCCTGGAGTGACAAATTCTTCACAAAGCAAAGGGCAGAGAGGTATGAACAAATTAAGTCTTTTGCTTTTAATCAGGAGAAGGGGTTTAGTTATGAGTTGTTGAAAAATGTGCCTGAGATTTATGATCAGTTAAGAACAAGGAGATGGGAGAAATTGAATGAGATTGTGATGAAAGAACAAGGTCCTAAGAATGCTACTTTGGTTAGGGAGTCCTTTGTTAATGCTGGTAAATATGTGGATAATGGGTCTGGTTTTAGAGTCTATATTAGGGGCAAGATAGTTGATTATTCTACTGCAGTGCTGAATGAATTTTTGGTGGCAATGGTGCCCGAAGAAAGGTGTGCCTTTAGGACTGAAAAGGATAGAGTTGCGGGTATGTTGGAACCGGAGAGGCGTGTGATTCGGGATTTTGTTGCTCTCCCCGATACCACATGGTATAAAGCTTCCGCGGATTCGGTACCCACCAAGATTCAGTTGACTCGTTTCAAGCCGGTGGCTCATGCTTGGGCTGAATTTTTTGTGAGGAATATTTTCTCGGTTTCAAATTCCTCTGAGTACCAAATTGATAATGTTGTTGCGGTCAAGATTATTATGGAGGGTGGACCGTTTAATTTGGGGTTTTGGCTTTGTGCAAGTATACATGGAATAGCAACCAACACTAACCACTCTTTCACTTTGTGGCATTGCAACTTGATTAATGCTTTATGTCGTGCACAAGATGTGCCGGTATACCCCGAGGATGAAGCCATGTTCCCCATTCGGGCCTTAACTTGGAAGGCATTTCAAGGCTTTGGAAGGGTTGTGAGGGGTGCACCTAATCCAAGGGTGGAGAGGAATGAGGTTGAAGAAGAGTCAGAGGAGATGAATCAATTTGAGCAAGGAGTGCATCCGGAGCAACATCAACCAATGCCGGAGCCACCATTTCAACACTCCGAATATGAGTTGTCTCAACTTTTGACTCAATTGGACTTGAACAGGGCTGCTCGTCTCCCTTATCACTACTACAACACTCAATCTGCATTGTACACTCAAGTTATGTCCTACAAGCAACAGTTTCCACCACCTCCATTCTGCCCCTACTATCCCACTTGGGAGTCTTGGCAAGCACACTTAGCTGATGAAAGGGATGAACTTGCTCATCGCCAAGCCATCAATACTATTACATGGCGAGAGTAGTTTGAGGCTATAGAGAGAACAGATGCGAACTACACTCTATTACTGTTTTTTTATTATTTGCGCGTACAGTAACAAAATCTGAAATTATGAAAACAGTAATTAATTCATTAAAAACAGGGGACAAAATCTGGAAATGCTGGTGGCTTGCGCCCCGGCGCGAACCTTCTGCGCCCTGGCGCGAGCCTGCGTTCCAGATTCTGTCTCTGTCTAATTTTGCCTGCGCCCTGGCGCGAAAGTTCTGCGCCTCGGCGCGAGGACCTGCAGAACAACTCTAATAATGGTTAAACACAATTTTGAGTCCCCGGCAGCGGCGCCAATTTGATCACGGTCGTTTCGTGGTCAAATAATGTTTTAAGAAAAGTAGTACAAGGTAGTTTCACGGTCGTTCCTGCGCATAGGCGTGATTGTCCCTTTTTAGTCACTGCCTTGATCGTGCATAGGCGCAGCGGTTTTGCGCATAGGCGCAATTGTAGGCCAAAAAAAGAAAAAAAGAATTGCGCGTAGGCGTGATTGTGCCACGCCCTGGCGTGAATCAGGCCAGTGCGCCTCTGTTTGTGAAAAAAAATCACCCGCATAGGCGTGTAAGTTTGCGTGTAGGCGCAAGGCACGGGATAACAACTCATTTCAAGGGTTTTGTGCCATATTCTCTCATCTTCTTCCCATTATCTCCCCTCATTCTCTCAAAAACCACCATTGTTATACCTTATTCAACTCCCTAAACCCCATTTTTCTTCACAAATCTCTCCCAAACTCTACAAATTTCTCATACCCATCTATCATAATCTCATAATCCTTATAAAAAATCCAATTTTTCTCAACTTTCACTAGACCCAAAATTCCTCAAACCCTTTTCACGAAAATTCCTTCAAAATCCCAATTTCCATCATGTTGAAATCTCTCATGGGCAAAAGCAAAAGCAAGAAGGCGTCCTCTTCATCTCCAGATGCAGAAAATCAGTCTAAGAGGCCAAAAAGAGCAGCCTCTAAAGATTGTCCTGGTGGTTCTAGTGCCTCACATGACCAAGGGAGAAAATCTTCTGCTTCCACTGCTCCACTTGCTCAGTCTGAAATCAGGCCCTGGAGTGACAAATTCTTCACAAAGCAAAGGGCAGAGAGGTATGAACAAATTAAGTCTTTTGCTTTTAATCAGGAGAAGGGGTTTAGTTATGAGTTGTTGAAAAATGTGCCTGAGATTTATGATCAGTTAAGAACAAGGAGATGGGAGAAATTGAATGAGATTGTGATGAAAGAACAAGGTCCTAAGAATGCTACTTTGGTTAGGGAGTCCTTTGTTAATGCTGGTAAATATGTGGATAATGGGTCTGGTTTTAGAGTCTATATTAGGGGCAAGATAGTTGATTATTCTACTGCAGTGCTGAATGAATTTTTGGTGGCAATGGTGCCCGAAGAAAGGTGTGCCTTTAGGACTGAAAAGGATAGAGTTGCGGGTATGTTGGAACCGGAGAGGCGTGTGATTCGGGATTTTGTTGCTCTCCCCGATACCACATGGTATAAAGCTTCCGCGGATTCGGTACCCACCAAGATTCAGTTGACTCGTTTCAAGCCGGTGGCTCATGCTTGGGCTGAATTTTTTGTGAGGAATATTTTCTCGGTTTCAAATTCCTCTGAGTACCAAATTGATAATGTTGTTGCGGTCAAGATTATTATGGAGGGTGGACCGTTTAATTTGGGGTTTTGGCTTTGTGCAAGTATACATGGAATAGCAACCAACACTAACCACTCTTTCACTTTGTGGCATTGCAACTTGATTAATGCTTTATGTCGTGCACAAGATGTGCCGGTATACCCCGAGGATGAAGCCATGTTCCCCATTCGGGCCTTAACTTGGAAGGCATTTCAAGGCTTTGGAAGGGTTGTGAGGGGTGCACCTAATCCAAGGGTGGAGAGGAATGAGGTTGAAGAAGAGTCAGAGGAGATGAATCAATTTGAGCAAGGAGTGCATCCGGAGCAACATCAACCAATGCCGGAGCCACCATTTCAACACTCCGAATATGAGTTGTCTCAACTTTTGACTCAATTGGACTTGAACAGGGCTGCTCGTCTCCCTTATCACTACTACAACACTCAATCTGCATTGTACACTCAAGTTATGTCCTACAAGCAACAGTTTCCACCACCTCCATTCTGCCCCTACTATCCCACTTGGGAGTCTTGGCAAGCACACTTAGCTGATGAAAGGGATGAACTTGCTCATCGCCAAGCCATCAATACTATTACATGGCGAGAGTAGTTTGAGGCTATAGAGAGAACAGATGCGAACTACACTCTATTACTGTTTTTTTATTATTTGCGCGTACAGTAACAAAATCTGAAATTATGAAAACAGTAATTAATTCATTAAAAACAGGGGACAAAATCTGGAAATGCTGGTGGCTTGCGCCCCGGCGCGAACCTTCTGCGCCCTGGCGCGAGCCTGCGTTCCAGATTCTGTCTCTGTCTAATTTTGCCTGCGCCCTGGCGCGAAAGTTCTGCGCCTCGGCGCAAGGACCTACAGAACAACTCTAATAATGGTTAAACACAATTTTGAGTCCCCGGCAGCGGCGCCAATTTGATCACGGTCATTTCGTGGTCAAATAATGTTTTAAGAAAAGTAGTACAAGGTAGTTTCACGGTCGTTCCTGCGCATAGGCGTGATTGTCCCTTTTTAGTCACTGCCTTGATCGTGCATAGGCGCAGCGGTTTTGCGCATAGGCGCAATTGTAGGCCAAAAAAAGAAAAAAAGAATTGCGCGTAGGCGTGATTGTGCCACGCCCTGGCGTGAATCAGGCCAGTGCGCCTCTGTTTGTGAAAAAAAATCACCCGCATAGGCGTGTAAGTTTGCGTGTAGGCGCAAGGCACGGGATAACAACTCATTTCAAGGGTTTTGTGCCATATTCTCTCATCTTCTTCCCATTATCTCCCCTCATTCTCTCAAAAACCACCATTGTTATACCTTATTCAACTCCCTAAACCCCATTTTTCTTCACAAATCTCTCCCAAACTCTACAAATTTCTCATACCCATCTATCATAATCTCATAATCCTTATAAAAAATCCAATTTTTCTCAACTTTCACTAGACCCAAAATTCCTCAAACCCTTTTCACGAAAATTCCTTCAAAATCCCAATTTCCATCATGTTGAAATCTCTCATGGGCAAAAGCAAAAGCAAGAAGGCGTCCTCTTCATCTCCAGATGCAGAAAATCAGTCTAAAAGGCCAAAAAGAGCAGCCTCTAAAGATTGTCCTGGTGGTTCTAGTGCCTCACATGACCAAGGGAGAAAATCTTCTGCTTCCACTGCTCCACTTGCTCAGTCTGAAATCAGGCCCTGGAGTGACAAATTCTTCACAAAGCAAAGGGCAGAGAGGTATGAACAAATTAAGTCTTTTGCTTTTAATCAGGAGAAGGGGTTTAGTTATGAGTTGTTGAAAAATGTGCCTGAGATTTATGATCAGTTAAGAACAAGGAGATGGGAGAAATTGAATGAGATTGTGATGAAAGAACAAGGTCCTAAGAATGCTACTTTGGTTAGGGAGTCCTTTGTTAATGCTGGTAAATATGTGGATAATGGGTCTGGTTTTAGAGTCTATATTAGGGGCAAGATAGTTGATTATTCTACTGCAGTGCTGAATGAATTTTTGGTGGCAATGGTGCCCGAAGAAAGGTGTGCCTTTAGGACTGAAAAGGATAGAGTTGCGGGTATGTTGGAACCGGAGAGGCGTGTGATTCGGGATTTTGTTGCTCTCCCCGATACCCCATGGTATAAAGCTTCCGCGGATTCGGTACCCACCAAGATTCAGTTGACTCGTTTCAAGCCGGTGGCTCATGCTTGGGCTGAATTTTTTGTGAGGAATATTTTCTCGGTTTCAAATTCCTCTGAGTACCAAATTGATAATGTTGTTGCGGTCAAGATTATTATGGAGGGTGGACCGTTTAATTTGGGGTTTTGGCTTTGTGCAAGTATACATGGAATAGCAACCAACACTAACCACTCTTTCACTTTGTGGCATTGCAACTTGATTAATGCTTTATGTCGTGCACAAGATGTGCCGGTATACCCCGAGGATGAAGCCATGTTCCCCATTCGGGCCTTAACTTGGAAGGCATTTCAAGGCTTTGGAAGGGTTGTGAGGGGTGCACCTAATCCAAGGGTGGAGAGGAATGAGGTTGAAGAAGAGTCAGAGGAGATGAATCAATTTGAGCAAGGAGTGCATCCGGAGCAACATCAACCAATGCCGGAGCCACCATTTCAACACTCCGAATATGAGTTGTCTCAACTTTTGACTCAATTGGACTTGAACAGGGCTGCTCGTCTCCCTTATCACTACTACAACACTCAATCTGCATTGTACACTCAAGTTATGTCCTACAAGCAACAGTTTCCACCACCTCCATTCTGCCCCTACTATCCCACTTGGGAGTCTTGGCAAGCACACTTAGCTGATGAAAGGGATGAACTTGCTCATCGCCAAGCCATCAATACTATTACATGGCGAGAGTAGTTTGAGGCTATAGAGAGAACAGATGCGAACTACACTCTATTACTGTTTTTTTATTATTTGCGCGTACAGTAACAAAATCTGAAATTATGAAAACAGTAATTAATTCATTAAAAACAGGGGACAAAATCTGGAAATGCTGGTGGCTTGCGCCCCGGCGCGAACCTTCTGCGCCCTGGCGCGAGCCTGCGTTCCAGATTCTGTCTCTGTCTAATTTTTTCTGCGCCCTGGCGCGAAAGTTCTGCGCCTCGGCGCGAGGACCTGCAGAACAACTCTAATAATGGTTAAACACAATTTTGAGTCCCCGGCAGCGGCGCCAATTTGATCACGGTCGTTTCGTGGTCAAATAATGTTTTAAGAAAAGTAGTACAAGGTAGTTTCACGGTCGTTCCTGCGCATAGGCGTGATTGTCCCTTTTTAGTCACTGCCTTGATCGTGCATAGGCGCAGCGGTTTTGCGCATAGGCGCAATTGTAGGCCAAAAAAAGAAAAAAAGAATTGCGCGTAGGCGTGATTGTGCCACGCCCTGGCGTGAATCAGGCCAGTGCGCCTCTGTTTGTGAAAAAAAATCACCCGCATAGGCGTGTAAGTTTGCGTGTAGGCGCAAGGCACGGGATAACAACTCATTTCAAGGGTTTTGTGCCATATTCTCTCATCTTCTTCCCATTATCTCCCCTCATTCTCTCAAAAACCACCATTGTTATACCTTATTCAACTCCCTAAACCCCATTTTTCTTCACAAATCTCTCCCAAACTCTACAAATTTCTCATACCCATCTATCATAATCTCATAATCCTTATAAAAAATCCAATTTTTCTCAACTTTCACTAGACCCAAAATTCCTCAAACCCTTTTCACGAAAATTCCTTCAAAATCCCAATTTCCATCGTGTTGAAATCTCTCATGGGCAAAAGCAAAAGCAAGAAGGCGTCCTCTTCATCTCCAGATGCAGAAAATCAGTCTAAGAGGCCAAAAAGAGCAGCCTCTAAAGATTGTCCTGGTGGTTCTAGTGCCTCACATGACCAAGGGAGAAAATCTTCTGCTTCCACTGCTCCACTTGCTCAGTCTGAAATCAGGCCCTGGAGTGACAAATTCTTCACAAAGCAAAGGGCAGAGAGGTATGAACAAATTAAGTCTTTTGCTTTTAATCAGGAGAAGGGGTTTAGTTATGAGTTGTTGAAAAATGTGCCTGAGATTTATGATCAGTTAAGAACAAGGAGATGGGAGAAATTGAATGAGATTGTGATGAAAGAACAAGGTCCTAAGAATGCTACTTTGGTTAGGGAGTCCTTTGTTAATGCTGGTAAATATGTGGATAATGGGTCTGGTTTTAGAGTCTATATTAGGGGCAAGATAGTTGATTATTCTACTGCAGTGCTGAATGAATTTTTGGTGGCAATGGTGCCCGAAGAAAGGTGTGCCTTTAGGACTGAAAAGGATAGAGTTGCGGGTATGTTGGAACCGGAGAGGCGTGTGATTCGGGATTTTGTTGCTCTCCCCGATACCACATGGTATAAAGCTTCCGCGGATTCGGTACCCACCAAGATTCAGTTGACTCGTTTCAAGCCGGTGGCTCATGCTTGGGCTGAATTTTTTGTGAGGAATATTTTCTCGGTTTCAAATTCCTCTGAGTACCAAATTGATAATGTTGTTGCGGTCAAGATTATTATGGAGGGTGGACCGTTTAATTTGGGGTTTTGGCTTTGTGCAAGTATACATGGAATAGCAACCAACACTAACCACTCTTTCACTTTGTGGCATTGCAACTTGATTAATGCTTTATGTCGTGCACAAGATGTGCCGGTATACCCCGAGGATGAAGCCATGTTCCCCATTCGGGCCTTAACTTGGAAGGCATTTCAAGGCTTTGGAAGGGTTGTGAGGGGTGCACCTAATCCAAGGGTGGAGAGGAATGAGGTTGAAGAAGAGTCAGAGGAGATGAATCAATTTGAGCAAGGAGTGCATCCGGAGCAACATCAACCAATGCCGGAGCCACCATTTCAACACTCCGAATATGAGTTGTCTCAACTTTTGACTCAATTGGACTTGAACAGGGCTGCTCGTCTCCCTTATCACTACTACAACACTCAATCTGCATTGTACACTCAAGTTATGTCCTACAAGCAACAGTTTCCACCACCTCCATTCTGCCCCTACTATCCCACTTGGGAGTCTTGGCAAGCACACTTAGCTGATGAAAGGGATGAACTTGCTCATCGCCAAGCCATCAATACTATTACATGGCGAGAGTAGTTTGAGGCTATAGAGAGAACAGATGCGAACTACACTCTATTACTGTTTTTTTATTATTTGCGCGTACAGTAACAAAATCTGAAATTATGAAAACAGTAATTAATTCATTAAAAACAGGGGACAAAATCTGGAAATGCTGGTGGCTTGCGCCCCGGCGCGAACCTTCTGCGCCCTGGCGCGAGCCTGCGTTCCAGATTCTGTCTCTGTCTAATTTTGCCTGCGCCCTGACGCGAAAGTTCTGCGCCTCGGCGCGAGGACCTGCAGAACAACTCTAATAATGGTTAAACACAATTTTGAGTCCCCGGCAGCGGCGCCAATTTGATCACGGTCGTTTCGTGGTCAAATAATGTTTTAAGAAAAGTAGTACAAGGTAGTTTCACGGTCGTTCCTGCGCATAGGCGTGATTGTCCCTTTTTAGTCACTGCCTTGATCGTGCATAGGCGCAGCGGTTTTGCGCATAGGCGCAATTGTAGGCCAAAAAAAGAAAAAAAGAATTGCGCGTAGGCGTGATTGTGCCACGCCCTGGCGTGAATCAGGCCAGTGCGCCTCTGTTTGTGAAAAAAAATCACCCGCATAGGCGTGTAAGTTTGCGTGTAGGCGCAAGGCACGGGATAACAACTCATTTCAAGGGTTTTGTGCCATATTCTCTCATCTTCTTCCCATTATCTCCCCTCATTCTCTCAAAAACCACCATTGTTATACCTTATTCAACTCCCTAAACCCCATTTTTCTTCACAAATCTCTCCCAAACTCTACAAATTTCTCATACCCATCTATCATAATCTCATAATCCTTATAAAAAATCCAATTTTTCTCAACTTTCACTAGACCCAAAATTCCTCAAACCCTTTTCACGAAAATTCCTTCAAAATCCCAATTTCCATCATGTTGAAATCTCTCATGGGCAAAAGCAAAAGCAAGAAGGCGTCCTCTTCATCTCCAGATGCAGAAAATCAGTCTAAGAGGCCAAAAAGAGCAGCCTCTAAAGATTGTCCTGGTGGTTCTAGTGCCTCACATGACCAAGGGAGAAAATCTTCTGCTTCCACTGCTCCACTTGCTCAGTCTGAAATCAGGCCCTGGAGTGACAAATTCTTCACAAAGCAAAGGGCAGAGAGGTATGAACAAATTAAGTCTTTTGCTTTTAATCAGGAGAAGGGGTTTAGTTATGAGTTGTTGAAAAATGTGCCTGAGATTTATGATCAGTTAAGAACAAGGAGATGGGAGAAATTGAATGAGATTGTGATGAAAGAACAAGGTCCTAAGAATGCTACTTTGGTTAGGGAGTCCTTTGTTAATGCTGGTAAATATGTGGATAATGGGTCTGGTTTTAGAGTCTATATTAGGGGCAAGATAGTTGATTATTCTACTGCAGTGCTGAATGAATTTTTGGTGGCAATGGTGCCCGAAGAAAGGTGTGCCTTTAGGACTGAAAAGGATAGAGTTGCGGGTATGTTGGAACCGGAGAGGCGTGTGATTCGGGATTTTGTTGCTCTCCCCGATACCCCATGGTATAAAGCTTCCGCGGATTCGGTACCCACCAAGATTCAGTTGACTCGTTTCAAGCCGGTGGCTCATGCTTGGGCTGAATTTTTTGTGAGGAATATTTTCTCGGTTTCAAATTCCTCTGAGTACCAAATTGATAATGTTGTTGCGGTCAAGATTATTATGGAGGGTGGACCGTTTAATTTGGGGTTTTGGCTTTGTGCAAGTATACATGGAATAGCAACCAACACTAACCACTCTTTCACTTTGTGGCATTGCAACTTGATTAATGCTTTATGTCGTGCACAAGATGTGCCGGTATACCCCGAGGATGAAGCCATGTTCCCCATTCGGGCCTTAACTTGGAAGGCATTTCAAGGCTTTGGAAGGGTTGTGAGGGGTGCACCTAATCCAAGGGTGGAGAGGAATGAGGTTGAAGAAGAGTCAGAGGAGATGAATCAATTTGAGCAAGGAGTGCATCCGGAGCAACATCAACCAATGCCGGAGCCACCATTTCAACACTCCGAATATGAGTTGTCTCAACTTTTGACTCAATTGGACTTGAACAGGGCTGCTCGTCTCCCTTATCACTACTACAACACTCAATCTGCATTGTACACTCAAGTTATGTCCTACAAGCAACAGTTTCCACCACCTCCATTCTGCCCCTACTATCCCACTTGGGAGTCTTGGCAAGCACACTTAGCTGATGAAAGGGATGAACTTGCTCATCGCCAAGCCATCAATACTATTACATGGCGAGAGTAGTTTGAGGCTATAGAGAGAACAGATGCGAACTACACTCTATTACTGTTTTTTTATTATTTGCGCGTACAGTAACAAAATCTGAAATTATGAAAACAGTAATTAATTCATTAAAAACAGGGGACAAAATCTGGAAATGCTGGTGGCTTGCGCCCCGGCGCGAACCTTCTGCGCCCTGGCGCGAGCCTGCGTTCCAGATTCTGTCTCTGTCTAATTTTGCCTGCGCCCTGGCGCGAAAGTTCTGCGCCTCGGCGCGAGGACCTGCAGAACAACTCTAATAATGGTTAAACACAATTTTGAGTCCCCGGCAGCGGCGCCAATTTGATCACGGTCGTTTCGTGGTCAAATAATGTTTTAAGAAAAGTAGTACAAGGTAGTTTCACGGTCGTTCCTGCGCATAGGCGTGATTGTCCCTTTTTAGTCACTGCCTTGATCGTGCATAGGCGCAGCGGTTTTGCGCATAGGCGCAATTGTAGGCCAAAAAAAGAAAAAAAGAATTGCGCGTAGGCGTGATTGTGCCACGCCCTGGCGTGAATCAGGCCAGTGCGCCTCTGTTTGTGAAAAAAAATCACCCGCATAGGCGTGTAAGTTTGCGTGTAGGCGCAAGGCACGGGATAACAACTCATTTCAAGGGTTTTGTGCCATATTCTCTCATCTTCTTCCCATTATCTCCCCTCATTCTCTCAAAAACCACCATTGTTATACCTTATTCAACTCCCTAAACCCCATTTTTCTTCACAAATCTCTCCCAAACTCTACAAATTTCTCATACCCATCTATCATAATCTCATAATCCTTATAAAAAATCCAATTTTTCTCAACTTTCACTAGACCCAAAATTCCTCAAACCCTTTTCACGAAAATTCCTTCAAAATCCCAATTTCCATCATGTTGAAATCTCTCATGGGCAAAAGCAAAAGCAAGAAGGCGTCCTCTTCATCTCCAGATGCAGAAAATCAGTCTAAGAGGCCAAAAAGAGCAGCCTCTAAAGATTGTCCTGGTGGTTCTAGTGCCTCACATGACCAAGGGAGAAAATCTTCTGCTTCCACTGCTCCACTTGCTCAGTCTGAAATCAGGCCCTGGAGTGACAAATTCTTCACAAAGCAAAGGGCAGAGAGGTATGAACAAATTAAGTCTTTTGCTTTTAATCAGGAGAAGGGGTTTAGTTATGAGTTGTTGAAAAATGTGCCTGAGATTTATGATCAGTTAAGAACAAGGAGATGGGAGAAATTGAATGAGATTGTGATGAAAGAACAAGGTCCTAAGAATGCTACTTTGGTTAGGGAGTCCTTTGTTAATGCTGGTAAATATGTGGATAATGGGTCTGGTTTTAGAGTCTATATTAGGGGCAAGATAGTTGATTATTCTACTGCAGTGCTGAATGAATTTTTGGTGGCAATGGTGCCCGAAGAAAGGTGTGCCTTTAGGACTGAAAAGGATAGAGTTGCGGGTATGTTGGAACCGGAGAGGCGTGTGATTCGGGATTTTGTTGCTCTCCCCGATACCCCATGGTATAAAGCTTCCGCGGATTCGGTACCCACCAAGATTCAGTTGACTCGTTTCAAGCCGGTGGCTCATGCTTGGGCTGAATTTTTTGTGAGGAATATTTTCTCGGTTTCAAATTCCTCTGAGTACCAAATTGATAATGTTGTTGCGGTCAAGATTATTATGGAGGGTGGACCGTTTAATTTGGGGTTTTGGCTTTGTGCAAGTATACATGGAATAGCAACCAACACTAACCACTCTTTCACTTTGTGGCATTGCAACTTGATTAATGCTTTATGTCGTGCACAAGATGTGCCGGTATACCCCGAGGATGAAGCCATGTTCCCCATTCGGGCCTTAACTTGGAAGGCATTTCAAGGCTTTGGAAGGGTTGTGAGGGGTGCACCTAATCCAAGGGTGGAGAGGAATGAGGTTGAAGAAGAGTCAGAGGAGATGAATCAATTTGAGCAAGGAGTGCATCCGGAGCAACATCAACCAATGCCGGAGCCACCATTTCAACACTCCGAATATGAGTTGTCTCAACTTTTGACTCAATTGGACTTGAACAGGGCTGCTCGTCTCCCTTATCACTACTACAACACTCAATCTGCATTGTACACTCAAGTTATGTCCTACAAGCAACAGTTTCCACCACCTCCATTCTGCCCCTACTATCCCACTTGGGAGTCTTGGCAAGCACACTTAGCTGATGAAAGGGATGAACTTGCTCATCGCCAAGCCATCAATACTATTACATGGCGAGAGTAGTTTGAGGCTATAGAGAGAACAGATGCGAACTACACTCTATTACTGTTTTTTTATTATTTGCGCGTACAGTAACAAAATCTGAAATTATGAAAACAGTAATTAATTCATTAAAAACAGGGGACAAAATCTGGAAATGCTGGTGGCTTGCGCCCCGGCGCGAACCTTCTGCGCCCTGGCGCGAGCCTGCGTTCCAGATTCTGTCTCTGTCTAATTTTGCCTGCGCCCTGGCGCGAAAGTTCTGCGCCTCGGCGCGAGGACCTGCAGAACAACTCTAATAATGGTTAAACACAATTTTGAGTCCCCGGCAGCGGCGCCAATTTGATCACGGTCGTTTCGTGGTCAAATAATGTTTTAAGAAAAGTAGTACAAGGTAGTTTCACGGTCGTTCCTGCGCATAGGCGTGATTGTCCCTTTTTAGTCACTGCCTTGATCGTGCATAGGCGCAGCGGTTTTGCGCATAGGCGCAATTGTAGGCCAAAAAAAGAAAAAAAGAATTGCGCGTAGGCGTGATTGTGCCACGCCCTGGCGTGAATCAGGCCAGTGCGCCTCTGTTTGTGAAAAAAAATCACCCGCATAGGCGTGTAAGTTTGCGTGTAGGCGCAAGGCACGGGATAACAACTCATTTCAAGGGTTTTGTGCCATATTCTCTCATCTTCTTCCCATTATCTCCCCTCATTCTCTCAAAAACCACCATTGTTATACCTTATTCAACTCCCTAAACCCCATTTTTCTTCACAAATCTCTCCCAAACTCTACAAATTTCTCATACCCATCTATCATAATCTCATAATCCTTATAAAAAATCCAATTTTTCTCAACTTTCACTAGACCCAAAATTCCTCAAACCCTTTTCACGAAAATTCCTTCAAAATCCCAATTTCCATCATGTTGAAATCTCTCATGGGCAAAAGCAAAAGCAAGAAGGCGTCCTCTTCATCTCCAGATGCAGAAAATCAGTCTAAGAGGCCAAAAAGAGCAGCCTCTAAAGATTGTCCTGGTGGTTCTAGTGCCTCACATGACCAAGGGAGAAAATCTTCTGCTTCCACTGCTCCACTTGCTCAGTCTGAAATCAGGCCCTGGAGTGACAAATTCTTCACAAAGCAAAGGGCAGAGAGGTATGAACAAATTAAGTCTTTTGCTTTTAATCAGGAGAAGGGGTTTAGTTATGAGTTGTTGAAAAATGTGCCTGAGATTTATGATCAGTTAAGAACAAGGAGATGGGAGAAATTGAATGAGATTGTGATGAAAGAACAAGGTCCTAAGAATGCTACTTTGGTTAGGGAGTCCTTTGTTAATGCTGGTAAATATGTGGATAATGGGTCTGGTTTTAGAGTCTATATTAGGGGCAAGATAGTTGATTATTCTACTGCAGTGCTGAATGAATTTTTGGTGGCAATGGTGCCCGAAGAAAGGTGTGCCTTTAGGACTGAAAAGGATAGAGTTGCGGGTATGTTGGAACCGGAGAGGCGTGTGATTCGGGATTTTGTTGCTCTCCCCGATACCCCATGGTATAAAGCTTCCGCGGATTCGGTACCCACCAAGATTCAGTTGACTCGTTTCAAGCCGGTGGCTCATGCTTGGGCTGAATTTTTTGTGAGGAATATTTTCTCGGTTTCAAATTCCTCTGAGTACCAAATTGATAATGTTGTTGCGGTCAAGATTATTATGGAGGGTGGACCGTTTAATTTGGGGTTTTGGCTTTGTGCAAGTATACATGGAATAGCAACCAACACTAACCACTCTTTCACTTTGTGGCATTGCAACTTGATTAATGCTTTATGTCGTGCACAAGATGTGCCGGTATACCCCGAGGATGAAGCCATGTTCCCCATTCGGGCCTTAACTTGGAAGGCATTTCAAGGCTTTGGAAGGGTTGTGAGGGGTGCACCTAATCCAAGGGTGGAGAGGAATGAGGTTGAAGAAGAGTCAGAGGAGATGAATCAATTTGAGCAAGGAGTGCATCCGGAGCAACATCAACCAATGCCGGAGCCACCATTTCAACACTCCGAATATGAGTTGTCTCAACTTTTGACTCAATTGGACTTGAACAGGGCTGCTCGTCTCCCTTATCACTACTACAACACTCAATCTGCATTGTACACTCAAGTTATGTCCTACAAGCAACAGTTTCCACCACCTCCATTCTGCCCCTACTATCCCACTTGGGAGTCTTGGCAAGCACACTTAGCTGATGAAAGGGATGAACTTGCTCATCGCCAAGCCATCAATACTATTACATGGCGAGAGTAGTTTGAGGCTATAGAGAGAACAGATGCGAACTACACTCTATTACTGTTTTTTTATTATTTGCGCGTACAGTAACAAAATCTGAAATTATGAAAACAGTAATTAATTCATTAAAAACAGGGGACAAAATCTGGAAATGCTGGTGGCTTGCGCCCCGGCGCGAACCTTCTGCGCCCTGGCGCGAGCCTGCGTTCCAGATTCTGTCTCTGTCTAATTTTGCCTGCGCCCTGGCGCGAAAGTTCTGCGCCTCGGCGCGAGGACCTGCAGAACAACTCTAATAATGGTTAAACACAATTTTGAGTCCCCGGCAGCGGCGCCAATTTGATCACGGTCGTTTCGTGGTCAAATAATGTTTTAAGAAAAGTAGTACAAGGTAGTTTCACGGTCGTTCCTGCGCATAGGCGTGATTGTCCCTTTTTAGTCACTGCCTTGATCGTGCATAGGCGCAGCGGTTTTGCGCATAGGCGCAATTGTAGGCCAAAAAAAGAAAAAAAGAATTGCGCGTAGGCGTGATTGTGCCACGCCCTGGCGTGAATCAGGCCAGTGCGCCTCTGTTTGTGAAAAAAAATCACCCGCATAGGCGTGTAAGTTTGCGTGTAGGCGCAAGGCACGGGATAACAACTCATTTCAAGGGTTTTGTGCCATATTCTCTCATCTTCTTCCCATTATCTCCCCTCATTCTCTCAAAAACCACCATTGTTATACCTTATTCAACTCCCTAAACCCCATTTTTCTTCACAAATCTCTCCCAAACTCTACAAATTTCTCATACCCATCTATCATAATCTCATAATCCTTATAAAAAATCCAATTTTTCTCAACTTTCACTAGACCCAAAATTCCTCAAACCCTTTTCACGAAAATTCCTTCAAAATCCCAATTTCCATCATGTTGAAATCTCTCATGGGCAAAAGCAAAAGCAAGAAGGCGTCCTCTTCATCTCCAGATGCAGAAAATCAGTCTAAGAGGCCAAAAAGAGCAGCCTCTAAAGATTGTCCTGGTGGTTCTAGTGCCTCACATGACCAAGGGAGAAAATCTTCTGCTTCCACTGCTCCACTTGCTCAGTCTGAAATCAGGCCCTGGAGTGACAAATTCTTCACAAAGCAAAGGGCAGAGAGGTATGAACAAATTAAGTCTTTTGCTTTTAATCAGGAGAAGGGGTTTAGTTATGAGTTGTTGAAAAATGTGCCTGAGATTTATGATCAGTTAAGAACAAGGAGATGGGAGAAATTGAATGAGATTGTGATGAAAGAACAAGGTCCTAAGAATGCTACTTTGGTTAGGGAGTCCTTTGTTAATGCTGGTAAATATGTGGATAATGGGTCTGGTTTTAGAGTCTATATTAGGGGCAAGATAGTTGATTATTCTACTGCAGTGCTGAATGAATTTTTGGTGGCAATGGTGCCCGAAGAAAGGTGTGCCTTTAGGACTGAAAAGGATAGAGTTGCGGGTATGTTGGAACCGGAGAGGCGTGTGATTCGGGATTTTGTTGCTCTCCCCGATACCCCATGGTATAAAGCTTCCGCGGATTCGGTACCCACCAAGATTCAGTTGACTCGTTTCAAGCCGGTGGCTCATGCTTGGGCTGAATTTTTTGTGAGGAATATTTTCTCGGTTTCAAATTCCTCTGAGTACCAAATTGATAATGTTGTTGCGGTCAAGATTATTATGGAGGGTGGACCGTTTAATTTGGGGTTTTGGCTTTGTGCAAGTATACATGGAATAGCAACCAACACTAACCACTCTTTCACTTTGTGGCATTGCAACTTGATTAATGCTTTATGTCGTGCACAAGATGTGCCGGTATACCCCGAGGATGAAGCCATGTTCCCCATTCGGGCCTTAACTTGGAAGGCATTTCAAGGCTTTGGAAGGGTTGTGAGGGGTGCACCTAATCCAAGGGTGGAGAGGAATGAGGTTGAAGAAGAGTCAGAGGAGATGAATCAATTTGAGCAAGGAGTGCATCCGGAGCAACATCAACCAATGCCGGAGCCACCATTTCAACACTCCGAATATGAGTTGTCTCAACTTTTGACTCAATTGGACTTGAACAGGGCTGCTCGTCTCCCTTATCACTACTACAACACTCAATCTGCATTGTACACTCAAGTTATGTCCTACAAGCAACAGTTTCCACCACCTCCATTCTGCCCCTACTATCCCACTTGGGAGTCTTGGCAAGCACACTTAGCTGATGAAAGGGATGAACTTGCTCATCGCCAAGCCATCAATACTATTACATGGCGAGAGTAGTTTGAGGCTATAGAGAGAACAGATGCGAACTACACTCTATTACTGTTTTTTTATTATTTGCGCGTACAGTAACAAAATCTGAAATTATGAAAACAGTAATTAATTCATTAAAAACAGGGGACAAAATCTGGAAATGCTGGTGGCTTGCGCCCCGGCGCGAACCTTCTGCGCCCTGGCGCGAGCCTGCGTTCCAGATTCTGTCTCTGTCTAATTTTGCCTGCGCCCTGGCGCGAAAGTTCTGCGCCTCGGCGCGAGGACCTGCAGAACAACTCTAATAATGGTTAAACACAATTTTGAGTCCCCGGCAGCGGCGCCAATTTGATCACGGTCGTTTCGTGGTCAAATAATGTTTTAAGAAAAGTAGTACAAGGTAGTTAACCTTGGTCGTTTCCCAAAGACTCACAATCAGTTTAACTATATTAGAAACAATTCAAAACTGTAAATTATGGGGGTTTTGTTTGGTTTAAACAGAATATAAAGAAAAGTGTGATATTCGATCGATTTAAAACGATCAATTCGTTGGCTTTAGGTAACTCATTCTTGATTCTATCATATGGTTCACAAAGAATAAATTCATTATATGCTCATGTTCTGGTTGATTTATAAAACTGAAATAAACAAGCGTTAACAGTTTTATACGAATTCCATTCAATCAAGCGTCAAATGCGTTCAACTAATCGTAGGCAATAGTAAACAAGCGTACTAATGTCAGATTAATATCCTTACTGAATTTCGATCAACCCTTTTTGCTAAGCGCTCAAAGTTTATGTCAATTCCTATACAATATAATCTATACAAGCGATAAACTAGATTGAATAAATGGTGTCGAATCGAATTAGATTGATTAAGCATCATTATAATTCAATTTCATACATACTGAATTAAGAATACGAAATTGACATAACAGAACATGAATATAAAACAGAATTTGCTATTAAAAACAGACCTCAAGAATCTAAAACGAGTTCCTTGCACCAACGAATTGAAAGAAGAATTTAGTTCTCCATTCAAGTGGTGGCTGCTCTAGGGTTCATACAAATTTCGTGAATAGAGTGTCAAGAGAATGACCTAGGTCTGAATTTTGGGTTTTTATAAGCAAGCAAAACGGGCCACAAAACAATTGGGCCGAAAAAAAATATAGTTATGCTGGAAATTGGTAATTTTAAATCACGTCTGGGACATAAACGTAATTATTTGACTTATTTGCGCTCCAAATTGGCTTTCGACTTCAACATGAAAGTTGTAGCTCTTTCTCTTAGCTTTCCAACGCATTTTCCCGCGCCTCAATCCGATATTCGTAGCTCAAGTTATGGTCTGCACAATCAGGAGGTGTCAAATTACTGTTTATTACGAAAATAAATAGCAAAACATAAATAATAGCAAAACTAGACTCTAAACACAAAACATGATAAAAATACCAAATTAGCAGGAGAAGTCATAAAATTGCCATAGCACAGAGTGATTAAAAAGTGCATTAAAATGCACTGATCAAGAGCCAACAAGGAAGCCATGGGCTGGGCTATTTCCGATCTTAAAGGTATAAGTCCTACACTTTGCATGCATAAAATAAAGATGGAGGATGAGTACAAACCCGTTGTGCAACCACAACGGAGATTGAACCCCACAATGAAGGAAGTTGTCAAGAAGGAAGTCCTCAAGCTTCTAGAGGCCGGAATGATATACCCCATATCCGATAGTGAATGGGTGAGTCCGGTACATGTGGTCCCTAAGAAAGGTGGGATGACGGTTATCCGTAATGACAAGAATGAACTCATACCAACAAGGACGGTGACCGGGTGGAGGATGTGTATTGATTATAGGCGCCTCAACAAGGCCACAAGGAAGGATCACTATCCCTTGCCCTTCATGGATCAAATGTTAGAGAGGCTTGTGGGGCAAGAATGCTATTGTTTCTTAGATGGATACTCCAGGTACAATCAAATATCGGTGGATCCACAAGACCAAGAGAAGACCGCCATTACATGCCCTTTTGGCGTGTTCGCATACCGGAGGATGCCGTTTGGGCTATGCAATGCACTGGCAACATTCCAAAGATGCATGCAAGCAATCTTCTCCGACATGATGGAGGACACATTAGAGGTATTCATGGATGACTTTTCAGTTTTTGGTAAATCATTCGATTCTTGCTTGGACAATTTGAATGTCGTGCTCTAACGATGCATACACACTAACCAAATTCTAAATTGGGAAAAGTGTCATTTCATGGTAAAGGAGGGGATTGTGCTTGGTTACAAGGTCTCCTCCAAGGGCATTGAAGTTGACCAAGCTAAGATAGAGGTCATAAAGGACTTGCCTCCTCCCGTCAATGTGAAGGGAGTGAGAAGCTTTTTGGGACATGCCGGATTCTACCGGAGGTTCATAAAAGATTTTTCAAAAATTTCAAAACGTTTATGTGCTCTACTTGTCAAGGATAATGAGTTTAATTTTGATGATGCTTGTTTAAGTGCTTTTGAAATTTTAAAAGAGAAGTTGGTCTCTACTCTCGTCATAGTCGCTCCACAATGGGATCTTCCCTTTGAATTGATGTGTGATACGAGCGACTATGCCGTGGGAGCGGTTTTAGGCCAACATCAATCGAAATTTTTTCATGCCATATACTATGCGAGCAAGGTCTTAAATGAGAACCAAGTTAACTACACCACCACAGAAAAAGAGTTGCTCACAATAGTGTTTGCATTGGAAAAATTTCGGTCCTATCTAATTGGGTCCAAAGTTATTGTGTTCACAGATCATGCAGCTCTAAGACACCTTTTGACAAAGAATGAGTCTAAACCTCGTCTTTTGAGGTGGGTTCTTCTCCTTCAAGAATTTTACATTGAAATCAAGGATAAGAAATGAGTGGAAAATGTGGTGGCCGACCATCTTTCAAGGTTGGAAAATCCTTTGGTCACCACAAAAGAGAAAGTGATTAGTGAAGCATTTCCGGATGAACATTTGTTGGCTATCTCCACAAGACCTTGGTTTGCCGACTTGGCTAACTACAAGGTAAGTGGGGAACTTCCAGAGGATCTTACAAGCCACCAAAGGAAGAAGTTCCTCCATGACTCAAAGTTCTACTTTTGGGATGACCCTTTCCTCTTCAAAGAGGGTCAAGATGGCATAATAAGAAGGTGTGTGGACACCAAGGAGAGCCAAGACATCATGTGGCATTGTCATAACTCCCCTTGTGGAGGGCATCATAGTGGACCAAGGACCGCCACGAAAGTGTTACAATCGGGGTTCTTTTGGCCCACTTTATTCAAAGATTGTGTGGATTATGTGAAAAGTTGTGACGAGTGCCAGAGGACCGGCACAATCTCAAAGAGGGATGAGATGCCCTTGCAAGGTATGATAGAGGTGGAACCATTTGATTGTTGGTGGGTGGTCTTCATGGGACCTTTCCCATCTTCTAAGTCCAACCTCAACATTCTAGTTTGTGTTGACTATGTCACCAAATGGGTGGAGGCAATAGCAAGCCCTAAGAATAATGCACACACCGTGGTGAAGTTTTTGAAAAAGAATATTTTCACAAGGTTTGGTGTGCCAAGGGTGCTAATTAGTGACGGGGGTAAGCATTTTATAAATAAATATCTTGAAAATTTGTTCACCAAATACAATGTGAAGCATAAGGTTGCTACCCCTTACCACCCTCAAACAAGTGGCTTGGTAGAGGTTTCGAATAGGCAAATAAAGCAAATATTGGAAAAAACAGTGGCAAGTTCCCGCAAGGATTGGTCATTGAAATTAGATGATGCTTTATGGGCCTATAGGACAGCTTTCAAGACCCACTTGGGATTTTCACCATACCAACTTGTCTATGGAAAAGCATGTCACCTTCCGGTGGAGCTAGAACACAAAGCTTATTGGGCAACCAAGTTTCTTAACTTGGATGAAAGCTTAGCCGGTGGGGAACGATTGTTGAAGTTGAACGAGTTGGAAGAGTGGCGATGTCGAGCCTATGAAAATGTTGTCATATACAAAGCTAGAACTAAAGCATATCATGATAAAGCTTTGAAATCTAAGGAATTTCATCCGGGACAACAAGTACTCCTCTTCAACTCAAAATTGAAGTTGTTCCCGGGAAAGCTAAAGTCTAGATGGTCTGGACCATTTGTGATTAAGGAGGTCTCTCCGTATGGTTCGGTTGAAATTTTCAAACCGGGAGAAGAGGACCAAGATTTTAAGGTGAATGGTCAGAGATTAAAAGTGTACAAAGGAGGAGAGTTTCAGCGCCACAAGGTGGCTCTTATCTTCCGTGACCCTTGAGGTCATGGGACGTCAAGCATCAGGACGTTAAACAAGCGTATAATCCTAGGATTATGGACCGTCAAGCTATTGAAGTTAAACGAGCGCTTCTTGGGAGGCAACCCAAGCGTTTTATGCTAATATTTTCTGGTGGATTGTTTGTTATGTGTAGGAAAAGTAAAAGAATGGAGTTGGAGATTTCTGGAAGGCGCGAAAATCAACATTTGAAACATGCTCTGCGCCTAGGCGCAATGTTCCTGCGCATAGGCGTGATTGTCCCTTTTTAGTCACTGCCTTGATCGTGCATAGGCGCAGCGGTTTTGCGCATAGGCGCAATTGTAGGCCAAAAAAAGAAAAAAAGAATTGCGCGTAGGCGTGATTGTGCCACGCCCTGGCGTGAATCAGGCCAGTGCGCCTCTGTTTGTGAAAAAAAATCACCCGCATAAGCGTGTAAGTTTGCGTGTAGGCGCAAGGCACAGGATAACAACTCATTTCAAGGGTTTTGTGCCATATTCTCTCATCTTCTTCCCATTATCTCCCCTCATTCTCTCAAAAACCACCATTGTTATACCTTATTCAACTCCCTAAACCCCATTTTTCTTCACAAATCTCTCCCAAACTCTACAAATTTCTCATACCCATCTATCATAATCTCATAATCCTTATAAAAAATCCAATTTTTCTCAACTTTCACTAGACCCAAAATTCCTCAAACCCTTTTCACGAAAATTCCTTCAAAATCCCAATTTCCATCATGTTGAAATCTCTCATGGGCAAAAGCAAAAGCAAGAAGGCGTCCTCTTCATCTCCAGATGCAGAAAATCAGTCTAAGAGGCCAAAAAGAGCAGCCTCTAAAGATTGTCCTGGTGGTTCTAGTGCCTCACATGACCAAGCGAGAAAATCTTCTGCTTCCACTGCTCCACTTGCTCAGTCTGAAATCAGGCCCTGGAGTGACAAATTCTTCACAAAGCAAAGGGCAGAGAGGTATGAACAAATTAAGTCTTTTGCTTTTAATCAGGAGAAGGGGTTTAGTTATGAGTTGTTGAAAAATGTGCCTGAGATTTATGATCAGTTAAGAACAAGGAGATGGGAGAAATTGAATGAGATTGTGATGAAAGAACAAGGTCCTAAGAATGCTACTTTGGTTAGGGAGTCCTTTGTTAATGCTGGTAAATATGTGGATAATGGGTCTGGTTTTAGAGTCTATATTAGGGGCAAGATAGTTGATTATTCTACTGCAGTGCTGAATGAATTTTTGGTGGCAATGGTGCCCGAAGAAAGGTGTGCCTTTAGGACTGAAAAGGATAGAGTTGCGGGTATGTTGGAACCGGAGAGGCGTGTGATTCGGGATTTTGTTGCTCTCCCCGATACCCCATGGTATAAAGCTTCCGCGGATTCGGTACCCACCAAGATTCAGTTGACTCGTTTCAAGCCGGTGGCTCATGCTTGGGCTGAATTTTTTGTGAGGAATATTTTCTCGGTTTCAAATTCCTCTGAGTACCAAATTGATAATGTTGTTGCGGTCAAGATTATTATGGAGGGTGGACCGTTTAATTTGGGGTTTTGGCTTTGTGCAAGTATACATGGAATAGCAACCAACACTAACCACTCTTTCACTTTGTGGCATTGCAACTTGATTAATGCTTTATGTCGTGCACAAGATGTGCCGGTATACCCCGAGGATGAAGCCATGTTCCCCATTCGGGCCTTAACTTGGAAGGCATTTCAAGGCTTTGGAAGGGTTGTGAGGGGTGCACCTAATCCAAGGGTGGAGAGGAATGAGGTTGAAGAAGAGTCAGAGGAGATGAATCAATTTGAGCAAGGAGTGCATCCGGAGCAACATCAACCAATGCCGGAGCCACCATTTCAACACTCCGAATATGAGTTGTCTCAACTTTTGACTCAATTGGACTTGAACAGGGCTGCTCGTCTCCCTTATCACTACTACAACACTCAATCTGCATTGTACACTCAAGTTATGTCCTACAAGCAACAGTTTCCACCACCTCCATTCTGCCCCTACTATCCCACTTGGGAGTCTTGGCAAGCACACTTAGCTGATGAAAGGGATGAACTTGCTCATCGCCAAGCCATCAATACTATTACATGGCGAGAGTAGTTTGAGGCTATAGAGAGACAAATGAGAGCCTCGGAGAATGCACCTACTTCTAGCATGCAGCCGAATTTCTCGATTGATGATTTTGACTTGAATGATGCAACTTTTGATGCTGCTTTTGGTGGTGACAATTTCCTACCTCACAACCGCCAAGACAATCCATGATGTGTGGTGCTTGCATAGGCCTCTCTCTCTCTCTCTCTCTCTCTCTCTCTCTCTCTCTCTCTCTCTCTCTCTCTCTCTCTCTCTCTCTCTCTCTCTCTCTCTCTCTCTCTCTCTCTCTCTCTCTCTCTCTCTCTCTCTCTCTCTCTCTCTCTCTCTCTCTCTCCCTTCTTACTATCTTCCCTTCGTTGCTATCTTTGCACCTAGTACTTGTTATGTTTCCGTACCTTAGTGAATTTGTAATAATTTGCCTTGAAGATGTCTGGATTACTATACTCTAAATTTGAATTTCTCCTTGTATGGCATGGAATTTTATTTACATTATGATATGTGCCGATGTTTTTGTATTTTCTTTAGTGAACTTGAGTATCAATTGCCTGATTCTGTCCTCGTAGTTATGTGTGATTCTTGCAGTGCAATGAATTGTTGCATTCATGTGATCGAGAGACAAAGGATGGACAATCACGGTTTTGACCGCTCAATGAATCTTACCCAACCGTGAGGTATTGAGCCATACACTCCTTTATTGTACATGTGTGTCCACGACCTTTTTTTCTCTCTTGACTTTGCGTGCGTCCTTTTATTTGAACTTATGCGATGATTACACACGAGGCAACATTTATTGGTACCTTGAGCCTTTTTCTAGCCACCATGGATTTTATTGTACATCCCTTGCAAACCCCTTTTGAGCTTAATATTTTTTTTTTGTAATGATTACCCTATGTATTGTCATTGATGCTATACAAAAAAAAAAAAAAAAAGTTTTTCTTGGAGTGATTACAATCTTTATGATTTGAGTCCAATGCTCATCATAAGTTTGGGGTTGCCTTTGGAATATGGCAAAATTTTAAGTTTGGGGTGTATACTAGAGAACCATATTATGCAAATTGGTGTTGAAAAGTTTTAATTCAATATGAAAGTATGTGATGAAAAAATCAAGCTTTGAAAAAAAAATAGAAGATCATGATAAAAAAAAAAAAAAAAATGAGAAACAAAAAACAGTTGAAAATTTTGGCCTTTTTCATCCAAAAATAAATGAAAAATAGTGTGAGGACATGTGACGTCCAAGAAAATATTTTGATTTTGAAAAACAAAAGAAAAGATGAATGGTTCTCTAGTGGTGTTGTAAATGGGGATGAGTTTTTCCTTATCTTGTTTTATATTGTAACCCACTCCAAGTTTTTAACTACTTTTCCAAAAACATCCACCCCTAACCATAGCCAAGTTACAACCTTAAAAAGTCCTCAAAAGTGTGTGATTATTGTATGTTGTTCGATTTTAAGGATTCTCTCAAATTTATGGAGAGTGGTTTGGTTGTGTTGATGAGTGATTGACCCATAAACAGGAGTGACGTGAGAAGTGTGATTTGATCATTGAGCTTGGTTAAAATTGTGATTGTTCTTGAGTTTGTTTTGATTGAATTGATGTGATGAGAAGTTGCTTGCGAGTTGACCATTGAAACAACCAGGTAAGTCTCATGCATGTATGATTCGAGTTTTTTAAGGAAGGTACCAAAATATTTGCATAGGGCAGGAGGTAAACAAGATTCCTTGAGGACAAGGAAAGATTTAAGTTTGGGGTTGTGATGACTTATGGTCATTACATAGTATTTTAGGCAAATTCAGGCCGAATCTAGGGGTTATTGTTAAAGTTTTAAGTCAAAATAAAGGAGGAAAGTACATGATTCAAGAGATGATTTGTGGGTGAAGAAAGAAAGTTGTTTTCACTTGAAGCTCGCGCGTAGGCGCAATAATGCTGCGCGTAGGCGCCATCTGAGCCAGTAGCTGAAGAACTGAATTTTGTTGCCCTGCGCCTAGGCGCAATACCTTTGCGCGTAGGCGCGAACTTTGGAGTTTTGGTTCTGTTTTTCTCCCTTTTTGCCTGCGCGTAGGCGCAGCAGGCATGCTCTATATAAGGAAAAGTCAAATTTTGGATCCAGGTTCGGCAGTTGTGGACGAAAATTGAAGATAGAAGCTCAGTGGTCCAGGATTCAAGAAAGATTCAAGAGTGGAGACTCTCTCACACCTTGATCATGAACTCTTTGATTCTTCTCCATGTAATCTTTGTCTTTAATATGAATTTCTAGATATTTGGATTAGATTAATAGGGAATTATCATGTGATTAGTTTGATCTATGTGAATTAAATTAGTATGTATGAATCACGATTCAGTTTCAATCAAGTATCCTTTATGCTTAATGCTTCACATAATTAGGCCAATTGTGTGATTGATCGAATGGATTTGTTTTATCATGAGAATGAAAATGGATCTTGGAACTAGGGATAATTGAACAATTGCTTGTCATTTTAGAGATATTAGATTAGTAATTGGGATTATTGAATTACGTGTGCAAAACCCCATTCAATCACAACTCATCTAAGAGATTAGAGAGTTGTGATGGATTGAGAGGATCATATTACCAAGAGATTGGATATGATCATTTTTTATTAATTCATCTTGAAACTAGTTGTGTCATTCATTAATACGAAATTTGATTCACCAACTAATTACATTGATATGAACCGACGAAATCCAATCGTTTCACAAACTGTTTTCTAAAGTCTTTTTAGCAAAGTTTAATACACCAAAATCTCCCCCCAATATATGTTACAAATATGAAGTTGAGTATTAATTGTCTAGCTTAGTTGATTACCACAATCCTCGTGGTTCAATATCCTTTCATACTATAACTTGAGAATTCGTGCACTTGCGATTTATCCCATCATAAAACCTCACTCAATCACAACTCATCTAAGACATTAGAGAGTTTGTGATAGAGTGAGAGAATCATATTACCAAGACATTGGGTATGATCACTTTTGGTTAATTCATCTTGAAGCTAGTTGTGTAATTCATGAGTATAAAATTTGATTCACCGAACAAATTACATTGAGATGAACCGAAGAAATTCAATCGCCCTCCAACTGTTCGATAAAATTCCTAAACACCGTTTCATGAACAAAACCCCCCAATATACTTTTAATTTTACATTTAAACAATAGTCCTATTAGTTTTGCTTGATTTACCACAATCCTTGTGGATCGATACTCTTTTATATTACTTGTCGATATTTGTATACTTGCAAATTATCCATCAGTGATCAGTTCTTCAACCTTCTTCGTTTCCATCTGAACGTTGTTCTTATTCGTGTCGGAATGCGAATTTTCAGAACCGATGAAACAACTGATTTCACCGATCTTGATGGAATTTCCTTCGATTGAAGAATTGTCTGTATTGATCGGAACAATAACAGATGGAAAATTTCCAAAACTGGAATTGCAGTGATGATTTACTGAAATTGATTCAAGAACAGAGGTAGATAATGATGAAATCTCCCCCTCAACCTCTGGAATTGAAGCATTCAAAGGTTGAATTGAAGGTTGTTGAAGTGAAATTCGGAGTGGAGGAAGAGGCATAAATTTCTGCTCAATCTTGGATAGCTTCCATAGTTGTCTAAGAATTGAAGAAACCATGATAAAGGATGGTGGATCGAAAATCACATTAAAAATTTCTTTGTGACAAGAGGATTCCGGTACTGGTATGGTGGATAAATGTGGCGGCTGAGTCGCCGGAAAAGTTTGTTGAGAGGCAAAACCGAAGTGGTTATGGCAGCGGAAGGGATCAGTGCAGGTGGATGATACCATGTTAAGATTTCCATAGTTTGGAGAAAATGAAGAGAAACTTAAAAGTCTTCAAGGTAATAGAAATCAAAAGAATTCATATTGATCAAAAGATAATGAAATGTATACAATTGGTGCCCTTATATAGAGCTCTTAGAGGTTTGACTAACTAAGTTCCTAATAACAAACTAACAACCTCTAACTAACAAAATTAAACTCTAGTTAATCATCATTATTCTTAACATTTTGCTTGAATTTTATCTTCAGGTTGACTAAAAGTAATAAAAACTAACCTGAAAACTACCTAAAAACATCGTATATTTGTGTGTGTAATCAATATTATTTCTCTAGTTTCTGGGATAAGGGGAACTTTGATAATCCAGAGTTTGTCTGCGAAGTAAATAATGTCTAACCCAACATTGTTTTCACCGGAAATCAAACTTGAATTATTTCAAACAATTCATTTTTAGGAGTTTATTAGCAATTTGAATTTAATGTCTTGCGTTATTTCTTATCACAATATTGTTGGAACGAACTTCACATTGGTGTCTGAATTGAAAATAAAATTTCTTAAGTCCCACTTGCGGGTACTAGAGCATACTAGTGTGTGTAACATACTAGTGTGTAAATTGAAAAATTAAATAAATTAATTCCTACTTTGGTGAGATAGGATACTTTTATCTATTTATTTATTTAGTTTATTGTGATTTATTTTTTCATCAATTTGTATCTGTCAATTTATGGAAGAATAACTCTATGTGATGGCTACACTAAGTACAGTTGGCTATGGTCTATTCACGTAAGAAGAGACCTCAAAAAAAAGGGTACAAAACGTAGTCTCCATATATATACTACATAAGATACCATATACACTTAATATACTATTGCTAATGTTTGAAAGAAAAAGGTGCAAGAATGGATTTAGATTGTTAACGGGAAGTTTATGACTTTCATTGCAATTAAACATGTTAAGAGGCTTGATGTTATCCTCATTTGATTGGAAATACACAATGGTTAACGTTGTCAAAAGAACCTGCTAACGGCCATTAAGTTTTTGATTTTCCACTGATATGTGATTGTTTAATCTCTTTCATTACTTGAATTTGATTGCAGGCTTATTGTTTTAGCTAAATCTTTTGAAACGAATAATTTTTTGCTCGGTGCATTGTTGTTGCTGAAGTAGCAAAGTTTTTCACAAGAAATGGGGGGTTTGAATTGTGAGCCTTTAAAATATTCCCTATAAAAATTATCAATCACAATGTATTTGAAGAAAATGATTAGATTGTTAGTTAAACCAAATAACCAAAAGTGTTGCAGTCTGGAGATCGATCTCCCAATCACTCTCTGACAGTATATATATAACTATTAAATTGTGATGTGTGTGATTAGTGATTGCACAAATTAAATCAGAGTAAGGGAAGAGAATGCACACAATAATTTATCCTGGTTCACCCAAAATGCTTGGGCTAGTCTAGTCCCCACACTCCTTGTGAGATTGTCCACTAGGAGATGCTAATGATCTCAAATTACACTTCCTTTGATCTAGATCCAAGATCAAATAATCTTCTAAGCCCTACAAGCTTAATCTACCTCAGTCACACTGACTATGAAAGTGTCACTCAATTAGTAGTTACGTACTAACTTGAGCCAATGGTTACAATGATGAAGGATTTTGGAATCAAAGCCTATTCACTCAATACACTTATGAGAAGCTTTGAAAATGGATGGATAAACTCTCAAAACACTCACTGGATATTCTGATCCTAGATATATATGTATTACAGATCTGAGTGAGAGAGAAAAGAAGAGCTCGTGATAAAGACTTGTATAGCAAAAACAAGTGTTGAAGTTGTAGTGGAGACTCTCTTTCTTCAAAGTTGCCAAAGACCTCTATATATAGATGAGTGATGATCAGGGAGTCTTGCCCACGAAGTATATCCGTTGGAGGCTTGAAAATAATGGCTAGTTGCTCTGCAAATTGACAGCTCATGTAATTTGAAGAAAACAGATCAGTCTGAGATTGATCTCCAAAGTTTCTTCTTCTGAATTTTAAGAGAGGAGCGTATGACTAGCTGTTGTTGAGCTGTAATGTTGTTGTACGTTGCTTAACAAACAAGTATAGCCGTTGTGCAGCTTTTGGATAACCTTTGAACAGCTGTAACAAGTTGGTGTCACTCCAAGTGATGATTTTCTCTTTCCAACATTGGTCTGAGATCGATCTCCCAATTCTGGCGTGAATGACATTCTTCTTTTTGGAGCAAAGAAGCTAGAGCACGAAAAGTCCAGCTGTTATGGATAAAAACAGCAGCTGGATGTTGTACTTGATGTTCCATAGTGTCCTTGTTGCAAGTACAATTGTCATATAGAAAGAGAAACTTCATTGGAGAATGTTCCTACTTTATTCTTTAAAGTACAAGTCAATTCTCCAAGACCAGGTTGTGCCGTCTAATTCTCCATGGTCCATATAAGATCAGTTCCATTAATTGAGTATAAAAATATCCTTGTGTCACATGCTCAATCTTCACATGGTTAAATCATAGAACTTGATAAAAGAAGTAAGTTCTCTATTCATGAGAGAAACCTTTGCCTTAAATGATCTCTTGTATGTGTAGATAATTCGTGAGAGAGGCCCAAGAGAAAAGTGATCATTTGTCTTGTACATAGTTGACTTATCCATAAGTCCTTTTGCATTGATTGTGTGAAAATGATGTTTGCGCAGGTCTCAGAGATCAATCAGAGACCGTTCTCCAAGCTTTTGTTTTTATCACAATAAAAACATGATATTTGATCTAAATAGCTCAATTGTTCCTAGCTTAATAAAAACACTCAAGAGCACTTGTTAGATACCAAAAAGATTAGAATTACACTAAAAAATAATTAAGAGGTTTGTTATCTTTAAAACATCAATTAGGGATTTTGCCTCTACAGTTGCATCACCGAGACATATCATTTTCTATTTGTTATTAAAATTGTTTCATGAAATTTTTGAAAGCATGTATTAGGCACATAAACTAGGTCCTTTATTTGGTCATGCTAATCGGAAAGATTTTCATTATTTTTTTTATTTTGAATGAATTGTTTAGAAAAGAACGAGTCTTTATTTTGTTAACCACACGACTGTTGTTAATTTACAGTACTAAGCATAGACCTTTTTATACTAGTACTTGTATTAGTATTAATTTGGTTAAGAGTGATCATAGTATCACTAGTTCCTTCAATTTAAGTATGATTTAGTACCATAATCCCTTTGATTTAAAATTGGTCTTAATACCATATTATAATGACCTCAGTGTCATTATATTGATTGATATTGTAGTATCAATACGAGTGGTATCGTAGTACCACTGATGGTCTCGTAGTACCGTTGACTTATAGATTGATATAGTAGTATCAATATATGGGTGGTATCGTAGTACCGCTAAGTCATATATTGATATCGTAGTATCAATTCGAATGGTATCGTAGTACCATTCAAGAAGGTGTATTCTTTGACCGGTTACCACCGTGCAGTAGCAAATCGGTATACAGTTGTAACTGGACTGTTTTATCCTGGGGACCGTGGTTGATAGTCTGCTTGCACAATTTCGGGCAGTGCCGCGAAACGTCTTAAAAAGAGCGACCTAATCCGTGACTCAACCCAGTAAATTGTTCGGTGGCTGAAAATTATTTTTAATGATTATTTTTTTTAACTCCGATAACAACAAATATGCATTTGTCTTTGTTTTAATTTTAATGTGATTTTGTTCATTAGCTCGGGTGGATACTCATAAAGTAAAATATATGCTTATCATCTAGTTGTTCCAAATGTCAGCCCTCAAATGATGCATATTGTTGCCTTGCCTTTGTAGTTATATATATCTTTGTGTGTACACTTAGAATAAGTTACGGTTTGGCTAAAATTGTTACTCGTCCTGTAATAACTATGACCAATCTATAAAATTGTATTGTCATACAATAATCAATCTTTGTAATTTTTTTTCTGCTGAATTTTTTCAAGAATTTTGGTTTTCAACTAACATCTTCAAAATTCATAGAAAATTTTCTTTTAATAATTTCTGCCGGAAATGAGAATATACCCGCAGCAAATTTTTCTACAAATATATTGATTAATTATCGAGAGATATGGGTAGTTTTTTAATCAAATCAAAACATGGTCAATTAATATTGTATATTAGTTCTGGTCGGCACATCAAAAACAGAAAAAAGTCAATAAAAACTTTAGTTCATGTCGGATCATTTTGTCATTAGGCAAAGTAGGCATAAATCAACTTTACAAATCACTCTATGTAGTAGGAGTAGTAAATTTTACGGGTTAAATGGTAGTTCAACAGATGAATTTTCTCTCGAACGGGACTTAAGACAAGGGGGTCCGTTATCTCCTTTTCTTTTCCTATTAGCTGCACAGGGTTTGAACGTATTAATAGAGGCCATGGTAGAGCGCAATCTTTTTACAGGGTATAGTGTCGGTGAGAGTGATCCGATCTCGGTCTTGCATCTTCAGTTTGCTGACGATACGCTTTTGGTGGGGTTTAGGTGTTGGGCGAATGTTTGTGCTCTGACGGTTGTTCTTGTGATGTTTGAGACCATGTCGGGTCTAAAGGTCAACTTCAATAAAAGTATGTTGGTTGGGGTTGTAACAGCCCCCGGGCCCCATCTTGGCGATCCCGGAGCTTTACCTCACGACCTTCTCCACCCCCCTCTCTAGTGGAGTTTTTGCCTTCCGTGGTAATCGAACCATCTACCGTGGGGATAAAGTACATGTTCCATCCATTCCCACTACCAATTGCGCTACTAGCACAATTGGTAGTGGGAATGGATTGAACACGTATTTGAACCCCAGGGTACGTGGTTCGATTCCCACGGAAGGCAAAAACTCCACTAGAGAGGGGGTGGAGAAGATCGTGAGGTGGCAGCTCCGGGATCGCCATGATGGGGCCCGGGGGCTGTTACAAAAAAGGCGCCTTTTTTTGTAACAGCCCCCGGGCCCCATCTTGGCTCAATTGGTAGTGGGAATGGATGGAACATGTACTTTATCCCCAGGGTACATGGTTCGATTCCCACGGAAGGCAAAAACTCCACTAGAGAGGGGGGTGGAGAAGGTCGTGAGGTAAAGCTCCGGGATCGCCAAGATGGGGCCCGGGGGCTGTTACAGGGGTCAATATCCCCGGTTCTTGGTTGGGTGAGGCTGCGTCTATTCTGCGTTGTAAAGTGGGAAAAATTCCTTTCCTTTATCTGGGTCTTCCTATTGGGAGTGATCCGAGGCGTCTGAGTTTCTGGGAACCAGTGCTGGCTCGTTTAACGAATATATTATCTAGATGGAAGAGTCGTTTCCTTTCTTTTGGTGGTCGTCTGATTCTGATCAAGTCTGTCTTGACCTCTCTGTCTATCTATGCTCTTTCCTTCTTCAAAGCTCCCTTGGGTACTATCTCTTCTATTGAATCTCTTTTGATTAACTTTTTTTGGGGTGGGAGTGAGGATCATAGGAAAATTTCTTGGATTAGTTGGAAAAACATTTGTTTACGTAAGGAGTATGGAGGCTTGGGGGTTAGCCAGTTGCGGGAATTTAACTTGGCTCTTTTAGGAAAATGGTGTTGGAGGATGCTAGTGGATAGAGAGGGCTTATGGTTTAGAGTTTTGGCAGCGCGTTATGGGGTGGAGAGAGGGAGGTTGAAGGCTGGAGGGCGAAGAGGGTCCTCGTGGTGGAGGGAGATAGCTAGGCATGGCAATAAAACTCATATCCACGGGTACCCATCCGCCCCGGCCCGATTTTGACGGGGAAAACCCGAGTTGACTGGGTTTGGGTTTTCCCCGATTTCAAAAGATGGGGATGGGGCGGGTAATGGGAACATTAATACCCACCCCGAACTCGTCCCCGAACCCGCCCCGCTTATATCTAATGTACATTTTACCTTCCTTAAATTATAAACCCTTAGACAAAGTCTTGAATTATATTCATATGTTTATTTTTATTTTTAAGTTGAATATTAAACAAGTAGTTTTTTTATTTATATTTTTTGTTTAAAAAATTATATTGTCGAAATAAAATAGTTTTTGACTTTTACCCCATTTTTTTTAATAAAAAGTACCAAAACTCAACCTAAGTTCATATGAAAGTGAGGCGGAATGGGGATACCCGAAACCCACGGGGATACCCAAACCCCATTGGGTATGGATTTTGGGTTTTACATTTTATCCCCGTTGAGAATTGGGACGGGTTTAGGGATACCCGAACTTTATGGGTTTGGGTTTGGGGAAGGCAAAACTCGTCCCCGCCCCGCCCCATTGCCATGCCTAGAGATAACAAGCATTAGAGATAATGGTGGAGGGGTAGGGGTGAGTGGTTTGGGGAGCAAATTTCGAAGAAGGTGGGGGATGGTTCGGGCACTTTTTCTGGACTGATCCCTGGGTGGATGGGACTCCTTTGTGTGAGCAGTTTGGGCGCCTGTTCGACTTGGCTGAGACCAATTCGTGTTTGGTGGTTGAGATGGCTTCATTAGGGTGGGGGGCTAGCGGTGAGGCGTGGGTGTGGCGGAGGCAATTGTGGGTGTGGGAGGAGGAGATGTTGGGGGAGTGTCAGTCCTTACTTCTTGATGTATCCTTGCAGACACTTTCTTCAGATAAATGGTAGTGGCAGCCCGACCCCGTTGAAGGTTACTCTGTCTCCGGTGCTTTATCAGCTCTTGACGTCTCAAGATCCAGTTACTTTGGATGATGTGAAGGGTCTTATTTGGCACAGTCAGGTTCCGTTGAAGGTGTCCATTTTTGCATGGCGACTCTTGCGTGACAGGTTACCCACAAAAGCAAACCTGATAACTCGCTGCATATTATCTTCGGAGTTTCACCATTGTGTGTCTGGTTGCGGAGCAATCGAATCGGCTCACCACTTATTCCTCTCATGTAGCACTTTCAGTTCTCTTTGGTCACATGCCCGTTCCTGGATCGGATCTTCTTTGATGGATTCTCATACTATATCTTATCACTTTGTCCAATTTATCTCTTCAGCAGGTGGTTCCCGAGTGCGCCGCTCTTTTATGCAGCTCATTTGGCTTGTTTGTGCTTGGGTTATTTCGAAAGAGCGGAACCATATATTAAGGCTTACCAAACTCATTGCATCACATGTTGGACAAGATCAAGACATTTTCCTATCAGTGGTTGAAGGCGAGGAGTAATACTTTAGCTTTAAACTACCATAGTTGGTGGTCTAGTTCATTGCTTTGTTTGGGCCTTGTATAACTTTTCCATTTTTTTGGTTCTCTGACTCTTGTGTACGCTTTCCATAATCTATCTCGGCACACCTTGTGCTAAGGAGATTTTGGTTGTGTTTATTTATATATATATATATATATATATATATATATATATGTCCCATTTTGGCTTGTTCAAAAAAAAATTTACGCGTTAATACTTTGTGAAATTAAGTATCCCTAAAAGGCTACTGTCAACATTCAAACAAACCGTCCCTTCAAGCCATGTCTCAATATAAGTAGTTAGTCAATTTTTCAACCACTAATTAATCATATATATGATTTCGTAACCGGTTTTTGATAATACTAATAAGACAGAAAATTCTTTTAGTGATTGCCGTTGTCATGGATAATATTAAAGGTAACTCTAAAAACAAATATCCTAATGAGTAAAGAATATCCTTTCTTGTCTCCACTAACTTTATTCACAAATCACCCGTCCTTCCTAATACAAGATACAATTTTAAAATCAAATACATTACGACTGAAATTGTTCTATAGCATTACTTAGAGGGTAGGATTGATTAAAATATTAATTAATCTTGTCTTAAAAATTAAAAGTGTTGTCCATTTCAGAACAATTTTATTTTACTAATGAGTCAGTCATAGAGGGACATTGATAAATGTCTCACATCAGAGAGGAACACTTCCATAGACACAAATACAAACTATTCAAATTTAGGCATTAATACTTAAATAAAATTTAACAATAAAAGAATTAATTGATTTGATATATTGATGTGAAAAAATTATTTATGATTTAATTTTTATATTTGATATGTGTGTGCCTGTATGTAAAAGATTTGGGTTTTTTTTTTTGGAGAAGCAAATTTTTTATTAAAAAGGTGAAATGTGCACAAGAAGTGCCATTTCACTAAATCTATACAATCTGTCACCATGTCCTTCATAATGCAAAGACCACAAAACTGCCATAATGGTCAAGAAATTACAAACCAAAGAACACACATCAGGGAGGGAAATAAACACAGACCCATCCTGGCATAATGCCGAGACACAGTTACAAAAACAACTACGACTGCTATAATCATGGCAACACTATTACACTTCGGGAACTCGCATCATGTCACTTCACAGGGCTCAGGGAATGAAATGAACATTCCGACCCGAGGCAGGTGGACAAAGACATTATGAATTCAACCAAAGAATAAAAGATTTGGGGTTGTGTTGTGTCCGTAGTAGAATTTCTACACATCAGATGTGATATGGTCTAAATATGAGTAGGGATGTCAACGGAGCAGGTAATGTGCGGAGGAATCTTCTCCGTTCCTCGCCCCGAAGTGCCTGCCGGGAGTTTTTGCCTCCATTCGCGTTTCCAGGGAGAATATTTGTCCCCACAGATCCTCACGGTACCCGTGGAGATCCACATATATCGAATATTAACAAATTTTTTATATTTTTCAGTTAAAATTTTGCATCTTTCTTTTCTAAAAAACAAAAAAGAAAACACATAATGCATTCATAACCAAAAAAGATTGCAATATTACAAAAAAAATTTTTGCAAAAACATTTGACTACTAATAATCATACAAAACTTAATAGCCAAAATATTTCATAATGTATAGCAAAGTATGCATAATCATACAATAATGAGTTACTTTTTTATTTTATTATTAATAATGATAATATCGTTAAGTTTAGTAAAAAAAATATAGTTAAGTATATATGGACAGATTCGGGGAATCCGCGGGGACGGATGCTTCGTCCTCGATCCCCGCTCCAAAGTGTCTGCGGGAGAGTTTTTGTCTCCATCCCCGTCCCTACTGAAAAAAATCCCTGTTTTTGGAGTTCCGAACAGGGCAATCCCCACTGAGAACCACTCCGACGGATGCAAATTGACATCCCTAAATATGAGTTTTAAATAGAGACAATTTTTACTTTACAAATCGATTTTGTAAAAATAAATTCAATTCAGTATAAAACTATAACATGAGATCAGAGTTTATTCCAAGATACGTCTAACCACTTGCTATATCATATTTCTACTATCGAGTCGAGTCACCTACCATTTAAGCCCACTTAATAAATCCAATAGTACTAAGTGTAAGTAGTATATTAAAAGTTTCACATTGAATATAAAATGACCTGCATTTAATAAATTGAAGTGCGTCCGGTATACTCCCTCCGTTTTTATAAGTGTCCATTTAGAATAGTAATAAAAAATTAAGAAAGTGTATTTTTGCATTTTATCTTCCTATTATACCCTAATTTTAATTACCAATAAATTTCTATTTTTTTGCACACACTTTCTCTTTCTAATAAAGTTAATATATTATGTACACAAAAAAACAAAATATATTTAATATGTTATGTACCAAAATAAATAGTTTAAAAAAACTTTAGTTTTTCAAATATATAACATTAATTATTTTTATTGAAAAAGATAAGAGTAATTGGAAAATATTACAATTGACAAATTGTATCCTTAAAACACTAAATAAACAGTTAATTAGAAAGGCTAAATCTGACGAAACTAGACAGACAATTAAAAAAAAAACTGAGGGAGTAAAATTCTAATAGATAGAACTGAGGGAGAGAATGTTAATTTATTAAATTATATTTTATCTTCCATGAAACACTAAACAACTTTGATTGCCGGACCTGTCAAAGAAAATAATAATTTGATTGCCGGAAGTGTCAGTCCAAACTTCGAAGTACAAGTTGATCATATATAAATAGACATATTGAGCTCATTATGAAACAACAAATTAACTCACTAATCTTTTTCCTACATTACATGTTTGATATTTCTCTCGTTTTTACTCCATTCAAATATAAAAAATGGATTTGATACGAAGTCCCACACTACTTTCCTACCTATATTTCACATTTTCTCTATTTCTCTTTGTCAAATTTCTAATCCCAATCAAAAAAACAAATCAAAAAAATTACTCCAAACTTCCACCAGGTCCTTCACCACTTCCCATAATAGGAAACCTTCTAAAACTAGGTAACAAACCACATCATTCCTTAGCTAACCTTTCCAACATTCATGGCCCAATTATGACACTAAAATTTGGCCAAATAACAACCATAGTAGTTTCTTCATCAGACATAGCAAAAGAAATTCTCCAAACACATGACAACTTACTCTCAAACCGAACAGTCCCGGACGCACTATCCGCTCTCAACCACGACCAATATAGTTTATCTTTTATGCGCGTTTCGCCTCGTTGGCGTGACCTTAGAAAAATTTGCAATAACCAATTGTTTTCGAGTAAAAGTCTCGATTCGAGTCAAGCACTTAGGCGTAGGAAATTACAAGATCTTCTTGATGACATTGAAAAGTGCAGTGAAAATGCGGAAGCTGTGGATATTGGAAGAGTTGCTTTTAAGACGACGGTTAATTTGTTGTCGAATACTTTTTTCTCGGCAGATTTTGTGAATTCGGCCGAGGAGGCTGGAGAGTATAAGAAGATTGTTGTGAGTATATTGAAGGAAGTTGGAACGCCAAATTTGTCGGATTTTTTTCCTATGTTGAAGGTTTTTGATTTGCAGGGTATTAGAAGGCGTTCAGTTGTTTCTGTTAATAAGGTTTTGAGTATTTTTAGGAGATTCATTGGAGAAAGGTTGAAGATGAGGGAAGGTACTGGTTCTATTGGAAATGATGATATGCTTGATGCTTTGCTTAATATTTCTTTGGATGATGGGAAGATTGAGATGGATAAAGATGAGATTGAACATTTGTTGCTGGTATGTTTTCTCTGATACCTTCTTAATATATTGAATTTAATTTATATTTACATTGTTAATCTATCTGATCATCATGTTACTGAAATTTTTGACTTTAACTTAACTATAACTACTTTTAAAGTCATACATATGAATGGACATAATTTGTCGATGTAATAGCCCCGGCTCCATTTTGGCGATCCCGGCGCTTTACCTCACGGCCTTCTCCACCCCTCTCTAGTGAACTTTTTGCCTTTCGTGGAAATCGAAGCATCTACTATGGGGTTCAAGTACACGTTCATTCAATTCCCACTACCAACTGAGCTAGTATAATCGACAATGTAAAATATTTTACAATGACCGTTAATGAAAATTTATCTGTACTATATTTAATGGTAGTCCATATTTGCCGTGGACTAGTACTTAAAAATTGTTTAGGGCAAATTACACTGACCTCCCCTCAGGTCATCTTAAATAACACAAACATCCCCTCTAATTTTGAACTAAACACAAACCTCCCTTATTTTCTTATTAAATTAGCAAACACCTCCCCCTAAACTTTAACCCCGTTAAACTCTGTTAAGTCCTTCACTTTTTCAGTTTTGTGTTTGTTGAGCTTTTAATCCCTTCCGTTTTACTCAAACTACTAGGAACTTCTTCCCTTCATTGTTGAGATTTTTTCTTAACAATTTCACTGTATGATTTTTCCAAACACAAGCTCCTTCACTATTCCTTGGTCAAAGTGGTTTAATTTTGAAACTTTAATGCAATAAAATTGATATATCCAAATTTGATATCAACCTACCAAACCTCTTTCATTCCTCCATATTTTCGTTTACTCTCTTCTGCAGTTGTCAGTGTTAGATATATATCATCTACCCTTAACACTCTTTTGTAATCTTTTGTCATATAAATCGGAATCCACAATACCAAATTGACAATGACAAGTATGTTCATAATATCATATAACTGTAAATTATAATACCCAAAAAGCATGTGGATCAAAAGAGACGCGTCTAAAATTAAACCTGCAAACAATGAGAATGAAAAATTACATTTTTGCTTCAGATTTTGTGTTTTGTTTCCATGGTGGAAGAAACTTTTGGGGCGCTGATTTCTCTGAGGAATGAAAAAGTAGTTTATTTCAAAACAAGGCAACACTGGAGTAGTTAATTTTTAGAAGATAAAAGAAAATTGACGGAACTGTTACGGTTACAAACAGCAGGGGAGGTTAGTGGTGAGTGAATAAATAGAGGGGATGTGAGTTATGATTGCATATAACTCAAGGGAGGTGAGTGTATTTTCCCCAATTGTTTAATAACAGGTGTGTATGTCTTTTAGAAGCAGTAAGTTTGTACTTATTTTTATACTTAAAATTGAGGCGATGACTTGATTGATGTCGGTTTGAAAAAATATATATAAACTAAATTTTGAAGCCCCATAACTAGTCAATCTTGTTTTCTCAAAATTAATAAAGATTAGGTCACTGATTTACAACAAGTACATGTACAAACCTAAACTTCTATTTCTGAGAGCTGGCATAAGTTATCATTGAAGGAGAGTTTTGAACGATTTTCATGTGCTAGTCTATAGTTAACTTGGAATGAAAACGATGTGGTATTATCAATAAATTCTTTAGGAGTCGATGCCTGAGTGGTTAATCGAGATGGATTGTAAATTCCTTGCCAATATGTCTACACTGGTTCAAAACCAATTCGGCAAAAAAAAAAAAAAAAATCGACCATGTAACTTTCAGATCGTCTACTTGTAGAACTTGCATATATTTAGATATTAATTAGATATTTACTCAAAAAAAAATTGGTCTAAGTTTGCTAATATAAATTTTGGTATACACCAGAACTTATTTGTTGCAGGAACAGAACCAACAACATACACACTAGAATGGGCAATGGCAGAGTTAATGAACAATTCAGAAATCATGTCAAAAGTACAAAAAGAACTCGAACAAGCTGTTGGCAAAGGTATTCCAATACAAGAAACTGACATAGCCAAACTACCTTACATGCAAGCAGTTATAAAAGAGACATTTCGGTTACATCCAGCAGTTCCGTTTTTACTTCCTCGAAAAGCCGAATCAAATGTCAAAATTGGAGACTATATTATTCCAAAAGATGCACAAATTTTGGTTAATGCTTGGGTTATTGGTAGAGACCCAAATAAATGGGATAATCCTAATGTTTTTCTACCAGAGAGGTTTTTGGATTGTGAAATTGATGTTAAAGGACATCATTTTGAGCTTATTCCATTTGGGTCTGGTAGAAGAATTTGTCCTGGTTTGCCTTTAGCTTTTAGAATGTTGCCTTTGATGTTGGGATCTTTGATTAATTGCTTTAGTTGGAAACTTGAAGATGGATTGAATGTTGATGATTTGAATAAGGAAGATGAATATGGGATAACTTTGGAAAAATCTCAACCTGTGAGGATTGTTCCAATCAAATTAACCGAAAAGGATTATATGTTGTAACTGCGTTAACGCGGTAATCATTCTTGACCGTCTGATTAAAAATGAAGGGCCGAGATTAAAATTGTGTTCAATCTACATTGATCAATCAGAACCGTCTTATCACTTTTGAACGGTCAAAATTGTTTACTACGTGAAGCATTTAAAGGCAGACAACCCTAGTCTCAAATGCAGTTTGGTAAAAAATAGCAGATAGCTGATAAACTAGCTTATAGCGGATAGCTTGTAAGCTAGCTTATAGCGAATAAAATAGTTGATTGAATTTGTAGTGTTTGGTAAAATTAGCAGTTGAACTAACTTATAAGTATGAAATAACATAAAAAATATATGTTTAATAATTTTTTTCAAGTAAGATGATAGGAGTAAAATTGGAAGAAAAAATGATAAACTATAATCTCATACGCTACTTGAAATAGCGTTTGAAAAATAAACTACAAGCTCTGTTTTAAAAACTGTTACCAAACAGAAATTTAAGCTTATAAACTACCTATAAATTAAGATGCTATGTAGTATAATTCAAAACAAGAAGAAAAAAAATCTTGAACTATTATCGATTAGATCTTTATACCTTAACAACTTATATCAAATTGGTTCTATATTTAACCACTTACTATATACTAATTAAGTTTCTAATATACTCTTTGAAAGACTAATATAAATAAAGTTTGACAGAGTCAAGGATCTTTTCGAGATTTTTGATAAAAAATAATTAATAATATAAGAGACTATTTTTTTTTTTTTGACGAAAAGAGACCTACTTGAAAGCGCCCTACATAATTAGAAATAAATTTAGTAGTTTATCCATTTTCACCACACATTAAAATGAACAAATCTACATCTACTCTCTCAACCGAGTCACCCTTTCCTTCCTTCCATTTTTATCTCTCTTGCTTTCCACTCATCAACTCATAATGCTCAAGCAATTGATGAATGTTAAAGTATAAAATTGGAACATCTATGAAAAAATAAGTTTGAAAGCGCGCGCGCACACACTAACGTGCCTCCACTCTGAAAATTTTAAGGCTCCGTCATTGGTTACGTACAGAGTTATTGGCCATGATTCATGCCATGTAATTTGCTTATTGAGATTATTGGAATAATCTTTGGATTTAAGTGCTTTTACTGATCATGAGGTGGTGTCATGGGATCTAAGAAACTGTTGGAATAATTGCTTACGGCTTGGTATTCAATTAGTTAGTACTCATATTTATTTTGTGAAAGTAATGCATGTGCAGATAAGTTAGGATTTCCTTGTTGTTATTGTAATTCATAGTTTTTTTCGTTAGATTATGCTTTTGGGTAAGGTATAGTCCTCCATGTACATATTTTATTATATATATATAAAAGATAGACTTATTTAGGGGTGTCAATGTAGTTGGGATATCTAAAAAATTCTTGATTCCTAGAGACCCTTCCCTAAAGGAAACCAGTTTCTATTGGCCAAAAGTTTTGGCCCAAAACCTTGCCAAATCGCGTTCAATTTTAGCGAAAACTCTTTAGAAGAAAGCAGATTGTCTCCCTTTCCCATCATAAATCTATCATGCAAATGGTTTTTATAATCATCCACCCCTCTTTGATATTCACATTGTGTAACTTTGATGTTAACCGAATCTCCATTCACATATGGAATTGAGATAAGGACACATCCTCATCGGAATTATGGAGCGCTTGTGCGAAAGACCTTCAATGATATTTGGTTGCCAGAGTTGAGGCCGCCATACACGGCCAGGAACAAATGGGAAATGGATTTTCTAAGATTGGATTTGGGTGCATTTCTCTTCGGTTAAGAAAAACACTATATATTTGGGCAAAAGAGAGAAGATAAAGCTAAATTGCACTATTGGCCCCCTATGTTTTAGGAAGTTGCAATTTTGGCCCCCTATGTTTCAAAATAGCGCATTTGGCCCCTTATGTTTACCCCTTTTGCAAAAGGTCAATTTTGACCAAGTCAACGCTGATGTGGCAAGTCTAGTAAGTAACTCAGCTGCCACATCAGTTTTTTTTTTCATCATATAATTTAAAAACAAATATTAAAATAATAAAAAAAAAACAAACAAAGGAAGAAGTCACGTGAGGTGAATCTTCCATAACAAAAAAAAAAAAAAAAAAACCAATTCCTATATATCCAAAAATAGGATTCACGCTTTATTTACTTCTGCTATTCTATTTTTCCCACATCGTAAGATGCTTGAACCCTATTCCCAAATCCTTGAACCCTAAAAGGTTTTCTTCTTCTTCTTCGTCGTGAGATTGGCTTCTTCGATTTTGCAAATCTTCTATTCAAATCGCAAGCTTCATTTTATTGTCTCTTTGTTCTATTTTGATTTGAACCCTAAAGTACAGTGGTTTGATTTTGTTTTGTAGATAAAGACTGTAAGTGGTGCAACAACGAGTTAAAGTTCAAATAACATGAAGATTTCTGACAAATATGTCTTAAAGTAAGTTTTCTTTTGTCTATATACTATAACTTTATTGTTTTGTCATTTAAATATGGTTGGTGGAACAATATTAAAGTGTGTGGTAGGTCAAGTTTTTGTCTGTATACGCGAATTGTTTTGTGATTTAAATATGCGTTCGTTATTATATTTGTTTTAGGGAAACTGAGGCCCATATGCTAAAGATAAATTTTCACTACAATGGTTACTTTGTTTCTGACCCTGAAACAACATATAAGAAAGGGAAATTTTATGAGTTAAAAAAGGGTTTGGACATAGACGAGATTAACATAATTGATTTGGCCAAACTAGTAAAAGATCTATTAGGTGTGACAAAGGAATTTAAGTTATGGTATGGACAACCAGGGAATGATTTGAGTGATGGTCTTAGGCTGCTGGGAACTGATAAAGATGTCATTAGGTTCATAAATGAGTTTAAGGGTCATCCAATTGCTGATTATACGTAGAAACAACAAGTGCAAATTTTATTGATCATTGGTATGACACGGTTGCTGCTGAAGAAGAGTTAGTAATAGGTTCTAATGAAGACAACAGTGATCCTGATAATGCAGATGAGGAAGATATTGAAGGAGATGGTGATGGTTCTGACTCGGTGTCACTAGATGATAGTGAATATGATGAGAATTGAGAATGGACTTCTATTTTGCCTTATGAAACTTTGAATCCCACTGATGCAAGGAACGATGATGATAATGTTAATCTGAGTCTTACAGTTGCAGCCGAATCATCAAGGAACCCTAAAGTTACAACACTGTCTGATTTTGAAGATGAAGATGGTGACTCTTCAGATTTACAGAGCCCAATATCAAGTGAAGATGAAGATGGTGACTCTTCTGATTTTGAAGATGAAGATGGTGACTCTTTAGATGGATGTTCGGGCATTCCGATTCACTCCCAGCAAACTGGTTCTCCTTAAGAGCACTGAGCACCGTATTCTTTATGTCGAAAGAGACGGGATTCACTGGTTGAAAACCCAGATTAGGATTATGGCCACCAGTTGCTTGGCCGTAGTCACCCAATGTCCTTCGCGGTGGTGGATCAACTCCAGCCATGCTTTCGGATTCGTCGTTCGAAGTGTTAGAACTAGGAACTTCCTCTTCAAGTATCTCGTCCGTACCACTTGTTAACAGGGAAGTCTGGTGTGCCAACCGAACTGCTCTCCTGTTTGCTTTAGCTGTTTTCTCGATTTCCGGATCAAAGATTAGTTCTCGGACTACCTTCTTCCTACCTTGCATAAACAATCAGAAATACCTTTAGAAGCAACTGCACTACAAGAGAATAAAATAAAAAAAATAGAATTTAAAATTTGTAGATATCTATAAATTTTTTTTTTCGATATATAAAAAAAAACAACAAAATAAAATAAAATAACAAACAAAAAAAACAAACTAAATATGGTTCAATCGGATTGTCAATTAAATCAACAATCCCCGGCAACGGCGCCAAAAACTTGATGACAATTTAGCAAGTGTACTAAAGTCGTCGTTAAGTAATAAAATTTATCGATCCACATGGATTGTTTTAAATTTGACAAAACAATTGAATTATATCTAGTAACTTAAAAGCAATAAAAAGGGGGTTGTTTGTTTGGATTTGTTTGCCTAAATAAAAGATTTAGACAAAATATTTAGAAAAGATTCAAATAAAATATTTGAATAGAATTAGGGTTTTTAGAGAGAGAAACAAGCGATTGGACCTTTTGGTTCATCTAATCCTAATTCATCTCGGTGATTCCATGTTTATCAACGAACTACAAATTTAGTTTCACGATCGATTAAATTAAATAACTATGCCCAATGTCTTGGTAACATAGTCCTCTCCCTTGATCATAAATCCCAAATCTCTAAGGTGATTTATTATCGAGTGAGGAATTCGCGCTTTAATCTTTGATCTCAATTAGTAAACCAAAATCTCTTAAGTGAAAACCAATTTTACAATAATTCATAGATCAATAATTTATTCCTATCCTCATAGTAAAACAAATTATAAACATCAATCACACAAGTCGTCACATATGTAAAGCATTAAGCACAAGGAAAGATTGATGAAACTAACTTCGTAATTAATTAATAAACATAAAAGAAATCACATGGTTCGAGACAATTCGGGATTAGAATCCCCTAAGGCCAATCATAAGGATTTAGCCGGACATAGCTAAAAACAAATTAACAAGAATAAAAGTGAAAGAAAGCATTACAAAGAGCTCTGAGTTTCTTCCAAAAGTCTTCTGTTTCTCGCCGTAAAATTCTATTCTTTAATTCTGCTTCAGAAGTTCAAATATATAGGCTTAGGTTACGGGCCCGCGCCGCGCGCAGGATCCCCGCGCCGCGCGCCAAATAACAGAAAAGGATGGTTGGCTTCTGGGCGTTGGCGCCCCGCGCAGCACCTCTGGCGCCCCGCGCCAAACACCAGGTAAACTACCTAAATTTCCTGCGTTTCTTGTGCGTTCAACAGCCTTGTACTCGATGTAACTTTCACTTATTATTGTGCAAAAATATAATAAAAACCTACTAAAAACCTTGTAATTAGGTCTTGAAATAAGTAAAACTATAGTAATAACGTGGAGTCATCACAACCCCAAACTTGAACTTTTCCTTGTCCTCAAGGAATATCTTCATCCATCGGAAAACCTGGCACTATCATCAACAATCTTATTCAAAGCATCAAAGTCAATCAAGTTAGATACCCACAATTATCATTTCAATGATCATCCTTATCAAGAATTTACTCGCATATGGATTTATAACGAAAAATCAAGAACTTTTCACAAATATTGACCAAACTTCAATCACTTCACTCCCTCACATTCTCTCCTGTTTAAAGATGGTATATATTTCACTCAATCAACACAAACATAGCCATTCTACACTAGACTTGCAAACATTCTAGAAATCAATCAACATGCATAAGAATTCACACCTTTAGAGGACTTGAGGGTTATAACGGGGCTTAGGTTTTAGGGTAGATGTTTTTGGAAGGTAAGCAGAAAAACTTGGAGTTTCAAAGATCACCTATTTCACAAGATTGGATTGTTTCAAACATTTCCCCCTTTAATTTCAAGCGTTGTCATACTAGAGAACTTATTTATCAAACTTTATTTTTCTTTTTCATATCATTTGGTGTTTTCTTTTTGTGTACACCATTTTTATTTTCTATGTTCATTTTTTTCTTTTTGTAGTTCTCTGTAGTTCTCTAGTACCCCACCCCAAACTTAATTTGTTGCTTATTCCAGAAGCAACCCCAAACTTAATGATGAGCATTGTGCTCGAATCATAAGTATCGTGATCTAACTCCAAGAAAATCATCTTTTTTTGTTTTGTTTTCATAATTTCAAACTTGGGTTATCAAATAAAGAACATTTTTCTTTCGGCTCAATTGGGGTTTAACGAAGGATATAATATAAGTAAAGGTAGCTTCAAAAAGGCTCAAGGTACAAACAACATGCCTCGGTGTGTAACTCATAGCAATCAATCAATTAAAAGAACAAAAGCAAGTTCTAGAGAATTAGCTAAGTTGTGGAATCTCTCATGACAAGAAAATTTTATGTGTTTGGGCTCAAATTCTCGCGGCTTGGCCAGATTATCGAGTGGTCAATGTTTGAGAAATTTCCTCAGTGTTTTTAATTACAATCAAATATGAAAAGCAACCAATTAAGGGAGTCACAAATTCATGTATCATGGTGCTAACAAAACTGACTTATAATACATTCAAACAAAATCATTCGGATAGTGCACAAGTTTTCAAATAGCCAAGACATTTATCAAAGACAAAATTAAATTCAAGTAAAAAGGAAGTGAGACTAACCTTGGGTTGCCTCCCAATCAGCGCTCGTTTAACGTCAATAGCTTGACGGTCCGTGACCTAGAGGTCACGCGCTTGTTTAACGTCCCGAGGCTTGACGTCCGACACCCTCATTAGGGCGGATATTTCAGATTTGCTCCTTCCAAGTAAGCATCCATACCCATCTTGAATGCTTCCTCCGTAGGTTTATTGTGCAAGCAAAAGACGGAATTCACCCCGTCTGCGTTCCAAACCAACGCATCATCATCCTTCTTCAATTCTTCCGCAAGCAATGTTCCCTCTAGATCTAGTGGTTTTCCTTCTTTGGGATCATCATCTATGCCTTGAAGGAATATTTCGATTTCACGCTCCCATTCTTCTTCTTGTGCATCGTTTACACCCTCCTCTAGCACATCCACCTTGAAGCATTCGGGTACTGGTCCCCCAAATGTTGTGGCTTCAAACACCTGAAAGCATATTTGTTCATCGTCTAAACGGAACATGAGCTCTCCTTTCTCAACGTCAATCAGAGTCCTTCCGGTAGCTAAGAATGGTCGTCCCAATAAGAGAGGAACTTCAGCGTCTTCTTCCATATCTAGAATCACAAAATCAGCCGGGAACACAAACTCAGCACATCTTACCAAGAAATTTTGCAGAATTCCATATGGATGTGTGATAGATTGATCTGCAAGAGACAATTGCATCTTTGTTGGCTTGGCTACAACACTTGGAATACGCTTCATCATGGACAAGGGCATCAAATTGATGCTTGCACCCAAGTCACATAAAGCTCTTCTAACATGCAAGTTTCCGATAGAGCATGGAATGGTGAAACTTCCTGGATCCTTCTTCTTTTGTGGAAGCTTCTTCTGAATTATTGCACTACACTCCTCGGTCATATTCACTGTGTCATCATCCAGAGGCTTCCGTTTCTTTGACAAAAGTTCTTTCATGAATTTGGCATAAACGGGCATCTGTTCTAGCTCTTCCGCAAAAGGAATGTTCATTTGGAGGCTGTAAAGCATCTTCATGAACTTTTTAAACTGTGTAGGATCATCTTCCTTAGCCTTCTTTTTGCGTGGAAATGGTAACTTAGCATGGATTGACTTTTCTTTCTCCTTTCTATCTTCTTGGACTGCCACACTTTTACCTTTCTTCTTTTCAACTAACCTCTCACTCTGCTTTTCAACTTCTTCGTCTCTCTCCTTGTCGGATTTAGCCACTATCTCCCACTCTTTTTCAACTTCTCCCTCACTCTTGTTCACTCCTTCGTCCTTCAACTCACTCTTCTTTTTTATCACAACTTCCGGTGAAGGAACTTCTCTACTTCTCAGGTTGATAGCCATGCAACTTTCGTTCCTCGGATTGTCTTTCGTAGACCCTTCAAAGCCCTTATTTTGAGTAGCTGCTAACTGTCTCGACAATTGGCCAATTTGGGTTTCCAAGGTCTTGATGGAGGCTTCATGATTCTTGTTAGCAACATCTTGATTGGCTTTCATCTGATTTTGGCTAATTTTTATTTCTTCAAAGTTCCCTTGTGTGACCTTGATAAATTGTGTAAGTGCATCTTCTAGTGGAGACTGTTGCCTTGGTTGAGAGTTCTGAGACGGTGCTTGTTGTTGGCATTGATTTTGATTTCCTCCCCATCCAAAGTTTGGATGCTCTCTCCAACCCGGATTGTAAGTGTTCGAGTATGGATTATTGGTGGTGCTGCTCTTCTTAAAGTTAGATAGGTACATTGCTTGCTCAGAACCTGCAGGAAAACACTCACCATTAGCATGTCCCTTACCACAAAAAGCACACCTCACATCTTGGACCGCATTAGCTTGCATCTGACGAGCGGGGGTAGTAGTGAAGTGTTTCAACATGGCTGCCATCTGAGTATTCATCAATTGAGATTGCGCTAGTAGAGCGGTTTGAGTATCAAGCTCCAGCATGCCAGCCTTTTTCTTTGCTCCCCTATCATTCTGAACTCTGTATTCATTCTGAGCCATAGCCTCCACTAATTCCCTTGCTTCGCTTTCATCCTTATTTTTCAACGAACCACCAGCTGATGCATCCAACAACATTCTAGTCTGAGCCCTCAATCCTTGAGTAAAGTGTTGCATCTGGGCATGATTGTCTAACCCATGTGTTGGGCACTTCTTCAAACAAAGCTTGAACCTCTCCCATGCATCATATAATGATTCTGAGTCCCCTTGCTCGAAGTTGGTGATATCATTCCTCCTCTCTAAGAATTTATGGATTGGGAAATATCGCTCACGAAATTTCAACTCGAGCTCATCCCAAGAAGTAATAGTGTTGGGTGGCAGTGTATCGATCCAATCTTTTGCCCTGCCAGTCAAGGATAGTGGAAACAGCCGCAACTTCTTGTTTGACTCGGTTACACCAGGTGGGTCAGTGTAGCCACATGCTTCATAGAATCGGGCTAGATGGATGTTCGGGCATTCCGATTCACTCCCAGCAAACTGGTTCTCCTTAAGAGCACTGAGCACCGTATTCTTTATGTCGAAAGAGACGGGATTCACTGGTTGAAAACCCAGATTAGGATTATGGCCACCAGTTGCTTGGCCGTAGTCACCCAATGTCCTTCGCGGTGGTGGATCAACTCCAGCCATGCTTTCGGATTCGTCGTTCGAAGTGTTAGAACTAGGAACTTCCTCTTCAAGTATCTCGTCTGTACCACTTGTTAACAGGGAAGTCTGGTGTGCCAACCGAACTGCTCTCCTGTTTGCTTTAGCTGTTTTCTCGATTTCCGGATCAAAGATTAGTTCTCGGACTACCTTCTTCCTACCTTGCATAAACAATCAGAAATACCTTTAGAAGCAACTGCACTACAAGAGAATAAAATATAAAAAAATAGAATTTAAAATTTGTAGATATCTATAAAAAAAAATTTTCGATATATAAAAAAAAACAACAAAATAAAATAAAATAACAAACAAAAAAAACAAACTAAATATGGTTCAATCGGATTGTCAATTAAATCAACAATCCCCGGCAACGGCGCCAAAAACTTGATGACAATTTAGCAAGTGTACTAAAGTCGTCGTTAAGTAATAAAATTTATCGATCCACAGGGATTGTTTTAAATTTGACAAAACAATTGAATTATATCTAGTAACTTAAAAGCAATAAAAAGGGGGTTGTTTGTTTGGATTTGTTTGCCTAAATAAAAGATTTAGACAAAATATTTAGAAAAGATTCAAATAAAATATTTGAATAGAATTAGGGTTTTTAGAGAGAGAAACAAGCGATTGGACCTTTTGGTTCATCTAATCCTAATTCATCTCGGTGATTCCATGTTTATCAACGAACTACAAATTTAGTTTCACGATCGATTAAATTAAATAACTATGCCCAATGTCTTGGTAACATAGTCCTCTCCCTTGATCATAAATCCCAAATCTCTAAGGTGATTTATTATCGAGTGAGGAATTCGCGCTTTAATCTTTGATCTCAATTAGTAAACCAAAATCACTTAAGTGAAAACCAATTTTACAATAATTCCTAGATCAATAATTTATTCCTATCCTCATAGTAAAACAAATTATAAACATCAATCACACAAGTCGTCACATATGTAAAGCATTAAGCACAAGGAAAGATTGATGAAACTAACTTCGTAATTAATTAATAAACATAAAAGAAATCACATGGTTCGAGACAATTCGGGATTAGAATCCCCTAAGGCCAATCATAAGGATTTAGCCGGACATAGCTAAAAACAAATTAACAAGAATAAAAGTGAAAGAAAGCATTACAAAGAGCTCTGAGTTTCTTCCAAAAGTCTTCTGTTTCTCGCCGTAAAATTCTGTTCTTTAATTCTGCTTCAGAAGTTCAAATATATAGGCTTAGGTTACGGGCCCGCGCCCCGCGCAGGATCCCCGCGCCGCGCGCCAAATAACAGAAAAGGATGGTTGGTTTCTGGGCGTTGGCGCCCCGCGCCAAACACCAGGTAAACTACCTAAATTTCCTGCGTTTCTTGTGCGTTCAGCAGCCTTGTACTCGATGTAACTTTCACTTATTATTGTGCAAAAATATAATAAAAACCTACTAAAAACCTTGTAATTAGGTCTTAAAATAAGTAAAACTATAGTAATAACGTGGAGTCATCAACCTGCAAGTCAACAACATGTGTGAGGCTTTTAATAGTGCAATTTTAGAGTATAGGGATAAACCCATAATTTCACTGGTGGAGGGTTTGAAATTTTACATGACTAATAGGATTGTGAAACTTAGGGATTACATGCTTAGGTATGAGGGTGATATATGTCCTATGATTCAAAAGAGCTTAGAGAAGTTTAAAAAAGATGCTGATTCTTGGTCCCCAAACTGGTGCGGAGATAGTGAATATTCCCTATTTTCTGCTTCTAATGGAAATGATACTTATGTGGTTAACCTTAAAGAAAGGACTTGCTCATGTAGAAAATAGGACCTATCTGGTATACCTTGTTGTCATGGGATTACATGTATTTGGTTTAACAATCAAAACCCAGATGATTTTGTATCTCATTGGTACAGGTCAGTCTATATAATTAACTATCTTATCAATTGTTTAGCTTGCATCTATATGAGATTTTAAATTATTGTTGCACAATTTTAGGAAAACAACATTCCTTGATACTTATAGCAATATCATTCGTCCTTCTGATGGACCAAAAGGATGGCCAATTGTGGATGCTACACCAATTGCTCCTCCATATGTTAGAAGAGCACCGGGAAGACCTAAAAAGCTAAGAAGGAAGGAAAACGATGAGTCTAGGGGTTCTGCAAAGAGGAAGAGGAATCAACACACTATTACATGCACTAGATGTAAAACTTTGGGCCATAACAGAAGGTCTTGCAAGGGAAAGACAACTGCTGATAGGATGATTCCAAAGGGTGGAAACAAGGTAACAAATTAGAATTTTAGAGTAACTCTAAAATGAATCAATACCATTGCTTGTATTTTATTACAATTGAGCTAATGTCAGAAATATGTGAATTTCAGAGTAACTCTAACATGAATCAACCTGGACCAAGTGCAAGAACAACAAAGCATGCACCAACTGCAACAAGTAAAGGGTCTGTTGCAACTGGACCAAGTGGACCTATGAAGAGGAAGAATGACAATACAGTTCCTAATGTGATTACACCAAGTGCAACAACTATACCAAGTGGACAAAGAAAGAGTGCTAGGATTGCTACTAATGTTGCTGATCCAATTGGGACTCAACAATCTGTCAACAAGCCTTAGATTGATATTTTAGTGACATTTTGTTAATGGATATGTTATGTTATTTTGATTATGTTTTTTGAGTTAGACAAATGTCTTGAACTTCCATTTTGGATGTAATGACTTAATGACTTTTTATATGTAATGACTTTACCTATTATGCTTAGTTTGGATTTATTGTCAAATTTTGATGACCAAATTGTCTTGAACTTCCAGTTTTGAACACTGATAACCAACATATATAGTGAGTTATAGTGATGTCATTGTACAAATAAGTACAAACAAAATATCTCTTGATAACAAATAAAGAGGTGTGTGTTTCAAAATTATGTCATTGTTGAAAAATTATGCAGAAACAAAAGGGGAAGATAGGCGTGTGTTTCAAACATTGAAGAAGAATAATGAACATCTTGATAAGTGTTTTTTTTACTTATTTGAGAACAAAAGTTGTTTTTTGTTATGGAAGATAGTCACGTGACTTCTTCCTTTGTTTTTAAATTATATGATGGAAATTAGTCAAAAAAAAAAAATTATATGATGAAAAAAAAAAAAAACTGATGTGGCAGCTGACTCACTTACTAGACTTGTCACATCAGCGTTGACTTGGTCAAAATTGACCTTTTGCAAAAGGGGGTAAACATAAGGGGCCAAAAGCGCTATTTTGAAACATAGGGGGCCAAAATTGCAACTTCCTGAAACATAGGGGGCCAATAGTGCAATTTAGCCTAAAATTTTCTAAAAAAGAGTGAAGACCCATTTTGCTCCCTCACAAATTTCTGACGAGACGATTTAGTCCCTGACAAAAATAAAATCCAAAATAGTTCCTAACAATTTCATATTTGGGGCAAACTAGTCCCCAATTTGTTATAACAGATGGACTAATTTATCCCCGATATGAAAATGTTAGGGACTAATTTAGATTTTGTTTTTGCCAGGGACTAAATTATCCCGTCAGACATTTGTGAGGGACCAAAATGGATCTTCACTCTCTAAAAAATAAATAAATAAAACCGACTTTTTATATTTTGTACATACGAATCTTGAGGGACTGCAGGAAATTCAACTGACTCCTAATCTCCAGTTAGTATGCTTCTAAAAAAAAGCACCTGGTGTAGTAGCTAGCAAAGTCACTCGCACGTGTTAGGCTAGCAAGAAATTAAACAATCCATACCTAACACACATACAAAAAGCTAAACAAAATGGACCCTAATTAATTAATTAATTAATTATTAAGAGTATAAAGTACGAGGTAAGAAAACCCAATATTATAAAAGTAGGTAAATTCTAATATGGACCACTTCATCAAGTGGTTCATGGTGGACCAGTTACAAATAACACTATAACGAATACAAATTTTATAAAATCCATCTTTTAGATTGAAAGTTTGTATCATATAGATCATCCACAGAAAAATTGAAAATCATTTGATATGTTATTGAAACACGTCAAGATTAACGGTTGTTAAATAACATAAATCTTGATGAGTCTCAATAACGTATCAAATGATTTTCAAAAAATTTTAAAAATTTTATGGATGATCTATACGATATAAACTTTCAATCCAACATGAATTTTGTAAAATTCATGTTTGATAAATCACTTATTCACTTGTCCACGGTGGACCACTTGTAAAGGTAATCCACAATAGCATCACCCTGTAAAACTATATTAGAACGTATGTATATAGTCTATGTATTTTTTTGGAAAGGTAACTCTATGTTTATAAAATATAAAAGTTGTTATTTTAATATAAAAGTTATATTTTTTTAACTTTACCTTGTCTTTCGGAGAGATGAGTAATGTATCTTTTAATTCTTTTCATTTAATTAGGGATAGTTTTATAAAAAAATTAACCAATGCACCTTTGAAAGAGATCTTATAAAATAAAAATCGAAATTTTTCAAACACACCATTTAGTTTTATATATAAGATAAAATTGACTTTCATGTAAAAAAAAAGGATAAAATTGACTTTTTTTGTAAACCAAATGTATCATCTGCGCGCAACTGCAGAGACTAATCCACCGAAGATCCATTTAACGGAATGATCTCTCCGAACAAATATTTCTCCATACGCACCAACGGGAATCGAACCCAATATCAACCACTTGTGTCACACTATGTTGATAAAAATTGACTTTTTTTTATTCTTTTAAAAAGTGATGAATAGTCTATAATACTCCTATATATAGGGGTGTAAGTGGATCAAAAAAATCCAATTGAACCGACGATCTAAACCGAAAAAACCTGATGTTTATGGTTCGGATAAAAAATCGAACCAAACCAATTAAAAACCGATGTGGTTTGGTTCGGTTCTCGGATCCAGTTTTAAGAACCGATGAACAAACCGAACCAAACCGATATATATATAATTTTTTTTATAATTATATATATACACGGAGTAATTATTAAGTTAATAATTTTTTTTGGGCAACCCACATCTATTAAAAAATAAAACAAGCTCAACTACTTATATAAAAAAAAAAATTCCTCACTCACATCACAATACAAACGCAAACTTAGTAACTCTCACTTTCTCTGTCATAGTCACAGCCGCAAACAACCTCCTATCAAACGCTATTTTGATTTTTTGTATCGATTTACTCTCAACGCTAGTCTGCTATACTTTTTTTGTGATTTTTGATAATCAAATAGAGCAGCTAGTTTGAATAGTTATATAACATGTTTTAGTGTTAGTTCTTGATTTTGAGTATTTTACCACATAAGAATAAACATGTTTTGGTCATATAATAAAACTACCAATCAATAACTGTGTTTCTTACATAAATGAGAACTTATTAGATAAATTTATGGGGACAAAATTGTATTTTGTATTTGATGAATTTATGGGAAAAAATTTGTATTTTGTATTTGATGAACTTATTTGATGAATTGTATTTTGTATTTGATGAAGTTATGAGAAAAGAATATATCGGAAAAAAATAATAATAATATGAAATACATCGGAAAAAATGCGCTTGAAAAACCGATTAAAGTATCTGAACCAACCGATGAGTTTGGTTCGGATTCATTTTTGAAAAATACTAAAAACCGAACCAATCAAGAGTTCATTGGTTCGGACATTGGATTCACTCAAAACCAATCCAAACCGGTCCAATTACGCCCCTACCTATATATATATAGGGAATAAATATTCTCTCTTATGAAATAACACATCCAAATACTTTAATTTATGCCTGTACTTTTTAGTATTCATATTCAAATGTAAAGAATTTATTGAATATAAGAGTTTATGTTGTTAGTTCTGATGTTGTAAACTCAAGCACTATAATCATTTCTATAAGCTGCTTATCTAAACGGTACTTCTAAAATTATTTTTTAAACAAAACTGAAGAAGGGAGTATTAATTAAATAACTTTTATTCTTAAAAAACAAATTGAACACTTGGTGTTCATAAGCAACTTTGAATATTCTGAAAAAACATTGAATATTTAGTCTTTCATGAAACACAAAAAGAACTTTGAATACTCTTCGTCAAAAATAATCTTTGACCGCTGGAATTTTCGGTATTAATTATAACTCTTCCGATTTTATTATAAAAGTATTAAAATTCATAGAATGTTAGATATATTTAATTTATATTATAGACACATTATAGATCATTTAAAAAATAATATTTTTCTTATAATTAAAAAGAGAGGGAATACTAGTACTACGTATGAGTTGATCGATCCAATATAAATATACATATGAAGCGCATCCTGAAACTTAATTTAAAGATATTACTTTAATTAGTTTAACTTTTGCAATATTATATATATTAGACAAACTCTTTTAATTATTACTCCTTCCCATTTATTATAAGACCAAATTTATTTTTAAAATTCATAAAATGCAGATTTTGAAAGCCTTGTGGAATTATTAAAAATATGCCCTAATAAAAGATAAATCGCAAAAAAAATAAAAAAATTGCATCGATTTAAATTATAAATAGCATCAATAAAACTAAAAAATAATCATTTTTTTTCAATAATACACAAAGAGTTTGATAAACAAGACAATCTCTATCACACACATATCCATTTGATGAAACTATAATATAACAATTAGTTTTAAAGCGTATTTATTAACAAATAATAATACAACAATATCTTTTAAGACATTTTGTAACTAAAAAATCTTTCATTTTAGAATAAAAAGAATCTCAAATATTTGGACCCCACAATATCTCATTTGAAACCCACCATTTCTCGTTTTATGCCCCTTATTTACCGAAGCATATTTACTGTTGTAAAGTTTGCTACAGTTTTCACGCGGTTTTAATTTTGGGCCGTCCGATATGTGATGTACGGATGTGATTGTTTTGATTGATTTTACAGTAGATTTAATCAGATCCGTTTGATAAAAAAATAATGGCTGAGATTAAAACTGTGTAAAAACTGTGTGATTTTTCTACTGTAGCAAATCCTGGTCTTATTTACTAAGGCTCCGTTTGACCCGGCTTATTTTCCACTTTTCTACTTCTTTTTTAAAAAAATTAAAGAAGTAAAAAATTGTTTTTGACCGATTTCTACGTAAAATAAATAGAGAAATAAAGTAAAGAAGTCAAAAGTAAGGAGAAATAAGGTCAAACATAATTTTTTACTTATCTAATTCATTTAAAGAGAAATAAAAAAGTAGAAAATAAGCCGAGTCAAACGGGACGTAATACTACTATCTAATAATTTTTTTGAGACTCCTATTTTTATGAAGTCTTATGTGATGGTCCATATAGCACATGCATTTGCTTCTTGGGTAAGGTATAGTCTCCCATGTCCATACATTATTATATATAACAGGGATAGATCCACTTGAAGGCCTAGTGTGGCCATGGCCACACCAAATTTTTCAATTATTTTTTATACATATATGTGTGTAGACTTAAACATGTTTTATTCCGTGAGCTTAACTCAGTTGCTTGAAGTTCAAATCTTAAGATAAATAATATTGTTTAGGAGTCAGAATTCGAATCTCGGACACTTACTTATTCAATTTTAAGATAGAATTTCTAGCTACTAGACAAAAAAAAGTTAAATATGTTTTGGTCTCTATAAAATAGTGACATTTTAAATTTAGTCTTTACTTAATTTTTATTAAATTTTTAATCCCTAAAAAATTATCATGCACTCAATTTTGATCTCTACTGTTAAGAAAACTTATATTTTTGAATGATTATTTTGTAGGTATGTTTTAAAAAAAATCATATTTAATTCATCTCTTGTTAAAAAAATATTAAATTTTTGTAAGAGAGATTCATATGATGTACTAAACATGACCGCGGAAAAAAATTTAAAATTTAAAATGATATGCACGAGTTTAATGAAAAGTAGGACTAAAAACACTGACTGAAAAAACTTCAGGGACTAAAAAGTGTAAAAAAAATCTTCAGGGACTAAAAACAAAATTCTGCGAAACTATAGGGACAAAAAACATATTTAACCCTATAAAGAAAAGAATACATACATCAAACATTTTATAAATTAATTTTATTTGTTTTATATAAGAAACCGAGGAAATACTACGGTACCATCATGATCGATCAAATATAAATAGATATCTGGAGCTCCTATGAAACTCACTTCAAAGTTTTCACTTTTTCCAACATCACAAACTTAATTCTCTGTTTTAGTTTTACACTGTCACTAACATGGACTTGATACCAAGTTCACCACTTTCATACTTAGTTTTGATCTTCTCTCTACTTTTCCTTCTCAAATTTCTCATTCCAAAAAACAAAATCAACCAAAAAAATCACTCCAAACTTCCACCAGGTCCTTCACCACTTCCCATAATAGGAAACCTTCTAAAACTAGGTAACAAACCACATCATTCCTTAGCAAACCTTTCCAACATTCATGGCCCAATTATGACACTAAAATTAGGCCAAATAACAACCATAGTAATTTCCTCAGCAGACATAGCAAAAGAAGTTTTACAAACACATGACATCTTACTCTCAAACCGAACTGTTCCGGACGCACTAACCGTTCTCAACCATAATCAATATAGTTTGTCTTTTATGCCCGTTTCTCCGCGCTGGCGTGACCTTAGAAAAATTTGCAATTACCAGTTGTTTTCGACTAAAACACTCGACTCTAGCCAGGCGTTGAGGCGTAGGAAATTACAAAATCTTCTTGATGACATCGAAAAGTGTAGCGAAAGTCAGGAAGCTGTTGATATTGGAAAAGTTGCTTTTAAGACAACGATTAATTTGTTGTCTAATACTTTTTTCTCGACCGATTTTGTTCATTCGGCCGAGGAAGCTGGAGAGTATAAGGAGATTATTGTGAGTATTTTGAAGGAAGTTGGAGCGCCAAATTTGTCGGACTTTTTTCCTAAGTTGAAGGTTTTTGATTTGCAAGGTATTAGAAAGCGTTCAATTGTTTCTGTTAAGAAGGTTTTGAGTATTTTTAAGAGATTTGTTGGGGAAAGGTTGAAGATGAGAGAAGGTACTGGTTCTATTGGTAATGATGATGTGCTTGATGCTTTGCTTAATATTTCTTTGGATGATGGGAAGATTGAGATGGATAAAGATGAGATTGAACATTTTTTGCTGGTATGTTTTCCCTTATACCTCCATGTCTAATGAATTTTTTGAATATTTTGTATCTAATTATACTTGAATTAATATATATAAGATTGATGTTGGAAAAGAGTTCAGAAGATTTAACCTCTGACGGACTAATTTAGTCTATTAAAAAAAATTAACCATACTTACTGTCCGTCTAATTTTATTCTTGTGTAATTATTTTTATATACAAATTAATTATTGTATAGGATGGCAGCAAAATTAATTATGAGAAACCAAAGAACTTAGTACACCCGGCCTATAATGCGGACTATCTAATTTAGGGTCAGCTGACCCCACTTTGTACTTTTTTTGTTTTTTTTGCAGCCAACAATAGATTGTTTTAATATGGTGACCCCTCTTCTTTGTTTTCTTCCTTTTCAAATGATAAATTATTTGGGACAATTCAAGTTTGAAAAAGAGTGTTAAGATTTTATTTACATTTTAATGGTAGTTCATTTATCTCGCGGTCGAATTTCGAACTATTAATATTCCTTCTCTTAGAAATTAGAAGGTTAAAAATAAAATAAAAAATAAACATGAATATTATTAAAAAATTATGACAAATTCTAACATGAAATTGTCGTTCATGTGGCATGGTGCACAAGGGTCGATTAACATTATAACGAATATGAATTTTATTAAATTCACCGAGTTAGATTGAAAGATTATATTATATAAATCATTCATAATTTTTTATAAAAAAAATAAAAAATCATATGATATGTTATTGAGACCCATTAAAATTAATGGTATTCAAGAAAAACTAATAAACTGTTAATCTTAATGTGTCTCAATAACATATCAAGTGATTTTCAAATTCTCTAAAAAAATTTATGGATAATCTATGTGATATAATCTTTCAATCCAACAGTAAATTTTATAAAATTCGCATTCGTTATAATGTTAGTCGAAACTTATCCACCATACACATATGAATCACTATTTCAGGTTAGCCAAAGCCAATAATTATATTGCTGTTTATATATCAGAACATTAATTAATTGTTGTATATGTATCAGAACATATTTGTTGCAGGAACAGACACAACAACATACACACTAGAGTGGGCAATGGCAGAGTTAATGCATAATTCAGAAATCATGTCAAAAGTAAAAAAAGAACTCGAACAAGCAGTTGGAAAAGGTATTCCAGTACAAGAAACGGACATAGTGAAACTACCTTACATGCAAGCAGTTATAAAAGAGACATTTCGATTACATCCAGCAGTTCCTTTATTACTTCCTCGTAAAGCCGAAATCGATGTCCAAATTGGAGACTACATTATCCCAAAAGATGCACAAGTTTTGGTTAATGCTTGGGTTATTGGTAGAGACCCAAATAAATGGGATAATCCTAATGTTTTTCTACCAGAGAGGTTTTTGGATTCTGAAATCGATGTGAAAGGACATCATTTCGAGCTTATTCCATTTGGATCTGGTAGAAGAATTTGTCCTGGTTTGCCTTTGGCTATTAGAATGTTGCCTTTGATGTTGGGATCTTTGCTTAATTGTTTTAATTGGAGACTTGAAGATGGATTGAATGCTAATGATTTGAATAAGGAAGACGAATATGGGATTACTTTGGAAAAATCTCAACCGGTCAGAATTGTGCCAATCAAAGTGACTAAGTAAAAAAGACAAAAAAAAAAAAAAAGTGACTAAGTAATGATTTAGCATATATACACATGACCTCTCTCACAATGACGCGGTGCAACGTTGTTGTTGTGTTGCTCTAAAAATACTTTACTGCATCGCTACACGGTGAGAGAGGATCAGAGTCCTATATGCACATGTGTTATGATAAAATCAACAATTGGGGGTGAAATGTAAGTGTTAGTTAGTGTTTAGAGGGGATCCTCTGCCGTGGAATTCCACTGGATTCAGTCCCGTATGAATTTGAGTCATTCAAATCGTTCTAAATTGATGTTGATTTCAAGTGCTAATTAAGATGAAGGGTTGGGATCTCAGTCCATTAGTGTTTCTTTTTCATTGTCTACTATGTTGTAAGTGTTGTAAGTGTTCTTGATGTCTAGAGAATAAACAAAAATATTTGAATTAAGCTATTAGCTATAAAGAATGTGTAGTTTTCTTGGCTTCAATATGAAATTTTTCAGATATTCTACACAATTGAAGACACTTAACCAGGATTTCAATTGCGGTGTAGTTTTTAATCATATGTACAGCCGTAACATGACCGCATCATAAATTGCATTGAAGGATTTCAGACATTAAAATTTGAGAACAACAAATTCAAAAATATTTTAAATATAGTGAAAAATCTTACTTCGACGGTCTCTCAACTTTATATTTAACCACCTCTTACGCAGAGTTTACAAAGCAAATTGAGACTCTACTATATCGCGGATAAAAACATATATAATGTAGTCGAACCCATGGTGACACTTAATATTGTTTATGAAAATTAAAAATTATTTCACACCACAACAAACAACTATAATGCACGTCGCAACAACCGCAATGATCCAATCACAAATCACCTCAACCACAATTTAAAAGAACGGCTTAACGGAGGCAGAGAGGCACTGCCTTCATACTACTTTCTCATCACTACACACATGCATTATTTTTCTTCTCACAATCTCATAACATATCAATACACACTCATCGTCTCCCTCTATTTTTCTCTTTACAAGTCTCACAGTCGGTCAAGTGCAATTACAGCCAACTCTTTATAGCTGGGCACACATTTTTTAGGGCCTCAATTTCTCTTTGTATGGTACTTAAATAGGCCACAACCCACGCTGTTTTATCAAGATAAAACAAAAGCTCCACATAGGTAGTCTAGTCATCCATCTAAGTACACAAACAAAAATGTGGTCGGTAAACAAATATAGTACTCCCTCTAGTCCTATATATAAGAAATTTTTTACTTTTTAGATTTATTGTAAAATGAATGTATTTAGACTATAATATAGTCTAGATACATGCATGAATCTAAAAAGTAAAAGTTTTCTATAATATATAGGACTAGAGGAAGTACTTAATGTGACACAAAGAAAAGTATTTTTTTTTTTAAGAAGTCAAAGAAATATATTAAAATAAATTAAGCACAAGATGTGCCTAAGTAAAAGGGTTCATACACAAAGAAACCAACAAAGACCAGGATCATCTTGTGTTGAGTCCTATACAAACTTTACGATTTAAGATCCAATGATTTAGATCAAAATAAAAGCCTTTTTTTCTTGCCTTAAACCACCACCATACTTGCACTTTGATGGTAAATACTAACCTATCAATAGTAACTACCTTTCCGCTGAAACTCTATAGTTTCTTGCTTTCCATATCAACCAGATTGATGCTAACCAAATTGCTTGTAAACAAGTCTTAATACTTTTGCTAAAACCATGAGCCCACAAAATTTGGGATGCTAGCGATACTGCATTATTAGGGAAAACACAAGTGATCCCCAACTAGGAAATGATGGCTCTCTAAACCGCATAAAAAACGGGACGGTTAAAAAAAATGATGAATATCCTCAATAACATCACAATCGGCTGAGCAAAACAGGGAATCATTACGTAAACATACACGCATAAAAAGATTAAACTTAGTGGGTAACCTGTCATTAATAAACCGCCATGCATACGTGGAAACTGTTAATGGTACAAGCTCATTCTAAACAATATCGTTGTGCGGAAACGTCTCACGAGAATACATACGAGTCAACAAAGAAAAGTATATTACATAAAAAAAAATGTGATCTTGTTGATATATCTTGTAAACACATGATTTAAGCTTTTCTATATTACTTATTAATTATTTATTTAATCCTTTCATGAACAAAATTCTCACTTCGTTTTTCTTTAAATAATAAATATTTATTTATTGTTTTTTTTTTTGGTCAAGTAGCCTAAATGGCAAGACTCACACATTTTAAATGTGGAGAAGCGTGGAATCCGGGGTTCGAACCCCGGCCACTCCAATAACGTCCATGGTAACCCTCTATTTTTTAAGAATTAGGGGATGTATTCGATTGACAGTTTGAAAGACTATTTTGACAAAAAAAATCTTGAAGATTTTAAAAGACTTTGTGGGATTATATTGATTTTGTGAGATTTTAAAAGATTTTTTTCAAAAGACTTTTTACAATCAAGATTGTTTTAACACATGATTTGAATGGATTTTGAGAGATTTTTTTTAAAAAGACTTTTTACAATCAAGATTTCATAATACTTGATATATTAGGAAAATTTCAAAAGACTCGATATATATTAGGAAAATTACAAAAGATGATCAATAAATTTTAATAAAAAAAATTATTAGAGTAATAAATTAAAAAAAAAATTTGGGAATCCAAAACAACAAAAAAAAAATACGATGAAAAGTTATGTGTTTTTCTTTACGTACGATGTTGGAAATAAAAACATATGGAGCACGTGAATCATCGATTAGCGATTGTATATAAAAAAAAATGTAATTTTTTTATTGTTAACCTACTGCATAACTCACTTCAATGATCGGAATAACACAAGAAATAGCAAAAATGTTAAATCCAATATGAAAAAAAGTTGCAGAATTTGTTCAAAAAGAAAATGTGCAAAAACCATATTTGATAAGCAAGTGAAGAAAGAAAAAAAGAAGAAAAAGTCTTGGAGAGTTTGAAAAAGTCTCAAGGTTTTTGGTGAGATTGTTGGAATTTTTAACTAAAAAGTCTCACGAAATCCACTACATGAAATAATCCAACAAAATCTGTTGATTTTTGAATACCAAGTGACATTTTATAAGTCATGAGATTTGATTTGATTTTATAAAAGTCTTGATTGAATACCAATGGAATTTTTTAAAAACTAGAACTTCTGTAAGTTTAAAATGCAACCTAAGAGGGGGGGGAGATGTGCAGAAAAATAAAGAGTGCATGGCAGAGAAGAAAGACACAAGGAATTCACTATGAACTTTACAAAGTGAAACAAGAGAACAATCATCTCTTTTCCACTCTCTTGCTTCCAACAATCCTGGACAGGAAGGTGATCACACTAACAAGATAGCACCATCTTTAACAACAATTCTCAACAAAACTATGATGAGAATTTACAAACAAGTGTTGAAGAATATACAATAATGTATGGCTGTTATCAAATCAATATCACTTTAATAATATATGTAACTTAATGCTCAGAAACCTTTTCGGATATGAAAATATAATCAAGGCTTCACAAGATATATCTATAAGAGAAAAGTGATATTGTTTTACTTAGAAATTTTGAGAATGTAAAAGTTGTTGTTAATTCTAATGATCACAAATATATTTAAAGAGGCTTTAGAAAATGTCGATGAAGCAAGACAACTCTTCAAAAAATCTTATAATAAAAAATTATGTATTTAAAAACACAATGGTATCGGTCGATACGCAGAACGGCTTTAAAAGGTCTGTTTTCAAAATTCAAACGTTGCACTGTTTTGGAATTACAAACAGCAACAGATCCTTTTAAATCGGTGGCATGACCCAAATGATGTAAATTGCTGACAACTATTTTTCAAAAATAAGTTTTTTATAATTTTTAAAAGCTTGCTTCATATGGACTTTTATATTTAATTTAGAAACTTATTTGTAATTAATTTTAAAATAATTTCTGAGCATTCTAAGTTATATAATTATTAAACGTAATAAATCAAAGATAAAAACCATACTTACAATTAATTTAAATAATAAGTCTAAGTCTTGGTCTTCATATTGATTTCTTATCTTTAACATCCATAGGCTTTCTTCTTTTGTGATGTGAGTTTGTTATCATCAAAACTCAGCCAAGTTCAAGAAGGAAATCTTCTTCACCGCACGGGTTTAATTAGCCGTAATATGAAAAAATAAGATATAATTTTTTTAACACTAAACGTATATAAAAAAGTCGAGTACCATTAAATATTAGTTCGACAATAAATTTGGATAAATTTTCATACAATAGAAATTATGGTATATTACGAAATATTTCTTTATAGATTACACTGAAAGTTTTATTCGTATTTTCACCGTCTTCGTCGATAATCAATATTTTTAATCATTATCTTTAAATAACTCTTGAAGTTGCAACATGCAACTGACCATGTAAAAACACTGTCGACAAAAGATATATCCCAACATGCTTAAGAGATTGTCACTGACTCTTATAAAGAAAAAATTAAAGGGATGCGGGTTCGATTTCCATGTTAGACAAATTTGTATTTTTTTTAATATAATGGACCACATAAAAAAGAGATGAAAAATGAAAAATAGGTTTAAGTTATCATTTTGGAGCAAGTTAAGAATATAAGAGATAAGATATATAATAAAAAAAAAATTCTTATCAAAATAATAATAATAATAATAAGCTAATAATAATAAATATTTAACATGGTGAGTTAAAGGTTGTGGGTTCGATTCTTGGTGGGGTATTTTTTAACATTTTATTTGAATTAATAATAATAATAATAATAATAATAATAATAATAATAGGAAGCTAATAATAATAAATATTTAACATGGTGAGTTAAAAGTTGCGGGTTCGATTCATGGTGAGTGATTAGAGTTGATAATAGCAAAACGGAACAAGTTTGTATTATAAGAGATACCATGTTGATTTAAAGTTAGGATAAAAAGTAAGTAAATTAAAGTATCACTAGTGATTGTTACCGCTAAAATGCGAATCTAGGTTGTTTTAATTTTAAATAATTTGTTATTAATTAGAGCTCATTATCTACTTAAATGTAGTATATATTTTGAGAGATTAATTTATTTTAACTCTCTGATTATAAAAAAAATAATTATTTAAGTATATATTTTTTTGTATTATTGATTTATTTATAATTTAAATTGAGAATAATTCTTTTTTAAAAAATCATGTTTGTTATTAGGGTATATTGTTAATATTAGAGTTGAGCCTCAAATTTGGACGGAACAGATTCATTCTTAGTTTACTCTTATATAACATAGTGATGTAAACACAATTATTAGTAACTTTGCATGATTGTATTTAGAAATTCACCTAACAGTTATTTTGTATGAGTATTTTAATATTAAATAAAAAGTTTAACTTATTTTAAAATTCAAATTTTTTATAATACAATTATTAGTTAGGACTTAGGACCCAAATTATAAATTCATTCTTAAACCACCAAAATCATAGAAACGACAAAGGCGCAGGGTGTTATTACAGTAGGCAGGGTGTTGAAATGTGCATACTGGAGCAGAAGAGAGACGCAGTCAAAGGAGGACAGCAGCAGAAAGAGAACGATAATTCATTCGTTCCCAGTCGTGCTGCAATTATTGTTCAGTCAAAATAATAGAGCAATTATACACTCAAGCCGCCGTATAATTGGAATTCAAAATAGTAATGTCTTGCAATTGAAACTGAACACCATCATCATCATCATCACGTGATGTAATAATATGGGTAAAATTGGCATAAAAAAATAATAAGTTACTCTCTCCGGTCTCATATATAAGAGACAAAAAAAAAAAGCACACCCTTTAAGAAAGTGGAGTAAATGATTAGGAAAAACATGTCATTTCCACTTTTACCCTTACTTTTTGTTTAAATTAAATTATTATTTATTATGGGGAAAAGTAAAACAAAGGGTAAAATTGGAATATTCAAAATAAATGTAATGATTGTAGTAATTTTTTCTTATATTTAAGACTTTGTAAATTTTTTTTTTGTTTCTTATATATGAGACTGGAGGGAGTATAAGCTAATTAAATTATAATATTTTAAAATAAATTATAAGGTACTATAAATAAGCTACAAGTTCATGAAAAAAAATTATCAAATAGGTGAGTTTATAAGTTGTAAGTTTATAATTTGAAATTTCCAAATAGTATTTGTGTTTTTTACAACTTATATTTTTATATGCAATTAGACTACTATCCGTGCGATGCACGGGTCTTTTAGAATGTTATATATAACATTCAATTTAGTTTTATTATTCTTTGTAAATATATTTAAATATAATTTATAACATTCATATAATATTTGTAGAATACTATCGAAAAAATGAAGTTAGGAAATATAAATATATAATAATAAAAACAAAAGGTGCAAAAAAATCCACCAAAGGTTTTACATCATATTTAGTCAATTGTTTTTTTAATTTTAAGGCAAAATTGGAGCAATTGTGAGAAAATAATAAGACGTCAGTTGATTCCGGAAGATCATTACAAAAATAAGATGAAGCATTACATTTATCCAAATTAAATTTCATAGGAGGAGTGAACTTAGGAGGATAAATAACACAATCAAATTTGTCCTTTAAGAACAGTTCAAACTGACGCATCCAAGTTTATAATAAAATCACTCAAGTACCTTACTGATTATATTATAAAAATCACGCAATGCAGGTCATCCATGTGTAAAATATATATTGCCGTTAATTTTTTCAACTAAAACTTCAAATTGATTTGCGTTTGGATCAATAAGTGTAACATAACGATGTATGTTGTCATGAAAATCAGATGCAAACATTTTTGGTAACATGACTGCGCCCTAAAATAAAAACAATAACAATGTTAGATATTTGTGTAGTGAATCGCAGTGATGTATTTTTTAACAATTTATTTGAATTAAAATAAGGTTAATTATGGTTAGCTGTAGAAATATATATCTTTTATATGTTATTAATAAAATATCTTAATTAAGGAAAAATACATATTTAATATTTAAAAAAATTCAGGTAGATCAAATAAAAATAATTTGGATTAGAAAAAATTCTTTGAATGTTTGATGAAAAAAATAAATGGAGTTTTTTTTTAATCAAACAAACTTACTGCATTTCATTAAAAACTAAACGTTCAATACAAAAGGGAATATTCTCAAATCTATGGAAGCTAGCCCAAGAATTGGCCGCCCTAGTGAGAGTATGAGCAACCAAATTCGCTTGCCTCCTAACAAACTTAACCTCAAAGTTTATAAATGATGACATAAGACTAAGAATATCATGAACAATTGACAAAAACTCAGAGTTGCCTCTACGCTTCATATGAATGGCCTCTATCAAAACTTTCAAATCACTTTCAAACTGAACCCGATCCAGTCCTCTATATCTTGCTTCTTCCATTGCTAAAAGTAAAGCCCATGTTTCTCCTTCTACAGATGAAATCACAGTTTGCTGCCATTGTGTCATATCAGCCATGAAGTGACCATTATTATCGCGAAAACACAATCCCATCGAGGTCCTTTCAGATACAGACACAAAGGCAACATCAACGTTACATTTTACCCAGTCTAGAGTTGGTTTCTCCCATCTTACCAAATCTGTTTCTGTAGTCCCGCACACATTATTACTCTGTAACTTATGTACTGAGTACCAATCATTCCAAGCATCAAAAGCATGTCTACCAATTTGACGTGGCATTTGGACATTATCATTCCAAAGCTTATCATTAAGGTTGTGCCAAATGCACCAGAGTAACATAGCCACTCTACCAACCGTATCACTACTTTCATTGCGGCAAATAGCAAAAATACGATCCATAGCATTAGTTTGTTGGTACGTAGCATTATGTAAAACAGACGACAGACCAGCTGCACTCCGACTATCCCGGGCTACTGCACACCTAAAAAATATGTGAAGCTCATCCTCAATCTCCTCATCACACACAAGACAATTGAGAGTACATTCCACTCGCCTTTCCAACAATCGAGAACGAGTTAATTCAGGTAGATCAAATCAGGGTTAATTCAGGTAGATCAAATAAAAATAATTGGATTATAAAAATATATTAAATGTGTGATGAAAAAAATCAGGGTTGATTTTCATGTAAACAAAATCAAGCATTATTATTGAAAAAAAATCTTGGATTTGTTTAGTGAAAAAAAATAATCTTGGATTAATATATTATTATAAAAATTGAATGTCTGTTGGAAAAAAAAATGGATTTGATTTCTAGGAAAGCAAAATTAGGCTGGAAGTCGTAGTTTTTAGTTGGTGTAATCAAAATATGTCAAATCGATTTAAATAGCTTAGCGGTATATGAATTAACCAATTGTGAGAGGACGTGAGTTTGATTCCCTGGTGAGAAATTTTTTAACATTTTTAATAATTAAATTAGGATTTAAGTAGGTTAAATTTGGGTTACTTGGAGACTTAACTTCTTTTATTTATATATAATGATGATATGATTTTTGTATTTAATTTATATATTAAAAAAATTATCCACAAATATTAGCTGGACCAACAAAAATGTTAAAATTATTAGTTTCTGATGACTTTCCATTTCAGCTATCTACCAAAAAATTAAAATATCTATGGTCTAACTAAATTATTTTTTCTAGTTGTGTGATTGTCTGTACATGAAAGCAAGTGTTGTTGTGGCTTGTAGTGGACCCGAATCATGAATTTCCAAATTCAAATGAAAAGATGGTGTGAGATAATTGTTGCATTGCACGGCTTATAAATTTCCATTGCAAGACAATGATGACAATGTTGGGGCCTCTTTAAAAGAGTTTTGTTTTTTAGTTTTTAAAAAGTGTTTTATAAATTAGATTTAAAAATCTGTTTTTAGAAAAAGAAAGAAAAAAAATGTGTTTGGTAATATAACTTTTAAAAACTATTTTACAAATGAGAAAATAAGAAAACTGTTATAAAAATAATGTAAACAAGAGCAATATAATAATATATGTAGGGAGAAGAAGAGATGAAAGAATAAGAGAAAATAATAGAGCCTGTGTTATTCTTTAAGAGTGTCATTTACATGATACATGAGTCCTATTTATAGGTAAATATAATGGGCCAAATAATATGGGCCAACAACCTACATATGGACATCCACTAAATATTCATAACACTCCCCCTTGGATGTCCATCGAGGATGTGCCTCATTAAAACCTTACTAGAAAAAAACCCAATGGGAAAAAATTCTAGTGAAGGAAAAAGAGTACAACATCCTTTGTGTTTGAACTGCCTCATTAAAAACCTTACCAGGAAAACCCAATGGGATAAAACCATGGTTAAGGGAAAAAAGTGCAGAACACAATTATTTCTCCCCCTCATAAAAACAATTATAACTGAGATGAAGTATGTCATTGAATCTTTTATACTAGTTGATCGAAAGATTTACTTGAAGTTGACTTTGTAGAAAGATTTGTCATATCTTCTGTATTATACTCTTCTCCAAGTTAGCAGTGCTTCCGATGTTATCTTCATATTGAATTGTTGCGGGAACCATCCTTTTGTAATAAAAACAACAAGTTTCTTGTATGCGTTGAATTACAGGCCTTGACAAAAATGCATTCTCAACTTGCTTGATGTACTGCTAAAATCTTCACATGATTGGATGATATTGTTGTTTCTTTAATGTACAAATAATTTGCTTCACTTTGTTCCAATATTTGTGTTGGCTAAATAGACAAAAATAAAATACCACGACATGTATAACTATAGAAAAATATATTAGTGTCCTCAATTGAATTAAGATATGGTACTTTAGGACCAATTCAAATTGTTCATTATTTTCTTGAGGCATAACATGATCTTTGCTCACATCAAATGATATCGCAACCATTTTAGTACACAATAAATTAGATTTTTCAATGTCAAACTGTTTTAACACTTTTGATAATATTTCTTTAATCAACGAATTTCAGAAGCTCTTCAGGAGTTCTGATAAAATTTATAATATCATCATAAAAATCAACTATAACAAATTCATTTCCTAATCTTTTCTCTACAAATGGACAAATGTTGTATGCGTACACAAAAAGACTTATTCATTTTATTAAGTCATCTCTTCGATAGTTTGTATGTCTCGTGGAAATTAATTCCTTCAAAGAGTTTTATATAATCCACACTAACAAGTGAGCCATATAAATATATCGTAACACTTTATATAAATTAAGCTTTTCTTGTGTTACTAAACTTAGTCAAGTAGAAAAAAGATTATGATTTCACTTCAGGTGAATATTTCTCTTCACAATCAATGACAAACTTTTAATATTTGTATTTCAACATTTTCTATTTCCACGAAAATTGATTTGTATCCATCATTTTTACATCTTCAGGTGTATGGACTACTGGTCCAAAAATCTTTCACTTTGCAAAGTGACTTTAATTACGTAGCAATTGCATTGTTTCATTTATACAATCATTGTTGTCTATAATTTTTAATAGACTTTAGTTCATGATCCTCATTAGCTCTTATCACATATAGCGCTATATTATATATAAAAATATCGTCAACGTTGACTTGCTTTCGGTTCCATCATATTCCATTCATGACATAATTTTTCGGGATCTCTTTATTATCATAAATTTCAGGTACCTGATAAGTTCTTCTCGGACTGAAAAATCAATTATGTCAAATGTTCTTTTGAGATTTTCATATCTTCACCTGGGGCATCTTTCTTTTTAACTCCTTTTCTTATTTGGGAATTTTTATTTTTTTTATCATTGGAACCGATTGGCCACGCTTCAAGGTGGTTAGACTCATTTGCAATATAAGATTGTCCAACGGGGACATCCATTTTGATTGGAGCATTAGTAGCTGATAGTTAATTTCATAAACTTTGCAAATGATTTATCTTTTGAACTTCTGGTTCAAACTATTTTATATGAGGATCAAGATGAGATAATAATAATAACAATTTATTTCAAGTGATTCATTTGAACTTCTGGTTCATATTTTTCAGCTGCTTATTCTCTCCCCTTAATATTGAGAAAATTAATTCATCACTTGATAATCAGCCTATCGGGCTATAGATAAGTCTCCAGTTTTTATCTCAAAAGGCTTTAGAATAGTTGGAGATTCATATCAAATATATTTTCTCAATATTCTTTAATAATTCATCTTAGTGCATTATATTGGAGCAATTGAGATATACACAACACTTCCAAAAATGCTTATTAATTGAAAATCAAGGGGAAGACTTATATATAATAATTTGTTGGCTAATGCGAATCAATATCTCAATATACATGTTTGAATGTTCCCAACATATAAATTAGAAGTTATGATCTCGTAAGTATCAGTCATGTGATCGCTTTAGACGTCTAAAGAATGGATCTTCAAGTCCATTTTTTTTGTATGATCATATTCTATTCCATATCAACTTCAACTGACATACGATACTTATCAAATATATTCTAAGAATTTAGAAAATGAGATCTTAGCAAAACTATTTGAGAATACAATCTCACAAACTTCTAGTTGTGAGTAAACATGCATGTGACCAATTTAGTTGATGCATCAATTCAAGTCACAAAGTGTCTAAATGGTCGAGATTCTCAAATTATCAATTTCTTTTGGGAACTAGTAACACATCAAAATTATTAGAATGAAGGAACTTCAGGCCCTTCAAATGCATATTCTTTTTTCCGCATCATAATAAATCCGGGATGACCCAACCGGTATTGCCAACGATAAATTTAATATGTTTTGTAAACTTCTGGTTTACAATAATTTGTGTTTCGATTGCACTAGTATTTTTATAAATATAGTATAAACTTCTGGTTTATATATCACTTTTTCACTACATATAGTTTATCCAAAAATATGTCTCATAATATATAAAGGTATTCAACATCCCTTCTTTTCTTATTTCAATATAATATTCATTTACACAAATATCCTTATACTTGATAAATTTCTTGAAGGAAATATAATATATTCTCAATATGAATGTGTTCCTCTATGTAACAATATATTAGATCTTCTGGAGCCTTCAATAATTTCAAAAAATATTGGTTTCTTACTGCACTAATTATGAGAAATGTATACAAAACTCGGGGTTTTTCTTTCAAATAAGTTACAAAATATGTAGTTAGTAATGTAACCGTAGCTACAATTTAATAAAAACAGTGTAACCGTAGCTAAAGAAAGTAGATTAAATGCAATATATACACCTTTCGCAAGATCAATTGTACAATATGCACAATATATTGATCGAAAATATAATATAAAATATGCAATGAAGCTATTAATATAGTATTTGTTCCGAGATTCACACTGCAATTTTTATGTTTCTACAATTGATGGTGCTATTATTAAATAATGGCACTTTTGAATAAAATGAAAGGCAACACCCAAATCTTCTGTAAAATTTTAGAATAACAAATATGCAATGAAGATATATGCAATGAAAATGCTTCCAAAAATAATAGAAACCGTATGCCATTAAATTATGTAACCAAAAACGTATGACATTGAATTAATCTATCATTTTATAAAGAAATCGATATAATAAAAAATATAGACAACCAACAATAAAAAAATTGGAAACGTACCATAGAAATTTAGGAAACATACGTATAAAATAATGGATTTAGGAGATATGGATATACCAAGAGCAGAGCCATAATAATAGGTAATTTTGTTTTAGGAAACCACCATAATAGTGATTTAGTTTGTTATCAGAAAAAAATGCACATGTGTTTCTTCTTTTATTAAGATGGCCTTAAAATTAGGTGATATAGTTCATGTTACAACATGGCATACATCACAATTGAACCGTACAAATATTCATCAGGGTACACCACAATTGAATTCTTCTGGAATTCATAATAAAATTGACATTTTTAAGTTCTTCAGGAACTTTATCATTGAATTTATATGAGTTCTTCAGGAACTACATGATAAATCACTCTAAATCCTTCAAGGATGCATTAATGTTGAATTCATCTAAAATTCATAACAGAGAAACAAAATTTAAGTTCTTCAGGAACTAATATGAACAATACAAAATCATTTTTATGTGCAATCCACTAGGGAGGCATGCATATTGAAATTCTTCCCAAATTTGTAATGAATGATAATCCCCCACTTGAATTTAAAAAAGTTGTTTCAGTCCTAACGTTAAACATTTCAGTAAGATTGTGCATAAGCGAAGGTGAGCTATGTCTTGGAACCTTCACGTAGCTAGTAAGAGCCTGATTAAGCAAGAGTGACGATTAGTCTTGGAACTCTATCTCAGATTTTTCTCAAACCAGCACACAATCTTTCTTAAGGTGTATTCTTAGGCCCGTGCATTAATGGCCCTGCACGACTATCCCAGTTTCTTGAATGCTCTAGGAATTCGCCCCGAAACTCCAGAGGAACCGGCCTCAGTTCCACATTCATATAGGTGATTCTATCAAGAGTACTCCTGATGTACTCCACTCATATAGAGTATAGATTTCATTAAGAGTTTGATAACTCAACCTTTCTCTGTTCAGGACTCATGCCTCTTAAACTTGCATGTTCATCTCATATTACTCACGACTTGTTGTTTACCCATTGGAACCTAATTCTTGGGATCTCCAGTCTTTTAGGTTGGGTTACCATCATAAGCAATTCATAGGCTTTAGTCCCATCTTGACAAATGTATTTTGAACTTTCTCTCTAGCCAGTCCTTTCGTCAAAGGATCTGCTAGGTTATCATTAGTGCGTACATGATCCACTCTCACAGCACCTGTAGTGATGAGCTCTCTCACTGTGTTGTGCTTTCTTCTAATTTGACGTCTTTTACCGTTATAAAAACGATTCTCAATTTTAGTGATAGTTGCAGTACTATCACAATGGATCAAGACAGCAGGCATAGGTTTTTCCCATAAGGGAATCTCAGATAACAAGCATCTCAACCAGCTTGCTTCTTCACTAGCAGTTGCTAGCGCTATCATTTCAGATTCCATAGTGGACTGAGCCAAAATGGTCTGTTTCTTAGACTTCCATGATACAGCTCCACCGGCTATACTAAATATAAAGCCACTAGTTGCTTTGGAATCATCTGACAATGTGTTCCAATCAGCATCATTGTACCCTTCAAGTACAGCTGGAAATCTCTGATAGTGTAATCCGAGATTCATGGTCCTTTTCAGGTATCTCATGACTCTCTCAATAGCGTGCCAATGCTCATTACTGGGTCTGCTGGTAAACCTGCACAAGAGTCCCACGACATAGGCGATGTCGGATCTAGTACAATCAGTGGCATACCTAAGACTACCAATGATGCTCGCATATTCTGTTTGTCTTACACTATCACCAGTGTTCTTAAATAGTTTTACACTGGGATCATAAGGTGTGCAGGCAGGTTTACAGTCATAATAATCGTATTTCTTTAGGATCTTTTCCACATAATGTGATTGATCTAGGGATATCCCCTTCTCAGACCTAGTGATTTTTATTCCAAGAATCACACTTGCTTCTCCGAGGTCTTTCATATCAAAGTTGTTACCCAACAGTGATTTCACATTATTTACGGCAAAAAGGTTTGAACCAAATATCAGCATGTCATCTACATAGAGACATATTATAGTGCAAATGTTGCCATCACATTTATAGTAGATGCATTTGTCACTCTCGTTGAGTCTAAACCCATTCGATACCATTAAGTTATCAAACTTTTCATGCCATTGTTTTGGAGCTTGTTTAAGACCATACAGAGATTTATCTAACTTCCAGACCTTAGTTTCTTGCCCATGTATAACAAACCCTTCAGGTTGTTCCATATAGATTTCTTCTTCTAAGTCACCATTTAAAAAAGCGGTTTTAACGTCCATTTGGTGTACAATTAAGTGATAAATAGCTGCTATTGAAATAAGTACTCGAATGGACGTTATTCTAGTGACAGGTGAAAACGTGTCGAAGAAATCAATATTTTCTCTTTGTCTAAAACCTTTGGCTACAAGGCGAGCCTTGTATTTTTCAACCGTGCCATCGGGTTTTAGTTTCTTTTTCAAAATCCATTTGCAACCAATTGGTTTACATCCGGGAGGCAAGTCTACTAAGTGCCATGTTTTGTTAGACTCTAGAGAATCCATCTCATCATTAATAGCTTCTTGCCAAAGATCTGCATCCATCGATGACAAGGCTTCTTGAGGATTTGCTGGATCTTCATTCAATGTATAAGCCGCATAATCCGGACCATAGTCTTTAGCAACTCTTACACGTTTGCTTCTACGAAGTTCAGTTTCTACTTCGTCATTGCTATCTGATAACCTCTCGTCAAATATACTTTTTATAGTCTTTTTAATTAAGTTTTAATTAATTTTCTTAGTTTTATTATAATTTTAATCACTTTAGAGTATAAATCATCTTCATCTAACAACTAGAGAAAATTGTTTGATTTGTGTTGATATTTCCCTAACCAGACAATGCTGGAGTATTAGTCTATATTTATGTGTTAACAGGTACACGGTGAATATTTGAGGTGAAACTATGTTCCAGGAGTTTTGGAAAATCAACTATGAAAGCTAGTGATTCAAATCAGAAGTTGGAAAAAATGAAGTCAAAGTTGCCACGCCCAGGCGCCATCCAGCCACGCCCAGGCGCATCTATGATCACTTTAACACGATTCATCACTGCCTTCTCACGCCCAGGCGTAGGTCTGTCACGCCCAGGCGCAGCGCTGATTCACACTTGCCACGTCTGCCACGCCCAGGCGCACGTCTGCCACGCCCAGGCGTGCGTCTGCGAGTTTATTCCCTATATAAGCCCAAAAATCATATTTTATTGGGGTTCGGAGATTTTTACAGAGAAAGAAGAGAAAATACGGTGCTAGGGTTTGGGGAGCCGCTGTTCAACAACAATCATTGGAGTTGAAGCTTCTTAACCTTGATCTTTATGTGTAATTCTTTCACTTATCTCTATTCTTTGTAATTTCTCATGAGTAACTAATTTCTCTATTGCTAGGGATGAGTTGAATTTGGATGAAAACTCTATGTTATGATTTGATACTATCCTTTTGAATGGATTCTATATGTTGTTTACGTAATCTCCGTTCTTAATGCTTTTTATTACTTGATCACTTTTAAATTGATTTATGATTCACGATTTGAAACGAGAGTGGAATTTGTGAATGCTTGAGATTACATATTCTTGCCTTTGTATTCTAGAGATAGATACAAACCCTTGAAACCATTATAATTTCCGATATTTATATGCTTATTCTTAATTTTGAATTCACTAAGAGATTAGGGATTATCTTGAGAATAAAGGTTTAATCACTAAGAGATTAGGGTTAAACAATCTAGGAAATTGGTAACAACATCTTGAATGAATTTAACACTAGAATCAAATTAATAATATAGAGTTAGAACCCAAAGAATACTCATCCCTGGCATCTTTCTTAATATTAAATTCAAAGGAATTCTCTTTGTTAATTATTGCTTTTACAACCAATCAAACCGGAACCTTTTATTCAATTGAGTTTTAAAATATAGTTCAACAGTATAATGCGATCCTTGAGTTCGACACTCGGTCTTACCGTTTTAATTTTACTACTTGCACGATTCAGTACACTTGCTGAAATCGCCATCACTATCCGCATTTGGTATCACTGGAACGTGACTCGACTCAGGAATATTATCCTGTTCAGTGCCCCCACTATTTCTTGATTTAAAGGGAAATTTATTTTCATAGAAATCTGCATCATTAGATTCTATGATCACTTTTTCATTTAGGTCGTAAAACCTATATGCTTTACTGTTTGCTGCGTAACCAATGAATACACATTCATAGGCTCTACTAGCGAGTTTAACTCGCTTCGGGTCCGGTTTACGGACATATGCTAGACATCCCTAAGTTCTTAAATAAGACAAGTTTGATTGTCTTTTCTTTAATATTTCATAAGCAGATTTGCTTCTTTTAGATTTGGGAACTCTATTCAAAACAAAGCAGACAGTCAAAATTATTTCCCCCCACCAATGTTTAGCGGCACCAGAGTTTAACATAATAGCAACAACTAATTCAGTAAGAGTTCTATTCTTTCTTTCTGCTTTACCATTCATTTCAGGGGAATATGGCGCAGTCGTTTCATGTATAATTCCGTGTTGTTTATAAAATTCATTAAATAAACTAGAATTATATTCGGTTCCCCTATCACTACGAAGTCTCTTGATTTTCGTATTAAACTGATTTTCTATTTCATTCACAAAAAATTTAAACATATCAAATGCATCACTTTTATTTTTCATTAAATAAACAAAAGTATAATCTGAGCAATCATCAATAAAAGTGATAAAATAACGTTTGTTATTTCTAGTCATGGTTCCATCTAGTTCACATATATCAGAATGTATAAGTTCCATTGGTTCAGATTCTCTTATAATAACGGATTTATGTTTGCTCTTTGTTATTTTAGCTTGACTACAAAATTCACATTTTTCTTTGTCATTAAAACTGAGTTTAGAAATTTTATTCATAACATCAAATTCAACATTAAGCTTAAACATGCCATCAGAGGCGTACCCCTTCCCAATAAAAATATCATTCTTAGTGATGGTGTACATATCAGCCCCAATAGTTTGATTAAACCCAGCCTTATTTAAAAGAAAACCAGAAACAAGATTCTTTTTCATCTCAGGAACATGAAGGACTTCTTTCAAGATAAGAGTCTTCCCAGAGGTGAACTTCAAAACAACATCTCCAATACCAGCAACATCAGAAGTGTGAGCGTTACCCATCTGCACCTTCTTATTTTCAGCATTCGTGTATGTTTTAAACATAGCACGATCATAACAGACATGGCGGGTAGCGCCAGTATCTATCCACCATCCATCAGTACCACCGACCATATTAATTTCGGTGATCATACAAGTATATGGCTCATCAGCCACATTCACATTAATATGTGCAAGGTTAGCCGGTTTAGGCCTCTTTGGATTTCTGCACTTCTTGGACATATGACCTGTTTTCCAACAATTGAAGCAATAAAATGGATCAACAACGTCATTTCTAGGAGGTGGTTGCTGATGCTGCCTAGCATTATGGCCCCTAACCGGGTTACCATTCTTAACTTGGTTTTGATTGCGGCTCTGATTCTGAATTTTTAATGGTTTGCTCGTAGGCTTCAGAGTTGCACCGAATTTCTTTTTATTGTTGTTAGAAACAACCAATATCTTTTCTTTCCAACTAGGGGGCAGCTTATCAATAATCACAGAAATTTGAAACTGCTCATGTAAAGGCATACCTTCAGTTATTGTCTCATGAGCAATCTTCTGCAGTTCATGTAACTGCACTTCCACCGACCTCTCATCCACCATTTGATATTTCAGATACCTGCTCACAGCATACTTCTTTGCACCAGCTTCTTCAGTATCATACTTTTTGCTCAAAGCCTCCCACACATCACTGGCCGTGTCATTGGTTCTGTAATAATCATACAGATCATCTTCTAATCCGTTAATGATATAGTTTTTGCAAACATAATCATTATCGATCCATAGCTGCCTTTCTTTTTCAATTTGCAGCGCTTTTTATTTAAGTTGTTCTGCCGTAGCCTTACCTTTGTCAGGTTCAGCAGCAGAAACAGTTTGACCGTTGGTGTTAACGGGCTGTTCTCTTGTTCCTGAAGCCGAAGCATCAGTTGGTACATCAGGAACAACAGGAATAGGATCTTTCAAAACGTAGGCACATTTTTTCAGGGTCAGGAAGAAAAACATCTTCTGTTGCCAACGTTTGAAATGATTACCTTCAAACTTAAACAGCCTTTATGTAGCACCGACAGAAGAACTACCAATAATCTCTTCGTTTGTCATGATATTCTCGAAACGTCTTAAAATTGTTGTAAAACGGTTTACTGACTTTATAAAAAAACAGAAAACGATTTTTTCAAAATAGGCAACGAAATAAATTATTGGCTGAGTCGCGTACTAGGTCGCTTTCTTTAAGACGTTTCGCGGAACTACTTGAAAAAGTGCACTGTAGTATATCGACCGCGAAGTCCCCAGGATAAAACAGCCGTTTATCAAATAAATACCGATGAACTACTGCATTGTAGTATCGGCCAGAAATACACCAATAATTGATATGCAAATATCAATCCTACGGCAACAACCGTTCAATACTGAAACAAGAAAATATTTTTCGAAGAAGAGAAATAGAGAGAAGGAAAACAACAGTTTCTCAGAATGCAGAGAAAAAAGAAAAGCCAACGAAAACTGAAGAATGAAGCAGTTTATATAGGGCAAGTAGGGATCAGAATCAGAGCGGTTTAGTGGAGCCGAATTTGCCCAGTCAAAGGAAAAACGTGGGCACAAAATCAGGGATCCGTTTTTAACCGTTAGAGGATGAATCATCAGTGTTCATCCGTTTAAAGACTTGGTCTAAGTCACATTTCAAATGTGCGAAAATAAAGGGACACGCGTGTAAAGAAAATTAATTAAAATTTTCTTTTTCTTGGCATTAAAAAATTAATATATCACATGACCCAAGCCCAGGCCCAGTCCGAGCCGGCCGGACGGACGGCGGCGCGCGCGTGTGTGATATTCGACATGGTGTGCGGTCTCCCTTTCATACAAAAGTGGGTACTCCAAGGGCACACCCTTAGTGGTCACTTTGTAGTATATAAACACTACCATGAAGTGTGTTCTTAGCAATGTGAGACTCAAAAGAGTCTTTTTTCAATTCACACTACACATGGTTCTAACTCTGTGTTTACTTCAATACCAAGTTTTCTCCAAAATCTCATCATGTTCCAACAAATGATGATACTTCTCGTAAGTTCTGCTGGAACTAGATTAGTGAATTCTTCTGGAATTCATTGAGAATAAAAGTTGAATTTTTTAAGTTCTTCTGGAACTTCTTCGAGAATTTATAAGTTCTTCAGGAACTAATTATTGAATTCTTCAGAAATTTATAGATTAAATTTATTAGTTCTTCGGGAACTAAGTTTATTGAATTCTCCAGAAATTCAAGGATTAAATTTATAAGTTCTTCGGGAACCGTATATTGTAACAACAATGTCTTTTGCCATCAAATTAGGTAACTTAGTTTGATATAAAATAGCACATGTGTTTAATGAACAAGTCAGAGAATGTTAGTTTCAAAATACCATAATATAAGTGATATTTAGTTGGTATTTGAAAAAAAAAATCACGTGTCCCTTTTTTTTGTTTTGAAAAATGCCTAATATTAGGTGAATTAGTTTATACCCCTTTGTTTCAAAGTTACCTTTTATGATTATTATTATTATATCATACTAATAACAAAAAATGTGTAATTCATGATATCAAGCTCTCTATCAAAATTTCCTTAGCAATGAAATTTTACAACATTAGTTCTTCAGGAACTATATAATAAATCACTATCATAGAGGAGAAAAAGAATTTATTTTATTAGTTCTTCAGGAACTATGTAATATAAAATCATTTATATTATAATACTTATAAAAGTAAATAAATTACAAAATTAAAAATAAAATTAAAACTGTATAATTTCAAAGGAAGTTTAGAATACATACCTTTGAAATGATTATTTGGTAGAGTCGTGCTGATAACGTGTTATAAAAATAATGTAAACAAGAGCAATATAATAACATATGTAGGGAGAAGAAGAGATGAAAGGATAAGAGAAAATAATAGAGCCTGTGTTATTCCTTAAGAGTGTCATTTACATGATACATGAGTCCTATTTATAGGCAAATATAATGGGCCAAATAATATGGGCCAACAACCTAAATATGGACATCCACTAAATATTCATAACAAAAAATCATTTGAATATTTAATTTTGAAAAACAGTTTTAAAGACAAGAAAATGAGGTTGGAAAAAAATTTCAGAAAAAAAAAATCAAAATTTTTTTCCCGAAAAAATGAAAAAAAATTTCCCTATAAAAGATCGGAAACTTTTTTCCCGAAAAAAATCGAAAATATTTTTCCCGAAAAAAAACAGAAAATTTTTCCCGATAAAAGATTGGAAACCTTTTTCCCGAAAAAATCGAAAAAAATTTCCCGATAAAAGATCGGAAACTTTTTTCCAGAAAAAATTCGAAATTTTTCTCTCGAAATAAATCGAAAAAAAATTTCCCGAAAAAAAATCGGAAAACTTTCTCGAAAAAAATCGAAACTTTTTTCCCAAAAAAAGATCAAAAATTTTATTCCTAAAAGATCGAGAACTTTTTTTGGAATAAGTGGATTGTTTTTATCGGAAACCAATTTTTTTTTTGGAATAAATGAATTTTTTTTAGAATAAGAAAAATTGAAAATTGAGAAGCAAAACACCTTTAATAATCAGTTTTGATTTTTTAGTTTTTAAAAAAGAAATTTAGAAATAGTTTTTAAAAACAGTTTTTGAAAATAGTGTTTCCAAACACGTTTTTTGTTTTTAAATTTTTAAAAACTAAAATAGAGAATTTGGGAAGTGTTTCAAACAAGCCCTGATATTTTAATTGTGAGTTGAGTTTCACATCAGATGAAAAAGTGGAAGATGAACATTTTATAAGTGAGAGGACCTATAAATCTAATGCCTTAAAGTTTTGGGTAAAAGCATGATGTTCAACTCACTTGTATTGTTGTTCAAGGTCCAATGTGTCGAAAGTCTTCCTGACAAGGTGTTCAGGTGGTGTGTCTCGTTGATGGACCAAGCAACTAATGTACAACTAGTTGAAAAAGCTTCCCTTAGAGGGGGAACATGCCCATAAAAGAATCGAATTGATGGACTCACACTTGAGAGAGAGATTGTTGGTATTTTAAGTGTGAGTTAAGTCCCAAATCGGATGAAAACGTGAATGTTGAACATTTTATAAGTGAGATGACCCATGAACCTAATGCCTTAAGATTTTGGGTAAAAGCGTGGTGTCCAATCCACTTGTGTTGTTGTTCATCTAGAAGCATGTCACATAAGAAACCTTAAAAAAAATTAGATAAGAAAAGGGTTAAATATCTTTTTAATCCTATATTTTACAAAACTAAACTAAACGAGAAAAACTAACCCATCTTACGTCATCTTCTAGATGAAGTTTCAATGCAGGGGGACCAACATAAAAAAAATTGAATTTAAAACTTAAAGAAGAGTGTCCGAAATTTGCTAACAAGTCAACACATCGATTAGCCTCGCGATACACATAAGAGACTGAAGTTCTCCATGATGAAGTAAAGAGGTCACCTCTTAAAATAGAAGTTGGAGGAAGGCATTTGAAGTCTAACTAGGATTAAAAATTATTGGGCGGGCCATATAACATATAATATATTGATTTTGTTGATAATATAACAACATTATATGTAAATTTAGAAAGGACAAAACTTGCATGCATTTCCGTACATGCAGTTTTTGTTGTTCTACTCACAAAAAGTTGATTTTTGGTGTTTTTTCATTTTAAAAAAAACAAAAGAAAACTGTTTTTTAATTAAAAAAAACTATCTCTTTGTGAAAGGAAAAGTAAAAACTGCATATATAGAAATACATCTAAGATTTTCTATTTAGAAATTGAATTTGTTGATCAAGAAGTGACCCCATGGCCAATAATGATGAAGAACGCACGGTCTCTACAGGTTATGTCCATAAAAATAACGTAAAAATTGGATTATTGATTCTTATTGGAATCAAATGGTTTTTATTTTAAAACAAAATAAGGAAAATATATAAAATTGTGAACGGTAAACATGAATATCCATGCATTTGGGCAAAACAAAGAACAATTACTTTCTTGGGCAAATTAAAAAGTTATACCTTATATCATTCTAGCTCAACAAGGAAAAGGGAAAACCCAACCTATTTGCCTTAAAAACCATAATATACAATAAAGAATAATCTCAATGACAAGAAAACCATTTAACCATAATATTTAGTCTTCATATAAATACACAAACAATCAAACATATAACCCAAAATAGCTAGTGTCCCAAATCAAAGCATTTATATAATCACAATTTGGTGAGGTGCAAAAAATAATATTTAGCATATAAATAGAAAAAGTTATTAGATTATAAAGTTATGGCTTTCAATCCACCACGTTCATTTAGAAACCCAACTTTCCGGTCACAACTTTCAGTTCGTCGCGTGTATGATACTTTTCAGCCTCCATCAGAGATGAAGGAAACCCCCGAAGCTCATCTTCTACATGTTTATCTTCCTGGTGCGTACTTAAACTCTATATATTCGATAAAAATAGCTTATAGCGTATAGTTTATAAAATAATTAATCATGTCAAGAATACTCTTCAAAGTTATTAAAACATTCAACATGTCTATTAATTTTAATTTTTAATTGGATTTAATCGATATACACTGTTAGTGTAAATAAGTTTTATACTATCAATCAATTATAACCGTCAGATTATTAAAAATTAATGTTTAACTTTTATCCTTTTTATTTTTTCAAGTGTTTAACTTTCATCTTAATTACTGATTACTAATAAGTCACACATATTAATAATTGTGATGCACGGTTTTACACCTACAATGTATGAAAGTTAAACTCTTTTTTATTATATTAGTATTTCATATGCTAATTTTTTTATCTTTTTATTTTATATATGAATAATCAAATATTCTTATCTATCATTATCAATATTCTTACTATATTAGACGCTTTTAGTCTCTTAATTCCTTTATTAAATGAGTACAAGTTTATTAGCCCAGCCTGTCAAATTCTAAGCCCGGTTGAATTTTGCTTAATACACCCCCTAGATATTTTTTTTGGTTTTCACCCCCAGTTTAATCTGGTTCGGGAGTCAGTTCTGGCAACAAGTGGTTCCAGCCCCCTCCCGATCGCAGTTGCGGGGGATCGAACCGTGGTCCTCCCTACCAAGTTCAACACCAATCACCACTAAACCAACTAACAATTGGTACACCCCCTAGATATTTTAATTCTGCTAGCCCAAGATTTGGGCGTTTTTTCTCGTAAATGAAAGTTTATCTTTTTTAAACAAAAAAAAGTGTATGACTTTATTATCAAATAAAAAAAGAGTAAGACTTTGTTAAATTATTAAATGAGATGTTTCTTTGAGTATCACTCAATTGGTAGTGTTAGAATATATTAAGATATGTATAAATTTTATATTATATTTGTTGAGAAAATATATTTAGCTTTGTTTATTTTATTCCCTATCATTAAGGGATTTAGTTTAAATTTAAGTTAGTTCACTTGGTTATAAATACCAAGGTCGTCGTACTGTTTTATTAGGTAAATTAGGTAAATAATGTAAATATAGGTTTTAGGTATTATCAATAATAGTTTTGTTACTTATTATTTTCTCTTAATTCAACATGGTATCAGAGCCTCTATGACTAAGTGGTCTAGAGTTCGATCCCCGCTCCCATCACTTTCTAATTAAAAAGTGGAATTTAAGCCTATGGTAGGTGGACCTATGCATTATCCACGCTTCAAGCCCAAGTGGACTCTTGCGTGAGGGGGCGTGTTAGAAATAATATAAAACCCTATTGATGTAGCTTTTCCTAACAGCTTAATCTTTTGGGATAATCGGTTATTTGACAGGTAGGAACATTATAATACGTAGGGGCTGAGATTAAACTTAAATTTTTTCACTTTAAAGAGCGAAAATATGACCACTAAATTATTTTAAAAAAAAACATTATTAAATAAGCTTATGCTTTTCTTCAAGAATATAGCCAAGATATTATTGCTAACTTCTTTGAGTAGAGATTATAAAAAAAAAGCTTCTTAGAGTATACAAAAAAAAAAGTTGCTATCTTTGGTACCTCAAAAACATTATTAAATGAAATCTAAAATTACACTTTTATCATTTGTCTTATCACATGCCTTAAGGCCCAATTAAAACACAGGTTAGCATTTGCCTATAATAAAACCAAAATTATATCTATACCAAAAAAAAAAAAACCAAAATTATATTTTTGCTTTACCTTTTAAGGCTTTGCAAAGGATCAAATGAAGATTGAATTTCTGGACACATCAAGAATGTTAAGGATTACAGGTGAACGACCAATTCAAGGAAACAAATGGAGAAAATTTGACCAAACATATCCTGTTCCACAAAATAGTGAGGCAGAGAAACTTGAAGCTAAGTTTGAACAAGGAACTCTCATCCTTAAAATGCAAAAGAAGCTCATTCCACAATCACAAGTAGCTCCTAAACAAGAAGTGGAGAAAACTCAAGAAAAAAGTTCACAAGATCCTTCAAATAATAAAGCAAATTTTGATGAAACAAAGGTTGAAAAAGTCCAAGAAACCATTCCACCAACACAATCTACTAAATTGGAAGAATCAACTAAAGACATGAAAAGTGATTCACCTCAAACTCAAAGCCTTGAAAAAAAGATAGAAAATGATGATGACACATCATCTCAAATTCCTAAAGAAACAATTAGCAACAATAGTACTCAAAAGGGTCAACAAGAATTGGAGCCAAAACCAACTTCTAAAGACACAATCAAAGACCAAATAGATGAAAAGGCACAAAAGGGTCAAGAAGAATTTGAGCAAAAAACAACATCCATAGAGAAAACCAAAACACAAATAGATGAAAAAGCTCAAAAGGGTCAAGAAGAATTTGAGCCAAACACAACATCCATAGAGAAAACCAATTCACAAGCAAATGAAAATACTCAAAAGGGGCAAGAGGAAGTAGAGCCAAAACCTATAGAAAGAATGGTTACCAAAGAAAAATTAGAAGAAAAGATAGTAACAAAGAGTGATAAAGATGTTGAGAATGAAGTTAAAGAGAAAAATGAGAAGCCTTATGAGTCAAGCAAGACTATGAAAGATGTGAAGAATCAAAATTTACAAGAAAATGAAATTGAAAAAGCAGAACCTTCTGCTTCAGATGTTTCACAAAAGGAAATGGAATCTTGCTGCAGAATTTCTCCCAATCAAGAAGGGAATATGAATGGAATCAGAAAATTAGTTGCTGCTTCTTCTCAATTTGTAACAAGAATAGCAGAAGGGAAATGGAGTGGTGAAGAGAGACATTTAGTTGAAAATGTAGGTGCTGCAGTTCTAGTGATTGCTGCATTTGGAGCCTATGTATCATATAGGTTTTCCTCTTGAGGGGAAACTATTATTAACTAGTTCTACTGCACATGAAGAAATAATGAACTATAAGTCATGTGGCTTAAGAACATCTTAATCCATGATTTTAGTTTATACTTATATCCTAATAAGTTGTAATTATATTGTTTGATTGTTTGTAAATTATTACTCGTTTCTTCTCACACTAATGATCGTGTTTGACTATTACACACAAATTATAAAGTGATTACTCTCATTGTCTCTCATATTTGACCGTAGTTTTTCCAGTCATAATTACCTCAAAAGTAGAGGAAGAAAAATGATTTCGAAATTTTAACACCAGAACCACTCTTCAACCATCGTTTAGGTGGAAGGGCGTGGAGGCATATTTGACCGTAGTTTACCATTGTTGCTCGCACAACGTATAAGCTTGATCGACATGTTCTTGTCGGAAAAACCAAGAAATCCCAAAAGCAATGATAACATTATGAGAAAAAAATCAAAGTTTCTCAACAAATCATTATGAGAAATCCCCATCTAACAAATCATTATGAGAAAAAACAGTCTTAAAAATTGTGCAAGAATTTTTGAAAGTTTCTCAACCGACCCCGTGTTTCGTTTTTACTGAATTCTTAATTTTGCCATTCCAAAAAACTTCGGTTTTTAAAACCAAAGTTTTTTTTGCCTTGATTTTTTTTTTCGGTTTATAGAAACCGAAATTCCTCTGAATATACACTAAAAAAATTCGGTTTTTAAAAAACCAAACTTTACTACAGAGGCAAAATTGGAATATTGTGGGGTATAAAAGAATGGCGGGGGGTCGGAAGAGAAATTTAAAAAATATTTTTAAGTCATCATTATCCAATGGTTTCAACATTTTTACATTAAATAAAAATCCAAAAATACTATCAAATAATTCTAACTGCTCAAATCTATTTTTTAACGAAGTTATTGTCATATTAACAACCACAAAATAAAATAATTGACTTTAAAAGATTCATCGAATAATTGTTGTTCTGGACTGGGCCTAAATGCCCAACGCGTTGAGGACTTCTTCTTTTGGGCTGTCGAGCAAGGCCCGAAGCAAAAGCCCAAATCCACTTGACCGTTGGTCAGCTTACGTCTCCCCTGCGATTCGTAACGCCCGACATCGGAATGATTAACATTAAATGCTCATCACGGCTCCTCAGCCGTTTTCCGACAGCCATTGATGGACATTAACTGTCCATCAACGGCCTTAGCCATGCGCTGGGACTATATATATAGAGCACCTCACAATTGCAAAAGGTACATAATCTTCTATATTGAAAACCTATACTCCACCTCTATTGACTTGAGCGTCGGAGTGCCTGCAGGTACACAACCCCCTCCCCCTCCGGGCATATTTGGACTGAACGGAACCACAAACCGCCGTGCACCACCGTCTGATCGACTCTGATCAAGGTAAAGATCAATTGTATTTACTCATCATTATCATTCTCGTCATATTATCTTTTTCTAAAGCTACAACTCTTTGTTGAATATATCGGCTCTACACCCATATATCAAACGCATGACTTTTGACGTATCATATGCAAAATCTTCATTTCTATTTCACTTCTTACATTGTAGTTGCAATTTGATTTAGATTGCAACTTCTTCTATATTATTGTAAATATAAATCTAAAGTAGGTTTAAATTTAAAATCTTCAAACAATGTTTAAGTATATTATAATATTGGTATATATTTTTTAGCATATATAATAATATACCTCTTTAGTAAAATAAAATTAAACAATATACCTCTAAATAAATTATTTTGGATCCTAATTTTTAACACCTAACATCATCTTCAATAAGGGTATCTAAAAGAGTTTCATAGACTAATGATACGTACCTTATTTATTTTTTTATCATTAAAGTTCCAATACGTAGCATAAAGAGTATTAAAATTGATGATACGGTAGCTTATTTAAGATACCTTATCATGAATTTAATATCATCAATTTTAAGTTAAAATAAATAAATATATAAGAATCACTTGTTAATAATGTATGATATTCAAAGTGATACTACCACCGGAGCAAAATATTTATGAGTTACATAGATATTACATGACATTGTATTGATCACTTATTAGTAATGTAAGTGGTATCCCCATTAGAGATACTATAAGACGATGGCTCTATTTGTTATACCTCAAGTACAGTTAAGCGGATTAAGGTAGACTATGGGCCCGTTTGTTTTGGATTTTTTTGAAAATAGATTTTGTAGTGCTAGCAAATGTTGTATAAAAAAAATTTACAAAGAAATTTTTTATAAAAGCTTCAAATGAAAATTTTGTTTGAATAGTTATTCTTAAAATGTTATTTTAGGTATTTCTTCATTTTATTGAAAAAAATTTGGATATCAAAATTTCAAAAAAAAATTTTTGAAGCTATTTCAAATAGATTTTCATAAAAATCATTTTTGAAATACAACTGTACCAGGAGATCAGACAAAGCCCAACTCAATCAGCACTACACCTCAATCCTTGAGCCTTGTGCTTGGGGGGCTGTGTACTGGGGGATCATCCATGGTCCAACTCGCCCAAACCCAGTACGCATCAACTGTTGGGCCGCCCTATCTAAGAAACTCGCCTAAGCCCATTGAATGCTGGAAGTTACTAGCTTAAACCCACGTTCACCCAAGAACACGTGAGAAGGGCGAGCAGGCGAGTCTTTGGCCACGATCATCAAGCTCCCCAGTGGAGATCGTGGGGAAATGGGGAGTCCAAAGCATTGTTAGTTACCTAAGGACTACTATATATAGACCCTTCACCAATAACAAAAGACGAGATCCATTAACACACTTAACACACAAACCTTAAGTATCAACTACAAATATACACCCCCTGCATACTTAGCAGGAACATTTGGCGCCCACCGTGGGGGCTACGGTAAAACTATTCCTAGCCCTACCAACAACTGATCAGACGATCACAATGGAACACAATTCTACCAACGACGGGGGGCCTGCTATGAACCTACAAGCGGCGGTAGGCGAGATAAATCGCCTCAAGGCCAAAATGACAGCCATGGAGCAAGAGAAAGTTGCAGAAAGGGAGGAGGAAGCAGAGTTAGACAACATTAAAGATTCACAACCTCTAGCCCAAGCTCTATGGGATGCTCAGATTCCCGCAAATTTCAAAATCCCTCAACTGCCAACCTTCGAGGGAAAAGCCGACCCATTAGAGAACCTAATGACCGTCGGTACACAAATTGCCATCATAGGCGCGGAGGAACACTTGAAGTGCAAACTCCTGTCCAGCACCTTCAAGGACGCCGCCCTACGATGGTATATGAATCTACCAAGGAACTCCATCGCGAGTTATACATATTTTCATAAAAAGTTCATCCATCAGTTTGCTGGCTCTAAGCACGTGCAGGTAACAGCGACAAGCTTGTTTGGGATTCGCCAGGGACACAATGAAAACCTACGTGAATATCTCGCAAGGTTCAACGAAGCTACCATACAAGTATCCAACCCCAACCAAGAAATGTTCGTAGCTGCTGTCCAAAACGGTTTGAAAGTCGGTCACTTTAACGAGTCATTGGCACAAAAACCGGGGAGCACAATGCAAGAAGTTATGAAAATGGAAGAATGCTACATCAAGGGAGAGGAAAGCAACGCGGAGAAGAGATGCAGGGACTCGAGAGAGAAGCCTTCCAGCCGAAGGTCTCCAGAGCGATACCACAAAAGAAACAATCAACGGAGTGGCCGTTATGAGGATAAAGGCAGTGAAAGATACCATCAACCATGGTGGAGCAACGAAAGAACCTATAGAACATAGGAGGAGTACACACAGTTGAACGAAATTCTGAGTTCAGGACTGGCGAGACTACCCCCTGCACCAGACAACAATGCGAGGATGGGTCCTAATGAGAACGCATGGTGTCATTACCACAGGGTGAAGGGACATGACACTGAAAAATGCTACTGGTTAAAGGATTTGATAGAGAAATTGATAAGCAGTGGTCACCTGCGAAAATTCCTTGAACGAGCAGCCAATGGCGAGTTAAACAAGCGCTCCCCCCCTCGCTCCCCAAGAAGTTCACCTCCAAGAGAGGATGATGAGAAGGAACCCAAGAGGATTACAATTAACACTATAGCCGGAGGATTCGCGAGAGGAGGCGAGTCCAGAGCAGCCAGAAAGCGATACCTCAGGAGGATCATCCAGGAAACGAACATGGTGGCACATGTATCTTCTCCAAGAGCACCCGAAATTTCATTCTAACCCAGTGATGGAGAAGGCGTGTTCCCCCATGACGACGACCCTTTGGTAATCCAAGTTCAGATACTAAACTGCGACGTAAAGCGAGTTCTGATAGACTCTGGCAGCTTGGCGGACATCATGTACTGGGAGGCTTTCAAAGCCATGCAATTAGCAGGGGAGCAGTTGTAACCATACAATGGAACGCTGGTAGGCTTCGGAGGCGAGCAGGTAGAAGTAATGGGGCACGTCACGCTGTTAACAACTTTCGGCGAGAAGGATAATGCCAAGACCATCAAAGTAAGGTACCTAGTCGTAAAAACTGCTTTTACATCGTACAATATAATCATAGGCCGCCCAACCTTTAACACTTTGGGGGCGGTGATGTCAACCTTGTACCTGTCAATGAAATACCCGTTAGACGACGGAAGAATTGGGACAGTCAGAGGAGACCAAGCACAGAGACCTCAATGCTATGAGTTAAGTCTAAGGTTAAAAAGGAACCATGCCCCAGCCGATCAACCAATCATATCCAGGGTAAACATGATAAGCAGAGAAAATATGGTGGAGACGTCAGACCTGTATCCAAGGGAGGAATTCCAGGACAGAAGGGTTAATCCCATAAAAGACCTGGAACCAATCCAGATCGGCGAGGCACCACATGAGTTGACAAACTTGGAAACCCATTTAGATGAAGAAGAGAAGGAGAAGATCATTGAAATCCTGAGAAAAAATGTTGATTTGTTCGCATGGAAGCCGTCGGACATGCTAGGAATTGATGAAAGCGTCATAACTCACAAACTGGCAATAGCACCAAACTCGAAACCAGTGTCATAGCGCAAGAGGAACGTAGGAGAGGAATGAAGGACATCAATAGATGAAGAGGTTCACAAGTTGAAAGAGGCTGGCTTCATCGAAAAGATCAAATATCCGGAATGGCTCGCCAATGTGGTTTTAGTGAAGAAATCGAACGGGAAATGGCGGATGTGTGTCGACTTTACAGATCTCAACAAGGCATGTCCCAAAGACCTGTACCCGCTACCCAGCATCGAAAAACTGATCGACGGCGCCTCAGGTTACAAAACTCTGAGCTTCATGGACGCGTATTCAGGGTACAACCAGATCAAAATGAACACCCTGGATGCTCCACATACAACATTTATGTCCAATACCTGTAACTATCATTACACTGTCATGCCGTTCAGTCTCAAAAACGTCGGCGCCACCTACCAGCGCCTCATGGACAGAGTATTCGCTCATCAAATCAGAAAGAACCTTGAAGTCTACATCGATGATATGGTAGTCAAAACCACAAGCAAGGGCGAGCACCACGAGGATCTGAAGGACATTATGGCTTCGGTAAGGAAGTACAATATGAGACTTAATCCAACGAAATGCTCGTTTGGAGTTCAGGCAGGTAAGTTTTTAGGGTTTTACTTACAAACAAAGTGATAGAGGCAAACCCAGAAAAATGTCAGGCCATAATAGTTATGAGAAGCCCAACATCAGTGAAGGAAGTGCAACAACTCACCGGGCGAATAACAGCCTTGTCAAGGTTCCTCTCATGCGCAGGAGAAAAGGCTTTCCACTTCTTCGCTACATTAAAAAGTGGCGAGAGATTTACATGGTCTGACAAGTGCGAAGAGGCGTTTCAGCAGCTTAAGGTATTTCTAGCATCTCCGCCAATACTGACTCGCCCACAACTGGGTAGCCCATTGTACCTGTACCTTGTTGTATCCAAAAACTCAATGCGTTCGGCCCTAGTGCAAGATATCAAAGGCGAGGAAAGACCGGTCTACTTCGTCAGCATAATATTTAGAGGATCAGAGATTCGGTATCAGAAAATAGAGAAGTTGTCCCTTGCAGTAGTAACCACCGCCAGACGGCTGAGGCATTATTTTCAAAGTCACAAAATAGTAGTGAAGACAGACCATCCAATCAAGCACGTGCTCAAAAAGCCAGACTTAGCAGGAAGAATGGTGGCATGGGCAGTCGAGTTATCAGAATATGACATTACATTTGTACCAAGGGGCAACATTAAGCCGCAAATCCTGGCAGACTTCATCCTGGAACTATCATCACCACCAGAAGCGACGAACATGCAGCCATGGACGTTGTCAGTCGATGGAGCATCAAACATAAGAGGGAGCGGACCTTGGGTTGTCCTGGAAGGACCTGATGGCGTCTTGATCGAACAATCACTCCGATTCGCTTTCAAAGCAAGCAACAACCAAGCTGAATATGAAGCGTTGATCGCAGGAATGAGGCTAGCAAAGGAGATGGAGGTAGCAGATTTATGAGAAAAGAGTGACTCACAGCTAGTCACAAGTCAAGTGTCAGGGGAATTCCAAGCCAAGGATCCTCAGCTCATCAAGTATCTTGAACAGGTAAGAAGTTTAGCCAATCATTTCAATTCCTTTGAGTTAATATATGTTCCCAGGGAGTAGAATGCAAGAGCAGATTTATTGTCAAAGCTTGCAAGTACCAAGAAACCATGCAACAACAGAACAGTCATACAAGAAACAGTCACAAAGCCTAGCACATGCGACCTGGAAGTCTGGATGGTAACATGAAACGATGATTGGAGAACACACATCATCCAATATCTTGAGAATGAAAAGCTGTCTGAGGAGAAGGAAGAGAGGGTTAAGATTAAAAAGATGGCGGCACACTATACTATGGTGGGAGGCGAACTATACAAAAGGGGGTTTTCATCCCCAATGTTGTTATGTGTAGGAGAGACAAAATCTCGCAGAATCTTGAACGAAATCCATAATGGTTCATGTGGTAGTCACATAGGGGGGAGATCCCTAGCAGGAAAAGTAACCAGAGAAGGATTCTTCTGGCCAACATTGCTTAGCGACGCCAATAGGCATGTAAGAAGTTGTGATCAGTGTCAAAGGCATGCAGATTTACACCATGCTCCAGGGGAGCCATTGCAGTCAGTTATGTCCCCATGGCCATTTTACATGTGGAGAGTTGATATACTGGGATCATTTACCACCTCACAGGGGTAAGCAAAGTTCATACTAGTAGCTGTCGAATATTTTACCAAGTGGATATAGGCATAACCGGTGACTACTATCTTGTCGGAAAGAGTTAAAAAGTTTTATTGGAAGAACATCCTTTGCAGATTCCGCATACCTAAATATATAGTGTCTGATAATGGCACTCAGTTCACCAGTGAGTCGGTGATCAATTTCTGTCAGGAAAAAGGCATCTGTAACACGTTCATATCAGTGGAGCACCCCCAAGCAAATGGACAGGCGGAGTCAGCAAACAAGGTCATCCTTAGAGCCATCAAAAGACGACTAGAGGGAAAGGACAAAAATTGGGTCGAACACTTGCTTCCAACACTATGGTCCTACCACACCACAATACATTCCTCAACTGGAGAAACTCCTTTCAAAATGGTATATGGCGCTGATGCAATGATACCAGCAGAGGTCGACCCACCAAGCTGGAGAATAGCAACATTAACAGCAGAAGTGAACAGCGAGGCGTTCAAAGAGAATCTAGATTTGCTAGAAGAAGTCAGGGAAACTGCACACTTCAGAGAATTCACGGTGAAGCAGAGAGCATCACGGAAATATAACACCAGAGTAATGGCAAGGGAATTCCGAGAAGGAGACTTGATTCTGAAACGGTCGATGGGACGAAACAAGGGAGGAAAGCTAGCCCCCAACTGGGAAGGCTCCTACAGGATTCAAGAAGCATTAGGAGGAGGTGCTTACAGGTTGGAGACACTGAAGGGCGGGACGCTACCTAGAGCATGGAATGTGATCAACCTACGTTTCTACTACAGCTAGGTCGCATGGTCGCATGGTCGCCCTATATTTAAGTAGTTTTCTTGCAATTTATTTCATTTTTTTTATATGTCGTTGTACGAACATGTTTCATTTGGCGTTTTAATTAAATAAAGGAGTGATGGGACACTCTTTTCTCCTGCAAGGGCAGGACTTTTATCAAGGCCCATCATTTTTAAACATCATTGTTTCTTCTCCATAACTTCCATGAAAAAAGGCTTCTACCAAGACTTTCCATGAAAAAAGGTGTCTACCAAGACTTGCCATAAAAACAGGCGTCTACCAAGACTTTCCATGAAACAGGCGTCTACCAAGACTTGCCAGAAAAAAGGCATCTACCAAGACTTGTCATGAAGAAAGGCGTCCATGAAAAAAGGCGTCTACCAAGACTTGCCATGAAACAGGCGTCTACCAAGACTTGCAATAAAGCAGGCGTCTACCAAAGAAAAATGCCCTTCATGGGCGAGATGCCCCTTGGGCGAGGTGCCCCTTGGGTAAAAAAAAACATCGTAACACGGGGTTAACGAAACATTTCCCTTTTCTTTTGGAGTTACGCAATATACATATACATATGTTTTTTGCATTTTTATACTTAAACAATAATAAATGAAAAATAAGTAACATTTGCATATTTTTTGACATTTTGATATTTAAACATAGCACGTAACATATAAATGATGCATAAATAAATAAATCAAATGAACATTAAAATATCATAGACAAGTAAATAAAGCGATACAATAAAAATAATATACATAAAAAAAATAATAAAAAAAAAAACAGGGGGTGCAAAACGCAAGGTAGGAGGTGGAAATAGTAAAGTGAGTTAGGCCCAGTCCAACAAAAAGCCCAACTGCACAAAAAAAAAGTGAAGGGTTCGATCAGGGCCGTCTGATTGATCAGACGTCCCTGATTTGATCACAGGAGAGGTTAATCATGGACGTTGGATCAGATCTAAGGGGTTTTGGGTGCGTTGGTGCACCATAAGGCCATGCACCACCCCGCACCTGATTGGGTCAGGGTATAAATACCCAAAACCCAAAAAATTTCTCATTTTCTCTCATTCTTTCTCTCTCTCTCGGCCGAAATCCTCATCTTCTCTCTTCTTCCTTGCTCTGCTAGGGTTCATCCCTAGGGATGAACATTCATCCCTTCCGGCGAGACGCTGCCACACCGGAGCGATTCCGGCGGCGGCTCCGCCGGCCAAACCCCAAAAAAAACACCAAAATCAAAACTTTTTAAAACACAACCCTTCTTTAACCCTTTCTAAACCCAAATCCAAAATCAAAAACACCTAAATCCTAACCAAACAGCATAGATCGGGAAAAAACAAAAGAAGGTAAAAAAATCAACCTCTGATGTTGATTCAGTTCTGGCTCCTCTTCTTCTCCCTCTCGTTTTCGTCTTCGTCTGTTTTGATTTGGGATCCGGTTTGGTTCGTGTTCAAATTGGTTTTTGGGTTTGTATTTTTTTTAATTCGGTTTTGTGCCCTTTTTTTTATTTTCTGGTTTTGGGTTTCTGTTTGAGTGTGATGAATTTCTGGGTTTTTTGATTTTGGATTTTTTTTTTTTGGTACGGTTTAGAGATTTGATTTTTGAAAAGGAAGGAAAAAAATTAGGTTTTGGGTTTCTGCGGCTGAGAGAGAATTTTCTGGGTTTTTTGGTTGAAGATGGATCTGTATTTTTGGTTCTTTCCTCAGCAAAATTTGTGTGTCCTGTTCATTAAGGGCTCTATTCATTATATACACAAATCTAGGGTTTGAAAAAAAATCAGAAGAGGGTACAAAGGTCTGAAATTGGACAAACAAGTACACTGCTTTCTGTTTTTCTGCAGAAAGGTGTTCCTTTGCGTGTGGAAGAGAAGTGACTTTGGACATTTTTTGATTTTTTAATTAATTAAAAAACAGAAAAAAGAAAATAAAGAAATAAATAAAAAACTTAATAATATAATAAAATAAAAATAATAAAAGTTGAAAAAACAAAATAATAATAATAATAATACTAATAATAATAATATAAATATAAATAATAAATTAACACAAAATGAGGTATTTTAAAATACCTCTCTGCCGAAATTTCGTTTGAAAAAGCGAAACAGATTCCGGACAAAATGCATGACATATGGACATGAGGTGGGGTCTTAGGTCAAAAATTGGGGTATGACAGATGCCCCTATTTAAGTTTCTTCATCCGGAGATGAGAAGATGAAATCTTCATCTTGATTGGAGGAAGAGGCTTAAATACAGAATACACAATTTTGGACCTAAGACTTTGAATCTTGTGAGAAAGCTGAATCACAAGAGACGGACTTTTATTACCAAGGAACAGGGACGTTCACAGGTGAGCGAACCAAAAGTGACCCGACTGAGGAAAAACAATGATAGGAAAAAGATTCGACTCTGTTGGTGAAGCGATGTAGATTTACTGGGGATTAGTTGTCTACTATCATATAGATAGTTTATGAAAGACAAATGACAAACATTGCTAACTAACATATGGATAGTTTAGTAGAAACATATGACAAAAATTGTCTACCACCGTATGGATGGTTTTGATATGTATATTACCTACTACCATATGGATAGCTTATAAAAGGTAATAACAAAAAGAGACATTGAGAATATACTAGTTGGTACGCAGGCCACTCAAATGAAAAGACTGTCGCTTGCCGATTGAAATTAGAACTCGATCCAGGAAAGAACTGGAGAGAAAATAGCCAAAGACCTTATACCCAATGAGAAATGAGCTCAACTGGGGATCTTCCTATCGACGTATTTAGAAAGGAATACAATTGAAATAACCTTCTTCCACGAGGATGAGCTCGGTGGGGAATCTCGAAAGGATATAGACTTTTTGCTTATGGCTGACAATCTATTTGGGGAGAGTGACACGCCCACCCCTATTCTTGAGGATACACATAACCGATATGAATAATATTAAGAAAATGTAGCCATGCATGTATTATGGAATTATATATGTGTTATGTTTGCATGCATGTCATGTATGTGTATGCTGACAAAACTGATTGGACAAATACGACTGGAGGTAAACCAACATCGCAGTACGTTCAAATACTCGGCAAATCTTAACAAGGTGTATACATCACTTGAGATGGACCAGAGACACCAATTGGAGAAGTCTGATTATGAAACTCAAACTTTTTCAGGGAGGACAAATCTTACAGGGGAAAGGCCCGATATTGGTCTGAAGTCGCCATTTGAAACTAGGTGAGGAAGCTCCTTTTAACTGTTTTTCTCTTTTGAACTGCCCATGCCCCCCTTTGTTTTCACCACTTAAAGAAAATGTGTTCGTAATTGCCCCCCCCCCCCCCCCTTTTTTTAAAAGAGTGGAAATATTGTGTACATTTTTTTTTGAAGACTTTTGTTCCAAACATTATCATTATAAAAAAGAAGTTATGCAAAAATAAACAAGAATTCCAAATGAATAGGAAAAGCTCAAATTTCATTAATTGAATGGTAGCTTGCAAATAGCATGCTCCATGGATCATTACAAAAAGTTGGAAAATGGTAAATACATGGAAAAGGCTACATTGTTACACGATAACCACTATTCTCTCTAGCAACTTTGGGTTCCAACTGTGTTTTGAGCTTTTAGATTGAAGATTGCTGACTCTTTAGTAGCTATATCGAATGCCCCAAGCAGACAAGTTTAACCTAATGCAGCTATTTTGTCAGAATCCTTAACTTTTGCCTAGATTACCTTTTCAGGTTTTCAATCTACCAGGATAATCTTTTATTTTTTATGTCTCTAATTTTTGCTTGGGCCGCCCTTTCGGGTTTTCGGTCCACCGAGACGCTCATTTTTGCTTAAGCCGCCCTTTCGGGTTTTCAACTTACCGAGCTCTTTTTCTCTTTTTTTTTAGACAAAATATTTCTTGACTGCATCGGCATTCACAGGACGTGGGAGCTCATCACCATCCATGGTTGCAAGTGTCATAGCGCCACCGGAGAAAGCTCTCTTAACAACGTATGAGCCTTCATAGTTAGGGGTCCACTTGCCCCTAGAATCTGGTTGGAAAGATAGAATCTTTTTGAGTACGAGGTCCCCTTCTTTGAACTCACGGGGTCGAACCTTCCTATCGAAAGCTTATTTCATCCTTTTTTGATATAACTAACCATGGGACAAGGCAGTCATGCGTTTCTCCTCAATTAGATTCAACTGGTCATATCTACTTTGACACCATTCAGCCTCAAACAATTTGGCTTCCATCAGAACTCTCATTGACGGAATCTCAACCTCTACGGGTAACACTGCTTCCATGCCATATACCAGAGAGAAAGGGATTGCCCCTGTTGAAGTGCGGACTGGAGTGCGATACCCATGCAAGGCAAATGGTAACATCTCATGCCAATCCTTATAAGTAACGACCATTTTCTGAACGATCTTCTTGATATTCTTATTTGTAGCCTCAACAACACTATTCATTTTGGGTCTGTATGGAGAAGAGTTATGATGTTCAATTTTGAAGTCATCGCACAATTCTTTCATCATTTTATTATTCAAGTTTGACCCATTGTCCGTAATGATCCTGCTTGGGACGCCGTACCGACAAATGAGTTGATTCTTGATAAACTTGACTACCACTTGTCTGGTCACATTCACATACGATGCAGTTTCGACCCACTTGGTGAAATAGTCAATGGCCACTAGGATGAAGCGGTGTCTGTTTGAAGCTTTTGGCTCAATCATACCAATCATGTCGATACCCCACATAGAGAAAGGCCATGGAGAAGAGAGAATATTGAGCAGAGTTGGTGGCACATGTATCTTGTCAGCGTAAATCTGGCATTTGTGACATCTCCTTACATGTTTGCAGCAATTAGATTCCATTGTCATCCAATAGTAGCCAGCCCTTAACATTTTCTTAGCCATTTCATGTCCGTTAGAATGAGTGCCAAAAGAGCCTTCATGCACTTCATTCATTAACATTGCTGCTTCGAGTTTATCCACGCATCTGAGAAGGACCATGTCAAAGTTTCTTTTGTACAATACGCCCTCATTCAGGAAGAAATTGCCAGACAACCTTCTCAGGGTCTTCTTATCTTTGTTGGATGCCCCAAGTGGGTACTCCTGACTTTGAAGGAACTGTTTAATGTCGTGAAACCACGGCTTGTTGTCTACGACCTCTTCAGTGGCAAACACATGAGCAGGTCTTTCAAGACGCCTAATGCTGATCCGGGGCATGTCATTCCAACGACTCACTTCAAACATGGAAGATAGGGTGGCTAAGGCATCTGCCATTTGGTTTTCCTCCCGGGGGATGTGATGCAGTTCCACCTTGTTGAAGAAAGTGAGGAGTCGTCTCGCATAGTCTTTGTAAGGGATCAGGCCTTGATGACGAGTTTCCCATTCTCCTTTGATCTGATTAATCACAAGAGCTGAATCCCCATATATGTCGAGGACTTTGATCCTTAAGTCAATGGCTTCTTCAATTCCCATGATGCAAGCTTCATATTCTGCGATGTTGTTTGTACAATCGAATAGCAATCTAGCAGAAAAAGGGATGTGGGTGCCCTTGGGAGTAATGATGACTGCCCCAATTCCACTACCATATGCGTTAACAGCTCCATCGAATATCAAACCCCATCTGGATTCAGGGTCCGGACCCTCTTCAGGTAATGGTTCCTCACAGTCTTTCATCTTTAAATACATGATCTCTTCGTCAGGAAAGTCAAACTTGATAGATTGATAGTCGTCAATGGGCTGGTGAGCCAAATGATCGGCGATAATACTTCCTTTGATTGCCTTTTGGGTACGGTACTCAATGTCGTACTCAGACAACAACATCTGCCAACGGGCAATCCTTCCAGTTAGAGCAGGTTTCTCGAAGATATATTTGATCGGATCCATTTTTGATATCAACCAGGTGGTATGATTAATCATATACTGGCGGAGGCGTTTGGCAGCCCATGCTAAAGCACAACAAGTTTTTTCGAGCATAGAGTATCGAGACTCACAATCTGTGAACTTCTTACTCAAATAGTAAATGGCATGCTCTTTTCTTCCGGTTTCATCTTGCTGTCCAAGTACACAACCCATCGAACTCTCTAACACTGTGAGGTACATGATTAGTGGTCTGCCCTCGACTGGAGGGACCAAAATTGGAGGCTCTAGCAAATATTCTTTGATACTATCGAACGCTTTCTGACAATCTTCGGTCCAAGTAATCCGTTGATCTTTGCGGAGAAGCTTGAATATTGGCCCACAAGTGGCAGTCATATGAGAGATAAACCTGGAGATGTAATTCAATCGTCCAAGAAAACCTCTTACTTGCTTTTCGGTCTTCGGAGCAGGCATTTCTCGAATAGCCCTGACTTTGTCCGGGTCTACTTCGATACCCTTTTGGCTGATAATGAAGCCTAAAAGTTTTCCTGATCGGACACCAAAAATGCACTTATTGGGGTTCAAACGAAGCCGATACTTTCTCAAACGCAGGAACAATTTCAAGAGATGTTCAACATGCTCTTCTTCAGTTTTAGACTTTGCAATCATGTCATCCACGTAAATCTCAATCTCTTTATGTATCATGTCATGAAAAAGGGTAGTCATGGCTCTTTGATAGGTAGCTCCCGCATTCTTCAATCCAAACTGCATCACCTTATAGCCAAAGGTCCCCCATGGTGTGATGAAAGACGTCTTTTCCATGTCCTCGGGTGCCATCTTGATTTGATTGTATCCAGAAAATCTGTCCATGAAGGAGAAAACATTGAACTTCGCCGTATTATCAACCAACATATCAATATGCGGCAACGGGAAATCATCTTTCGGACTGGCCTTGTTTAGGTCCTGGTAATCAACATACATCCTAACCTTACCATCCTTCTTTGGAACTGGTACTATGTTGGCCAACCATTGAGGGTATTCAGATGTAACAAGAAAACCTGCATCAATCTGCTTCTGGACTTCCTCCTTGATCTTGACCGCTAAGTCAGGATGAGTCCTTCTCAACTTCTGTTTGATTGGTAGGCACTCAGGCTTCAGTGGTAAGTGATGTTCCACGATGTCAGTATCCAATCCTGGCATGTCTTGATATGGCCAAGCAAACACATCGACATATTCTTTGAGAAGCTCCGTCAATCTACCCTTGACATCTTCATCTAGCAGTGCCCCAATCCTGACTTCCTTCTTATCTTCTTCAGAGCCCAAATTAATCGTTTCCAATGGCTCTTCGTGAGGCTGAATGACCTTTTCTTCGTGCTTAAGTAAGCGAGAAATTTCATCTGGAATCCCTTCACCATCCTCTTCTTCGGCCTCAAACACAGGAAACTCAAAGTTGGGAGAGGGCATAGGGTTATTTTGTTTAATGGGGTCATTGATGGTTAATCTGCACATGTGATTTATGCTTGATTTTAGAATGCATGTGATAAATATATGTAGAGATTTTTTTTAAAAGAAGAAGTGTTTCTTTTTTGCTTTTTTAGTGTTTTTTTTTTTTTACCATTTTCCAGAAAAAGCACAAAAGTAAAAAAAGACAGATGGAACGGAAGTCAAAACGACATTTTTATTGATGATAATATTTGAAACCGGAATGCCCTACACATGGTTCACTCTTGCCTTGGGCAGAACAAGAGGAATTATTTTAAAAGCGCCCTAACACAAGTTCACTTTCGTCTTGGGCAGAACGAAAGGATTTTTTTTTGAAAAGAGACAAACAAACACATTACTTAGATAAATGAGTAACGGAGGGAACGTCGACGGCTATCCAATTGTGGCAAACCACCCCTCTTGTGACAAAGCTTGGCAAATCTTCCTCGGTACCGTCTTTGGTAATGGCATTGACTTCTGGAGATGGAAGGTGAATGAACCCAGCACTGTAGAAGATGTCTTCAATTGGTTTGGTGGCAGCATTTGGGCTGGCAGCTTTTGCAGATAGTGGAGAGAAACCCAACCCTTCTCGAAACTTGTTTTCTGGTAGTGTCAGAACTTGTCCCCAACCGGCCGATGAACCATTCTGAACTATTTCATGTGCATCCTTTAATGACGCCAGGGGTCCCTTATTCTTCTTGGTGCCCTTATCATCTAAAGAAAGACCTTGAAATTATGTCCCAACAACATCGAGATCATCTTCAATAATGGCACTAGCTTCTGGGTGAGTGAACCTTGCACTGTAGAAAGTATCTTCAATCGGTTTGATGACGACATTCAGCCTAGCAGATGAAAGAGAGAAACCTAACCCTTCACGATGCTTATTTTCTGGCAAAGTCACAACTCGTCCCCAACCTGTGAACAACCCATTACGAACCACTTCTTGTGCGTCCCTCAAGGAGGAAATGGACGCCACATTCTTCTTGGTATGCTTATCATTTAAGGAGAGGCTTTGGAAATGCATTCCACCGACATTAGAATCATCTTCAATAATGACATTAACTTCTGGTAAGGGAGGGTGAATGAACCTAGCACTGTAGAAAGTATCTTCAATCGGTTCATTGACAACATTCCGCTTGGGAGCCGTTGTAGATGAAGGAGAGAAACCCACCCCTTCACGATACTTGTTCTCTGGCAAAGTCACGACTTGTCCCCAACCTGCAGACAACCCATTTTGAACCACTTCTTGTGCATCCCTAAAGGAAGAAATGGATGCCACATTCTTCTTGGTATGCTTATCATCTAATGAGAGACCTTGGAATTGTGTTCCATCAACATTACTAGCACTGATGAAAGAGAAAGACGACAAATGGCTTACCAACAGAGCTTGCTCGCCACCTACAATTACCAACTTTCCATTCACAAATTTCAGCTTTTGGTGAAGCGTAGACGTCACTGCTCCTGCATCATGAATCCATGGTCGGCCCAACAAACAACTGTACGCTGCTTGGATATCCATCACTTGAAAGGTAATCTGGAACAAGTGTGGTCCGATCATCATAGGTAAATCAACCTCTCCAATGACAGGCTTCTTTGAGCCATCAAAAGCTTTGACCACTACTCCACTGTGTCTCATTGGGGCTCCTTGGTAAGAGAGTCGAGCAAGAGTCGCTTTAGGCATCACATTTAGAGATGAGCCGGTGTCTACAAGGACATTTGACAGCGCATAATAATTACAATTCATGGATATGTGTAAGGCAAGGTTGTGATTCTTTCCTCCTTCCGGTAGTTCTTCGTCACTGAAACTCAAGTTGTTGCATGCAGTGATATTTCCCACTATTCCACCGAACTGGCCAACTGACACATCATGGTCCACAAAAGCTTGGTCCAAAACCTTCATTAAAGCTTCCCTATGGGCATCAGAGTTCAACAGCAAAGATAACACAAATATTTTTGAAGGGGTTTGCATCAATTGGTCGACCACCTTGTACTCGCTCTTTTTTATCAACTCCAAAATTTCATCAAAATTTGAATTGGGTCTAGTCCCACTGGACTGGTCTTTGCCCTTATTCAAATCTGGGCTCAAAACACGACTTTCTTCCCGCACCTCTTTACTCACTGGATCTTCAGACTTCTTTTGGGCCGTTGGGGGAAATACTCGTCCACTTCTTGTGACTCTACTCACCTCGGCGATGTTGACCGAAGGTGGCAAAGCAGGTATGGGAACCTCATGCCCATTTTCTATCATTGTGGCATTGTATTTGTAGGGTATAGCCTTTTCAGAAGTGTAAGGCATCGGTCCTGGTAAGCAAATCACTAATGGAGCGACACTAGATCGTTGACTGTTGTAGGTCACTTCCATACGTTCGGGAATGTCGAACTCAGGTATTATAACAAACACCTCATCATTGCCATCATTTAGATCTTCATTCCTTTTATAAGTGATTTGAAGCTCCCTACTATCCAACATACCTTGTATATCATTCCTCACCTGTTGACAACCTCGTGGGTTATTGGAACAGATTGGAGAAGCCTCATGATCATGTTTAAAGAAAAACAGCTTACATAGGTTCCTGTGCACTTGGACCAATGGTTATCGAATATGTCGGATATCAAAAACCTGAAATTTCCCCGGACATCCAAACACCATGTTGACAGACGCTGCCCCATGATTTGGTAACGGATTGGCTTGAACATTCGGATTTACATCCTTGAAGGAGAAAACATTGGCTCGGATCAATCTTTGGACTTCATATTTCAATATAAAGCAATGCTCGGTGTCATGACCCGGTGCCCCTTGATGGAAAGCACGGGAGAGATCAGCTCGGTACCATCCTGGCAATATCTCGGGAACTCGGGGAGGTGCTCTAGTTTGAATCAACTTCTTCTCGAGCAGGGCAGGAAGTAATTCTGCATACTTCATAGGAATTGGATCATATTGTGGTGGTGGCCTCTGAGCACGGTTCTGCTGGGCATACTGTGGCGGAATTTGTTGTTGATATTGCTGCTGATATGGTTGTTGATATTGTTGTTGAGGTCTTTGCTGAAACTGGGGCCGATAACCAGGACTCTGGGAAACAGTGGCGACATGTTGATAAATCGCATACTGTTGCTGGGGTCGTCCATGGGCCACCATGCTGACTTCTTGTTCCTTCTTTCATTGAAAATTGTTCCCAAACTTCTTCACGCTATTAGTAGGGACATTCTCTTTAACCAATCGTCCTTGTCGGACTCCTTCTTCGAGGCGCATGCCTATGTTTACCAATTCAGTGAAATCATTGGTAGGGCTAGCAACCATTCTTTCATAATAAAACGGGCTGAGTGTATTCAGGAAAATCCTGGCCATTTCGTCTTCGTCCTCGAGTGAGTTAACTTGAGCAGCCACTTCCCTCCATCTTTGTGCATACTCCTTGAAAGTTTCCTTATCTTTTTGTGACATAGCTTGGAGTTGGTCTCTATTTGGGGCCATATCCAGATTATACTTGTATTGGCAAACAAAAGCCTCACCCAAATCATTGAATGTTCGAATCTTCACACCGTCTAGGCTCATATACCATTTTAGGGCGGCACCCGTCAAACTGTCTTGAAAGTAGTGAATTAACAGTTGATCGTTGTCAGCCTGAGTAGACATTTTCCGAGCATACATCACTAGGTGGCTTTGGGGACAAGTGTTCCCTTTGTATTTCTCGAAATCAGGAACCTTGAACTTAGCTGGGATTTGGACATTTGGCACTAAACACAAGTCATGAGCATTCTTCCCAAACAGGTTTTTCCCACGGAGAGCTTTGATTTCCCGCTGCATGTCGTCAAACTTCTCCAAGATCTCATCCATTTGACTATATCCCCTCATATTCTCCGCATGGTAGATGGGTTCATTGTCGTGCGGGGTAACATGAATCACCGGGATTGTAACAACCGTTGTGGGTTGTGAGACAGGGACATGAATTTGAGGGAGTGGGGATCCTGATTGAGGCACTGGAATTGCATGTTGAATGGTTGGAGTCGGGATTTCAGTAGCGCCTGGGTGACCTCCTCCATTGAAGTTCAAAGGCATGCCCCAAGGGTATCCTTCAGGCATATTCTGTTGAGGCGTGCTACCATGTGTCACTGGGATTGAGGCTGAGACAATTTCTGAGATCACCGGTGCTTGGGGAGTCGGTGGTCTATTCTGCGCTGCCACTAGTGCTTCTACCAAAGCGTTCACCCTATCCAATTCTGCCCTGAATGTTGTTACTTGCTCTTGAAGCTGTGCGTTCTCTTGTTCCAAAGCGTCCATTCTTTTCCTACCTAGCCGAGTATTGTGCGTGCGAGTTGGTTACAGACGCGGTAGTCGGGCCACTTTGAGAAGAGACCGGTCGACAAACCCCTTTTGAGAAAGACAGGAATCAGTTTTCTGAACTTTATGCATGTATGCATGTAAATATGGACATATGCATGCATGATAAAAAGAAAGTTTTATTCGTATTTTGCTTTGAGGGGAACGCATAAGCGAACAATTATTGAAGGCATTTGAAAGAAAATAAAGCACCAAAAGTATAAGATCCACCCATAAAGTTCAACATTGATTTCATAATACTCAAAATACAAAGCACAAATTTCTTCATAAGGTTTAACACCGATTGCAAAATACTTAGAAATACAAATTACAACTTCCTCTCATAGAGTTCAACAAAATATTCAAAACATGAGTTACAAGTTTCCAACATAAAGTTTAATCATTACAAATCACAGATCAACATTACATGCTCTCTTAGCCTCGGTCAATTCTTCCTTGTAATACTCCACCATTTCCTTGCAATACTCCATGAACTTTTTAATGTCTGAAGGAATTTCGTAGTAAGACATGGCTATCTTGGCCTTTGCTAGCTTTTTTGGAAGATCTTCGATGACCATGTTTGAGAAAGCGGCCAATTTTGCAAATTCATCTCTCCACCTATTTGAGTCACCCCATACCAACTCAAGTACCATTCCACGTTGAGCCATCTTGGTGTTTACATCTTCGAGTTCTTCATTCAAGCGTGCAACCCGTTCTTCATACACCCTAAGAATGTGTTCGATTTCAGCTTGGATATGTTCACACCTTTCTCTTTCTTGGAAGTAAAGATTTTCAAACTCTTGCTTTCGACCAACTTCTAAATGCAGTTGTTCTTCGAACTCTTGGTTTTTCTGGGCGAGGACTCTTTCCATATTAGCTTGGAGGTACTCTCACCTTGCCTTTTCTTGGGTGTATAGTCTTTCAAACTCTTGACTTTGGTTACCTTCGTGACGCCATTGTTTCTTAATCTTCTTGGTCTCTTCAACTTGCTCTAGGTATCTTAATCTCCATTTCTTTTGAGAAGCAGTGGCCAACTGTCCGAATTCTTTTATTTTTCCACAGGACTGCTTGAGTCTTTCTATCTCCTCATCCTTAGCAATGAGATTTTCTTTTGCGCTGAGCATACCATCCCCAATTTTCTCTCTTTTATCTTCAGATTCTCTTAAACTTTTCTGACTCTCTTGCAAGACCCCTTCTTGGTACTTTAGATCTCTTTCTAATCTTGCTCTTTTTCCCTCGACTTGTAAGTACTTTGATTCCCACTCTTCATTTTTCTTTTGAAGTTCCGAAATCTTGGCTTTCAACTCTTCGGCTTCCTCAATAGGAACCATAGTAATTGGTTCGGGCGACAAATGTCTAACTACCAACTCGAAAGGTAATCGATTAGCTTCAACTCGTTCCCGCACCCACTGAGTGTAGAGTGGCTTGGCCATGCAATTCTTCTTAGTCCATGGTTTCTTGCGTATTTGCCCCCAAGCTCTTCGGATTTTTCTTAGCAATGCGGGGTTTTCTTCTCCTTCTTTCAAGATAAATTCTTCCAACAAATGATTGTCTGGTTTATCCTCCATTGGATACCCTAGTTGTCGAAATGCGAGGACAGGATTATAATTAATGCACCCTCGAGTTCCCATAAGAGGCACATTGGGAAAGTCGCCGCAACTGAGGATGATTTCTGTACCGTCTAACTCTCGAGAATACCAAAAAATGTTTTTTTCAGTGAGAGTCATCATCCTTTTATGCCATTTTAAACCGGCAGGATTTGACACAAAAGAATCTTTCTTTGGTAGATGAGACGTTAACCACTCTTGTAATAAGGGAACACAACAGGATAACATACCCTTCCTTCGCCCTTCATATTTGATGTGGAGGGAATAATAAAGATCGGCTAGTAATGCGGAGACAGGGTTTCTGGCTATGAATACTCCAATGGCAGAAAAATCCACAAAATTCTCAACATCGGGAAAAAGCATTAATCCGTATACCAAAAGAGCTAGCACCGCATTGAATGGTTTCCAATCCTTCTTTTCCAACAGAGCTTGAGCTTTCGCTTCCAATACACTTCTCGAGAATCCTTTAGAAACTCCCTTCCTATCGTTCTTCTTGTCTTCTAACCATGATGATACCTGATACCTCGGCGCTGGTAAGATGAAGAGCTTTGGCAATTTCTCTCATAGGAGGTTCCTCTCCCAAACCCACATAAGGCCCATGGTCTTCTAGATTGCAACCCAGGATCTTGGCGAATTCTTCTAATGTGGGGGCCAACTGAAAGTCTTGAAAAGTAAAACATCGGAGCGGTGGATCATAGAACTGAGCTAGGGTGGTTAGTGTCATATCATCTATCTCCACATGTAGCAAGTTAAGTATCAGCCCATAATCTAACTCAAAGCTTTTCTTGGCGATTGATGTCATCCCCTCACTCAACCCTTTGAGGCTCTCCACTTGTGGTTTCTTGACTTTGAGCGTAGGTGTGTGTCTCCTTGTTGAAGCCATATTTCTTCCTCTCTTTCTTTAGCTCTTAAACAATTGTCCACTCAAGTTCCCTATAAAGCAAAATGTACATGCAAAAATTATTTTCATGAATGCAAATGTTATGGTATGGAAGGATATGATCCGGAATAGTTGTGAATACTGGCTACATGGTGCTCATTTTACATTTTTTTTTAAACTAGCCCCCCCCGCCCCCCCTCACATGTAGATTCTAGGCTTCATAATGGTTCCTAAAATCATTGATCTTACTTGAAAGTATCACGACCATTGCAAATCCTCACAAGACCGTAACACTTCCAAAGGATCTCTTTTAGGTGTGACTTTCGCGTCAACCCTACGAGGTATCCACCAAGAAGGTCAACGCTTAATCACTAATTAGGGTTCTAAACAGAGGTCCCTAATAACACGTTTCGAGGTTCTAGACTGGTTTAAAAGGTCCCTAGAGTCATGGATCCAACGAGAAAATATCATCGTCATTGCAAATCCTCGCAAGACAACAACATTTTCAAGAGGGTCTACTCTAGGTGTGGTTTTCATGTCAACCCTACGAGGTATCCACCAAGAAGGCCAACACTCAACCACTAACTTATCTTAAGTGTTTGCTCAAGTCCGGGTAGAGGACTTTTCTCTCATAAGTATTAAACCCAAACATATAAGTATAAAAAAGCAATATAAAATATACAAGAAAAAATAAAAGCACAAATATAACATATATACAAGTTAGGCTCATCCCTCTTGGGAGGAGTCCCCAGTGAAGTCGCCATTTCTGTCGCGGTGATTTTCGGACGCCAAGCTATTGGTTAGCTTTGGTTCTCAAAAATTATGATTCACCACCGAACTTTAATTTATCCTAGGGAAGGGGAAAAGATCGAATAAACCCATAATGAATTTTTTAGAGATTTAAGGTTCGGGGGTTAGTTATACAAAGGGAAGGTATTAGCATCCTATGTATCTGTAGTACTCTACGGGAACCTCTTGAAATATGTATTTTGTGCTAAAATGTTTTGCTTGTAAAATTTGCTTATAAATGATTGGGTAACGATGAGAGAACTTTTTTTATTAATTTTGAGATATTCAAAAGAAAAGAAGAAAAAAAGTTTTATTAATTTTGAATTGGGAAGACACAAGGTCTTTTGCACTACGTACCCGCAAGGGATCAAAATCTCGTAGTTCGGGGTAAAAATTGTAAAGTGGTTTGTTTGATTGATTTTTAGGAGGAAAGACGAGTTGTCATCTTAAGTTTAAACTCCCTTTTAATCCGCCACGAACATACTGAAAAGTTTATATCTTTTCCTGCCATATGTCGTGGGGAAATGAATTTCAACTACAGATGACTCACGTCTAAACTCTCTTGAGAAAAAGTTTGAATTTGAAAAGCCAAGCGGCAAAAGATTTGGATTGTTTTTGTATTTTTTAGTCTTTGTGAGAGTATTTAAATATGCTTAAGTGTATTAGACCGTTTATTGAAAAAAAAAAGTTGAAAAAAGGTTTCTCGACGAAAGTCGAGGTTTATTATAAAAGATTTCTTTTTTTGAAAATATTTGAATGTTTTTGCTTTTTATTATTTTAAGAAAAAATTGTATTTTTAGAACGTCGGTTATTCGGACCGCAAGCCATCCGGCAGGAAATCCGAAGTCACCGGAGAGTGAAAAGTCATCCGCCAAACCACTCCTTTTTTCATTCCTTTTTTTAAATAAAAATGATTTTTTATTTCAAGGTCAAAAATAGCGAACAAGCAAAAGCGCAAAAAAAAACTTCGTAACACGGGGTTAACGAAACATTTCCCTTTTCTTTTGGACTTACGCAATATAAAATCAACAATATACATATACATATTTTTTTTGCATTTTTATACTTAAACAATAATAAATGAAAATAAGTAACATTTGCATATTTTTTGACATTTTGATATTTAAACATAGCACGTAACATATAAATAATGCATAAATAAATAAATCAAATGAACATTAAAATATCATAGACAAGTAAATGAAGCGATACAATAAAAATAATATACATAAAAAAAAATAATAATAATAAAAAAACAGGGGGTGCAAAACGCAAGGTAGGGGGTGGAAATAGTAAAGTGAGTTAGGCCCAGTCCAACAAAAAGCCCAACTGCACCTGATTGGGTCAGGGTATAAATACCCAAAACCCAAAAAATTTCTCATTTTCTCTCATTCTTTCTCTCTCTCGGCCGAACTCCTCATCTTCTCTCTTCTTCCTTGCTCTGCTAGGGTTCATCCCTAGGGATGAACATTCATCCCTTCCGGCGAGACGCCGCCACGCCGGAGCGATTCCTGCGGCGGCTCCGTCGGTCAAACCCCAAAAAAAACACCAAAATCAAAACTTTTTAAAACACAACCCTTCTTTAACCCTTTCTAAACCCAAATCCAAAATCAAAAACACCTAAATCCTAACCAAATAGCATAGATCGTGAAAAAACAAAAGAAGGTAAAAAAATCAACCTCTGATGTTGATTCAGTTCTGGCTCCTCTTCTTCTCCCTCTCGTTTTCGTCTTCGTCTGTTTAAATTTGGGATCCGGTTTGGTTCGTGTTCAAATCGGTTTCTGGGTTTGTATTTTTGTTATTTCGGTTTTGTGCCCTTTTTTTTATTTTCTGGTTTTGGGTTTTTGTTTGAGGGTGATGAATTTCTGGGTTTTTTGATTTTGGGTTTTTTTTTATTATTTTTTTTGGTACAGTTTAGAGATTTGATTTTTGAAAAGGAAGGAAAAAATGAGGTTTTGGGTTTCTGCGGCTGAGAGAGAATTTTCTGGGTTTTTTGGTTGAAGATGGATCTGTATTTTTGGTTCTTTCCTCAGCAAAATTTGTGTGTCCTGTTCATTAAGGGCTCTATTCATTATATACACAAATCTGGGGTTTGAAAAAAAATCAGAAGAGGGAACAAAGGTCTGAAATTGGACAAACAAGTACACTGCTTTCTGTTTTTCTGCAGAAAGGTGTTCCTTTGCGTGTGGAAGAGAAGTTGACTTTGGACATTTTTTGATTTTTTAATTAATTAGAAAAAAGAAAATAAAGAAATAAATAAAAAACAAATAAATAAATAAAAAACTGAATAATATACTAAAATAAAAATAATAAAAGTTGAAAAAACAAAATAATAATAATAATAATAATAATAATAATAAATGAACACAAAATGAGGTATTTTAAAATACCTCTCTGCCGAAATTTCGTTTGAAAAAGCGAAACAGATTTCGGACAAAATGCATGACATATGGACATGAGGTGGGGTCTTAGGTCAAAAATTGGGGTATGACAACACGCATCTTCTCGCCCACGTCTGGTCTGTTCGGTCATCTCGCACAGGGATAATATTCGTGAGGGGATACGATGTACTACAACGCGTATCAGCGAAAAAATACACGTAAAACTATTCGAAGATTCATCGCATATTGTCGGTAGGAAAGCCGCAGTTTATTATTATTCCAAAATACTAGAAAAAGCAATCAAAAGTATTTTATACAACCAATACCGAAAACATAAGGTTATTATTCAAAAAGGAAATACAATGACCAAAGGGCCAGGGAGGATAATTATAGCAAAGCAGCAGCCTCTTCAGCCTCAGCGCACATATTCTCAATCTCGCGCCGGCAAGTCTTAACCATCACCATGTCCGTCATTATTCTTGAGAAAGTACCCCCAAGATTCGCCTTCTGAGACTCCAGTTCCAAGAAAACAGGCCTTTTCTCCATAAGTTTTGCAACGTCTTCCCTGATACCAGCCTGCAGCTCCATCTTTCGTCCCTCCAGCCTGGCCAGTTCGCCCTTCAGTTCAGCTATCTAAGCGTCACAGCTCTCTTCTTCATGAAAGCGGGCAGCAAGGTTGCTCTCATATGTCTGTATACTTTCACTAACGGACCAGATTTGATCAAAAGTTCTAGACATCGTTCGATGATGCCACCGCTCCGCATCCTCAATCGAAAAGACAAGCATAACTTTATCGACCAGCTCGACCCTCAAGCGGAGCAAGCGTGTCAGGAAGCAGGACTCATGAGAAGATAATCTCCATGAGTATCCTTTAAGATCGTCAACGAGAGAGGAGAAGGTCTCCACCTCACGGAGCAGATGATCTGGCCCCTGAAATAATTCTGTTGGAACATGATGAGTATATGGAGGAAACTTGGTATTGAAGTAAACACAAAGTGTTAGAACCATGTGTAGTGTGAATTGAAAAAAGACTCTTTTGAGTCCCACATTGCTAAGAACACACTTCATGGTAGTGTTTATATACTACAAAGTGACCACTAAGGGTGTGCCCTTGGGGTACCCACTTTTGTATGAAAGGGAGACCGCACACCATGTCGAATATCACACACACGCGCGCCGCCGCCGCCGCCGTCCGTCCGACCGGCCGGCTCGGCTCGGATCAGGCCGGGCCGGGCTTGGGCTTGGGCTTGGGTCATGTGATATATTAATTTTTTAATGCGGAGAAAAAGAAAATTCTAATTATTTGAAATGTGACTTAGACCAAGTCTTATACGGTGACTCATCCACTAACGGGTCAAATAACGGATCCCTGAAAATTCTCCCACGTTTTGCTTTGACTGGGTGATTTTCGGCTCCACTTATCACTCTGATTTCAGCTCCTCACTTGCCTATAAATAATGCTTCGTTCTTCAGTTATTTTTTGGCTTCTTTTCTCTGCATTCTGAGAAACTGTTTTTTCCCTTCTCTCTATTTCTCTTCTTCGAAAATTATTTGTTGTTTCAATTACGAACGGTTATCACCGTATTGAATTGATATTTGCATATCAATTATCGAGTGGTTTTTCAAACCATTACTGATGTATTTTTGACCGATACTACAGTGCAGTAGTTCATCGGTATTTATTCGAAAACGGCTGTTTTATCCTGGGGACTTCGCGGTCGATATACTACAGTGCACTTTATCGAGTAGTTCCGCGAAACGTCTTAAAGAAAGCGACCTAGTACGCGACTCAGCCAATAATTTATTTCGTTGCCAATTTTGAAAAAAAATCGTTTTCTGTTTTTTTATAAAGTCAGTAAACCGTTTTACAACAAATTCTCTCAGCAAATCCTGGATAATGGATGGCACCGGGGAACTCATGATTAATGAATGATGAAATTTCTTGTGATGGACATCAATGGCAAGTGGAGGCACATTTATAAGATGAGATTATTGAGAGAGCGGGGTCGCCCGTTTCGGACGACGTATCCGTTGAGGGAAACAAGGGAATTCGAAGTTTAAAATATCGCAACAGCTAACGCAGTTATAGATGTAGACGACAACAATACTCGCCAATAAACAAGGAACAAATCAGCACTATGCCTCAATCCTTGAGCCTTGTGCTTGGGGGCTGTGTACCGGGGGATCATCCAAGGCCCAACTCGCCCAAACCCAGTACGTATCAACTGTTGGGCCGCCCTATCTAAGAAACTCGCCTAAGCCCATTGAATGCTGGAGGTTACCAGCTTAATCCCACGTTCACCCAAGAACACGTGAGAAGGGCGAGCAGGCGAGTCTTTGGCCACGATCATCTAGCTCCACAGTGGAGATCGTAGGAAAATGGGGAGTCCAAAACATTAGCAGTTACCTAAGGACTACTATATATAGACCCTTCACCAATAACAAAAGAGGAGATCCATTAACACACTTAACACACAAACCTTAAGTATCAACTACGAATATACACCCCCTGCATACTTAGCATGAACAACAACTTTTTATAAAAATTGAGATTTTGACTATTTTTTGTTCTTCAATAATGTACGTCTATGTTATATGATGTCAAAATTAGTGTTTGAATTTTAAAAAAAAACGAATTTAAAAAAACTTGTAATATTTTGAAAAACGGTTTTATAAAATCTATTTTCAAAAATACAAAAAAAAAATCTATTTTTTTACGGCTGAAACAAACGGGTTCTATATTTATTTTTTTATTGAAATCTAGCGACTATATACTCCTAAACGCAAAATAAATTAATAAAAAAGTTGGCAATGTGGCATTAAATTTTTAGTCACGAGTCATCAGTTATTTCTTATTGCTATCTCTTTATTTCTTTTTTGGTAAACACTCATGGTCATTATCATCAACTCGTTCATACGTGCATTCAACGAACCAAAAATAAACACCGAAATACTAAAACCTTATTGGTCAACAAACTCAAGTGGGTCCCATTTATCCACCTCATCATACCTTTTTAGAAAAACCCATCTTAATCCCCGCCGACCAAACCCTCCTGCGTTTTCTTACTTGTTAATCCTCAACAAAATTCTTTTTATATTAGTTGGTCCATGGTATTTTTATATTGACAATAAATTAATCTCCAATTTATTATTCTCTCCGTTTTTTTTATTGTCCAGTTTCGTCAGATTTAACGTTTTTAATTAACTGTTCATTAAAGTGTAAACATATACTTTCTTAGTATGTTGTTATTATTTTAAATGGACACTTGTAAAAAACAGAGGAAGTACCAGTAAACCAATTTGTTCACCCCTTTATAAAAATATAAGAGATAATTTATGTTTTATTTTTATTATAGACTAAATTGTTTTGCTAAAAATGCGAGAACCAAAATAGATCTTTATTATAAAATATAATGATAATAATGTTATAAAAAATATAATATTTTTTTATTATAAAAAAATATAATATTTTTATTATGTTAACTTTTCATTATTGATCAAATATTTAAATTTAATATTTTAAATTTAATGTTTATAGGACAAAACCTAAAAGAAAAAAAAAATCTACACTAAAAAAGTGTAAATTATATATATAGTAGTATAATATAAGAAAATATACCCATTAAGAAATTCTTTTTTTTATATATTATGTATGTTTTATACTTAATATAAGAAAATACGTCCTCAACAAAAATATAAGAAATATATTTAATTTTGTTTTTGTACAGAATATACTCCGTATTTTGTATCTTTTATGATTGTAATAAAAAATCTAGTTCTGATCTCTATAAAAAATGATTGTAATAAAAAATAAAATAAAAAGAGTATGTTTCATGCATTTCTGATCTCTATAAATTTAATTTTGTTATATAAGAAAATCTAGTTCTTTGTGTTTTCTCTTACAAGAGTATTTTGTAACCTGAACGGAATATTCCAAACTCCGTCGTTCCCACGTTACCAACAGTTCACAATATCTCTCAGTTTCGCTTCATTCTAACGTCACGTCACGCCCTCTCGTCGAAACCAAACGTTGAGAGCAAAGAGTTCTTATTACTATTCACCAGGAAAAGAAAAGCATTTTTCAATTCTCAGTTTTTTCTTTCCCTTTCCTTTCCTTCCTCGTATTTTCTTCTCAAATTCCTTTAAAATTCTCCTTCCTATTCCATCCACTTTTCATTTTCCACAATGACGATTCCTCTCTTAAACCTCTTCCTTCTATTTTCTTTCTTCGCACTTTCCTTCTCTCACGAAACTCCAAATCCTCAAAACAATCACCACAACCACCACGCGTTTCCGAGACCATTGATTATAGAATACTCTGAACTCGAAGAAGAGTTGAAATTGAGATGCACCAGTTGGAGATTCGCCGGTGAAGCGAACAATTTGAGTCCATGGATAACGGTGCCGAAAGAATGTGCAGAACATGTGAAGGAATATATGACGGGAAAAGGTTATATTTATGACCTAGAAATTGTTTCTAAAGAAGCTGGTGAATTTGCTAAGAGTATTCAACTCAAAGATGATGGATTAGATGCGTGGATTTTCGATATTGATGAGACTTTACTCTCTAATTTACCCTATTATTCTGCACATGGTTACGGGTAATAATAATAATAATTTCACAATTATGTTTTTTATTTATTTTTGTATGTATATAATATTTGTGTTTGATTTTTGATAAATTAGGAGTTTAATTTAGTAATGATTATCTATGATATCTAATTTTACATGTGTATTCAAAATGTGAAAATTATAATGTAGCTGTGGTGATGGTTTTTTTGGTTGAAAAACCATGAATTGTAATTTTAATTTTTCTAATTATAGGATTGAAGGAACAAAGTTGTTCATAAAATTAACTAAATTCTTAAATGGTTTGGTAGAACCAAAATTCGATTCGTATCAATTTTTGGCCAGATTTTACTTGCCTCCCAGATGAAGTCCGGATTAGCAGAGCCTAAATTAGGAATTGGAGGCGGAGGGTTAACAATTATTTTTTTTTATAACTAAATTCCTAAATTATATTAGTCTATTAGAAACAATTAAGGGTTTGGACATATTTCACTAATATTAGAAACAATTAGGGGTTTAAGTTGATGCATTTCGCTAAAAAGTGATTGGATTCCTTAAGCATGTTGTCAGGGAAACAAATCCTAATTTCTTATGATTAGAGAAATATTGGAATGATTCATGGGACTAATGTGATAATAGAATTTTTTATTTTAGAATTATTTTATAAAAATATGGTCTGATTTTATTGTATGCATTGCATAGAAATTAATCTCAATGTTAATTTTAAGAACTAAATTTCTAACCTAGAATTTCATGAATCAAAATGTAGGGAATAATGTGTTATAGGCAACACTAAAAAGTAATGCAGTTTTAAACAGAAATTATTATTTAGATAACTAATCAACTTATAAACAGGAACATGAGTGAGTAGATAGGCACAACCTTATATACCTTTAGGCATTGAGGATAATTGTTTTGTATTTTTTCGTATTTAAAATCTAATATGCGCAAATACCATATGCTTAATTGTCCCCAGGCATAAATGATAGGAATAATGTACCAAAATAATTGGCCTGAATTGTGTTTTTTTTTTTTTTTTGGTTTACAACGGAGCAGAGGATCGAACCCAGGATCTCATGCATACTACCAAAATCCTTCACCACTAGACCAAACCTAGTGGCTTGGCGTGAATTGTGTTTTGATAATGGTGGAAGTTAAACCGTGTATTTGATCATTTGCATTCTGGGTTCCTCCCTCCTGCTGTCTTTGGTCAATGAGCAGATTTCGTTCTTTGTTTAATTTTCATTATGGAATGTATATCCATAGTCTTCTAATAACTTAAGTTATTTCACTTTCGTCTTTTCATTAAGTTCTTTATATGTGCTTGCTTGCAGGTTTGAGGTTTTCGACCATGAAAAGTTTGATGCTTGGGTGGAAAAGGGTGTAGCCCTAGCAATAGAACCGAGTTTAAAACTCTATGAAGATGTTTTGAATCTGGGGTATAAGGTTATTCTACTTACAGGACGGAAAGAAAGTCATAGGGCTGTTACTGTTGATAACTTGATAAACGCTGGTTTTCGGGATTGGCACCAGCTCATATTAAGGTAATTCCTACAAAGCTTGTTTATTTCATAACTGCAAATGAAAGTCTACTATATTTTAAATGATCAGAGATTTGAATGCATTTGTGTAATGCTTTTGTGATGTAGATAAAGTTGGGTATTTTGTGTTTAAATGAAATCATTTACATATATTGTGCAAAATTTACCAGTCTCTACCAATCTTATTGCTATTAGCTTTTATCAGTTTTGCTGTTATCATATGATATGTCTACCCCTGTAAGATATGGCATGTTTCGGTGAAGAACAAGTTGAATTAGTGGCACAGATATTTCCATTTCCCTTGTGGTTGAAAGAATTTTTTAACTATAAATATTACATAATGATTTCTGTCAACTGTTTCTGTCCTAGTATGCTTAATGTTATTTTTGGAAAAGACATACTATAGTATATAGATATAAAAGCAATGTTAGATGAACCAGAAATTTGGAGAAAAGTAAACTCTGTTTTGGCTCATTTTAGGAGGGCCTTGGAAAAACCCCATTGCTCTCCAGCCTCCATTTTTTGTTGTGGTAGATAAGGAATTTGGTTTGGATAACAATGATCCATAATATACGATGAATGAGATTCCATTGAGAATTGAGACCGTAGGTTTTAGAATTGTGATAGATATACTCTAAATCTAAGTTCCTCGTTTCTTTTCATAATTAATTTCCTTTTTAAGAAATTTATTTTCATAGTTTCTCAATTTCACAATCTTTTCTTCTGTTCTGTCGTAGATATTTTGTCCGCTCTTTATGTATTTGTTGATGTTCAGAACTTTTCTTGAAGTTGACTGAAATATTGACTCAATGCCTACAATTTTGCTCTATATGTTAATATTTTGATTCACAGTGTAGAATAGGTTTTAGGACCTGATTTTAATTACATCTGTCATTTTCCTAATCATTGATTTGGATTCAATCATCTTTTTACCATCATGATCCAGTACATGTTTAAAGTTAGATGTCTTAACTCACAAAATCATGATCCAGTACAAGTACATGTTTAGAAAATCATTGGAGAGACTTCAAACATATATTTGAAGCATCTCCAATAGATTTCCCAAACACACTACTTGACCATTGGCTTTTGGTTACCAATCAATAACTACATCAGACTCCACTTTTAATCTGGAGTCTTCTAATTTTAGTACTATCTAAATACGGTATGCCGAGCTATATCCCCATAGTTTGTGGCTTGTGTTTAAGAATCTAACCTCTTTTTTTTGTCAACTTTATATCATGCTTAGTCATCCATTAATGCTTTTTAGTACGAAATATTCTTGCCATGACATCTTATCTCACTGATATGTTTTCATGTAATTGGTTTATCTCTAATTTAATTTTGTTATGAAAAACATTTCTTATCATATATCACTACTGTTAATAATTAATTGGTTTGTTCAGTGACTCGGGCACTGATTATGTTATACTATAATACTAGTACTCTTGATTTTCACTCTTTTTCAACCTTTATGCTTTATGTACATGTGATCTGATACAATTTTAGGATCATTTTACTTGCATTTTGCACCCTGATGATATGTTTCTTTTGTTCAGATCCTCAGATGATAAAGGAAAACTAGCTGTAATTTACAAATCAGAGAAGAGGAGTGAGATGGAGAAAGAAGGATACAGGATTCTTGGAAATTCTGGTGATCAGTGGAGTGATCTATTAGGTTCTTCAATATCTGTTAGGTCTTTCAAGCTTCCAAATCCCATGTATTACATTGCTTAGCAATGCTCATTCATTTATAAATAATTGCTCTAAAAAATTCTGAGCTGTACATAATGGAATTTACTAATTCATAATTGCACTTGCTATTGAAACTCCAATATAAACCCACTATTAATTGAACTTTCGTTGTTAAACACTTGTAATTATCAGCAGCACCAAAAACAAAACTTGTATACTTTCTGTTGGGATAATTCAGTTAGATATTTGATAGATATCATATTTGATATGGAGATATTTCAATTATGATCTGACTCCTCTAAAGTGAAGATTCAGATTCACTTTAGAATGTAAATGTAAATGTAAAGTAATACAATCACAATAACCCTTGATTTTGACATTTTACACTTTACTTACTTACCTACCAAATTCCGAATTACTAGAGTCCTTGTTCATTAGAATCGGAGGGTAACAAAAAAAAATTACCTCATTCCTTAATTATACGACCTTTTGAGACTTTTCTTTGTTCTTTTTTATAAGACCAATTTCAAATTTCAAAGGGTAGTATTTCTTTAGTAACATACTTCTAATTATATTGCATATTTTTCTACAATCTGTATCAAATGTTCTAAAACAACATTAACTCATTCTCTCTCTTAAAGGATATAATTGTAAAAGTGATACCAATTGTCAACAAATTCAATATCACAATCAACTTTTTAATCTTCGTTATTTTTTCAAAGAGATCTTATATTTAAAAACGAAGATAACTTCAACGATAAATCATTAATATTCACTTAAAACAAGTGTTTTCTTTGGTTTGCAGGTTCCACTTTGGACATCATAACCATACCATGAGCTGATGCATTTAGCTATCATGCAGTTTTTATGATAAATGCTTATCATTTAAATGTTTATATATTTCATTTCTACGGTTAAAATCAAAATATGATCTCTTTTGAACTTAACTCGGTTGATAATTAAGAAAATCATATTATATATATATATATATATGGACGAATTCATTCCCCTTATTTATTTTGAAGAAAAGAAAAGATCAATTTATTTTTATATAAATTTTTATATACAATGTTTATAAATTATAATGACTAGTCAGTATTCAAAAAGGTCTCTGGATTTGGCTAGTCGACTATGCATGTAGCTAGGTTCTACTTTCTTTGCTTCTTTTTCTTTTATCTTTAGTTAAAGAGGCATTCATCACTATCCTTTTCCATCCTTTAATAAAGATAGATAGATTGTATGTCTACCTCTCTTCCTTGTGCAATTAATGTACGTAGTACTTGTTACATCAGTCGTATACTCCAATTATGGAAGAGGACCATACTATGCTGCCATGCCCATACTAGTACTACACACTCTGCGTGAAACTGCAAAAACTAATTCTTTGAGTCTTGTGGAATTCAAAGGGTGACAAACTCTTCACGAGAGTTTTAACAATGTTACATACCCAAGCCAGAGATCGAATCTATAACCTTAGTTAAGTTAGAAGAGACCCGCGCTATCTCATCTGAGTACTAGGTAATAGTAATTTTTATATAAAAGAAAAATTAACTAAATTTTTTAATTTGTGTTTTCATATGATATGAATATTGGTCCCCAGATGAATTTGTCTTTAATGGGGAAAAAGTTGCTTCGGTCATTTTCAGCTATTGAAGTGGAAGTATCTTTTGCACACTTATGATTCAGATCTACTTCCAATCTTGACTAGGTTCCATGATCTCTTTCCTTTTGCTTTCTTCATAGGGATTCTAACCTCGTTTTTCTGTTTGAAAACAATGATAAATCTTATGTCATATTTAACATAAAGAATGTACATTATGTAAAAATCCACCAAGACATTAAATAACTTCATTTACAAGTAAGACCGGTTCAAATGTAAGACTTCTAAATGTAATCCCACCAACAAAAATTCATTTTTTATTAGATTTCTTATGCAAAAAAAAAAACATGTCACATATATTAAAATTTATTTTAAACCTCACTTAAAATTAAAAATTATTGGGCCTGCCTTTATCACTAGAACCTATTGCAAGTCGCACTAGGAAGTGAGGTGTTTTAATTTTGAGACATCTTATTTTGATTAGGCTGAGTTTTCCTAATTGTGTGTGAAGAAAGAGTTTTGAATGTCTTGAATTACCAATGTTTAAATGGTTTATAGAATCGTTGGAACAAAGTTCACATTGGTGTGTAAATTGAAAATAAAATTTTGAGTTTTACATCGGATACTAGAGCATACTAGTGTGTATTTTGAGGAAATAAATAAAGTGCTTATGATTATCTATCAAGTTGCAGCTTTAACTTTTGAGTGATTTACTATGAATTGATTTTTTAGAATTTGATACCAAATATGAACTTTCTATGTAGATTTTAAGTTTGATGTCTACATTGAGTTTGCTCTTTGTTTTGTTAGATTTTCAATTTTAACAAAACTTTTGCTGTGACAAAATTATTTGTTGTGAATTAAAAGGTGATATAGTTCACAGAGAAAGAAAGATTTGCAATTTTTATTCGGTTTGTTGTATGGTACTACTGATAGTGTTAGTAGTAATTTGTTTAAATAGCATTTGTAGTATCACCAATTCCATCAAATAAAGAACGATCATAGTATCATAATCTTTGATTGGGCTTAGTACCATATTATAATGACTTCAGTGTCATTACATTGATTTGATATTGTAGTATCAATACGAGTGGTATCGTAGTACCACCGATGGTATCGTAGTACCGTTGACTCATAGATTGATACTATAGTGTCAATACATGAGGTATCGTAGTACCGCTGAATCATAGATTGATATCGTAGTATCAATTCGAGTAGTATAGTAATATCATTCAAGAAGGTGTATTCTTTGAACGATTTCTATCGTGTAGTAGCCAATCGGTATACAGTTGTAACTTGACTGTTTTATCCTGGGGACTTCGTGGTTGATAGTCTGCTTGCACAATTTTGGGCAGTGCCGCGAAACGTTTTAAAGAGAGCGACCTAGTCCGCGACTCAACCCAGTAATCTCTTCGGTGGCTGAAAAATATTTTTAATAATTTTTTAACTCCGATAACAACAATATTTATCATTGTAATTGTCGATCTTAATACTCTGTAATATGGTACAAGATTATAATTTGTAACAGAAAACATGAGAACTGGATGTAGGCCACACGTGGTTGGTCTTTGAATATGTATATAACAATTTTGGCTTTGATTTTTTATATTCTCTAAAGTCTAATCTTATTTTTATTTAAATTTAGGTGTGAGAAATACACTACTCTTAATAATTTAGGTATATTTATTCAACGATCAATACGAACATGAGTAGATATTAATTATATGTGATAGACATAACTAACTTTTAAACAATTTTTACTTTACATACATATGATTTATTTTCACCGATTGTTAACTGATAGAATCAGAGATACAAAGTAGATAAATGAACAATAGAGGTTAGAGTTTCATAGAATATCAATTGCTTAACTTATGAAAAGAAGAGTTACAATGAGAATATATGAAAGAATCTCTTACCACCCCCGAGGTTCTTTTCTACCCCGTTTTTCCATTTTTGCCCTTGGTTAAAAACTTCGGAACACGTTTTCCAAAGTTTTTCTAGTTCAAATTCGGAAAACACATAGAGAGAAGAAATCAATAGGGAGAAATGCATCCGATCTGATTAATCAATCGGAAGAAGTGCAATTAAACAAAAGAAGTTAATAGAGAGAAGTGCAATCAATCAAAATAAGTCAATAGGGAGAAATGCATTCAATTAGAAGAAGTACAATCGATCGGAAGAACCAATAAGAAGAAGTGCAATCAATCAGAATAATAATGAGGAGAAAATGAATCAAATAGAAGAAACAACCAAAAGATAGGAATCAAACCAAACCAAATCAAACAATAACATAGAACTTCCAAAGAGAAGAAGACAATCAAGGAAAGAAACCAACAATAAAGAAAGAATATTCAACCACAAAGAAACAATCAAAAGAGAAGAGTTGAAACCTTCTCACAAATACACCGTGGACACTATCTTAACTCACCAAATTTTACCCACCATAAAAATTATTTCACAAACAACCAAAATAGCTACTAAATAAAATCAAAAGGAATAAAGAGAACCAAATAAAATCAAAACCAAATGAAACTCAATTAAATCAATAAAAAGGAAGAAAGAGAACGAAACTCAATTAAAGAAAGAAAAAAACATCGCCAGAGAAGTTAAAAGTTATCATGCTGTGCAAATTCCAATTTGTCAAATCTTCCATCAATATAAAAAACAATTCTTAATTTGTAATAACACTCCAAATATGCCATCAGAATATTATTGCACCGCATGCCAACTATACAAGTGCCCCTTTGATCGGAATAACTCTGAACTTCAAATCGGCTGTCCACGACATTGACTTCACTCAACAAACAGAACATTGTGAACACTTTAAGCTATTCCCTACAATTGAATTTGCTTTTTCTTCAATCAATTTCTTTCAAACAATACAAAAAAGAATCAACACCGAAAAGACCAACACTAAATACTAAATCTCCGATTTCATTTGCTCTGATTTTCGCTCACGTATTTCATTTCCTCAAATCCAAACTCCGATTTAGGGTTTCACTGCGTTGATGACTCTTTACCTTCTCAAAATAGGATCATTGTTTTCATCAGTTCGCCATCGTTCTTGCCTTATGAACCTCGACGGACTTTGGTGTTCTTTCAAAATCTTCTTTCGTCACTGGACTTGAAAATTCCTTTTCCCGTCTTCGCTCTTCTGATTTTAGGGTTTTCATTTTCTCTCCTAAATCTCTCTCTCTCTCTCTTGTTTTCATAGTCAATTTTCTCTTTCGATTAAAGTAACACACTTGATTCCTTTTAGAATTGATAATAGTCAGGGTTTCTATTTTTCTCTTTCGATTTATTGTAAAACACTCAGTTACTTTCTGAAGTTATAATTACTCGTTCTCAGAACAACAAACAACATCAGTGGGATTTCCTAGGTAGTTTGAAGCAAAAATTGTATGATTTTTTATTATTGATTTGATCAATGGCTATAACAAATATGATTATGTAATTTCAATTCCATTTGACTGAAGTTGAATTGATGAAGTACTTTCTGAAAAGGAAAGTGGCGGAAAAAAAGTTTTATAACAATGTCATTGCTGAATTTGACATATACAAATATGCTCATTCGGATCACCCAGATAAATCTTATGTACAAAATGGGGATTTAGAATGATACTTCTTCTGTCCAATCAAGAAGAAGTACGGAAGCGGAGGGAGGTTGGATCAAGCTACGGAAATTGGGTTTTGGAAAACTATTGGTAAGGATAGAGTCGTTCAACATAATCATCAAACTGTTGGGATGATAAAAACCTTAATATTTCACACTGGAAAAGCTCCTCGTGGTGATTGAACTTATTAGGTTATGCATGAGTATAGACTTGAAGATAAGGACTTGGCTGACAGAAGAATTGTTCAAGATTCCTATGTAATCTGTAAGGTATTTCAAAAGGTCTCAAAAATGGTTTGCAATATGGGAGGCCATTTAATGTGGAAGACTGGGGGATGATGAAGTTGGATTACCTTTTGCTGAATCGATTGTGCCGGTTCCCAATTTGGTTGTAACAACTAATAGTTATATTCTAAATGACCAAAATCTTCATGCGAGTGGATATGGTTCAATATCCATGTCATCTCAATTAAGATTGACACCTTCTCCTTACCCAACACATTCCTGTCAAACATGATCAACGCTTTCTCCCAAACTAATATCTAACACTTCTCCTCAAACTCGCTATATATGCATCAACAAAAAGCATCGGGAATTTGTCCAACAAAAAATGAAGAACATACTTATACTTAATAATATAAACTCAACATTTTATTTATAATATTAATAAGTATCCTCAAATTATAAATGGTGGTGTAAAAAAACCTTAAATTTATTTTATGTTTGAGGATTTGTTTGATTAACGTCAAGACAATCCTTATTTCAATCAAACGGGAATATCTAAGCTATTTAACATTATCAATACAAACGGGAATATCTAAGCTATTTAACATTATCAATACAAGGGCATAGATATAAGGTTGGTCAGGAGACTAAAATAGGAGAGTTAAAAAGTAACAAAAATAAAACTAAATACTAACAAAATTCTAACAATTAATATTAATTCTTTCAAAATAAAAAACATTTGGTTTTGTTGTAAAAATAAAACTAGGATGGTTCTTTGAAGGAAGTAATTGATTATAATAAATTCCGAAAATCACAAAAATTTCCTCCCTCACACCAATTCTCCCAGAAAACCAATCCTCATCTTCGTCTTCTACCCCTTTTCTCATTAAATTTGTATGTTAAACCACCGAAAACACACAAAACTCTTTAACAAACAACCCATAACCATGAATAGAATAATGCTTAGATGGTCACAAGAGTTTAGACCACTTTTTGGTTACTCTCACAAAATAAAAAAAGAAAAAAAAATAATAATTAAATTAATATGCATTTTTTAAACAAATATAAAATTTATGATATTTTTTTTCGGTGTGTGACCAAAAGAGGTGTCTAAATCCTTGATCTACACAAGAATTGCTACCATGAATATAACACCTGGACCCAACAATCATATTTCGATTCAAGTCATATGTATATTCAAGGTCGTTAAAATTCCGATTTAAAACCTAAAAATCATAGATTTTACGTTTTTAGGTCAGTATTTCAAGTTAAATCGTTGGTAGAATCGTTTTTGGTTAAAATCGTAGTTTGGAACGATTTTACATGGTTTAAATAGCTCTAAAATCGCTGAAATCGTGTAAAATCGTAGGATTTAACTCTTTGAAACAATTAACTCTTCCTTTTATATCTATAATAACTTGTCATCTAGATTGTTACCCAAGTAGCTCGATCCTCTCACGTTCAAGACTAGACATGACAATAGGTGACAATAGGTGGTCTAATGAATCTCGGATAGATTATATACCATATTTGAATTTGAGTTGAGTCTGATTCAAGCTGAAGAAGTCGTACCGGTAAATAAAAGTAAAAGATAATTAGTAATTATAAAGTGAAATAAAAAATCAGCGAAGAAGAAGATATTAAAAAATAAGAAAAACTAAGCAATTAACCAATTAACTTTAAATGTGTTTTCCTTTTTTTTTTCTTCATTGTTCAGTGGGATTTTTTTTATTGTTCTCAGTGGTGAATCCGTGGACCTACTATGAAATTAAAATTTTGAAGCCCCATATATTAGGGATCTGCATCCAGTGCGTCGAATTTAATTGTTTATAAATAAAAAATTCGAGTTTAAATTGTCTTTAATTATATTACGATTTATAATTTGTAAAAAAATAAATAAAACAATTAACAAGACGATAATAACATACATATATTTGTACATTAAAGTTTAAAATTATTACTTCTAACAAAAAATTTCAAAATTATTATATTTTTATAAATTAAAGCTTACTAGTCCGTAACACGGGTTCGAACCTTCAATTTTTTACTTCTAATATACGTTAACATTAATGTATTATACAGTATAAAATAAGCATTATATTTAGAAAAACGAACAAAAAATGAATTTCTAGTATGTGGATGTCCATACTATATATTAAACACATATTTAACATGACTTTTCCCTCAAAACAAAATAAAAATATTAGGGTTGAAAAAACAATGCTATTAATGTATCTAAATTAAACTATTTTATATAATACTGTATTTTGTTTGACTTTAAGAGCTAGTATATTATTCATTGTGCTGTAAAACTTATTACATAATCATTTAATGAGAAAGACTTGTATAGGCACAAGTGTTTGGGCACAACACTTAGGCACACATTCACAAATTAAAAAATTTAAAAGAAAAATAAAATAGTCACATCAACTAATATTATTTTAATTCTTTTTCATTTAATGTTTTTAGCTTGATGTGAGTGTGCCTAAGAAATATTTATTTGGGTTTGTGTCATATAAGTATTTCTCTCATTTAATAGAGAAGAAGATGAAGGTGGCGAGAGGGAGACATCTGCAAAGTGAAATGAGTTAACAGGAAAAAGGGTAAATAATTTTTACCCCTGCAAAATTAGTGAATTTTCATTTATCCTTCCTATGCAATTTTTTTTCTTCGTTTACCCCCTGTAAAATAGCGAATTTTCATTTACCCCCTAAGTGTACAACTGGACATATGACTGTGCAAATCTGATGACATGGCATGTACACATGTACAAAAATTAATTTATTTTTATTTTTAATGCCACATGCATGGAAATTGATTTTTTTTAATAAAAATTAAAAAAATAATTTCTGTCAAAAATATATGTTAAGAATTTTTTAAAAAAAACATTTAATATTTTAAATTTTCTGTCACAAAAATATATTAAGAATTTTTTTTAATAATTTTTATAAAAAAATATTTTTAATGCCATGTGGAAAAAATTTATTATTTTTTAATTTTTTATTGTAGAATAAAAAAAATTAATTTAATATATTTTAAAAATTTCCACGTGGCAGTAAAAAATAAATATAAATTAATTTTTTCTACGTGTACATGCAACGTCATCAGATTTACACAGTCATATGTCCAGTTGTACACCCAGGGAGTAAATGACAATTCGCTAATTTTGCAGTGGATAAACAGAAAAAAGAATTGCACATGGAGTAAATGAAAATTTTCTAATTTTGTAGGGGGTAAAAAGTCATTTACACATAGGAAAAATAAGATTTTTTTTGTTTTACTTTTTCAAATATTATTATATCAAAGTGGTTATTGCTTACTTTGAGATGAGTTGCCACGCCACATCATACTTTTTCATCACACGTCAATATACTAACGATGGTAGAAAATAGAGGGACGAAATTGATTGACGTCTAACAAGTTTGAATGACGTTTTAATTATTTCGAAAAATTCATGAACAAATTTAATTGATGAGTGAAGATTTGGTAACTATTTTACTTGGTTACTCTTATTTTTATTTTTGTTGAGAAATATTCTAATTTTTTTTATATAAAAACACAACATTATCTCTTTAGTACATTCCTTAAATTCACTCAAACATAGATACAACATTATTATCCCGCAATTCACTCCATCATTCAATCTCATTAAACTAGCATCTAACTTCAATTTTGCATCTCTCACAAAATTCCAAATATCTCTCTCACACACACAAACTTGGAAGAAAAAAAAAACATGTTTGTGTGGCAAATGAGTACTTTCACAAACAATAACACAGACACAACAGTCAAATATAGATAAAACATCACATGCCTTAGATCTATCTTATGTCACATTATATTCACATTCCAACGTGTACTATGCTCTAACTCTTCCAACTCTTCTTCTTTGCATCTATTCTTTCCTTCATTTTACTCCAATAATTGATAATCTCTTGCCACCTCACAACAAAATTCTCACCACCTTCAATTTCACACCACAAGGTTTCTTTCAACATGTTCCTCCTTTGTCCTATTTCATTTTCAAAACATTAAATTTTCTCCAACAAAATTAGCTTCTTTCAATCTTTCTCATGAGACCCAGATCCTAATTTTCAATATCTTCCAACCCCATTTTCTCAAATTCTCATTTTTCTACACTCTTTGAGTTCACTTTTCTACTCACATATACAAAAAAGATTAGATTTTTAAGTTAAAGAAAATTACCCTCATGCTGATATTAGTTCTAGGACTAATTTCAGCTACTTTGTTAGTGATTATTGCAATTTATGGCTTTTGTTATATGAAAAGATCATCAAAACATGATATTGAAGATATAGAAAGTTCAGAACAAAAGCATGAAGGGGTGAAAGAGGATTTGATCATTTTTCAAGGTGGAGAAGATTTGACAATATGTGATATATTGGATGCACCAGGGGAAGTAATTGGAAAATCAAATTATGGAACACTTTATAAGGCTTTGTTACAAAGAAGTAATAAAGTGAGGTTATTGAGGTTTTTGAGACCGATTTGTACTACAAGAGGTGAAGAATTGGATGAAATGATTTTGTTTCTTGGAAGATTAAAACATCCTAATTTAGTTCCTCTTTTGGGATTTTATACTGGACCAAGGGGTGAGAAGCTTCTTGTTCATCCATTTTATAGACATGGGAATCTTACTCAATTCATAAGAGGTAATTATTCTCTTGCCAATTGTTAGTTATGGATTCTAATTTTTTGGTTTATTAGGAAATTTTTGTGTTTTGTTTCTTTGTGAAATTGAGTTCATTTTGTGTTGTGTCCTTTTTTTTTTTAAGCTAGTGATTTAGATTTAGAAGTCATGTTAAAGCTTGACCTTAGATAAATTTGAAAACCATACACTTAATCTTTGTTAGGTGTTTCTTAGGAGATGGAAAATGTTGCATTTTGAGGATTTGAAATTTTGAGAAGAAACATTGATGAAGAAGCATTAGATTTTGTGTTTAATGTCAATCTATATTAGTTAAGACATAAATGAATGATATTTAGGCACACAAGAATTACATAATTTTTACATAGAAGAGAGAATGTGTTTTGGTATATGTCTATTATGGTAAGATTTTCTTTATAAATATTATTTTTGGCTTTCCAAAGATTAATATTTATTTAAAGTGAACTTTTATGAAATGGACTTTATCTTTTCTAGTGGCAGAGAGCTTAATACAAACTACTCTTCCTTCCTTTCTTCTTTTACTTTCTCCAATTTCCAGGCTAAGATATTACTACCCAATTTTCATTTACTTATTAGACCAAGTGATTAATAACTTTTAGTTAAATTCAAATCGATCATAAATAATTGAGTTCATCGGTTCGATTCCTGGATGAAACAATCTTGTCCAAATTTATCTTCTGCCCAAACTCTGGATTACTAAGACACATTTCCTCCGAACCCCAATTATAAAACCAATTTTTTCTACTTATGTTTTGGTTATGCTGATGGCATTACTTTTCATTCATATTTTAATATCTCCATTAAAGTTGGATCATATATAGCTACCAATTTTTTCTAGCTATATATATTTTTTGTAACCAAAAAATATAGCTAGAAATCAGATCTCAAACCTATCTATTTAAAGCATTAGTCAATACTCATACTATTTCTACCTAACATTTTGTCTTGTATTTTCAATTTTATTTAAAGTCACATTTATTGATCAAAGATATATGTTTATTACTTATCAGATGGAAATGGAGAGAGTTACAAATGGTCAAACATATGCACAATATCAATTGGTATAGCAAAAGGAATAGAACATCTTCACACAGAATATGAAAAGCCAATTATTCACGGAAACCTAAAGTCGAAAAACATCCTTTTAGACAGTTCCTATCAACCACACATATCAGATTCCGGCCTCCATCTTTTGTTGAATCCAACTGCTGGCCAAGAAATGCTCGAAAGTTCATCTGCTCAAGGCTATAAAGCCCCTGAACTTATCAAAATGAAGGATGCTAGTGAAGTAACCGATATATACAGCCTCGGTGTAATCTTGCTTGAATTGCTTTCAGGAAAGGAACCTATCAATGAACATCCAACTCCTGATGAGGATTTCTATTTGCCGAATTTTATGAGAAATGCGGTTCTTGGACATCGAATTTCCGATTTATATCATCCTGCTATTCTTCTCAGAAACGGCATTGATGATGAAAGTCAAGTTACGGAAGAATGTGTTCTTAAATTTTTTCAACTTGCTATGGCTTGTTGTTCTCCTTCACCTTCAATTAGACCTAACATAAAACAAGTTATTAGGAAACTTGAAGAAATTGTACACTAGAAGATGCCATATTAGAAATTGTTCTTCAAATTCATCTTTAACTAAGATGTGGTTAAAGACAATTCACAATTATTTGTTAGAAATTGGAGGGGAAATGTAAGTAAATTGCTTACAAAATGTGGAATTGGATATCAAACAAAGACTTCAGGAACTACTGAAGTCTAGTACAAAAGTGGTTGGTGCGCAACATATGAGATTGTTGTAAACTCGGGAATACCGGATTTGATTCTTAAGTCTTAACCATAGCATGAAACTAATGCTTCCTATTTCTATATGTAAAATTTTGGCTCTCAAATTTTTGAATTTAATATTGTTTCATAAAATGAAGGAATATGTGACATGGACGGTGGCAAATAAATTTTTGGATTCGGATCTCTGTTGCAACTGTTGGATCTCTATTCTTGTTTCTCTCTTCAGACCACTTTATTTTTCTTTACAATTTCAGCCATAAGATTATGTCAAGAGATGATAGAACACATTAAGATAGGAGAGGATCCAAACTCTAAATTTTCGTGTTGTCACCTATTTGAATACTACTCTCGCCATATTCCATTAACTGCAGAGTTTTTAAGAATAATAAGAAAGATCCATGTACTTTTAAGAATGTGCTGCCAAATAATTTGTATCTACTCTGAATTTTGCTGTTGTGGAAAGACAGAGAATCTGTGACAGAAAAAATTGTTTTTTATCAACGGTTGCCCCCATCAAATTCCATGTTATTGGCTTTGATTTGCAACTGTAAAGGTGCAAAGGAATCTCAATAATAGTATAAGCCAGGTTGTGGGATCATTTGGTCTTTGAACATGAGTCTTATGCACTTTACATGTGTAATGTGTCTCAAACTATAGTAGATTTCAAAACCTCACTTAGAAAATCTGAATCATTCGATCTTAATCAGACAGTGTTGATTTGTTAATTGCACGATGTAAGCATGTTCCTTTATTTACTTTAACCTATAGTTTATAGTGTATAATTCTATTCTTCATTTGATAATTTTCAATCATGGACCTTATAGTCTAAGTAACCTTATTATTCTTTTTTTTTTTTTTTATTTGATCAAGTAGCCTAGCGGCTTGAAATTCCACCCTTAAAGTGGATAAGTGGGACAGTAACCTTATTATTCTCTTTGAGCATGTAAATAATTACATTAACAACAACCATTTTTCATTTTTAATTGAGAAGTTGAGACAGGTGGGAAGTGGTAGTTGGGAAGGTAGGTAATGGAGGGTGTATGATAATTCATTGCTGGTACATCATTATCTAAGTTAGTTTATAATTTTGGTTGTTATATCTTAAAGACCACATTAACAGTTACTGGTATAACATTAGTCAAATCTAAATGTTCTTTTTAGAACGTGGTTGTCACCTTGATGAAGGACCAATTAACCGTGATTTCTCCAAACAAATTGGGGTGGGGACATGTGACTCACATACATGATGCATACAATACTTTGCTTCCCACGATTTTCTTTTATATTTTTTCTGTTTTATATCAAGTGTTATGTTTTTTTTTTACAAGATATTAAGTGTCATGTTTGTTGGTTTTCACCATCAGTTTAATCTGATTCGAGGGTCAGTTTTGACATCAAGTAGTTTTAGCTCCCTTCCGATCACATTGTGGAGAATTAAGTGTCATGTTTGAAATAGTATTATTTTATCTCGCATTATTTATTATTAGATATTGACATATCAAGAGTGTTTTAAATGAGATAACACACTTTGTCAAAAAAAAAAAAATGAGATAACACACATTCCTTCAAAGTTTAACAAACAGTCTTATGAGAATTTGTCATTTATTTAAGTCTTAAAAGACTCGATAAATTAGTCTCCGTAGTTACGTACATAGAATACTCAATTTAAACAAAAAATAGATATATTGATGTATATGTTTATCCATTTCTTCAAATTAATAAAGACTATAGTCGGTCTTCCTGAATATTAAACATGAACTTTTGAATGAAATTTTAGTATTTAATATTATTTTAATTATAAACTTATTTTAATTACAATATTCTTAATTTAAAATTAACTAATAACTATTTTAGATTTGATTTGTTACGGTATTTGATTTAAAATTTACCATAGGATTATATCAAATTTTAAATGAAAATTAAATTAAATTATTTGATTACATAAAGAATAATAAAATTGTAAATAAAATAATTGTAAATAAAATTGTAAATTTAATTCATTTATAAAGAGTAATAAAGGGTCAAACTCTCATATGTGGTTGTCGAGCCCTTTTGTTTGTCTGGGCATCGACGTCTTTGCTGCTATGCTCTTTGTAAGCTCTTGATGTTCTGTTTGGCACACCTTGTGCTAATCAGAAATGATTGTTATTATTAATACATTTCATTTTAGCTTGTTCAAAAAAAATAAAATAAAGAGTAATATTACAATACTAAGTGTAATTAATATATACATTTGTTTCTTCTGAAGCCGTTGGTGAGTCTAGCTCAATGTAGTTTTATTCGGGAGACATCATAGTATTAACAATATTACTACTTTTGTTCTTTATTATTAGAGGCAAATTACTTTTTAGATTTATCAAATAATTGACATAATCAGGGTTGTCTCCACTCTCCAGACATTATAAAATTGTCATCATCAAAATTAATCAATTATTATATCATCATCATCAATAATCATTTATCTAAAAACGGGGAGGCTTAACCTATTCAGTCAAAGAAGTTTGGAACCTTTAATTCCGCATATATCTGGTGGTATGCAGGTTTCTGATGCAATAACAGTAACCCTTCATTTTGTTCAGAAAAAATAGTAACCCTTCATCTTTTTCGATCAATTTCTTTGCATCGGTTTCAAACTTCTTTGACTGAATAGCTTGAGCCTATATCTGCTGATTACTATTATTGCATCAGTTTATGTTTTGCAAGTTTTCACTCTAGTCTTAGACCGTCTGATTTGGAAAAACATTCTGCATCCCTTCTTGCCTTCCTCGATGTTGTGGTTGAATCTCAAAAGGCCTTGTCCGGCAGGGGCGGCCCTAGGGAGGTGCAAACAGCTCTATAGAGCTGGGCCTCCAAATATTTGGGGTCTCAAATTTTTTTATAGCCGGGGGGTGCAAATAGTAAGTCTGTGTAGCATGGTGGTGTAAATAGAAAGTCATCAACTACTTCCACCAGCCCAGCTCACCGAATTAGAATGCTGACTTGCTATTTACACCCCCTAGACTACGTTGAATGTCTGTTTGCACCCCCAATTTAAATTTTTTTTTTTTTTTTTTAAATTTAAATAGAAAATTGGTCTTTTATAAATTGGTCTCACCGAATCAATTATGCAATCATAATGCGGCGTCTGCTCTGTATTCCGAGTTTAAGCTATGCGATAGTTAATTTAAGCTGCTCCAAAATTTTAGCTACTTGGACTCCTGCTGTATGGATTTTGTTATTTGTTGCCTTCATCTATCAACAATATAGCACTATAGTGTTCAAACTTCAAAGGGCCGGGTAATGGGTTGTACGGGTGTGTGCATTACTCCTTGTAGTGATTCCACTTGGTACACCTTGTACTACTAGGGGGATGTTTGTTTAATGAATCTTTTTTCTTTTGCCTTTTCAAAAAACAAAATCATTTATTTCTAGTAATTAATCTTTTCTTTAATTACTAAATTCATTTAAAAGTAATTAATTCTTCTACTAACAAATACTCCTATCCTTTTTATAAGAAACAAGTGAATTTTTTTTTGTCCTTTTTGTAAGAAACAATAATAATTCATTATTACCAATTAAAATTATCAAGTGTTTTCAAGCATTTAATCGATTTTAACAATCTTATATATAGTAATTGCAATTAATTTTTCACACACTCAAATGAGAGATCCTAATCGTATTTATAATTGAATTATGCATTATTTTTGCTAATGTATAATTTAGGATGAGAAGATGATAATTCCGTCCAAACAATATTTTATGACTCGAAAGATACTTATAAAAATATTTACATTTACCTTATTTCAAAAACATTAACGGTCGAGTAAAACTTTTTAATTATAATAACATAACTATAAATCCATATTTTAGTGGAAAAGAATGTAGTTAAACTTAATTTTAAACAACCTCCGTGATTGCGTAAAAAAAAACCCTCCGTGATTGTGATAAAACATTCATACCGTGAAACAAATCAACGCGCGAATGCATTAGCAAAAATTGGTTTTTTCACTAAAATGCCACACTTTCAAACCTAAAATACCAAACTGCCACACTTTGAAAAAAATATTTACAAAGGACCACACTTTTGACTTTCCTATATTACTTCCGCCACCCGCCGTGGCGGTATTGTACACCCACTGCTTTTATTTTCAATTTTTTTTTCCAGCCATAGAGTATGGCGGTATTGTACACCATAGGATTGTTTTTTCAAATTTTTTTTACCCAACTATAGGACATGGCGGTATTGTGTTGAAATTATTTTTTTTTACCCAGCCATAGTACATGGCGGTAATGTATAGGTTTAGAAAATTTTTTTGTCTTATTTGAGCCACACAAGGTGGCGGTAATGAATAGCTTTCTATTTTATTTTATTTTCGTTTTTTAACACTAACCCTAACTCTAAAACCCCAAACCCAAAAAATTCTAAAACATTTTTAAAAAATTATCTTAAAATTAATTAATTTATAAAATGATAAATGCTGGAATATTTTTTTTTAAAAGAGGCAAAATTGGTAGTAGAACACTTAACATTTAACTTATATAATTAAAATATTACAACCACAAATATAAATTACTAAAATAATTTAGATAATACAATTTCAACAAAAAATGAAAATAACTAGTGTTGAGTAGATGGACCCGCAACATTTGGACACTTACTACGATTATGACCGGGTAATTTACATAACCCGCAATTTCTTGGTTGTTTTGCAAAATTGTTCATTTTGGTCCTTATTCGATTACTGTTTGGACGATCTTTTTTGGTTCTTCGCATCTTTTCATTTGCAAATAATTCTATGCCTTGAAAAGAATGTGAGTATTATTATTTTTTTCAAATAATTCTTTGCATCTTTTATAAATTATTTTAGTAATTTATATTTGTGATCGTAATATTTTAATTATATAAGTTAAATATTAAGTGTTCTACTACTAATTTTACCTCTTTTGAAAAAATAATTCTAGCATTTATCATTTTATAAATTAATTAATTTTAAGATAATTTTTTTAAATTTTTTGGATTTGGGGTTTTAGGGTTAATGTTAAAAAAAAATAAAAAAATAAAAAGCTATTCATTACCGCCACCTAGTGTGGCCAAAATAAGACAATTTTTTTTTTCTAAACCTACACATTACCGCCATGTCCTATGGTTGGGTTAAAAAAAATTAAAAAAATAAAAATTTCAACACAATACCGTCATGTCCTATGGCTGGGCAAAAAAGAATTTGAATTTTTTTTTCTATGGTGTACAATACCGCCATATTCTAGGCTGAGGAAAAAAAATTGAAAAAAAAACAGTGGGTGTACAATACCGCTATAGGGGGTGACAGAAGTAATATAGGAAGTTAAAAGTGTGGCATTTTTGAATTCCTTTTCAAAGTGTGGCAGTTTTGTATTTTAGGTTTGAAAGCGTGACATTTCGGTGAAAAAGTCACAAAAATTAAAAGCAAAATAATGGAAGATTGTATCTTTTTTAATACATCTATCAACATTAGATATCTTTTTTCTTTTTTTGGTCAATAACATTAGATATATATATTTTTTTTTGGTACTTATTATTAGCGGATGTTATGGAGATCACACCCTTAGATTAATTCATTTGTAATTGTTTATTTTTCGGGCCCTAGCCCTTCTTTTTCAACAAAAAAGAAAAGCCGCCGTGTTTTACAAGGTTTTTTTTTTTTGTTGACACAGGTTTACAAGTTATTATTACCGGCTTACTGAGTTACTGTCACCATTTTTACTCTTTTATTTTTTCTTTAATATTTTTATTTATAATAAAACAATTTACTCTTCTTCCTAATCAAGCAATCCACTTTTTGTTGTATAAATCCACAAAAATGTATGCAAACAAAAACCCTCCATTCTCTCTCTGTTAAACCCTAAAACCAACCAAACCTCCAAAAAATGGCTAACAACCAAGCCGCAATCTCCTTCCTAACAAACCTAGCCCGTGCCGCCTTCGGTTTCGGCGCCGCAGCCACCGCTCTCAATTCTTCCCTCTACACCGTCGATGGTGGCCAACGCGCCGTCCTCTTCGACCGTTTCCGCGGTATCCTCGACCAATCAGTCGGTGAAGGAACTCATTTCCTCATCCCATGGGTTCAAAAACCCTACATCTTCGATATCAAAACTCGTCCCCACACTTTCTCATCAATCTCCGGCACCAAAGATCTTCAAATGGTTAACCTAACTCTCCGTGTCCTCTCTCGTCCTGATACCGAAAATCTCCCTACTATCGTTCAAAATCTCGGTCTCGAATATGACGAGAAGGTTCTCCCTTCGATCGGTAATGAGGTTTTGAAATCTGTTGTGGCACAATTCAACGCCGATCAGTTACTCACTGAACGTCCGCAGGTGTCTGCTCTCGTTCGGGAGAGCCTGGTCCGACGTGCTAGGGATTTTAACATCCTTCTTGATGATGTGGCGATCACACATTTGTCTTATGGTGCTGAATTTTCGCGCGCTGTTGAGCAGAAACAGGTTGCTCAACAGGAAGCTGAGAGATCTAAATTTGTTGTTATGAAGGCGGAGCAGGAGCGTCGTGCTGCGATTATTCGTGCTGAAGGTGAGAGTGAAGCTGCTAAGTTGATTTCTGATGCTACTAAGGCTGCTGGGAATGGGTTGATTGAACTTAGGAGGATTGAAGCTTCTAGGGAAGTTGCTGGAACACTTGCGAAATCGCCTAATGTTTCTTATCTTCCTGGTGGAAATAACTTGATGATGGCTCTTAATGCTGCTCGTTGATTCTTCTTGGTAATCTTCTTTTCCTCTCTTTTGAATTTTTTCCCTCATGTTTGATTTTTCATTGCAAGTTTTTGATTTCGGTGATAGTCATGGATTGAATTACCATTGAGGTCACATTGTGGATATATCAAAACCTTGATTTTATTGTTTAGATTGTGGCTGTAGACCTTTTTTAAACAAACCCCGGTTCATTGCTACATTACAATCGGCATGAGTATGTGTTCTTATTTATGGTTGCCATTGGATATTGGTAGATAATTAATAGTTAATAAGTTGCATTTAATTTCAACTGTATTAGTTGTCTTTGCTATTCCGAGTCTGGTTAAGTAGTGGGTGTTGAAGTTGTGGGTAAATGCCACGGTAATTGTGGTTGCGTTGTGGATATGTGTTGTGGCTGTAGTTTATGGTCGCTAAATGCAATTTATTAGACACCGATGATGGCTAATTGCATTGAACGAGGCATGTTGCTTTGTTTGGTGTAGAGTGATTTTAGAGTGAGTGGAGTGTTGCTTCTTGGCTTTCCAGTTGAGTTAATGGATTTTATAACTGATTCTTATGACTGTGGTCGTTTGTTTAGGTTCTCGGTAGGTTGTACTGATAGTTTTTAGCCAGATTAGACTTAGATAAAGTGCTTATAGTGCTGTTCTTACTTTTCTTCTTATAGAAGACAACTTTATTTTATTGAAGAGGTAGTTTTTCACACTATTTGGAGATAGTTATACTCTCTTTTAATTGAGAAAGTTCTGTCCTTTTAGTTCTCAAATTTATAGCCACGAAACCATTAGACTGTTTGCATGATGGAAATGCGGTGGTTTTAGCTCTCTCTAGGCAGAAAATGGCACCATGCTGTAGATCCCTTTTTATTCTTCCCCTCTTCATTTTGAGAACTTCAGTTAGACTTCATTTTTTATGGTTGAGCTGGTAGTTTTAGATTTGCATTATGGATTGTGCAATAGAAAGTGTATTCTTACTTGTATTCTTCCAGGAGCTTGGCATGTTAGTGCCCTCGTCCTGTTAGGAGCATTCTAAAAAATGGAATAGAATTGGTAATCTAATAATAACATCAGTTGATTTAATGAATTCTTAGCCCTTAAAATAACCATTGTAGTTGTGGTCATGCGATCCAATTGCAAAACAAAAATGGCCAATACAGTTGCAATTGCAGTTGTTGGGTCCCTAAAACCCTTGATGTTGCGGGCACAATTGGAGTTGGGGATTACAATTTAAAACTATTCTACTTGATAATTCATTGTTTATATTAAATCTAGTGTTAATGGTAAACTATTAAATGCATCTTGATATTTTCACAAGGTATTTTAACTTCCTCTACAAATAATTATAATTCATCTACAGCAATATGGTGCAGATTGATCCCCTGTAGAAATTATCATATATTTAAAAGAAAATTGTTTTCTATATGTTGCCACTTTCTTATTTAGAGTTCAGACACTACATAGATACAAGACAATAATTTTATTTACCTTCTCTGAACCTGTCCAACTTACATGTGGAAAGAATATAAAATGTGTTCTATCCAAATAAGGTGGTTATGATCTATCAAAAAGAAGTTGTTTACTTTGCATATGACATATTCGGTTAGTTAATGAAATGGTATAGGTTGGTAGTAATATAGGGCCATATCTCTTGACATGGTATGCCTTAAATAGTTTGATCTAGTACCTTCAATGGATAGAATGGGTAGATCTTGCCAAGTTGTCCATATTATTAAATTTGTTTAAATAATGAAGTCACTAAGAAAGAGCGTAGAACGGTTGACGACGATCATAGATCTTCATGAAGCAGATTAAATAAGAAGGGAATCTACTCAAAAACAGAAATTGAGTTCCATTTCATGTGAGATGATATGCCTTGAAAGAAGCTGAGAAAAAATCTAGTGATTGGAACTAATTAAAGATATTGACATTACATTTTTCATTTAATATTTGCACAAGACACCAGTCAAAAGAACATAGTTCTGATATGTTACTTTATTCTTGTTTTTACCATTTATAGTTTATCTTGCAATGAGTAGAGGAAAAAAGCTCATTAGGTGAATATCATCTGTCAAGCTCCTACCCAGTACAAGCATGAACATCGGTTTCTTAGCATTTGTATTCTTAACAAAATCTAGAAGCACTATAGTAGCATAAACTAAGTACTACTATAATATTGTAACTGTATAAGCAAATTTGTTTCTTAACATAAACTATAAACTGTAGTAGTATTTTTATTGAGTATCAGCATTGAAAGTTAAAACAAAATCTTTAACATTCCGAGAAACTAGCCTTTTAAGAAAAGTAGCTACTGCATCTGAATTGTGTTTGAATCTGTGAATCTTAGTCACTTTCCCGATCTATGATATGATTGAAGGTAACTATAGTTTAATTTGCTGATATATAATGTTAAGTTAGGGGACTAGCATGTAGGATCTTTCTCTTTTGATATAATGCACATGATTGGGAAATTTTGAGTGCATGTGTTAACTCTTTAACTAGGTGTTCTGAGTTAGTTTGGTGTTACATGTTAGGAGAATTCTTGAGTGCTTTCTTAACTCATTTGGTTGCAACTTTTCCTTTCCTCATTTCAGGGCTCAAGGATCTGTTTATGGTTGGAATTGGAATGGTCTTGATGATTGCTGAAAGGAATTTATTATTTTTGTTGTAATCCAATCTCATCTGAGCACAATTTCATTGAATTTTTTTTTTTAAGTAGAAAAATGTAGAAATAATTTTGGATCTTGCCGTTTATGGATAATACTTGGGTTTTTAAACTTGTACAATGGTGACTACTTGCTTGCAGAATATGTGGTGACATGATGTTGAGTACTTTTTTGTGTGCTCAGTGTCTTGTTTTTATTTTCACTATGGGTTAATTATGTTTTAGGTTCCTAAAATATGTGACTTTTTAACATTAGTCCTATTTAAATTTTAATAAATATTTAATCCTTAACATTTTGTCCTTTTGCAAGTTTAGTTTAAGTAGTTAAGATTTTTGTGATTATGATAATGAAAGTGCCATGTGTCTTGTCACGTCATCTTCATTCAACATCTCAACTCAAAAAAAAATAATTTAAAAAAACATTATTCATTATTTTGGTTTTGATTTAATTATTACTTCATTCGTTTTAAAATAAGTGTCTCACTTTGATCTCGCGTACTATTTACATAATCCATTTAAACTATGTTTTTTTTTTTGCTATTATATAAAGATAAATATTAGTATATAAGATGGTGAATGGAAGCATCCTCTAAACGCAATAAACTAAAATTTCAAGTCACACAAATCTAGAATTATATTGAGGTTTTTTTAGGGGAAGAGTTCATTGATGATAGTTTTAAAGATAAATCTTGCTCACTTAAGTACACCACTCAACAAAATTAACAAGGTTCTGAATATTGTTATGAAGTATTATGTGTTGAGATTAGAGATTAAACTCTCGACATTCTTATCACTTTACTTCTTAAGTCCACCACCCCATCCACAAAATCAACATTATACCCGTACCAAAGAATCTACACAAATTAAATACTATATTAAATAAAGTGACAACAACTCCTTAGGAAAGAAAGTATACACATAAACAATCGAAGCTTTATTCTATGACATGATACATATAACTCTATGTCATGATAAATAAATGGAACATAGCTTCCTATTTATTGGTAAACAAGAAAGCAAACAAACCACATAAATAAACTTTCACAGTCCTAATTATTCTTTCTGGAATACAATTGGAAGGGCACCGCCATCGAGGGCCAAAAGAATTTTCCCATTCTCCCGAATAACACCAACAGTCCCACATTCAAACTTACAAGTTGAGCACACCTCTGTAGGACACCATTGGATGTTATATACACCAACTGTTTGTGTTTGCACAATTCTAAAGAAGTTACCATATGATCCAACTGTACTATCATCTCTTCCAGTGATAATTAGTCTCCTTCCACTCGTAGCGTCCTTCTCACCCAATCTCCATTCTGTTGTCTGTGCACAACCTGAGGAAGCATCAAATGTTATTCTCAAGTCTCTGTTAAGCCTCACTTCGTCGTCATCATGATGGGGAGCAAAAGGAATGAATACCACAGGCAAACCGTGTGTTGACTCAGCGTTGCCAAGACCAACTTGCAGAGGGCATGGAGCATTTCCGGTGACGAATGTGGCACCTCCTCCATTGCCTGTGATAGCAGGTCTGATGAAGTATTCCTCATCATCCTCAACAGGTTCGCCACTTGTGTCGATGACAAACTGAGCTATTGACGTTGTTTCCATCAAAAGCCACATATGAGCAAGGATGAATATGGTGAAGGATGTAGTTGACATGGTTAATTATCGATTAATGCTATATAAGAGTATTTAGAAGTTTTGTGGTTTTGCTGTTGGTTGGCAGGCATGGTATATATAGGACTGACCATGCTACCATGCAATGTACACAATGATTAATGAATGAAAAACTATTAATTAATTACATGAATTTTCTAATTGCTAGCTTGCTTTGTAACCTCTACAAGGACAAATTAACGAATCAATATTCTACCGTGGGAATGGATAAATAAAAGTAAGCATTAGTATTATAAGGTACTTTGTTTTGATCGCATGATTTTGATAGGGTGGAAATGGTGAATATTTTCCTAGTTCAAATCATCCAATTAATTAAATATAAAAATGTTGCGTATTGAGATCAAATTGCACAAGCAGGCTAAATCACTTTTGTCTCTTTCATTTTCCCTACGAAGTCCGGATACGTGACACGATACCGATACGATACTGATACGGCGATACGAGAAATTTTCAAAATTTCCGATACGATACTGCCGCGATACGTTATTTAAAAATTAAATATATAAATGCACAATATATAAACATAACAAAAATCGATAATAATAAATTAACATTCAAATTACTCAAACTGAGCAAACTAGTGACAAATACATAAGTTAAGTAAGTACTATACAAAAAGGACATAATTAGTACTATCCAAAAAAAAATCATAATATTTTAAGTTAAGTAACATTCACTATATTTAAGAGGAAACACAGAGTGTATTAGTCTGATGTCCTCCAGTTCTATCATCATAGAAAATTAATTGTCCGATATTTCTCTGATACGCGTATCGGAGAAGTATCTGACACATATCGGTAATTTTTTTAAAAAAATTATATTAATTGTCCGATACTATCCGATACGAGTATCGGTATCGAACACGTATCAGACACTATACTTCGCCCTTTTTGAAGTATCGGTGCTCGAAGTCAGGCCTGAAGCATAAGTAAATTGTAGGAAATTGTCAGGCAAGGTGTGAGAGTGAGAGTCCACTGATAAAAAACCAATCCATGATCGGACTAACGGCCAAAGAGAACAAAAAGTGTTACATGAGAGAAAAAGGTGCTCGGTTGATTCAACATCGCCGCATCCAGATTTACAAAGATGATCTCCTGGAGTGATGATGCCTCTAGTTACCAAGTTTGATTTTGTTGGCAACCTGTCGCGTAAGAGTCTCCATGCCAGGATAGATACTTTTAAGGGAACCTACTTGTACCAAATAAGATATTCTGATGTGCCCAAAGCTCGAAATTCCAACTCTTAAGGTGCTTAAATTAAGGCATTCCAATTGGATTGAGATTTTGATAGATAATTTTGGATAAAATATCATGAAGATTTTAAAAGATTTTGAATGATTGGATTGACTTTTAAGATTTTTTTAGAAATGTTTTTTACAATCAAAATTTTTTAACTTGAAATTTGATGGATTTATAATAGAAATTTTTAAGATTTCAAGGGATTCTATATTTTTTTTTTAATGATTCGAAATTTTTGCACAATTTTCCATACAATTATTATACAAATGTTCATCGAACCACAAAAATTAAAAATCAAACAAATGTATCAATGATGATACCTTTGATAATTTTACCAACAATCATCAAATCCATTGCCACCCAACGTCATACATTTATTGTTGGATGGCGTTCAAGTTAAAAATTGTTACTCGAAGAACAATTGAAATATTATGTGGTATATTAATTAATCATATGAGAACGATCTTTTTTGACACAACATATAAGAACAATTGTCATGTAGTATATATAATTCTTAAAATTGGGTTTTTGGGTCTAACTCATCCCTACAAAATCGGCTTGTAAGATGCCTTAATCCCGACCAACCGATAAGGGTGCGGGAGGAAAACAGCCTTATCACTTTACTGCTTAAAGTCCAACCCCCAATCCACAAAATCAACATTATATCCCTACTAAAGAATCTACATAAATTAAATAATATGTTAAATAAAGTGACAAATAACTCCTTAAGAGCATCTCCAATAAGGGTATCTAATAGAGTTTCATAGGTTAATGATACGTACCTTAATTTTTTTTATCATTGGAGTTTCATGACGTGGCATGGAGGGTATCAAGATTGATGATACGGTACCTTAAATAAGGTACCGTATTATCAATTTAATGTTACTTAATTTTATTTTTTTGGTATATAAATTAACATTATTAGATTCTATATATATATATATATATATCACTATTTGACATTAAATACCTCTCGATCCTCTTTTTTTTTTTTAGATCATAGTATTTCATATTATTATATATATATTGCTCAATTTCTACTTATTTTGTCAAGTCTTCTCTATCAAATAGATTTTAATATCTATAATAAAAATCTTCAAGCTTACATGAATTTGTTCCAAAATCAATCTCCTACCGGTAACAACTTCGAAAAACCTCCTTATATTATTTATCCAATCTCCTACATGTGGATGGTGGTGTCTCAGCAGCCGAAGTGTTGAATGACCCTCTATCCAATTTTGCAACATATATGCAAAGGAGACAACATATTCGTGAAAAAATAAATTATCGACAACTCGAAGCAGATCTCGTGTAACACATTTGGGAGCGTTTCAGACAAGATAATAATCAAAATTAATTATTATATTTTTTATTATATGGTTTCCATCATATTTATGTATTTTTTTTACCATTTTTGATTTATTGTCGTGTATTTTTCATTATATTTAATTATTAATTTATTTATCTATGTATTTATTAAATTTTTATTTAGACAAAGTTAGAAAAATAAAAAATAGAATGGACTACTTGTTATTAATGTATGATACTCAAAGTGGTATCACCATTGGAGCAAAATATGTATAAGTTGTATAAATATTATGTGGCATTGTAGGGACCATTTGTTATTAATATATGATACGCAAGACATTATCACTATTGGAGATGCTCTTAGTAAAGAAAGTATACACATAAACAATTGAAGCTTTATTCAATGACATGATACATGTAACTATCTCTTTTTGTCATGATAGTTAAAATGAACAATAACTCCATATTTATTGGTAAACAAGAAAGCAACAAGAGTACGTAAACAAACCATATAAATAAACTGTCACAGTTATAATTATTCTTTTTGGAATACAATTGGAAGGGCACCACCATCGAGCGCCAACAGAATTTTTCCATTCTCGCGAATAACACCAACAGTCCCACATTCAAACTTACAAGTTGAGCACACCTCTGTAGGGCACCATTGAATGTTATAGACACCAATTGTTTGTGTCTGCACAATTCTAAAGAAGTTACCATATGATCCAAATGTACTATCTGTTCCGGTGATAATTAGTCTCCTTCCACTCGTAGCATCCTTCTCACCTAATAACCATTGTGTTGATTGTGGACAACCTGAAGAAGCCACAAATGCTATTCTCAAGTCTCTGTTAAGCCTCAAATCATCGTCATCATGATGAGAAAAAGGAACGAATACCACAGGCAAACCGTGTGTCGACTCAGCGTTGCCAAGACCAACATTTAGAGGGCATGGTGCATTTCCGGTAACCAAAGTGGAACCTCCTCCATTGCCTGTGATAGCAGGTCTGATGAAATATTCTTCATCATCTTCAACGGGTTCGCCACTTGTGTCGATGACAAACTGAGCTATTGACGTTGTAGCCATCAAAAGCCACATATGAGCAAGGATGAATATGGTGAAGGATGTAGTTGACATGGTTAATTACTAACTAATTACTGATTAATGTAATAACCTTGCTTGCTATGTAAGTGTATTTAGAAGTTTTGTGCTTTTGCTGTTGGTTGGCAGGCATGGTATATATAGGACTGATCATGTTACCATGCAATGTAAACAATGATTAATGAATGAAAAAAAAAATCCTATTAATTAATTACATGAATTTTCTAATTGCTAGCTTGCTTTGTAACTTCTACAAGGACAAATTAACGAATCAATCTACCGTGGGAATGGATAAAAAAAGTTAGCATAAATATTGTAAGGTACTTTGTTTTGATCGCACGATTTTGATAGGGTGGAAATGGTGAATTTATTTCCTAGTTCAAATCATCCAATTAATTAAATATACGTAGTTGCGTACTAAGATCAAATTGCACAAACTGCCGGGCTAAATCACTTTTGTCTCTTTTGGACAAACTGAGCTCAAGGAACAGGACAAAAACAAATATTCTTATTCCTCACTGAACCATGAGACAACTTTTTGTCCTCAGGACAAGTTGTTTATATCACTAAAATAAAATTTTCTTCGTCAAGCATCATACAAGACAATTTGTTCAATACGATAAATGTTTGTCCTGTACTGTTCTGTCTTGTACTGTCCTGAACTGTTATGTACAATACTTTTATTTTGCAGTTCGTTGCATTTTTTGTTATGAATCTGGTTTGCTATATTAGAATTAGAATTAGAATCAAAGTACAATTTTTAAATGAAAGTACATTCGAGAACATTTTGAGCAGTTTTGAACTATGTTCCTGCAATTTTTTAATGAAAGCTATTTTATGAATCTATTGTGCAGTTTTTCTAAGAACCTATGATGTATAAGGTGCATTATATCAGAAGCAATGATTACTAGAGATACAAGATACAATTTAAGATTTTGCAAAAGAACCAAAGAGCGCGCATAATCATCAATACAGACCTTAACAAAACAGATTCTATAACCTATACAACAACAAAATCATTATTGAAATTTATATGTATACTCCTACGAAACAAGTTTCACCACAATAATAAACCGGTATCTTTATGACTTCAAAATTACAACATAAATGAAACTACTTTGTTAACTCTTAACATTGGGCTATATAGTACAATCTCCTGCAACAGAAAATAACAGAAAATAAAGATGAACTTAAAACTTTCATGCTGCAAAATATCAAGACATAACATATAATATGTGAAAAGTATGACTGAAACTCCATTAACAAGTTTGAGAGCTTGTGTGAAAACTAAATGCAGAGAGAAAAATGAACTCAATGTGAGCCTAAGAGAATGCAGAAATTTTATTTCACACTAACCGTTAACACAATGCATAGTTCACGATATTTATACAATGTCTAGCATCAAGGCAAGGCTAAAGCTAACTAACTAACTAACTAACTGATCATAACTAACTAACTAATTCTGTTACAAGAGGTTAGTGGTTACAATTGTGCAGTTACAATGTAGAAACTCAGTTGACTTGTTCCACAAGCAACTGAGTTTGCTTATTATCTTTCACATAATATATACAAGAATGAATGTCCCATTTTTGGCACCAAAATATATTACCTCCTGGTGCGTCGACCTACAGGTTCTGTCAATTTCACGAGCTGGACAGATTTTGTTGAGGAAATACCCAAAACGTAAATGGCCCTAATGTTGTGTTGGCAAATCCAACTTCTTGTATAATCATAAAAAAACATCATATCATATACAAAGGTTATCAATATAGTGAAATGCATAAGTTCTCATTTGAATACCTAAAAATCAACCTGCAAAAGGATATATAATATAATATTATATCATAAATTACATTTATACTCACTTTTTCTCTTCATACTTCTCCACAAACTCCATATACAGATTCACCATATACAAAGGTTATTCTGATTTATCAACTTCGGAAAAAAGTATTTAAAATCAACGTGGTCTATGAAGCTGTCAAGAACAAGCCAAATACCAGTCGAACGCAATAACTCATTTGTTATTGTTGGGCACAAGATTAAGACATGCCAACAAGTACATTCGGTTCTACAGGCGCAGTGAGGACAATGGGATCCACAAGGTGCCCCTTTGGTGTGAACAATTATGTTGAACGATTAATGTAAACTTATATACCAACGTTTATGTCGACTATAACTAGAGAATCATTGGTGCTGGGGTTGAAGATTATATGAAGGAACAACTTTTTGAGGCCATTCCATTAACAAAAGATTGCCTTAGAAACCACAGGCCAACCTACTCAAAATAACCACCAGTATGCAACATCTTTCGCAAATAATAGATATAAACTAACACTAAATCAGCGCAAACAACCATCTACCTAACACCAACACGCCTCCGAACCTCTACACAGATGCAATGAGTTCCGGCTCCAATTTGACAACAAGGCTGAAATGCACCAGCCACCTGTAAATGATACGCAACCAGCCAATCAAAGCTGAGAAAACTCAGCAGACACGAATTAGAACGATCTATGAACTAATCTAATAAACAATGATCACAACATGTGTCTTTCTGAACAGTTTTTTCTGAACAGAACCACTTACACAAATACACTCATGCACAACAGCTTTTGCAATTTTGAATACAAATATTCTCCTCATCAGTCCACACTCATACTCAACACTTACTACCCCAAACAAACCAAAGGATTCTCAAACCATTGACTTATTGTGACTAGACTATGATATTTTTTTAATGAATTAAGTAATTTACTAACATGCCGTACTCATTTGACTTCCTACATTGAAAATCCTCACATCATTGAGGTTTTGAATTTGAATATTACTGCTGGTTCGTTGCATTTTTTTGGTTATGAATCTATTTGATAGAAACCGGTGGTACCCAACAGAGAAATTTACTTGATGAGATTACTAGAATGATAACACTTATGGATTCTACAGTCGAAATAAAGGATTTGGGTAAACTCAAATATTTTCTTGGGCTAGAAATAGCTTATTCTAAATTTTTAATCAAGGAATTTCAGTATGTCAAAGAAAATAGTCTGGATCTTCTCAATGATTCAAGCCTTCTTGGTTCCAAGCCTATTAGCACTCAGATGGATCTATCCATTAAGCCTTGACGAACATTAGACCTGACATTTGTTTTGTTGTTTAGAAACTATTCCCATTCCTATTTGCATGTAGAGTACTCAGATACTTGAAGAATTGTTCTGGCAAAGACCTGTTTTTCGCAAGATCATCATCATATCATAGAAATAACACTAAGGATCTAGTGTTATATTGTGACAACTGAAGTGCTCTTCACATAGTTGCTAACCCTGTGTTCCATGAAAGGACTAAACATCTTGAAATAGATTGTCATTTTGTTCGAGACAAAGTTCAAGAAGGGATAGTTAGATTGTTGCTATTTTCAAGCAGTGAGCACAAGCAACTATCTTCTTGACAATCCACTTCATCCTAATCCAAGATAGGCATGGTAGACATTTACCAATCCCCAGCTTGTGGGGGACAATTAAGAAAGACTGAAGATGTTACTTGAGATACAAGTAACATAAGCAAAGTTAACAACTCCTTGCCACATTATGCACTCATGTAGTAGTATAAATGATGTAGTTTTCATTTGTATAAGACTAAAATATTCATAATCAACTTTTCAGTTTTCTCTTCACACTTTCCTTCTCAATTCAGTTTTTGTTAGTAGTTGAGGAAGTAGTGTCAGTTTAGAATGCAGTTGGATAGTGTAGAAGGCTTTAGTTGATAGTTGGAAAATAGTAACAACTAACAAGTAGTGTGAGAGTTAGTATTGGAGTATATTTAGTAACATGCCACAAGTAGGCAACACATTTGTAATCAACTTAGTGTATGGTGAAGCCATCAATAATATTATTGTACATAAGTTTACCTATTTATAGGTTTGAGAGGTATATTCTAGATACTACATTTTAGAATTTTCATGACATTTCCTAATACATGCGTGGTATTGATTTATTCTATGCACTGCTAAAGTATTCTAGAAAATTCTAGACATGTGCATCATTATTTAGTTATTTTATAGTTTACTAATATATTCTAGAAATATCTTGTGAATCATATTTCAACAGTTTCTTAGTATTAAGTATGAGTATAAATTTTCAAAATTGTGGCATACAAGATAGAGATTACCAATTTTCCATCAATATCTCCAATGGAATTATATGTAATCTGTGTGTACCTGAATATTACATGCTAGTTTTATATCTAAACTATTAGCTCAAAAATCCACTGTCGCTGCAACGAAAAAACAGATGGTCACCATCTCGAATGACACACAAGTCATCTATCTCAGAATTCTCCACGTTCATTATTTTGTTAGGCTTTGGCCCTCCAAACTTTTCTCCTGCAATTTCACAAATTGACAGTCAGACGGTGAAAATAACATAAGAGCAACTATTGACAATGTTCTGTAATTGACTATGGACAACATTCTGTAATTGTAGGTATAAATTCATATTAGTATCATGGTTTTGTTGAAATTTCAAAGTGTAACTTTTGACTAAATCACAATAGTTCATCGTGATTTTTTTAATCTCATTGCGAATCCAAACATACAAATATACCGACCTTTTCTACAAAAGACTATTTGACACATAAATACAAGCAATTATTATTTCCAACACACATGCACTTGAAATTGCAAAATTCTAATCATTTTTCACATTTTCAAAATATATAAATGGAAGCTTACCAACAATCTTGAGAAGCTCTTCCAATGAATCAGGTAGAATTATCAACTTTCCATGTTGTCCTTGTAAGGTAGCATTTTCTTGGCCTAGATAGTGAATGGTAACTCTCTTATTAAAAAAAAATTCTTTTTTTCTCTCAATTTGATGATTACTTGTTGCTAAAGAAATTTGGTCACTCCTAACATCTGTCTCCATAAACTCTATTATATGTTCATCTAATTTCTTTCCATTTTCATGACTCTTATTTTGTTGCTTTTCAACTATTGCTTTCTGTTTCCATCTAACAGGACTTAGATTCTTTTCATTTTCTTCTTGTTCTGGCTGGTTTTCAACCATGTTAGGTATCATTTCATACAATAATCTATGTGAATTTTTTGTACATTCAAGACATGAATTTGCAATTGTATGGTTCACATCATGCATGCCATGAAGAGCCAATTTTGTGTCTATTGGTGGATATTCAAAACCCAAATCTTCTTGTCCATTTAACTTCTGTAAAATAAACAACAAATTATCAATAACAAAAAGAAAAGCCTTTTTATCTAAACAGATTATAAATTAATCAGTTTTGTTAAATAGCGACTATAGCATATTGAAATTTTAATAAATTGCAATAGTTTCACTATTCCTAATTTTTTTCAACTGTTGTCAAATAGTGACTATAGTAGCGCAGCAGACTGAATTTGGACAAACTGCTATTTTTTGCGATCCACGATTGACAATATTAAAATTAATAAAAATAAATAAACTTTGTGAGTGATGTGATAATTAAGTCTACAAAAGTGTGATATGTATATTACCATGATAAGATTTGTCATTATAATTGGTGCTGCTTCTGGATTTGCATGAAGGGCATTCATCAATGAAGTTCTGCTAAGTCTTAAAATTTGTGAAAGCTTTTTGGTCCTAACAGTGAAAGGTTGTGGTCTATTGTATAAAACTCCGATCTCTCCAATTGTGTCTCCTGAACTTATTTCCGTCTGCAAAACCTGAATATTTTATGTTAGGTTAGAGAGTTACATTCATTAGCTTCATTGTTACAATCTAATTACTATAGAGAGAATTTATAGACCAGGAATCGACGGTGTAAAATTGTTTACGTATGTGTTCAGTTGATATAACAAAATGACATTATGGTGAAACACGATTCAATATATGTGGAAAATATTTTACACCGTCAGAGCATAGTCTTTAAACTTATACAAAACATGTAAAAATGCAATGTTTGAATATTATGACTTACTTGATCACGACCATCAACATTGTGAATGAGTTCCTGCAAAAGATTAAATTGGTCATGAGAAATGCGTACTTTTAAATTAAATGTAAATCTTTAATATTCATTTAATGTTTGGTTTTAAATTAAGGTCGCGGGAATTGCAGCATCGCGACACGGTTTTTAATGTGATTTACAATCACACCACAATTGAGGCCTAAACACATCCGCAACTGCAATATTGCGGCCGAATAACATGATGCTCACTCACCACTGCTCCTGAAACCAACATGTAAAGATCTGTTGGAGACTCATTTTGAAGAATAACATCTTCTTTTGGTGGAAAATACTCGGCTTCCATTTCTGTAACCTATTATTAAAAATTATATTAGAATTTGTCATAATTAATAAAATAACTTAATATTAAGACAATTTATTGTATTGTCAATAATAATGAAAAAAAAATAAAGCATTTGAAGTGTTACCAGTTGAAAAAGAAAGTCATGTGAAACTCTTTTGAAAAGGTATGAATTCTGAACAACAGGATAAAACAAATGGTGTGTAATACTTGCGCGAATTGCTTTCGGCATGCAATTAATTGTTTCTTGCTGCTTTAATCCTTCTGTTTTGAACCTCAAACATAAATATGATAATATTTGATCTTGTTTATCATGAGGCAGATGATTTCTTGTTGCAAATTCTGAAGCTGCTCTGACTGTATCTCTCTGTAGCATCAAAATCAATGTTGTTTTCATTAGAGGGAAGAAATATAGTTCAAATGGTAAATGGTGTTCATTATTTTTCTACTAGTTTACCTCACTTTGATGCAATAGTGAAGAATGTGTTCTTACATAACCAACATGAAGCAATTAAATGTGAGATTTATTGGTGATTTAAAGGATCATTAGTACAGCATTAGAATAAAAAGTTAGTGATTTACTTAAACGTGATTTGTATAGTGGAATTCACTTAAGCAATTCAAGGTGTATGGCAATATTGGTGATTTCTTTTTACCGCATCATAGGTACGAAATTTTCATCGCTGTTTACCGGAGACTAATCACCATCGAGAAATTTATTGGGCACACAAGATAGATTATCCCTTCTGACCGAATTTTTTTACGTACACATGATTCATAGATGCATCAGACTTATGACATTCAAACTTTTACTATTTGGTCAATTCATTGTTGGTATAGTTATGAGATCTTTAATAAGGTTGTTTATGGAATTCTTAAATCTATTCGGCAAATAACAACAATTGTCAATTACTCCTTCCGATCTCATATATAAGTAAAAATTACATTTTTAGATTCATTGAAAAAACGGTGTAATTTGAACTAGATATATTAACTTTTCAATGAATCTAAAAGAACAACTTTTACTTGTATATAGGACACTTATATGAGTTGGAATCCTCTCCATTTCCAATTATCTCCATTTCTTCCATTACCAAAGTTTTTAAATATTTTGGGGTGCAAAAAAGTAATTTCACCTCATTTAATGTCACACATTTGCATTTATATTTCCAAAACTATATAGTAATAGAAGAAATAGAAATAATTGGAAATGGAGAGGATATTGACTCCACTTATATATGACACCCAAGGTGTACATAATTTTTCAATCATTGAGCTAAAATATTTTGAGTAATTACTTAAATATGATTTTGTATCGGAGAACTCTCTTAATGAGGTTAAGACCTAACCATTTAAGAGATCACATGATGCTCTTAAATTAAGCTAATAAAAGCTTTAATATGGCTCCACATGTTTTTGTAACAAAAATATACCAATGGTTATTATGGACTAATAGTATGGGCCACATTCCCCAATTCGAAATAAATTTGGACCAATATAAGTGGGTATAATATGGGACACATCACATCCATGAACCATTTAATAATTTAAATTTTTTTTGTCTTTTAGATGTAGTGGTAATCTATTAAAATTAAACTCACATAATTGTGAGATTTCATATTTGAATCGAGTCACGAAGTCCAATCTAACAATTTCGGAAGTTTTATCGTCAGTTAAACTAAGACTTATAGGCTAATAGGCCTAATAATTTCAATGTTATATAGGATTTAACAATTTTCCCTTGCCACCACTACACGACAAAGTAGTTGTTTTTTCTTTTGGTGAAGAAATAGATGGCTTTCTAACTTTTTTTTATTTTTATTTATTTCTTCTTGATATTCTTCACATGAATCCTATTAATTGCAGGACTAATTTTTGGCATGACAACGAGTCATAATGTTTGACAAAATTAGATTCGATCATTAGGATACACAAAAATTTAAAAATAGTAGTCATATGTGAGATTCACGCAGAAGAAATGATTCTTTGGTTTCCATCAACCAAAAAAAATAAAGATTCTATGGTTATTTATTTATTTGTTTTAAAAGAGATTCTTTTGGTTATTTATTAATTTGTAAACTAGCTATTTTTGAAAAATACTAAATTGTGTCCTAAAGACTACGGTGTTCGCAGGTACGGATGATCCAAATCAATTCAATCCACTTGTCCGAATTCGTTTAAATTTTGGGTTCAAATTGAACAAATCCGTTTAAATCCGAAGTGATTTGGTTTGGATAACGAGTTTATGATTCCAAAGCTATAAACCCGTGAACTCAATCTATTTAAAGACGGTTAATTTTTTTATTTTTATAAAATAGTTTACAATTTTTATTCAACAAGTGTTAAAATCTTAATTTTGATATTATAATCGAAGTATTTCATGTAAACTCAAGTGTTTAATTTTAAAATAGTAAACTTTATTTCAATTTTGAAATATTCATGACATAAAATAGCATTTAACATAATTTTTTTGAGAAATATTTTAAAAAGTTATATCGTCTAATGTTTTTGGGAAATATTTCAAACCAACCCACTCACCATCGAGTTGGGTCGATTTGAGTTTGACATAAAAAATGCAACTTTTACACTTAAACCAAACCAATGAATTAAATGATTATGTTAAATGTTATTTTATTTACTGACGGTTGTTGTTTATTTACCGAATAGATTTATGAATTTCAGCCCCATGAGTTTAATTCAATTGATAGGCACATTGCATTATATATGCAGGGACCAGAGTTTGAACTCCGGACATCCCAGTTATTCATTTTAAAGGTGAAATTTCTGACCACTAAACAACTTAAAGGACCTATGTGATACTTAAAAAACTTAAAGGACCTATCTGATACTTAAAAAATTTAAAGGATCTATATGATATAAACGTAAAACTCAAAGACGCATTTTGTAAAATAAAAAAAGAAGCATAAGAGTTTGAGAAAACATACAAAATTTCTGGTATGACTTGTCCATTGAACAACAAGATTTGTCATGTTTCCAATGATATAAGCTGTTAATCCCAAGTTGAACAACATGTAGAAAATGTCAAACAGCATCTCAGCAGTGTTATTAGCATGTAAATCTCCATATCCAGTTGTAGTTAGTGTCACAATTGACCAATACATTGATGTTACATATCTATCCCAAAGACTCATTTCTTTAAAATTTGGGTACACAGAACCAATCCATGTCCTTTTTGAATCATGGTACCTATCTGCAATTAAATAATTTACGCATCCAGCACAATGTACTGCAAACAAGGTCACCTGAAAAATTCAATTTAAATTAATTATTGGTGAAAACATTTTATACTATACTTTGAAATAATCATAATTAAAATTATAATAAAAAAAATTACTTAGAAGCTTACAGCAATGAGCTTCAAGCACCTAGTCCAAAAGTAATTGTAGTGAATGTTTTTCTCAAGTCTGAAAGAAGGAAATTAGTGGAGCTAATAAGTATCTACGACCGTAATTTTGGTCACGATATAAAGGTTTTGATGTTTCTAATGCAATTGAGTTTAAGATTGTATTAGCTATATTTGACTGCGATTTTCTACAATATTAAAAATTGCGACAAGACATGTGATTTAAAACTAGCTTGCTTATAAGAAATGAGAAGCAAGAGATTGACCTTGCAAACAGAGAACTAACTCGTCTAAGACGCCATAACCGAAGCATGTTAAGAATTTTGAATCCAATCTCGTTGCTATTATCGGTGAATAACGAGCTAATAGATTGAAAAGGTGCAGTTGAACAAACATCAAAGATAAACCATGTACTTAAGTACCTGAAATCAAAAAGAAAAAACAATAATTAATATTAGTCTTTTTATTTTTTTGAAGATTCAAAATTTATATTACATTAGTTTTAGAAGGAAGAAAACAATAACATATTCTAAACCAGGTACTATATGTACCTATAATCAAATATTTTATGAAAGGAAAAAAATAAATTCTAGTCAAATATTTTGAGTCAAACTTTATTTTATTACTTCTAGAATGAAAAGAAAAAAAATAATCATCATAGGCTAATAGTTAGATATTTTTACCTGACCGCAATTTTCTTAGGATCACCAACAAGAAGGTAAGAATGTTCATCAAGATATGCAACAAAGAATGTCATCACTATGTCAATGGCAAAGAAACCATTCACAATGTTATCTACTATGAATAGTGTATCAATCTTAAAAGGTAGAAATGCAAATTGAAAGGGGTATATCCATGCAGAGTAAACCACTAGAACTATCAACCACGTCTCCCAAGTCCTACAATAAAGTATACACATTACGAGTCCATCAGATGTCAGCTCAGTGGTACTAGTCAGAGTTCGAATTTCATTAGAAAATTGTTGTAAACCGGCCATTAGTACCGGTTTTATTAACAATATTTTCATAATTCCCGCATTACGAAAATAAATAATTAAATTAAAGAGATATCATTAATTACCTATAGTTTGGATTGAAGGGGGAGATTATGTATCTCCTTAGTTGAATTTCTTGGTTGATTCTTGCTCCAAGAGATGGCAAGAGATCAGTTTGGAATTCATCAACCCAAAACTTATTGAAAATTTTCTTGATACATGAGAATGACATGATAGGATTGAATCCTTTAGGGTAAAGGGTGAACGAGAAGTAGTTGTTATAATGTTCTAATGATCGATGTGGTTGATCCACTAGAAAAGAAAATTAGCATATTTATAGTAAAGCTGTTTTGACTTAGATGCGCTGGATTTAGTCCACTTTTTCCCTGCCCTTTTTGTTGAGATGCCTGTGATATTAATATTCACTTTAAAGGAATAAACAAGAACCTTATGCACCTAATTTTATAAATAAATAAAAAAATATTATTAAAAGTTAGTTTTTTAATTTTATAAAAAAAGACATAAAATTATGTCTCGTAAGTGAAACTAATCAGTTACGAGAGAAATTATCTGTAGGGGTCAGGTTTGAATTTCGGATTCCCAACTTCTCAATATTTAAACTGTGTGACTCTATCCACTAGATTACTTAGCAACAAAAAAGATTTTTTTTATGGAAATTTTTTTCTATAATTTTTTAAGGAAATTTTGGTCAAATATTATTGTTCATTTTAAAATTTTATAACAAATAGGTTTTATTTTTGACAAAAAAAAAATAGGTTTTATTTTTTTCATAAAAAAAACAAATTTTCTTTTTTTAAATTAAATTTTGGTCAAAATATAATTAAAAGTTAGTTTTAAGAGTTTTATTAAAAAAAAAAAAGAAGTTGGTTTCATGTGGTGGTAAAATGCTCCATGTTGCATCAACAATAAAGTTACAATAAAATGGACTAGAGAAGCAAAATGATATAAGACTTGTATTGTATATATGCTAAAATGTTTGAGATGATTCTGTGTGTGACTTGACTTGTGTTTTATACCTAAATTTCATTCACATGAAAAATCAAATCTTTATCCAATTTAAAATTACTATTACAACAGTACATATAAAGTAGTAACTTATGATTGTTCTGCAACCAAGATTTTGACTCAACTATATAAAGTATGTTCCATTTAAAATTGAAAGATAGACTAAAAAGCTATGGTGGAATTGAATTGAAACAGATTCTATTAAGGAGACATTTATACCAATAATTTTTATCATATATATATGTACTTATGTGCTTACCCTTTTATGAGAGATTCTCCAAGATAAAAAAACAATGTTCGGCTACTCTGTTTGTGATGGTGTTAATTTGAGTTAGGGAGGTGTAAGAAGCAATATATAATATGGAATACAAAGGATTGATAGCTGTCAAAATGGGCTGACCTGCCAAGCCCGATTTTTCCCGGGCTTGGGCCTTAAAAATCCTAGCCCGAATTGTTTCCGGGCTTTTTAGCCCAGCCCAATAAAGTCCGTTTAAAATATGGGTTAGCCCGAATGGGCCGCGGATGGCCCGCAAGCCAGAATAAATTATAATTAAAAAATTAAAAAATAAATATAAGTAACTTATTTTTGATGATTTGAACTTAGTTTGTATTATGAGAGTTTCTTTTGGCGTCCTTCGAGTTTCTTAGGGCGCGCGAGGAACTCGTAAGTAGCGGATGAGTAAAAATAAGACGCGCGAGAAACTCGTATGTAGCAGATGAATAAAAATAGGGCGCGCGAGAAACTCGTAAGTAGCGGATGAGTAAAAATAGGGCGCACGAGAAACTCGTAGGTAGAGGATAACTAAAAATAGGGTGCGCGAGAAACTCACAGGTATCGGATGACTAAAAATAGAGCGCGCGAGAAACTCGTTGTGCGGCAAAATAAACTCTCTTGTATTATTAGTAAAGGAACTTTGGCTTTTTGTTGTTGTTTTTTGTAACACCCTACTTAAAACTACCCAAAAATTCGACCAAAATAAACGATAAATGCAAGTAGAAACAAGTAGAGCATTACATGGCTAAAAATTTCAAAACCAACAAAGTTATTAAATTCAATTTCAAACATGCATAATACGACCATTGCAGCGGAATGGTTAAAACATCCCCATTCATAAAATCATGATCAAGTTTAACAGTCATAATTAATCAACATCCACATAATCACCAAACATTTGTCTTATCATCAAGCAAATAGATAAATAAGTACTTGGCATAAAGCCTTACATCAATACAAATAAATAAGGTCTAAGCAAAAGACACTAGGCATAAACCCCAAACGACTAATCCCCAACATGATGTTACAATCATCAGAGCAAATGGACAAGGTACGACACAAGGAGTAATAGCTAATCTCCTCACCCTGAATACTAGCAACAAAAGCCGGGTACTCCTCCTAAAGCAAAACAAATCCTCAAGCCTGAGAATCTGAATCGCCCAACGATCCACAAACACATAAAACATAGAGTTAGTTATATATAATTGGCATAATATCAAATGAAAGTAAGATACTAACATTTAATTCAACTCATCATATCATAATCATATATCTATCTCATAATCATTTCTCTATCATAAATATAGCGAATCAATACTAGCAACGAGATGTATAATTTAACAATTCTATATACATAGTCATATTCACACCCTCAATAATCAACAAGAATAGATAGATATCCATTAACACACATTTACTCAATTATCACATCAACAACACTTAGCAGTTAGCACAAGTCAAAGGATTTCACCTTCCTAATGCAACTAATGTCACCTTCAATGTATATCGGATACAAGAATCCTTTCACCATCCATTATGAATATAGAATTCACCCACCATCTACTAGACACAACATATGCATGAATGATGTGTCACTACATTTCATCAATATAAATCCATCTATATACCCACCAACATTTCATGTGTCAACACATGATATCACCAACTCACCATCTATCATTTCATATATATGTAAACACATTTATATATATATATATATATATTTGCAATCAATCCAATTCATCATCCTCAATCAACAAGCATATAGAAATACTATCATTAATTATGTATCTCTACAAGCCTAACAAACTATGCATCAATCCATCATAATCATCATCATCATAATCATCAAAGAATTAAAAGAAAGTCTGCTTGTCCTCACTATCTCTCGCCTAGCGAGCGACTGGCGAGGCAAGTCAGAAACTTTCCTTCCATCTGGCAAGCTCTGGTGAGCATCTGGCAACCTCTTCGTCATCTCTCGCTAGTTCTCGCCGTCGCGAGACAAAACACAGAGCACTGGGTTTTGCTGGTGGGCACTGGCGAGTATCAGCAAACCATTCGCTGAATCTCGCTAGCCCTCGCCTAGCGACGAACACGCAGAATACCCTGCTCTGTTTCGCGACCGTTCATATTCCACTACCAATTCACCCAAATTGTGTTCCAGTTCTAAAAAGATGTTTCCTTTAGGTTATAATCATGTTATCATACATAGAAGTACAATTTTCAACACTTACAAACATCAAAAACATCATCAATCAAAGATTATTCATATTGCTCAACTAAAAACTCATGAACACATAATTTCACATGAACATCCTTTGATTCACGAAATTAAAACCATCAACATGTACTTTTAGCATCATAAAGCATAGATAACATGAAATTATCATGAAAGGAAGCATTTTGAGTCTCAGCCACAGAACAACAACAAAATCCAACACCAAAAAAAAAAACTCTTTTTTCCCAATCAACAAATCCAAATCCAACACCAAACAAAAAAACATTCTTTTCAAATCAAGAAAAAACAGAAATCCAGAACAAAAAAAAAACTTCATTTTTTTAAATAAACAGAACCAAAAAAATACAAACAAACCTTCTTTCTTTCTTCTCCAAATCGAAAAAACACAAAGAAATAAGATAAAGAAGAAGAGTCATAGCCGAAAAGCACCAAAGGTTGTTTCTTTTTTCCATTTTTTCTTTTTTTCCGATCTAGAACATTTGGATAGGATTTTGGGATTTTTGGGTTTAGTTTTGGGTTTAGAATAACGAATAGAAGATTTTGGTTTAAAAAAATTGATTTTTTTGAAATTTTTGGGTTGTTGGCCGGCGGAGCCGCCGCCGGAATCGCTCCGGCGTGGCGGCGTCTCGCCGGAAGGGATGAAGATTCATCCCTGGTTCATCACAGAGGATGAATCCTAGCAGAGAGGGTTGAGAGGAGAGAAAAGAGAGAAGTCGGCCGAGAGAGAGAAAAATGGGAAGAAAAATGAATTTTTTTAGGGTTTTTGGGTATTTATACCCTGACCCAATCAGGTGCGGGCTGGTGCATGGCCTTATGGTATACCATCGCACCAAGAACCATCTTGATCTAATTAAGCGTCCTAGATCTCATCTGGCTGAGATCAAATCAGGGCTGTCTGATTTAATCAGACGTCCATGATTTAATCCACCATCCTTCACGCGCCTATGGGCCTTGTGGGCTGGGCCTACCTCAGGTTTTGCTATCCACACCCCCATATCTTGCTGTTTACACCCCCTGCTCTATTTATTTATTTTTATTTATTTTATTTTTATTGTTTTATTCATGTGTTCTATTATATTTGAATGTCATTTAATTTATTTATTTTGTACATTATTTATATGTTATACGTGGTGTTTAAATATCAAAATGTCAAAAAATATGCAAATGTTATATTATTTTTCATTTATTATTGTTTAAGTATAAAAATGCAAAAAATATATATATGTATATTGTTGATTTTTATTTTGTGTATGTCCAAAGGGAAAAGAGAATTTTTTCGTTAACCCCGTCTTACGATGTTTTTTTTTTTTTTTGCACTTTTTCTTGTTCGCTATTTTTGACCTTGAAACAAAATTATCTTTTGTTAAATAAAAAAGAATGAAAAAAGGAGTGGTTTGGCGGATGACTTTTCACTCTCCGGTGACTTCAGATTTCCTGCCGGATGGCTTGCGGTCCGAATAACCGACGTTCTAAAAATACAAATTTTTCTTAAAATAATAAAAAGCAAAAACATTCAAATATTTTCAAAACAAAAATCCTTTTATAATAAACTTCGACTTTTGTCGAGAAACCTTTTTTTAAACTTTTTTCAATAAACGGTCAAACACATTTAAGCATATTTAAATATTTTCACAAAGACTAAAAAATACAAAAACAATCCAAATCTTTTGCCGCTTGGCTTTTCAAATTCAAACTTTTTCTCAAGAGAGTTTAGACGTGAGTCATCTCTAGTTGAAATTCATTTTCCCACGACATATGGCAGGAAAAGATATAAACTTTTCAGTATGTTCGTGGCGGATTTAAAAGGAGTTTAAACTTAAGATGACGACTCGTCTTTTCTCCTAAAATCAATCAAACAAACCACTTTACAAATTTTACCCCGAACTACGAGATTTTGATTCCTCGCGGGTACGTAGTGCAAAAGACCTTGTGTCTTCCGAATTCAAAATTAATAAAACTTTTTTTTCTTCTTTTTCTTTTGAATATCCCAAAATTAATAAAAAAAATTCTCTCATCGTTACCCAATCATTTATAAGCAAATTTTACAAGCAAAACATTTTAGCACAAAAATACATATTTCAAGAGGTTCCCGTAGAGTACTACGGATACATAGGATGCTAATACCTTCCCTTTGTATAACTAACCCCCGAACCTTAAATCTCTAAAAAATTAATTATGGGTTTATTCGATCTTTTCTCCTTCCCTTGGATAAATTAAAGTTCGGTGGTGAATCATAATTTTTGAGAATCAAAGCTAACCAATAGCTTGGCGTCCGAAAATCACCGCGACAGAAATGACGACTTCACTGGGGACTCCCCAAGAGGGTTGAGCCTAACTTGTATATATGTTATATTTGTGCTATTATTTTTCTTGTATATTTTATTGCTTTATATGCTTATATGTCTGGGTCTAATATTTATGAGAGAAAAGTCCTCTACCCGGACTTGAGCAAATACTTAAGATAAATTAGTGGTTGAGTGTTGGCCTTCTTGGTGGATACCTCGTAGGGTTGACATGAAAACCACGCCTAGAGTAGACCCTCTTGAAAATATTGTTGTCTTGCGAGGATTCGCAATGGCGATGATATTTTCTCGTTGGATCCATGACTCTAGGGACTTTTTTTACTTTGTGTAGAACCCAGATGACTCCATCTAGAGGACCCTTTGAATTGGCTAGTCCAATTTTGGGAGGAAGCTTTGAGCGAGGGTTGTGACCTTGGTTGTCGCCCTCAAACAAACACAAAACCTATAACCAACATGTGAAGGGACCTGGTAGTAAATATCTAGAACTAGCCTCTCGTAGGGAGCCTTCCATTTAGGTTATGTCAACTTCCAATGACCCTACAAGCATTTCTTTGGGGTCATACCCCGACCTTGTTCAATCTCATCATATCATGTAATCATTTTTTAGCATGACCTCTAACATGAGGAAAATCTTTTTGCATACGCATGCATTTTCACACATTTGCATACATGCATCTTCATACATTTGCATCCCATATATAAAAAAAAAAAAATCGTTCATTTTTAAATCATATCTCTTCCACCTTCACCCTCCTTCAACCGCAATCCAGCTAGCAAGTTTCCTGATACTCACAAGCGAACTTAAAGCATGAACTTGAGAGAGGCTAAGGTCTGTCAAAATAAAAGGAGGTCCAAGACCTGATCAACGACAAACTATTGTCTTTCAAGGAGGAATCTCATTCATGATTGGTCATCCATTACACATACAAGAACATTAATGGGGCACCCGCACCTCTTAAGGTCGGTGGATCAACAAGGAATGCACATTCCTAAGATCGTTAGATTGTTCATTCTCAATTGCGGTTTCTTTCTTGCTAAGTATGGTTTGCTTTTGAAATTGTACTGGTTGACTAAGTATTTTTAATGAAATGAACATGCATATTTTGGAATCCATCCATTCGTATTCACTCTTTTCTTGTGCCATCATAAACGACAATGTTTTTCTATTTCACTTTTCAAACTTGAGGGAGGATGATGTAAACAAATAATTGAATTTGTTGACATATGCTGCTAGTAAAACATGGCTGATGATGTAAGGCATTGTTTCGATTCCCAAACACTGGAGATATAATGAGATAATCCGTAGTCAACCCCTTCGAGCTTGAAGTCGGTGTTTCCTTCTACATTTTATAAACCCTTAATCTTAACCTAGGGCAGGGTAGTTTTTCAATTAACTTGACAATGCATCTTAATGCAAGAGAATCAATCCATCAAATCACCCCAACAAAAGGTTTAGACACGCCATCTTTCATTCACACGTGGAGGGAAGTGATGAAAAGAGAAAACTCACATGGCAGTCATAACTTTTCTAAATCAAGAGCAAAATCTCACAATAGTTTTTTCCAAAAAAGAGAGAGTCCGCTAAGTGAAAACTTAGGCAAAAATAATGGCATCCCGACGGACCGCAAATTCAAAAGAATTGGTCTATGCAAAATAAGGGATTAAAATCGAAAGGGAAATAAACTTGTAAACAAAAAGAAGTGACTGTCACTTCAAGAATCTCATCAGTGCTTCGACCACTGTATCTACCTCCATCATCATAACTAACAAAATTCTCTTGCCTACCAGAGACATCTATTGAGTTAATTGAACTTAGGAATGGAGAACATCAAAGGGAGATTGGGCGGGTTAAAATCAAATTTTGAGCCTTATAATCTTTTTTCAAAAACCGTGAGCCAAACCACGTTATAACCCTCAAAAGACCTAATTGAAGCTAGGTTTACTACGAAAAGCATATTGAGCAAAATTGTTAAACTGACTCCTCATGTTTGTGTCCATTATACATTCAAAAATAAATTTTGTTTTCAAAACTTGCATCTGCATTGTGTCAAAATCACTTTTCGAAATAAACAATTTCACTCGCAAATCAATACTTGACATCGAGGAAATTTCAACAAGAGTCTGATCAGGAAGTGAATCATTTCAAGACGCTCCTAACAAAGGGCAAATCACCTAGGGGTCTTGTCAATCAAGAGTAAATCCCCACAATTATGGGGAATATCATCCGAAGATCATGACGATTGAGGTCAAGATGTTTGTAAGAATGAGTCAAACCTCAAAGCGCCAATCAACCAGGGGCATGCTTTTCAAAATTCAAGTGTTGAGGCAGTTCAAGTCAAGGGTTCAATTTGGGGCATACCTTTCAAAGATCCAAATACTGGGGCAACCTGTATTTATCACCCCATAGATGGAGAGGATCTTTCGCTCCCAGTATGATGCAACCAAAGATATATTGCCCAAAGAAAAGAGATACAAAAAAAATCAAAAAGCTCGCTAAGTCGAAAACCCGAAAGGGCGGCTTAGGCAATAGAGAGCGTCCCGGTGGATCGAAAACCTGAAAAGGCGGTCTAGGCAAAAATTAGGGACACAAAAAAAAGAAATATACTCCTGGTGGACTGAAAACTCGAAAGAGCGGTCCAGTCAAAAGTTAGGGATTTTCAAAGAAAAAAAGGGGCAAAATGGGCTACACTAGGGGCAAGTCCTCTCCATCCTTTCAAAGCAACTCAAGCAAGCTGCTGTCATACAACCATTGAGTTCAACTCGGGTGTCGGGAGACCATGCTAGCAAAAATCTTCTTAACCCCTCTCCATTTCCCAACGCGAGGAAACTTTTCAAACATTTAAACCATAACCATGCATCATGCATTAATCACGTCGCTTTGCTCTTGCGTTTCACCCATCACCTCATAGCATCCAAAAAGCCCAATATTCATTGGCATCTTCAGAAAAAAAACCAACACTGCTTGGAACCCAACACCTACTAAAAAAAAGGCCCAACCTTCAGCGACTCAACCCAAGGTCAATACGTCGCATACATCAATCAATCATCACATTTCATACAAATCATAATCATGCATCTTGCATCGTTCAGGCTTGCATCTTTCTAGCATCAATCAATGCATCAAACTACATTCATTATGGCATGTCTTAACATATCATTCATGCATCTCACATCAAACTTGCATTTTCTCGCCACCGGATTTTCCTATTAAAGTGGAATCGTTTTCACATCCAATGCCCAAAACCCATTGGCATGTCAAAAGCCCAATATACCATTGACATCTTCCAAAGCCCAATTTTCATTGGCATCCTGAAAAGCTCAACATTCAAAGCCCAGTCTTTATTGGCATTCAACATTCAATTAAGTCCAAAAATTATTGGCATCCAAAGCATGGTATTTATCAACATTTCATTTCATGCATCCATCATGCATTTCATATAGTATTCATTAATGCTACGCCTACAACTAAATGCATATCATGCATCAACAAATACACATATACATACAATCATTCACACATTCATACATACATACAATCATTCACATATCCATACATACATTCATATTCACATGCAACATGCATACAGGAATTATTCATACATCACTGCATTGGCCATCATGTGTCTTGCTTCAATACCTCACAAAAAAAAAAGAATCATCCCCAGTGAGTCTGGTCTAGAGATGTCTCCATCAAACATATTCCAAGTTGCTTCAGTTGTATCCCTTTCCGAATACACGGATAGGAAGATCCCCAGTCGAGCTCATTTCTCATTGGGTATAGAGTCTTTCTTGACTATTTCTCTTCAGTTCTTTCCTGGATCGACTTCTAATTTCAATCAGCAAGCAACAATCTCTTCATTTTGAGTAGCTTGCGTACCAACACATATATTCTCAATTTCCCCGTGTGATGTCATCCCCAATTTATCTGGTCAAGAGATGCTAATCAAGAACTTTTCAGATGTCTTCTCGTTATGAGAAATCTGTATTTTCAATCTAACCTTCCTATATCTCCTTTGGAGTTCCTGGCAGAGTTATATATTCCCTTTGTGGAAGTCTTTTTTTTTTTATTATTACCTTTTATAAGCTATCCATATGGTAGTAGGTAATATACATATCAAAACCACCCATACGGTGGTAGACAATTTTTGTCATTTTATTCATGCTAAACTATCCATATGTTAGTTAGCAATGTTTGTCACTCGTCTTTTATAAGCCATCCATATGTTGGTAGACGGTGTCTTTTTGTTATTACCTTTTATAAGCTATCTATATGGTAGTAGATAATATACATATCAAAACCATCCATACGATGGTAGACAACTTTTGTCATTTGTTTCTGCTAAACTATCCATATGTTAGTTAGCAATATGTGTCACTCGTCTTTTTTAAGCTATCCATACGATAGTAGACAGTGTCCCACCATTCGTCACTCGTCTTTTTTAAGCTATCTATACGATAGTAGACAGTGTCTGTCTCATCATTCGTCACTCGTCTTTTTTAAGCTATACATGCGATAGTAGATAGTGTCTGTCTCATCATTCGTCACTCGTCTTTTTTAAGCTATACATGCGATAGTAGATAGTGTCTGTCTCATCATTCGTCACTCGTCTTTTTTAAGCTATCCATGCGATAGTAGACAGTGTCTCATCATTCGTCACTCGTCTTTTTTAAGCTATCCATGCGATAGTAGACAGTGTCTCAACATTCGTCACTCGTCTTTTTTAAGCTATCCATGCGATAGTAGACAGTGTCTCATCATTCGTCACTCGTCTTTTTTAAGCTATCAATGCGATAGTAGGGAGTGTCTCAACATTCGTCACTCGTCTTTTTTAAGCTATTCATGCGGTAGTAGACAATGTCTTAACATTCGTCACTCGTCTTTTTTAAGCTATCCATGCGATAGTAGACAGTGTCTCAACATTCGTCACTCGTCTTTTTTAAGCTATCCCTGCGATAGTAGACGGTGTCTCATCTTTTTTCCATTTACCTTTGTTAAACTATCCATATGATAGTAGACAACTTATCCCCAGTAAAACTACATTGCTTCACCAGTGGAGTTGGATCGTTTTCCTTTCCCTATCATTGTTTTTCTCCCTCAGGCGGGTCACTTTCTGTTGCTCACCTGTGCACGTCCCTGTTCCCCAGTAATAAAAGCTTGTCTCTTGTGATTCCACTTTCTCACAAGATTCAAAGTCTTGTATTTGCATTTGCATCATAAACATTCTCGGCATCTTAGGTCCAAAATTGTGTATTATGTATTTAAGCCTCTTCCTCCAATCGAGATGAAGATTTCACCTTCATACCTCCGGATGAAGAAACTTAAATAGGGCATCTGTCATACCCCATTTTTTGATCTAAGATTCCACTTCATATTTTCTTCCTTGCATTTTATGCATCAATGACAAAAATACAAAAAATATGTCAATTTATTTAATTTTGTTTTTTTTAGCATCTTTGTTAAAAATCCAAAAAATATGTTAAGAATCTATTTTATTTTTCAAGATATCCTCGTGATATATTTTGATAAAAAATCTAGAAAAGGCTATAAATTAGGAGTCAAATCTTTTTATTATTACTATTATTATTTTCTTTCCATTATTATTATTATTATTATAACAAAAAAAAAGCTAAAAAAGGGGAAAGACAAGATTGATCAACAACACAGTACGCGCATCCTCCCTCATATTTTGAGGTTTCTTTGGTCCTTCAACTTTTTCCAAAAATGGCTTCAACCTTCACCAACTCAACACTCAAAGTAAAAGTGCAAATCACTTCATTACTTCTTTTAAATTCTGCAAATTCAATTTTACAGCAAAAGCACACAGGAATCCAACACTCCATTTTACCTCTTGGACATTAGAATTCATCACTTTAGTCTATAAATTGAAACCAAAATCAGAAGAAAGGGTTTTTTTTTTTGAGTCTCAGCCGCAGAACAACAACAAAATCCAACACCAAAAAAAAAAACTCTTTTTTCCCAATCAACAAATCCAAATCCAACACCAAACCAAAAAAGATTCTTTTCAAATCAAGAAAAAACAGAAATCCAGAACAAAAAAAAAACTTCATTTTTTTAAATAAACAGAACCAAAAAAATACAAACAAACCTTCTTTCTTTCTTCTCCAAATCGAAAAAAGACAAAGAAATAAGATAAAGAAGAAGAGTCATAGCCGAAAAGCACCAAAGGTTGTTTCTTTTTTCCATTTTTTCTTTTTTTCCGATCTAGAACATTTGGTTAGGATTTTGGGATTTTTGGGTTTAGTTTTGGGTTTAGAATAAGGAATAGAAGGTTTTGGTATAAAAAAAATTGATTTTTTTGAAATTTTTGGGTTGTTGGCCGGCGGAGCCGCCGCTGGAATCGCTCCGGCGTGGCGGTGTCTCGCCGGAAGGGATGAAGATTCATCCCTGGTTCATCACAGAGGATGAACCCTAGCAGAGAGGGTTGAGAGGAGAGAAAAGAGAGAAGTCGGCCGAGAGAGAGAAAAATGGGAAGAAAAATGAATTTTTTTAGGGTTTTTGGGTATTTATACCCAGACCCAATCAGGTGCGGGCTGGTGCATGGCCTTATGGTATACCATCGCACCCAAAACCATCTTGATCTAATTAAGCGTCCCAGATCTCATCTGGCTGAGATCAAATCAGGGCTGTCTAATTTAATCAGACGTCCCTGATTTAATCCACCATCCTTCACGCGCCTATGGACCTTGTGGGCTGGGCCTACCTCAGGTTTTGCTATCCACACCCCCATATCTTGCTGTTTACACCCCCTGCTCTATTTATTTATTTTATTTTTATTGTTTTATTTATATGTTCTATTATATTTGAATGTCATTTAATTTATTTATTATGTACATTATTTATATGTTATACATGGTGTTTAAATATCAAAATGTCCAAAAATATGCAAATGTTATATTATTTTTGATTTATTATTGTTTAAGTATAAAAATGCAAAAATATATAGATGTATATTGTTGATTTTTATTTTGTGTAAGTCCAAAGGGAAAAGAGAATTTTTTCCTTAACCCCGTGTTACGATGTTTTTTTTTTTTTTTGCGCTTTTGCTTGTTCGCTATTTTTGACCTTGAAACAAAATTATCTTTTGTTAAATAAAAAAGAATGAAAAAAGGAGTGGTTTGGCGGATGACTTTTCACTCTCCGGTGACTTCGGATTTCCTGCCGGATGGCTTGCGGTCCGAATAACCGACGTTCTAAAAATACAAATTTTTCTTAAAATAATAAAAAGCAAAAACATTCAAATATTTTCAAAAAAGAAATCCTTTTATAATAAACTTCGACTTTCGTCGAGAAACCTTTTTTTAAACTTTTTTCAATAAACAGTCTAACACACTTAAACATATTTAAATATTTTCACAAAGATTAAAAAATACAAAAACAATCCAAATCTTTTGCCGCTTGGCTTTTCAAATTCAAACTTTTTCTCAAGAGAGTTTAGACGTGAGTCATCTCTAGTTGAAATTCATTTTCCCACGAATGGCAGGAAAAGATATAAACTTTTCAGTATGTTCGTGGCGGATTTAAAAGGAGTTTAAACTTAAGATGACGACTCGTCTTTTCTCCTAAAATCAATCAAACAAACCACTTTACAAATTTTACCCCGAACTACGAGATTTTGATCCCTCGCGGGTACGTTGTGCAAAAGACCTTGTGTCTTCCCAATTCAAAATTAATAAAACTTTTTTTTCTTCTTTTTATTTTGAATATCCCAAAATTAATAAAAAAAATTCTCTCATCGTTACCCAATCATTTATAAGCAAATTTTACAAGTAAAATATTTTAGCACAAAAATACATATTTCAAGAGGTTCCCGTAGAGTACTACGGATACATAGGATGCTAATACCTTCCCTTTGTATAACTAACTCCCGAACCTTAAATCTCTAAAAAATTAATTATGGGTTTATTCGATCTTTTCCCCTTCCCTTGGATAAATTAAAGTTCGGTGGTGAATCATAATTTTTGAGAACCAAAGCTAACCAATAACTTGGCGTCCGAAAATCACCGCGACATTGGGCAAAGAGAAATGAGATTTCTCCCCCCTCTTAGTCACCCACTAATCATATATAACTACTCTCTTACCTCAATTTCTTCAAGAATTATCCCCTTCAATCTTCCCCTCTTGTTCTTCTCTTCGATGTTCTTCTCTTTTTCTCTTCTCTAAGCTTCTCTCTCTATTCTTCACAAAATTTCATGAATAATGATATTCTCTCTCTAAACCTCAAATTTATACCTAGGTCCTCTCTCTTAATTTACTAAATTTCCCTTCCTCATAAAAGCCCAACTCTATTTTCTAACTACACCTCCTAAAAACACTACTATACTAAATACACCTCCTCATCTAATGCCACATAATTTAATTAAATAACACAAACATGACAATTAAGTAAATAAGTCTAATTAAATAAATAAATAAATAAAACGGGATGTGACAATTTTACCCCCCTTAAAGAATTTTCGCCCTCGAAAATTCACCTGAAAACAAATCGGGATACGAACTCTTCATCTTGCTTTCCAACTCCCAAGCTGCATTCTCCCCCGCGGGACCTCCCCAAATGACTTTCACCGATGCAATCTCTTTATTCCTCAACTTCTTTACTTCTCTTCCTTCAATTCTCAACAGAATTGTCTCAATGGGCAAATTATCCTTCACTTGGATGTCATCCGATTCAATTACATGAGATGGATCCGATATATATTTCCTTAGTTGCGACACATGGAACACATCATGCAAATTAGATAGTGTTATCGGCAAGGCAATCCGATAAGCTACCCTTCCAATCCTCTCTGAAATTTGATACGGCGCAATGAACTTCGATGTCAACTTCTTAGACTTCAATGCTCTCCCCACACCGGTAGTAGAAGTCACTCTTAAGAATACATGATCCACCTCTTGGAATTCTACATCTCTCCTCTTCCTGTCATGGTAACTTTTCTCCCGACTTTGAAACACTTTCATCTTCTCTTGGATCATTCTAATCTTCTCCGTAGTCTCTTGCACAATGTCGGGACCCAAAACCACATTCTCACCGGATTCGTACCAACAAAGTGGCGTACGACACCTCCTCCCATACAAAGCTTCAAAAGGAGCCATTCCGATACTCGAGTGGAAACTATTATTGCAGGTGAACTCGATCAAAGGTAAACATGAATCCCAACTCTCTCCTTGTTCCAAAACACATGCTCTTAACAAATCTTCCAAAGATTGAATCGTCCTTTCGGATTGGCCATCCGTTTGAGGGTGATAAGCAGAACTCAACCTCAACTTAGTTCCCAACGCTTCTTGCAAGCTTTCCCAAAATCTAGAAATGAACCTCGGATCTCTATCTGAAACAATGCTAGATGGAATACCATGTAATCTGCTCAACATAAATCAACGTCCCCGTTTTGATAGCAATAAAATGAGCCGACTTCGTCAAACGATCAACTACAACCCAAATCACTTCATTTCCTTTCGCCGTTTTTGGTAATCCCCCAACAAAATCCATAGCAATACTATCCCATTTCCATTCCGGTATGAACAACGGTTGCAACAAACCAAACGGTTTCTAATGTTCGATCTTCGATTTCTGACAAACCAAACAAGCATACACATATTCCGCAATTTCCTTCTTCATTCTAGGCCACCAAAATAACTTCTTCAGTCTTGGTACATCTTAACCAATCCAGGATGAATACTTAATCCGCTTTTATGACCTTCATCAAAAATCATTTTCTTTAACTCGGGCACATCGGGTACCAAACTCTTCCTCGGAATTTCACTACTCCATTCTCATCAACCTTAATGTCATTCTCTTGTCCTTCAATCACTATTGTCACTCTCTTCATTAATTTCTCATCCTCTTTTTGACATTCTCTGATCTTCTCAAGATAAGGATTAGTTAACTTCAACATTCCCAACTTCACGCTATCGGAGGTGACTTAACACACCAAACTCAAGTCTCTAAATTCTTCAATCAACTCCAACTCTTTCGCCATAAGTGATGACATATGCAACGACTTCCAACTCAGAGCATCCGCCACTACATTAGCTTTTCCAGGGTGATAACTCAACTCAAAGTCATAATCTTTCAAGAATTCTAACCATCTTCGTTGCCTCATATTCAATTCTTTTTGGTCAAACAAGTACCTCAAACTCTTGTGATCACTAAACACTTCAAATCTTGATCCAAACAAGTAGTGCCTCCATACCTTCAAAGCAAACACTACAGCCGCCAATTCTAAATCATGGGTGGGGTACTTCCTCTCATGGACCTTCAACTGACGGGATGCATAGGCTACAACCTTTCCTTTTGCATAAGTACACCACCAAGTCCCAACTTCGATGCGTCACAATACACCACAAACGATTCTTTAGCATCGGGCAAAACCAGCACATGCGCGGTAGTCAACTTCTTCTTAAGCTCTTAAAAACTTTTCTCACACTTCTCATCCCAAACGAACGCTTCGTCCTTTCGAATCAACAAGGTCAAAGGTAGCGCCTTCTTCGAAAATCCTTCAATGAACCTTCTGTAGTAACCAGCTAATCCAAGGAAGCTTCTTATCTCAGAAACAGACTCAGGGGTTCCCCATTTCATTACAGCGTCAACCTTCGCAGGGTCCACCGCTATACCTCCACTAGAAATTATATGACCAAGAAAGCTTACTTCTTTCAACCAAAATTCGCACTTTGACAACTTAGCATACAACTTCTTCTCCTTCAAAACTTGCAACACAATTCTCAAATGCTCCTTGTGCTCCTCCTGCGACTTAGAATAAACAAAGATATCATCGATAAACACCACTACAAACTTATCCAAAAATGAATGAAAGATCCTATTCATGTACTCCATAAAAACACCAGGGGCATTCGTAACTCCAAATGGCATCACTGTATACTCATAGTGACCATACCTTGTTCTAAAAGCAGTCTTAGGAACATCCTCAGTCTTAACCCTTATCTGATGGTATCCGGACCTCAAATCATTCTTGCTAAACACACAAGCTCCAACCAGTTGATCCATCAATCATCTATCCTTGGAAGTGGATACTTATTCTTGATTGTTGCCTTGTTCAACTGACGATAATCAACACACAACCTCATACTCCCTTCCTTCTTCTTAACCAACAACACCGGTGCACCCCAAGGTGACACACTTGGACGTATAAACTTCTTCTCTAGTAACTCTTCAAGTTGCTTCTTCAATTCATTCAATTATGATGCCGACATACGATACGGTGCCATTAATATCGGACTAGTACCATGTGCTAAATCGATACCGAACTCAACTTCTCTTTTAGGTGGTAAATCAGATATATCCTCAGGAAATACATCCGAAAATTAACCAACAATTGGTATCTCTTCCAACTTGGCTCCACCTTCAAGGTTCAATGATCCAAACACCATGAACAATTCTCCATGATCATTCAAAGATTCCTTCGCCTCCTCTCCGTTCATCAAAGATAAACTCCCTTCAGGCTTTGGGAATATTACAGTCTTCTCACAACAGTTAACATGAACTTGGTTAAAGACTAACCAGTTCATCCCAAAGATAACCTCAATACCACTAAGTGGAATACACACCAAATCCATACCAAAATGCCTACCGAACACAGTTACAAGACAATTACGACATACAAGACGAGTAGTTACCGAACCACTAGCAGGGGTCTCAATATTCATACAACCAGACATTTCATATATAGTGAAATCTGGTACGTCCAGTTAGTAATGTTGAATACAATGTTCCAACACTTATACGTTACGTGAATGGTGCAACCAATGTTCCAACGTTGTACTGAACAATAACAGCAATGAACAAACAATAACAAATGCAGAAACAGAAAAGAACACAAGTGATTTGTTAACCCAGTTCGGCATAAACGAACCTACTCTGGGGGATACCAATCCATGAAGAAAATCCACTAATGTAGTTCTAGATCTAAGCCCTCAGTAAACGCCCCGTTTACGACTTATATCCTAGACACCTACTTGTGCAACTTCTACCTAGGAACTCCTAGATATGAGATCCCATCTCACCTCCAACTATCACTCAACAGCGATTACAATGAAACAACAAGGTTTGCGAAGACACACAAGTTACCTCCGTACTTAGAAGCTTAGGAGTAACTAACACAATTACAACTCAATAACACAAAGTCCTAAACTTGCATCAATGAGATACAAGAAAGGCTCACAAAATTACAAGACTCAAAACCCTAGAATACTATTCTTGAATGACGGCTTTGATAACCCTACTAGGTTTTTCGTCCTTCATATAAATACTCCAAGCAAAAACGGGCTGAAACTCCATATGGGCTTAGATCACATAAATCTCAAGAATCAGAACCATACACAAAGTTTCCTAAAATGTCAGAACATATTTAGAAAATATCTCATTGCTGATTCTCCATATAAATATACTCCTTGGTGCACAAGTATAAAAACGTGGTTTCCTTTTAAAACGCGATTTCCTTATTTAAACACGCACAAAACATTGGTACACAGGTTCTACCCGCATGTTGAAACATTTGGTCCAACATCTTGCTTGTATATTTTTTTTAGCAAAATGAGGCCAATTCAAATATCCAACAATCTCCCCCTTTGACAAATTTTTGGCTAAAACAATCTGAGATTACTTCAACCATTCCAGAGAGATACAAAGTGATGTAATTTCCACATATCAACATGAACACACAACATATGAAACAGAACATCATTTCTTCAAAGCAAGTTAGTCAATTGAGCTCCTCAAGATAAATTGCAGATAAGAAAATACAGTATCACTCAGAAATATCAGAGGCATACAACAACGGAATAGTGAACACAACTAGCCTCACAGGATAAGCCATAAGAGAGAAATAAACTCTCACATAAACTCAGCTACTTAGGAAAAATAAATTCCCAGTAACTGGATGTTTCAACATTTCACAGAACATAAGCACATGCATGGATCATAGCAGACTTGCTCCCCCTCAACATCTGAATCAGAGCAAAACATGAACAAGATCTTTTTCAAATATTTTTTTTTTGCTCCCCCTGAACATGTCACCATACTACTCCCCCTCTAACATGCATCACATTCATAACTACTCATATATGCATTATAAACTACTACTACGCATATTAGCAGGATGCTTCAACATCTGATTCCACATCACACATGTTAGCAGAGAATAGCACAACCAACAACAACTACTCCCCCTTTTTAGCCACAAAATTGACAAAATAAGATCTTCAGAGCCAATAAGGTACCAGAGTATGTATCATGAGTGCAGGAGAGCACATACCATAGACACACTAGGTGCACAAAATATCCAGGACAAAAATCACAAATGAAAATATCCATAAAAGAATAATCATCACGCAAGTGAACCAGGAAAAATACATTTCCACATAGAGAGACGGAGTTCTCATAAACACCACTAGCAGAGTGATCACCAAGATATTATCAGAAAAACTTCACTCCTCCTGAACACATACATATCACACAAGCGAAATTTACTCTCACTCACTACAACATAGCAATCACATACATCAAGCACATAGACTAGCACAACACCATTATAGCATCATCGGCCGAGTAAAAGCACACACTCCCCCTCAATAGCAAATGCAGAAACAGTAAACGAGACAAGTGATTTGTTAACCCAGTTCGGCATAAACGAACCTACTCTGGGGGATACCAATCCATGAAGGAAATCCACTAATGTAGTTCTAGATCTAAGCCCTCAGTAAACGCCCCGTTTACGACTTATATCCTAGACACCTACTTGTGCAACTTCTACCTAGGAACTCCTAGATATGAGATCCCATCTCACCTCCAACTATCACTCAACAGCGATTACAATGAAACAACAAGGTTTGCGAAGACACACTTCAAGACACACAAGTTACCTCCGTACTTAGAAGCTTAGGAGTAACTAACACAATTACAACTCAATAACACAAAGTCCTAAACTTGCATCAATGAGAGACAAGAAAGGCTCACAAAATTACAAGACTCAAAATCCTAGAATACTATTCTTGAATGACGGCTTTGATAACCTACTAGGTTTTTCGTCCTTCATATAAATACTCCAAGCAAAAACGGGCTGAAACTCCATATGGGCTTAGATCACATAAATCTCAAGAATCAGAACCATACACAAAGTTTCCTAAAATGTCAGAACATATTTAGAAAATATCTCATTGCTGATTCTCCTTATAAATATACTCCTTGGTGCACAAGTATATAAAAACGTGGTTTCCTTTTAAAACGCGCTTTCCTTATTTAAACACGCGCAAAACATTGGTACACAGGTTGTACCCGCATGTTGAAACATTTGGTCCAACATCTTGCTTGTATATTTGTTTTAGCAAAATGAGGCCAATTCAAATATCCAACAAATAGGAATATTCAAACGCTTCATACAATCCATGAAAATAAAAGAATGTGTTGCTCCAGTATCAATAATCGCAATTAAAGGAGTGTCATTAATGAAACACGTACCTCTAATGAGATTATCAACTTGATCAGCTCCTTCTCCATTCAAAGAAAACACTTTCTCGGTAATCTTCGTCAGCTTCTTACATTCCGGACTCTTGTGACCTTCTTCACCACAGTTAAAGCAAGTGGGAGTAGTTGCCTTGCACTCCTTAGATCTATGCCCTTCTTTTCCACAATTGTAGCAAACATCTTTCTCCTTCTTACACTCAAAAGAATGGTGTCCAATCTTGCCACACCTATAGCACTTGTCATTCTCCACCTTCTCTTTTCCCTTTCCACCTCTAGCACTTCCTTTTCCCTTAACCTCATAAGGCTTGGCACGGTCTTGACTCTTTCCTCTAACCGCCTTGAAGTAGTTACTCTTAGTTTTCCCATCTTCATCACAAATTCTAGCCTTTGCTACTAAGGTAGTAAAGTTTCTAATCTCCGCAAACCCAATGATATGCTTGATGTCAGGACGTAGACCACTCTCAAACTTAACACATTTGTCGTTCTCCGCCTCCGGGGTATTGTAGTGAGGGCTAAATGCACAGAAGGAATCAAACTTAGCCGCATACTCCGCTACCGACATGTTCCCTTGTTCCAATTTCATGAATTCCACCACCTTCTTATTCTTCACATCCACTGGAAAATACTTGTTAAAGAATTCCCACTTGAACATTTCCCAAGTAATGGCAACACCCCCTTCACCTAGTCTCAACTTAGCACTCTTCCACCATTGGTTGGCTTCCTCCCTAAGCACATAGGTTCCCAAGGCAAGATTGTTCTCATTAGCACACTCCATTGCATCAAAGATAATCTCGACTTCTTCAACCCACTTAACCGCTCCATCCGGGTTAAAACCCCTAACAAAGAAAGATGGCTTGTGCTTCAAGAACATCTCCAAGCGCTTCTCTCCATCCCAAGCCGGATCATCAACTCTTGCCAAAATGTGAGTCAAGGTTGCGAGTGACTCCGTGATCTGAGCATTAGCACGTGCTGACGTCATGGTCCTGAACAATTAATTCCAATCAACAAACAAACGTCACGACAAAAGTACAAACAGTGCACCCTACACATGTTGTACTAAAGGGTTACTAAGCCTAATTGATTCCAATGAATCAACCAGGCTCTGATACCAATTTGTAACACCCTACTTAAAACTACCCGAAAATTCGATCAAAATAAACGATAAATGCAAGTAGAAACAAGTAGAGCATTACATGGCTAAAAATTTCAAAACCATATCAAATGAAAGTAAGATACTAACATTTAATTTAACTCATCATATCATAATCATATATCTATCTCATAATCATTTCTCTATCATAAATATAGCGAATCAATACTAGCAACAAGATATATACATTTAACAATTCTATATACATAGTCATATTCACACCCTCAATAATCACCAAGAATAGATAGATATCCATTAACACACATTTACTAAATTATCACATCAACAACACTTAGCACAAATCAAAGGATTTCACCTTCCTAATGCAACTAATGTCACCTTCAATGTATGTTCCTAGACATATCAACATGTGGTACCAAATCACCATCTATATCGGATACAAGAATCCTTTCACCATCCATTATGAATATAAAATTCACCCACCATCTATTAGACACAACATATGCATGAATGATGTGTCACTACATTTCATCAATATAAATTCCTCTATATACCCACCAACATTTCATGTGTCAACACATGATATCACCAACTCACCATCTATCATTTCATATATATGTAAACACATTTATACATATATATATTTGCAATCAATCCAATTCATCATCCTCAATCAACAAGCATATAGAAATACTATCATTAATTATGTATCTCTACAAGCCTAACGACTTATGCATCAATCCATCATCATCATCATCATAATCATCAAAGGATTAAAAGAAAGTTTGCTTGTCCACGCTACCTCTCGCCTAGCGAGCGACTGGCGAGGCAAGTCAGAAGCTTTCCTTCCATCTGGCGAGCTCTGGCGAGCATCTGGAAACCTCTTCGCCATCTCTCTCTAGTTCTCACCGTCGCGAGACAAAACAGAGAGCACTGGGTTTTGCTAGCGAGCACTGGCGAGTCTCAGCGAACCACTCGTTGACTCTCGCTAGCCCTCGCCTAGCGACGAACACGCAGAATGCCCTGCTCTGTTTCGCGGCCGTTCATATTCCACAACCAATTCACCCAAATCGTGTTCCAATTCTAAAAAGATGTTTCCTTTAGGTTATAATCATGTTATCATACATAGAAGTACAATTTTCAACACTTACAAACATCAAAAACATCCTCAATCAAAGATTATTCATATTTTTCACTAAAAACTCATGAACACATAATTTCACATGAACGTCCTTTGATTCACGAAATTAAAACCATCAACATGTACTTTTAGTATCATAAAGCATAGATAACATGAAATTATCATGAAAGGAAGCATTTTGATTCATATAATTTCATAAAAATGCTAACTTTCATAGCCCAAATGGGTGAGAGGGTTTGGGCAAAGAGAAATGAGATTTCTCCCCCCTCTTAGTCACCCACTAATCATATATAAATACTCTCTTACCTCAATTTCTTCAAGAATTATTCCCTTCAATCTTCCCATCTTGTTCTTCTCTTCTATGTTCTTCTCTTTTTCTCTTCTCTAAGCTTCTCTCTCTATTCTTCACAAAATTTCATGAATAATGATATTCTCTCTCTAAACCTCAAATTTATACCTAGGTCAAGTCCTCCCTCTTAATTTACTAAATTGCCCTTTCTCATAAAAGCCCAACTCTATTTTCTAACTACACCTCCTAAAAACATTACTATACTAAATACACCTCCTCATCTAATGCCACATAATTTAATTAAATAACACAAACATGACAATTAAGTAAATAAGTCTAATTAAATAAATAAATAAAACGGGATGTGACATTTTTCCTGCTTGATATGTGATGCCTAGATTTAATTTGTGTTATTTTGGATGATTGATTTGCTAGAAATGCAATGTAGGTTTGAATATTTGAGTCTAATTTGAGAAAACAAATTATCCCTATTTATTGTGTAGAAAATACAATATAGATTTAATTCAATATGTGAAAAAAAATTGATCCTATACATATATGTATAATATAAATGTATATTCTTTTGCCAAAATTTTAGCTAAAGAACAAAATTTAAAAAAAAAAAAAAAAAAATTCGCCATTTTCTATTTTTTTTATTGGAAAAATTAAAAAAAATGCGGGCTAGCCCGAAGCCCGTATAGGGCCGGGCTCGGGCCATACTTTTTCGAGCCCTTTTTTTATCCGGGCTTTTTTTTAGCCAGACCCGATGTAGCCCGAAGCCCGTCCAGGCCAGCCCGAAATGTATCGGGCAACCCGTTTTGACATCTCATTGATCGACATTATTCTGCATATTTGAAAGCTTCTCTTCCGGCTCTCCATGTTTCTTATTCTCCCTTTGAATTTCATTTTTTACCCTTCAATAAAAATTTCGGAAGGCTTTTTCCGAATTTTTTTGCCTTTAAAAAAACCTTTGAAATGTGTTTTCTGAATTTTTCCTGGATTTGAACTAGAAAAACTTCGAAAAATGTGTTCCGAATTTGTTTTTTTCAAGGGGAAAAAAGAATCATGAGAGGCCGGAAGAGAAGCTTTCTGCATATTTTAGTACCTATAATGACACTCGAATGTTTAAGAGAGACTATATGTTTAATAAGATTTAGAATGAGAGGTGAATATGACATTAAATACCTTGAACACTCTAAAATGGACTGAAATTCATGTTGGTCCTTTGAGTTCATATAAGATTCATTAAAAAAAATCGTTGAAGTCATATAAATATTTCAATCAATAGTAGGAGTGTGTAGGATCAAACTAATAATCTAAAGACTCGTTCCAATCTAATTAAAAATAATTAATTTGATCCGATTAATTAATAACTAAAACAATGATTAGGGTTACCGGTCTCTTGTTCAACCCTAATTAATATTTCAATCAAAAGTAGGAGTGTGTAGGATCAAACTAATAATCTAAAGACTCGTTCCAATCTAATTAAAAATAATTAATTTGATCCGATTAATTAATAACTAAAACAATGATTAGGGTTACCGGTCTCTTGTTCAACCCTAATTAATAGTAACATGTGTAAAACACACAAAATATTGGTATATCTTCTCATATGCATGCAACATAGTTTGTCGTGTAAGAAAGAATCAACTGAGTTTTACCCGACGAGTCACACTACACATGTTACTAAATTATGTCGGTAAAAAAAAAAAAACTGACATGTCACTGGGATTTTTTTTTTTAAGTAACCTATATTATAAAAGACAAACTAGACAAATTGGTAGAGAAGAATTTTTTTTCATTCCACCCCATGTTTCGAGTTTTGCCCTTAGATAAATATTTTAAAACACAGTTTTCTGAATTTCTTTACATTGCAAAAAATTTCGGATTTTTTTTTGAATTTGAATTAGAAAAACTTCGAAAAACACGTTCCGAAGCTCTTATACAATGAAAAAAATGAAAAAATGGGGGGTAGAAAAAAAACACGTGGGTTCAGAAGAGAAAAATTCATAATAGAAGGCACCCAAGTTATATTGGACCCAAACCTAGCCCACTTGTCCAATTCATGAGCAGGCGGATTTCCACTTCTCCTAATCCAACTCAACGAAATGTTGTCTTCAACCTCCAGAAAAAACACACACTGCTTTGCAACATTGTCCCAATAGTTTCAAGGGAAGCTTCGACGGTTCACTGCTTCAACAATAGCTTTTGCATCCATCTCAATGATAGCCTTTCGATATTGAAATTGACCCAGCCATGCCATCGCTTCCTTCAAATCCAAGGCCTCAGCTAATGTCGCCTCATCAAAACCATTAACGACCTTTGTCGCAGCTCCCGTCTCCCCGACACAAAATCAGATCTAAACCCCAACGGCCATCACGACAAGAGTGAGCATCCACATTAAGCTTTATGAAATCATTTGCACTGTTATGATTGTATGAATTTATACCATGAGAAAGTGCATTCTTGTCTTGTGACAGGTTGACTATATCATAAGTTCTTATTCCAATAAAAGTCAAAATTCGTTCTATCAAAAACGTTCTTGGATCATTCTTGCAATGAACAATTTTAGGCGCTTAATAGATTCGTTAATTCTTGTTTACTTAATTCACTCAAAAAAACTTTTTTTTTTGTAGTCACTTAAAAGAACTTGCTAATTTAGACCCACCTAAAAATATGAAGGTCTGAATTAGCAGTGCGCATCTTTTCACTTTGGACAAAAACCACTTGACATTTAGTTATTTTACACTAGAAAATTGAGGGCTAGTTAGGTAAATTTTATTAAATGTTGTGCACCAATTTGTTAATTTACACCCACTTAATTATAAATATATGCAACCTAGGAAATCAAAAAAGACAATTTGACATAATTCAAACACAACCCAAACATAAAGGTATTTATAAATAAAGTGGGTGTAAATTAGCAAAGTGGGTGCAAATTAATTAAAGAATATTTTTTATGAAAGTTACAAAACTATTCCTCAAGTTACTAGTTTTAAATAGGCAAAATGCATTTATAGATCCTTTAAGTTTTACATTTGTATCATATAGGTTCTTTAAGTTTTTTAAATATCAGATAAGTCATTTAAGTTTTACGTTTGTATCATATATATCATGATAAAGATTATGATGTTGGTGATGGGTGTTTCTTTTCTAGTTCTGAATCTGATGACTTAGATTGATCTATTGGGTGGTTAGAACCTCTTGGTTCTGATTTTGAAAGCAATGATAATGATGATGAGGATGATTCTGGTGATGATAGTTTTGCTGTTTTGGTTCCTTGTTATTCACCTGGTTGCAAGTAGGTCGAAGACTCAAACAATGTGTTTTTGAAGGCTCAAAATAGACGGATTAAACGGAACAGGGGGCAATTTGACTGACGTTTTACAATTTCAGGGGGGTATTTGACGAATTTTAAAATTTCAGGGGGGTATTTGACATTTTACTAATAAAAAAATAAAAAATTATGATAGTTTGATGTGGAGGACTTCATAATCTGACGGATAAAATTAGTCTTGTACGGTGCAAAATATGATAAGGTTATGCACAATAGACAAAGCCCAAAAAGAGATAGTTGATCTGTTAGAACAAAAATGGTTTTGGGAACAAACCTCAAGAGCTTGATAAAGTTTTGATGATAATAAAGTATTAATATGAAATTGAGAACACTAATGATCTTATATGAAAGAATGCAGTTAACAAAGAAGATAGAATCTGAGAAGTTCAAAGCAAATTATATGCATCTGAAGCATTCAGAAGTTCTGAGAGAAGTAAGTCTGAAGAAAGCCTATCAGAAGCTACAAGAGTCTTAGAAGCCAGAAAAGTCTAAGAAGCAAAAAGAGTCTGTCAGAAGCAATTTAAGTGTACTCTCAGAAGCTACACAAGAATGACAAAACATCTTAATCTGATGGAATCAGTCTAAAGATATCTCCTCAAGGTTAAAAGTCTATACAATGACGAAATGGATGCTGCTCTTTGTCAGTCCAACAAGTCAAGAAAGGAGTATCAAGACAACGGGACGAAGTTACCTCTTCAATGCAAAGGAACTATCTTCGAGAAACAAAGAAGCAGAAGCAATTTGCCATTTATGGAATAAGTTAAAATGGTCTAGTCCTTTAGACGGACAAACTGATATTCTACAACGGTCATATTCAAACGTCTCTATTTCCTTCCTATAAATATGAGACCACTTTGAATTGACCAAGCGATTAACAACATCGAACATCTTGAGAAAAAGCTCATACAAAAAGAACTGCATACAAATATACAAAAAGAAAGTGTTCGTACAACTCAAGGAACGTAATAGAAAACATCAGCACAAGACTTGAACTTAGACAACTACAACTCCAACATCAAAGCTTTATATTTTGATTATCTTTGTAAAAGAGTTAGTCTTAGGTGTATATTTGTTAATCAATCTTAATTCGTATAAGATTCAAAGTCTCTTGCTTTTGTGCTTGAGCAATTTGTGAAGTCTCTTGCTTTTGTGCTTGAGCAATTTGAAGTCTCTTGCTTGTGTGCTTGAGCAAATAGTGTAAGTCTCTGGCTTGTGTGCTTGAGCATAAGTTGAAGTCTCTTGCTTGTGTGCTTGAGTAAATTGTGTAATCTTTCGTGATTATAGTGAACTCTCTTGTTAAAGAACAAGGGGACTGAAGTACTCTCAAGTTGTGAGGAGAACCAGTATAAATCTTTGTGTGTTTAATTATCTCTCTCTCTCACTCCTTCTCTATCTTGCTTCAGATTGTGTCTTGAAGTTATCCGTTGCCAAAATTAACTCTGATAGATTCATTAATCTTGAAGAAATTTTAAATCCTCAAAACACAATTCAACCCCCTTCTTATGTTTTTCACACCTTCATGATCTTTAGATATTTTAACAAAATTATCCATAACTTTTCTTATTTGTTAGTCAATTAAATTGGATTAATTTGGTAACGTTAGACTTTTTTTATAAAAAAATATATAGTTGATTATGGTCTAATGTTATTAAGTACTTGTACTACATATTGATGGAAGTATTGTTTTTGAATGGATCATGATAGGTTGATATTTTCTGAAGGTAAGAAAAATATAAGAAAGGGAGTTAATTGTGTTGGCTTTTTCTAAGTGTACTTGCTAGTCAGATTATGAATCTCAAGTATTGAATCCTACTAAGTTTTGTAAAGAGTTTGCCACAGATATTAAACACAAAGAGAGATGAGAAAAAGATAGAGATACAAAGTAATTTTATATTGGTTCCTTTCACAAACCAAGTTGTTAAGTCCTCTTGCACTTTAAAGGAATTTTCACTATAGTCACTAAAGATTACAAATGTTCAAGCACACAAGCAAGATGCTTATAATGCTCAAACACACAACCAATAGACTTCTTACAATCCAACTTAATCAAATAAAAGATTGTTTGAGTTTCACACTTGATATACAATCATATGTGTAATCGATACAAAACAATGTAAAATTCTTAAGACTTAAAAATTTCAAAGATATAAAGTTTGTAAGAAATTCTAAGTATAAATTTGAGCTTGGATTTTGACAGAGTAATAGTACTTTTCAAAATCCATCAAGAGTCTCTTATTTCTTCATGTCTTTAGTTGCTTATATAAAGAGGAATATAAAAGAGCCCGTTGGTGAAGAAACATGCAACCCCCAAATTTGAGTCTTTAAAACGATTGATCATAGACGTTGGAATGTTTCTTGATATGGTTTATGTCGTTGAAAAGACATTTGAATTCCATTTGCTGCAAAAGGAATTGACTGTTTCATTAATATTTCATTTGTCTTTGAAGTTTTTTGTTTGTTTATGCATGTGATCAGAAGAAGATAAACTCTATTCTGAGTCTGATAGTGACCTATTAGGTTCTTGTGACGCTGACATGTCCTTCAGAAGTTGAGATCTTCAGAAGCTCTTCAATGTAGAATATGATCTTCTAGCTTCTGATACTTTTCAGAGTCTAATGTTCCAATCCAGAAATTTGATAACTTATGATCCAAAAACTTCAACTTTTCTTCAAAATTACATGTGCTCTAAATATGCTCATTTAAATTTTAACCTAAGGTCCTACATACTTGAACGTATAAAAGCATATACAATTTTTTTTTTTTACTAAAACATAACGATATTCATTCATTCAAATTTGTAAAGTACATCAATCGAAATCATTACATCTTCAAGTTTGCTAAAAACTAAAAAGGATGAATCTACGAGCATGCTCATAGCATCTGAGTTAATAGCATACAATGGCCTTATTACACGGCCTACAATTGATATGACAAAATTCAAATGTCCAGAGTAGTCATGCCTCCGGATCTGCAACGTTGATGATGCTAAAGTCATTGAATTTGCACTGAATTTGATCGAAGCAAATCTGTAAATCTGAACAAAACAAACACCGTATAAAGACGGGACAACAAAACAAATACCGTATCAAGACGGGACTTCAAAACAAATAACAAGAAATCACGAAAAAAATTCAAACAAAACCTAAAAAGATGTGAAGATCATTTATTAGAATAAAAAGAGAAAAAAACAATCAAGAGGAAAAATTAGGGTTGGAGAGAGAGTGGCGGCTAAGAAATTTTTTGAGTGGCACGTTTCTATTATAATTACTACAATTTGTTTTTTTTTTTTGACAAACTACAATTTGTTTTTTTAATACCTTATTATTATCAAAATTCTAGACCATTGTACAAAACTCATTTTGTTTGGACGTATTCAATTAAAGCCCAATTTAAGGTATTTGCCCATAATTGTTTACTTATTTAAACACAATCCAAACATACAGAGTGAAAAACTTAAACGACAATGAAAGTAATTCAGCATCTTATGTTTGCTCTTTCTCAGATTGTCTCTATAATTCAGTAAAAAACGAAAAAGATTATGTCCACTCTTTATTTGGCTTAAATCAAATTTTATTTTTAGTTTCTATAATTTTTTTTAGTGATTTGGTCCCTTAAATATTTTCTATTATGATTTTTTGTCGTTGCTTTTTAGCCAATTCAAGTATATTATTAAAAAAAAATTGCGGACATGTTTAGTACATTATCAAAATGTCTCTTACGAAAATTTAATTTTTTTAAAATGATGAATTACATATGAATCTTTTTAAATATGAATCTTTTTAGCGCAAATTTAACATATTTGCGCTAAAAAATTCATAAATAATTCAACTTATGTTAAAAAATTGGCTTAATTACACTTTTGGTCCCTTATCTTTATTTTAGGTTTCAAATTGGTCCCTTATCTTTTAAAAGTTTCAAGTTGGTCCCTTATCTTTATTTTAGGTTTCAAGTTGTTCCCTTCCGTCAATTTTTTAACTATTTCCGTTAAATTTGGACACGTGGCAAACTAATTTGGACACGTGGCACACTTGGACAGATGACACGTGTCCAAATTTAACTGTCGCAATAAAAAAATTGACGGAAGGGACCAACTTGAAACCTAAACAAAGATAAGGGACCAACTTTTGAAACTTTTAAAATATAAGAGACCAACTTGAAACCTAAAATAAAGATAAAGGACCAAAAATGTAATTAAAAGTAATATTTTATGGGAGAGATTCTTATAATATTATACATTTATAAAAAATCATTGAAAAATTTGAAAGTACATAAAAATTAGATTAATTTTTTTTTATAGAAACTAAACATATAATTTAAGATAATTATAGGACTAAAAACTTATTTAATCCTTTTTATTATTTAAACTATGTTTGGACGGGAGAGAAATAGAGAAGAGAGAAATAACAAAGAGAGAAATAGGAGAGAAGAGAAATAGCAAAGAAACATAGTAGAAATTTTGTATTGTTTTAATGAATAGAAATACAGAAGAAATATAAGTAGAGAGAAATTAATAAAAATTGTAAAACACCAATTTAACCTTTGTAATTATAACTTAAATATATTAAATTATTATGGTTTCACATCTAATAATAACATAAAAATCAATGACTTAAATATTACTGTCATTGTACAATAATACTACGATATAAAATTTGTATTAAAAAATAATTATTGCCAACAACAAAAAAAAGCTACAACGAAAAAAAATACCACCAACGAAAAAAAAATACTGTCAATATGAAGTTCGTATAATTAATAGTTGTAACAATTAAGAAGAACGACAACAAAACAAATCAATTAAAAGACCAAAAACAAATAGATAACAATGGAGATATATTCTAAAAAAGTGGCTATAAAAATAAATAAATAAAATAATAATAACATAGTAGAAGTTGAAAGAAAAAAAATAGGTAACCGTCGTGTCATGAGAATAAGGGAGGGGTAATATAGAGAAATCATAAATAAAACTTCTCTTGGAAACAAATCTCACCTCTTTTGGAGAGAACTTTTTTTGTGTGGGTCTCATCCCAAAAATTTCTTTCTCTCTTTATTTCTATCCTCTTCCAAACCATAGAAATGTCATATTTCTCTTCTATCTCTCTCTTTCTTATTTCTCTCTTTAGTAAATCTACCTAAACAAACACAGTGTTAAGGAGAACTACGTGGACCATTATGACAATTACAATTCTTCCATTTTCTTTGTCTGGTCTAAGTTTTGGTCCTATTTCCTTCTATTTTTAACAAAGAATATTTTTTCTTGGGTCCATTTTCCGAAGAAGGTTAGTCTTATTTGAGTTGGAAAACATTTAATCGCGGCTGATTCCTATCGACAATTTAGTGTTTGGCCCACTCTTGATGATTAGTTTAGTTCATTTGATAACCACTTTGCTTGTAGAATCAAATAGTTTGAGAAACTGTGGAGAAATAAATTGCAGAATATTGTGAAAGTACTAGTACGAATTAACGTCTTATTTGGATTCTTCATTGTGCTTGTCTTCTTCTCTCTGTTTTTTTGACAATTTGTTGTACTTGTTGTTTATTCCTTGTTATCTTTCTTTTTTTTACCATTAATATCCGGTCTATGTAGGCTGCCTAATATGATTTTGGAATCAGTTCTGACATCAAGCGGTTTCAGATTCCTCTCAATTGCAGTGTGGAGGATCGAATCGTATCCTCCGTATCAAGTTATCGTCAATCACCACTGCACCAACTAACGATCGACAAAGAATACCATGTGAATAGGCTCGAGCAAGACATCCAAAATAAGTGGAATGGCACGACATTGTATACTATAGGAGTAATTTTTTATATCAAAAAATAAATTCCTTTATAATTTATAAGTGATAATATTTTTTTGAAATAGGCTACTTTTTTAATTAAATAGAAAGTAACAAGTACCAGAACATGAAATACTAGTAGTACAAGCAAGACCCAATACACATAGTCACCTGCAACCAACACATTTCTATGATTTTGGTGACTTATGGGTGAACTTATCATTTAGACTTTAACTGTTAAATGATATAAAAAATTGAATTCCTTAAAAATATTGAATTTTTTATTTAATATAAAAATAGTCATACAATATATTTTCTACGAGCACTTTTAGTTGCAAATTTACTAATAATTATTTATATCAATATATTTACTATGGCTTAATTAGTCCAATAGTCCCTTAAAGATATTTTAAGTTTCAAAATGGTCCCTTAAAGAAAAAAAAGGTCCGGATTGGTCCCTTAAAGACATATCCGTTAGTCATTTTGGTCCTTCTTTCCGTTAGTTTATCAACCCCAAATGTATTAGGTGGACCAAAATTGTAAATGGTCCACCATAGACCTCATTAAATTTTTTAATTATAACCATTTGATCTTTTTCTTAAAACATATACCTTTGGATCTTACAAATCAATGAGATCTAATAATGAGCCACCAACACTTGATTTATTTGACTTTTCTTCATATTCTTCCCTTTCTCCTTCTTCATCTTCATCACCATTTTCATGGATTTCATAAAAAACCCAGAATTTTTTTCTTCAAAACCCAAAAAATCATTATTAATTTTTGCTTCTTACCCTCACACCCTCAATATTGATATTTCTTCAACTCCCTATTCTTTGTTTTTCTTCTTGTAACAACACCTCTCTCTTCAAATTCACCTTCACCCCCACCATAACATAAAATCAACACAACAAATAACACATCTTTAATCTCAATAAAAAAAAAAGAAGGAACAAAACAAAAATTACAACTCATCTTCATCTCTCTTTGCAAATCACCATCTTCAACAAACTCACACTAAAATTAACTCTAGAGAAACCCACACTAATTAAGATTTTGAGATTTGAGATCTGAACTTTATTTTTGTTTTCATATCTGAATAGATTCGTTGTTTGAATTTGATCTAGGTTTGTTACTTTTATTTTTTCTGGATTTGTTGTTTGACTATATGTAGTTTTTTGAGTTTTTCTGGATTTGTTGTTTTTAGTTTTTTGAGTTTTGCTTACCTTTTGTTTGGATTTGTTGTTTGAATATATGTAGATTTGTAGTTTTTCTAGATTTGTTGATCTAAGTGTATTTTGAGTTTGTTTGAAGATTTGAAATTTGTTGTTAAAGTTTATGAAAATATTCATGAAGATGAAGAACAAGTGAAGGTAGAAGATGAAGGAAAGAAGAAAAAGTTGGATGTTGGTGGCAGTGTCGATGCCAGGAATTTTAGAGAGCCTGGGCAAAATTTTAACCGCAAGCGGAAAATTCACATGTGACATAGTATATAAATAAAATTGTCATTTTGTCAACAAAATTACAATTTGCAATAAGAGGATTGAAATATAACATACCAATAGTGTGCTAAATAAAACAACGAGGCAAATTCCCTTTCCGAGTCTTCGCTGAGGTGAATGTTCGTATAATATCAACATCATCAAGTGACTTGAATATCTCCCGCTCGGTGTAACATATCATCAAGTCATTGAACCACTTATCGTTGATTTTGTTGCGCAATTTAGTCTTAATAATCTTCATTGCTGAAAAAGCTCTTTCAACAGATGCTGTCGACACCGGTAATATCAAAGCCAACTCAATAAGTTTGTACACCAATGGAAATACGAAATGTTTATTAGTTTGAACCATCTTCATAGCCAAACTTTGAACATCCTCACAAGTAGAAAATGAAACATGTCTTTTCACGTGTACTACAAAAGTCTCAAGTTGCTCCTTTATTGTTCCACGATCATAATCAGAAAAGTCTTCATGATAAATATCAGCAAGACGAGCAAGCTTATCAACATCAAACTTGGAGAAAGAATTCTTGGGGTCAAGGCATGAGAAACAATTAAGCACAATGTTACTTCCTTCACTAAAGCGGTGATCCATCTCCACACATATTTTGTCAATAGCAACATAAAAAATCTCTACACGGTAATGATGAAGATTAGTGATAGTCCTCCCTTCTAGTCTTGAACGACCCCGAACCGGTATTTCTTCATCCATATTTGGCATCGGAATACCTTTAGCAATACAAAATTCTTGGACATTAACAAAGAAAGTATCCCAACCATTCTCTCTCAATGTGGCCAACCGAGCTTTGACATCATCAATTAAATCCATGGCAAGCACAATATTAAGATCTTTTCTTTGCAACATTCTTGAAAACTCATTTGTAATACCAAACAACTTTAACATTAACTTCAAAATAAAAGAAAATTTAAAACTCTCCATTTTTTCTATCAAACCCGCTGCTTGAGATTGTAGACGTCCAAACTCATCAACCGTACTAAGCACATGTAACATGGAGGACCACATTAGATCCAAACGAAGCAAGGAAATATGATGTGAACTCCATCTAGTATCTCCGGCTTTAGCGAGACTAGATTCTTGGTTGCGTCCCCTTCCGTTAGATATCTCACCACTTTCAAGTTTTTCCACAATATCTTTGTGTTGTGCCGCCCTCAAAGCATCCATTCTCTTGCAAGATGCACTTGTTGTGGTTACAATCAAGGAGATATACTCAAAGAAATCATGAATAGATGAGCAACTACTAGCAACGGACACAACCACCAATTGCAAACGGTGAGCATAACAATGAACATATAAAGCATAAGGGTTTTCATCTAGAATCTTTCTTTGCAAACCATTAAATTCACCTCTCATATTTGAAGCACCATCATATCCTTGCCCTCTTAACCTTGAAATAGATAACATGTGACGATCAAAAATACTATAAAGAGCATGCTTTAGTGCTTGAGATGTAGTATCTTCGACATGTTGTAGAGCAAGAAATCGTTCCACAACTTCCCCTTTATCGTTCACAAACCTAAAAAACAAATTCAACAAGGTTACATAATTATATGGAGGCATGGAGAATAATAGGTAATATAAATTGGAAAATACAACTACTAACCTAAACATCACCGCCATTTTCTCTTTGACGGATATATCACGTGACTCATCAATAAGCACGGAGAAATGTCTATCACCAAGCTCCTCCATAATCACCTTGGTAACTTCAAGTGCACAACACCTTGCAAACTCCTTTTGAATGTCACTGGAAATCATTATGCAAGTATGTGAACTACGGTCAAAAGCATCTCTCACTTGTTCATTATTGGATTTCACCCAATCTACCATCTCTCTAAAATTGCCCTTGTTTAGAGAAGTAAGAGATTCATTATGGCCACGGAAATCCATGCCTTGCGCTATGAGAAATCTTGAACAATCCAAGGAACAAGTCAAACGGACCTTATACAATTCTTCCGATTCTCTAGTTGCTATAAGAAACTTAGTTGCTATACTTTGTCTTTGATTATTATAATCAACATAGTGCTTCACACATGAGTTGTGCATACTACCATGACCACCAACATGATCATTGAAGCTCGTAGATGAATGCTTCCAATCTTTATATCCATCTTTAGTGAAGACTTCATAACCAAAGTGTTCGGGCCTCCCGGGTTGCTTAAAGAGAAAGCAATAGAAACAATAAGCTGCATCCTTGAACTCACTGTATTCTATCCATGTATATTTTCCATACCATGATTTACAAAATGCTCTTGTACTTCGATCACTTGCAAATTGAGTACGAGGAAATTTTTCCAAAATTGGTTGCGTTGGACCCTTCAATATGTATGCCCTCCTCACGTGGTCTTGAATATCCGGAGCATACTCATGAATTTGTTTCCTAAGACTCGGATCACGCACAATCTCATTTGAATTAAACTCATTGGCCACATTAGGTTGTGGTTCTTCTACTTCGGCTTCCGATTGCACAACATTTACATTCTCAATCCTTGCTCTAGGAGCAAAAAATTCCTCCATCTATGAAATTAAATTATGCAAAATTAGAAGGTCTATAGCAACATTTACATTCAGAAGCACAATTACAAAGGAAAAAGAAACAACAGCAACTTGAAGATATCTTGTTATGCTATCATGTAAACTGATATTTATTTTTCCTAAACAACTTCCAACAGGAGGAATGAGTTCTTTAGTAGCCTCTTTTGTATCTTCTTCTACAGACCTCCCTCTAACTTGGGGAAGGAAGTTGCAGAAACATTTAAATTGAAATTAGGCAAATGTAGAATAGATGTTAAGTTGAAACAGAACCTATTGGAACTATTTTAGAAAAGCTTAATAATTAAGGAAATCGACAACTCGTGTGAAAGGGTCTAGAGTAATTAGATAACAGATGTAATTTACTATTTAATACTTGTTTTAGTAGTCAGTTTAACGGAAGCAACCACCAGGTTAGAGTGGAATAACTAGAAAACTCAAACAAGTTCATTGTGCAGACTATGTTTGAGTTCAACTTGTCACAACTGACAACTGGTATTTTTATCAATTCTCATGTTGTTGTGACAACAGATTATAATTGCAGATTATAATTACAGATTATAATTAAAATTGCAAGATGAATCAACACAATCAATTTGACGTTTATAACTCCAAATTCATGGGAAAAACAACACAATCAACAAGATGATAAACAAAAAAAAAATTGAATGATTGAGGTTTATATAACTGACCAATCTGATTGAGTTGAGCGGCTGAGAGATTGAGAGAGAGATTCAGCGGCAGAGAGAGAGATTCAACGGCGAGAGGATAGAGAGATTGAGCGGTTGAGAGGGAGAGATTGAGCGGCGTGAAGATGGAGATGAAGCAGCTGAGAGAGAGATCGCGACAGACAGGCGAGGGAGAGATGAGAGATGAGCGATGAAGCACCGTACAATCAATTGTATTTTCTATTTTGTTTTACGTTTCTTTTTGTTTTGTTATTAAAAAAAAAAATATGGGCTGGGCCAGCCTGTGCACATGCCAAGGCATGCACAGGGCTTGGCATCGCCACTGGTTGGTGGTACACCATTAGTAACAATAGACTTGTGCAAAACTAACGTTTTTTGGAAAAATTGACGGAAAAGACTAAAATGATTAACGGAGATGTCTTTAAGGGACCAATCCGGACCTTTTTTCTTTAAGGGACCATTGTGAAACCTAAAATGTGTTGGAACAAAATATGTGTTAATACACACCCTTAGGTTTTGATGATAACAAAGTATTAAATGGACAATTGATGGTACTAATGTTTAAATTAAGAGTGCAGGAGAATCCAACGTTATATCGACAACACACTTAATTTAGACTCTGATGAAACCTATGGAAGTCTGAATCTTTACACTCTGAAAGAGTTCAGAAGCTACAACGTGGTCAGAAGCTAAACAAAGTTCAGAAGCTCAAAGAGGATCAGAATGTCTGCAAGAGTTCAGAAGCTCAGAGAAGTTCAGAAGCTCAAAAGATGTTCAGATGCCTACAAGAGTTCAGAAGCTATCTGCTAGTCATGAGTCATTCAGAGGATGAAGACGTTCAGAAGCTGAATTACGAAGGACTATCAGAGGCCATCCATTCAAGACCAATCAGACTCCAAGTTATCAAAGGTTCATCAGAAGCAAAGGAATTCCCCAAATCATCAGAAGGGCTACATCAACTACTCTTATCAAGCCTGATGATTTGTTCTAAGGTCAACTAATTACAACGGTCACAAAGGTTGTGATCCTTCTCTCTCTAGGAGCTAGTTGTACCTTATTACTGTACTTTGGACAAACAGTAAAGGTGAAGCCTCACTGCAAAAGAAGACGTGGCTTTACTCAACGGATCTTCAAAGGCTACAGCTGTCCATTTTACAACGGGAATTTCTCCAACGTCTCAATGTCTTTCTCAACTCAAATAAATATGCCAAAGAAAGAATTGATGACTAACGATCTTCATTAGAAAACATCTCTCAGAATAAAGTGAGAATTTGAATTGTAATAGAAAACATCTCTCAAATGAAGTGAGAATAGAAACTATCTTAAGCCTCTGAAGTTATTATGTTTGTAATAAGTTTAAGCTTATAAGTTAGTAGTAAGTCTTCTGCTTAGTGTAGAAGCAAGTAAGTCTTCTGCTTAGTGTAGAAGCAAGAAAGTCTCAATCTTAGTGATTAGAGCAAAGAAGTCTTATGCTGAGTGTAGGAGCAAGGAAGTCTCTCTGTCTTGTGTGACTTATAGCAGGAAGTCTTGAGCTTGTGTGCTTGAGCAAGGAAGTCTCTGATCTTGTGTGTAACACCCAAACCCGTTATTTTTATATTTCTACCTTTATTAAAAATCTTTTCAAAATACGCAACGGAAAATTACAATTAATTTATAAAATATTTGGTGAAAGGTATTACAATCAACAACATACTTAACTATTTGATTAATTAGCCTAAACATTAACTATAAAATCATTCTTTATAAAATATACATTTTCCGAAATAAATACATTAAGTCATAAAGGACCCTATATCCTAAATACAACCCTTTCCCCGTGTCACACTCAGAGCGGAGCTTCACCGAACACTTGGGCATCAACAAATACATAACCTGTAAACCTGGACCACCCAACGGTCCAGAAGTACACAAAATAGAGAGTTAGTAAATCATAACCAATAAAATACAAGTGTAAGCAATATCCTTAACACTTCATCATATTATCATGCATAATCTAACTCACATACATATTCTCAATCTTAAATCAAACATACTATTATTCATATATACAAATTGAAACACAATTTGGAAAACAATGCTTATCACCAATATTCAATCAAGCAACTCACACAACTTACACAAACCACACAATGTCACATATCAAATCATCAAATCATATGCACATCTTCCTAATGCAATCTAATGTCACAACTCATGCTATGTCACCCTAGACATATCTAATGCATGTGGTACCAATCGTCTTTATTAGAGTATCTCACCTCTAATATCCGTCTTTATCGAATAAATATAATTCGATATCCGTCTTTATTAGAATCATAGATTCTAATATCCCTAACTCAATACATGAATGCATGAATGATTCATGTACAACCACAAACACTTAATATAAAACAATATTAAGTTCTACTCTATGATATGGAACACTATTCATATCTGTCTTAATTAAGATATATCACAAATCTTAATATCCGTCTTTATCGAACAAAATCCGATATCCTTCTTTATTAAGATAACACAATACCTTAATATACTTCTTTATTAGAATAACACAATTCTAATATTCTTCATTCATATACATACATATGATACATTCATCAATAACATCAACAAATCATTATTAATTAAAACATCCTCAACAATTTTAAAGGTATAGGAAGTATACAAAAATATAAGAAAACTTCATAAATTAAGCCTCATCTTATAAAACTAACTTCGGAATTGGAATCTACGCGAAAAATCGAGTGAAATAGGTTCCGGGTGCATAAACCGTCAAAAAGTCAAAAGTCAACACTTGGTCAACCCTAACATGCAGAAAAGACAAAAGCTGCGCGTAGGCGCAAAACTATTGCGCCCAGGCGCAGCAAAACAGAATGCAACCAGATGGACTTGCGCCTAGGCGTGAACAATTGCGCGTAGGCGCAGGCATTATGTAGAAAATGCGTTTTTGTGCGAAAAATCACTTATTTGACCCAAAATCACTTATTTTCAGTTCCAGAAATTATACCAAGCATGTGTTATGTTCATACATGTTTCAAAACACTTAAAAGTAACTTATTAACACCAATAATCACTTATTTTTCATGAATCTTAACATATTTGTAAAAACTCATAAACATTTACAAATCTTAACAAACATCTACAAATACCCATTTTTACCCATCAAAATTGTTCATACATCATGTTAAGAGTATATTAAACATACTATTAACATGAGTTTTCACTTTCATTAAGAAAAATCATCCCAAAAAGCCCACGAAAATGAGTGGAGAAAGTTTGGGTTCGGAGAAATTGACACTCCCCTTTCTCTAGTCACTCACAATTATGAAAACTATCTCTCTCCTCCTTCTCTCTTGCTCTTCCTTCTCTCTTCTTTCCCACAAAGACACAAAAATGTGACTTTCTCTCACTAACTTGGGTATTTATAGCCCTCCCCATTTTACCACTAAAGCCCATTAGTCCAAAAACCCACTAATTGCTAATGTCTCACAAACTCGTATTATTAATTAATACTCTCGCTTATTAATTAATCGCCACAAAAGAAAATAATAATAATAATAAGCCACATCAATATATAAATATACACATATATACAAATAACGAATAAATAAAAATCGGGTCGTTACATTGTGTGATTAGAGCAAGGAAGTCTCTCTGTCTTGTGTGACTTAGAGCAGGAAGTCTTAAGTCTTGTGTGACTTGAGCAAGGAAGTCTTGAGCTTGTGTGCTTGAGCATCTTATTGTAATCTTAGTCATTATAGTGAACTCTCTTGGAAACAAGGGGACTGGAGTACTCTCAATTGGTGAGGGGAACCAGTATAAATTGTTGTGTGTTCTTCTCTCTCTCAGTCTCTCATTTACTCCTTCATCATTCACTTAGCCGTAAGTTAATTGTGTGAACAATTCCGCTGTGCTTAAAGACTCTGATAGATTTAAATATCTTGAAAAAAAATTTAAATATCCAAAACACAATTCAACCCCCCCCCCCCCCCCCCCTTCTTGTGTTTTCTCCACGCACCTTCAAAATGTCTTTAAGGGACCATTGAACTAATTAAACCTATTTACTATATCAATATAGTTGATCATATGTTTCTATAAACAGAGGGTAATTATTCACAAAAAATAAGAGAGCAAAGGTTGAGAAGGAAATTAGAGGTAGGATTTGGGCTTGGTCTAGGGTGGGAAAGTGGATTGGGTCTCCCACATTGGGAGACTCATTTTCACCCTTGGATCATGAAGGCTCACAATAGACTCTCATAAATGTTTCACACCGTAATCTCCTCATAATTTAACAAAAAAATTATTTTTTTAAATAAATTACAAAATCTCTTGGTCCCAAATTGAAATATGCATTTTTTCCATCATCTGTGCGGAGGAAGGTTTAATTTTTTTTTACATGAGTTTTACTTTCAATTGAAAATGGGTGTTGATGAGTTTGTTCTTTGACATATTTTGAAACCCATATGAACATAAAAGTGAGAAAGAAGATCAATGATATTCTTGGGTTGATCTATTTATTTTAAAACTTCTGTCAAGAAAAAGATTGAATTCAATTTGGGCTGATCTATTTATCATAAAACATGGGCACTTTTCATGATGCTAAGAGTGGGATTCTTTCATTGTCTTTTTATTGTGTGCTTATGACCTTCATCTTTAACAACTTTTCCTTGATTAAGTATGAAAAGTGCCTAAGTGCCAAAGTTTTATGATAAATAGATCAACCCAAATTGAATTCAATCTTTTCCTTGACAGAAGTTTTAAAATAAATAGTTCTACATCCAATTTTGCCAATAAATTTCATATAAGGATGTGAAAAAAAATCTGAGTTTTAATTTGAGAACAGTTGACAGAAGTTTGAATGAAAGAGAATATCAAATGATCCAGTGCAGGTAGGAGTATGATGCACATGAAAAAAAATTGGTCTCCCACCATGGAAGACCCATTTCATTTTCCCACCCTAGAAGGGGCCTTAGGATTTGTCACCACAAAAGCTATGGTTTTAGAGAGAAACAAAAGGGGATTTCTCTTGGTATAATTCTAGGGTTGGGCGAATCATCATTGATTCACCTTGAGAAACACTATATCAAATTGGATCTCTTGGCCACTGGAAGAGATTCGGGAAAAGGGTATAGTTAGGTTTGAAGGCTAATTCTTGTAACCCTCTTTTGAGAATTTCTTGTAAATGTACTTTATTTGATTATTGGAATGGGAGAATTGCTCTCTCCCCCAGAGTAGGTCAATTTGGAATTAATTGGGTAAACAAACTATTGTGTTCTTCTTGTTCTTTTATCTTTCTCCTGGCATGGTTATTTTCTTTTGGATTACTTTTATTATCATCATCTCTATCCACTTTATTTTGATTGCTTGATTCTATTTTCTCCACACTTCAGGTTCTTTTATTGGTGTGATTTTTCAACGAATTCACGACAATTGGCGCCCACCGTGGGGCAAAGGAAGGAATCGATTTTAAGTACCATGGGTTCGAAGTAGGATATTGAAGCATTGTATGGAGAAAGGAACTATCACCTTGGAGGAAGGAATCTATTTCAAGAATACTATTCTTTATGGCAAGAAAGACACTATCACCTTGGACGAAGTCTAATCGGTGTTGAGAACCAAAGAATTAACAAAGTTTAACGACTTGAACGTGGAGAATAGTGTGGATGCCTTAAATGTTTCAAGTGGAAAAGGTGGAGGTAGGACTAAGCGGGCTAGGTCAAAACCAAATGGCGATGGCAAGTGGAATTGTTTCCATTGTCAAAAGAAATGTCACTTCAAAACGAATTGTCCGGAGTTGAAGGACAATGATGATTTCATGCATGTTTGGGAAGGCCCATCGGATGAGAGTTATGAGAATGCAGTTTATGGGATTTCGGGTGGGCTCTTATGGGATTTCGGGTGGGCTCTGGTGGTGTCAAGTTGGGAACCGAAGGAGAGTTAGGTTATGGACTCTGGTGATTCTCATGATGTGGTTTATTTATGGGATTTCGGGTGGGCTTTTGTTACTAACATGGGTTTAGATCGGCTAGTGATAAAAGATTTACTATATGGTGGAACTAAACTAGAATTGTTGGAAACTAACAATGGCCTGAAGTGTGTTTCAGAACAGTTTGAAGAGTTTTGCAGGTTACAAGGTGGAAAACATGGTGGATATACTTTGGTGGAAACTCAGTTTGAGGTGGAGTCTTCTGATAGTGGGACTAGCAGAAGACAATCAACATTAACTCTAAGCTATCTTGTAAGAGATAGGGAAAAGAGTTGTATTGTTGCACCAAAGTGGTATGACTATGAAGACCTTGAGTGTTATGTTTCAATTGTGGCTGAAGAAGTGCAAAAAGTATCGAATATCTTCAGGAAAGCAACAACGAAAAAGGGTAATTAGACTTAGGAACTTGTAGGGCTACTGGAGGTAGTTGGAAGCAAGGAGAATATGATGTTGCAGCTTGTAGAACTGCCTAAAATTCCAAGGTTAGTTAGAGGCAAGGAACTCTTCAAGAGTACAAAAGGCATTCTGGGGGTTGAAGAGGGTGTGGTGAATCTTGTAGGGCTATCTCAAAATCATAGGATAGTTGGATGCAAATATTCTTCAGGAGAACGAATATGATCATTCTAGGGACTAAATAGGGTCCGATGAAACTTGTAAAGCTACCTAAAATTCCTACGGTAGTTGGAGGTAAGATCTTCAAGAAGGCAAAAAGCATTCCGAGGGCTGAAGAGGTGAAGGTACATTTTGCGGGACTACGAAGAGTAGTTGGATGCAAGGAGGAAGAATCAAAGTAGGGAGCTTGTGAGTCTAGCAATGGTTGTCTGAAGCAGGTGGAGGTAAGCGCCAAGGTCAAGGTTCAAGTGGGACTTGGACTTGATCTATTGTCTTGAATAGTAGTTAAACATGGACAGAGCAGCAAGATGGTTGATATGAAGCTGGTATCACCATCGATTTAAAGGCAAGGTGAGAATTGTTGAGTATGCCTTGAAATCTCAATTACAGAAGTCAGAAAATTCTGGATACATGTTGTCTGATGCATTGGGCACAATACATCTTGCGCAAGGCGCAATTGTTTTGTGTTTTCCTGGTTTTGATGATATAACCTATGCGGCACGCAGCCACGCGTGAGTATGTTGCTGTTTTGCTGATTTTGTGGAAAAATTAGTTTTTGGAGGAAATCTGACTTAGATTTTGTTTTATTTTAAAGAAGATTTGTTTATATTATTTAGGCATATGTTTTCTATAAATAGAGGGTGCTTTATTCATAGAAAAATAAGAGAGCAAAGGTTGAGAAGGAAATTAGGATTAGGATTTGCCACCACAAAGGCTAGAATTTTACAGAGAAACAAAAGGGGATTTCTCTTGGTTTCGAGGGGTTGGGCAGATCATCCTTGATTCACTTTGGGAAACACTATATCAAATTGGGTTTCTTGGCCAAGGGACGAGATTAGGGAAAAGGGTAGAGTGAAGTTAGGTTTAAAGGTTAATTCTTGTAAATCTCTTTTGGGAATTTCTTGTAAAGTTAGTGGAACAGATAGTTGCTCTCTCCCCCAGAGTGGGTTAATTTGGACCGAACTGGGTAAAAAAACTATTGTGTTCTTCCTGTTCTTTTATCTTTCTTTAACACTCTAAACGATCTATGCGCAAACTACGCCTTGAAACATAAAGCATACAATGATTAAGAGCATTACATTATAAATGAAACATACAACATACATTAATACATGTATTTTAACACAGCAGAATAAAAACCTGTCCAAATCCTTTAGGCAAGTTATAAATAATACTCAACAAATCTCATAATAGGAATATTCATTCATCTAAATTATAAATAGGGTAAATAGTGTTTTACCCCCTGCAAAATAGGCGGTTTTTGGTTTACCCCCCTATAAAAATAAAATTTTGGATTACCCCCTCGTAATGTCAAGATTCTGTCGTTTACCCCCCTCAATGCCACTTGGATATGGAATCTTTAATTTTACTGACGTGGCAAGCCTAAGTGGCACGTAACTGGACACAACTGATTACATGGTATGCTTACGTGGCCTTTAATTATTTTTGAATTTTTTTAAAAAACAATTCTATTCTATTTTGCCTTTCTTTTTCTTTTTTTTTTTAATTTTATTTTTTCCTCTTCATCCCTACCACTATGATTTTACAAGAACATCATCAACAAAATCCAGAAAAACAAGATCAACAATAGCAACCCAACACCATGTTCATCTCTTTCCCAACAACAACAACTTCTATAAACCCATGAAACTAACAACTGAAAATCATTACAAAACTAAAAAATCCCCAAGATGTAGTAACAAAACTCAAAATCATAACAATAACAATGACACATATTCGCAAATCAATAAACCCCAAAAAATCATAATCATTAAATCAATAAACCCCAAAAATCTCAAATCAATAAACCCCAAAATATCCAGATCTGGAAAAAAAAATCATAATCTTTCAACAACATACTCGCAAAAATCATCGGAATCTGGAAACAAAAACAACACATATTCGCAGAAATCTAAGAACTTAAATTCAAACCCAAATCAATAACACAACGCAGCCCAAATCAAAAACCTTAATTTCGAAATCACGTTCATATCCTCTTATTAGGTGTTGTTAGTGAATATTATAAAATTGGTAAACTAAGATAAAATTGATGATTGTGGATGATTTGAAGAGAAAAACGGTGAAATCTAATGAATTGGGTATTTGAGGAGATAAGATTTTGAAGCTAGTGTTGAGGGTGGAGATTTTTCTGATTTTCTTTTCAAAAAAAATTAACACCCATTTGAAGCAGGTTATGTGTTGTTGGGAATAAGAAGAAGAAGCAGTTTGAGAAAAGCAGGTTCTGGGTTTTTTTTTTGGAAGAAAAAGCAGTTTTAACTTTTAAGTGAATTTTGATTTTCATTTATTTAGTCTTTACTTTCATCGGATTATCCCCTAAAATAAATTGGATCATATATTATATAATTATATTAACAATTTTTTTTTAATTTCTTTTTCTTTTAAAAAAATTAATAATTATATTATGTGGCATTAAAAATAAAAATAGGTAAATTCCATGTGTACAATTGACGTGGCAATTAAAAATAAATAAAAATTAGGTAAATACCATGTGTACGTGCCACGCCAATATTCTGTCCACGTCACCTGCCTTGTTGTGCAACCAGGGGCTAAAGGCAAAGAATCTTCACATTGCAGAGGTGGAATCCAAAAAAAAAAATTTAGAGGGGGGTAAACCAAAAATAGCCTATTTTGCAGGGGGGTAAAACCCTATTTACCCTTATAAATATTCAACAATAAATCCCAAGCATGCATAAATATTTATAGAAGTCATAAATCATCGTACAATAATCCTAGCAAACATGATAATCTGGCACTGAGGCCCCAAAAGATAACATCCAAAAGTATATTAAGATAACGACATCCTAATGGTGTTACTTATCAGAGCATCCTAGACTAATACAACTCGATTAAATCTAGAAAGCTATGAAGTACGGAGTAGCGTATAGCTAGTCTCCTCACCACGGATGATCCAATAAAGCAAGCAAGTAACACAAACTAATCACGAGGAATAGAGTCCTCAACCTGAAAATATGAACCCCCAAAGGTTCATCAAGTGCACAAAATAGAGAGTTAGTTATTGAAATTCACATATAAAGTATAAGTAATCATGGATGATAAACACTTTAATTAAATAAACATTAAAATCATCATTATTCTCATCATAATTAATTACATGATCAAAATTACAGGTAATGAAGTATATTCATTAATGTAAAGTGTCACATAACACTTAAGAATTAAACCTTTTCATCTCCTAATTACAAACTAATGTCACAACAATGAAATGTTCCTCAACATATTACTAAATGTATGTGGTACCGTCTAGCTCAACTATATATTGAACCACTTACATCCAAATTCAACTATCTCAACTATATCATCACAAGGATGCTCATCAATAATATGTTAATGAATGCATGAATGATCAAGTATCAAACATATAATACTACTCAACTATAAATCAGTATGATATATGGATAACATAATCTAAAATTCTCAACTATATGGCTTGAGTTGCGAATAGGTTAGACCGAGCTAGGCTTTGCCAAGTCTGAGTCCGGTCTGTCAAAAAATTGAAGGTCTGCGTCTGTCATGTGGCCTTCTATGCTTATTTTTTAGATCTGAGTCTGGCCTTTTGAAAGTATATCATTGTCTATTAGTTTGTTTAAAAGCCTATTTTAGATGAACATATTTAAATAAATAATTAGATTTATTTTTAAACTACCGAAAAAGTTTATAGATTTATAATTTAATCAGAATACAAATTTTAATATATAATAATTATAGTTGTAAAAATATTATTCATATTTACTTAGATAGGTCAACCTAGTAGGTCTAAAAAACTTTTTTAATGGCCTGTAGTCTGGCATTTTTAGCTAAATAGGCTTATAAAAAACATCGGTCTGCTCTATTTGAATAAATAGATCGGCTTGGCCTGAGCCTATATAGGTTAGGCCGTAGGCCCCCTGTAGGCCAGTCTGACCTATTCACAACTCTATATATGGCTCATCAATTTTTCTCAACTATAATATCTCAACTATCATCATAAATCATCAATTTAACCAATCATCTTTCACCATTAATACCAAACAATTCAACAAGTATACACTTAATAAAGTACTCATAATATCATTTCAAAACCATGTAAATACTCCCAAACCATGTTTTTATTAAGTGAGAAATAAATTTAATAAAATAAGCATATGAAGTTCATTAAATATATATAAAGTATACCAATATATAAACAAACTATAAAAACCAAGTTTTATCTCATAAAACTAACTCCGAAATCGGAATCTACACAAAAAAACTGTGAAAGATGGGTTCTAGGTTAAAAAGTCAACGTTGGACAACCCTCTGGTCTGTTGGAACAAAATGTGTTTTTAGTACACACCCTTAGTTTTGATGATAACAAAGTATTAAATGGACAATTGATGTTACTAATGTTTAAATTAAGTGTGCAGGAAAATCTTAAGAATATACATGAGCACACTTGATTTATGCTCTGAAGGAACCTGTTGAAAGTCTGAAGTATTTACACTCTGAAAGAGTTCAGAAGCTAAAACGTGGTCAGAAGCTCAAAAAGGATCAGGATGTCTGCAAGAGTTCATAAGCTTAAGAGAAGTTCAGAAGCTCAGAGACATTCAGATGCCTACAAAGTTCATAAGCTATTTGGTGTTAGTCAAGAGTTGTTCAGAAGATGAAGACGTTCAGAAGCTGAACTACGAAGGACTATCAGAGGCCAAATATTCAAACTATCAGAGGCCAAATATTCAAGACCAACCAGACTTCAAGTTATCAAGGTTCATCAGAAGCAAAGAGAATTCCTCTAATCATCAGAAAGGCTACATCAACAACTCTTACTAAGCCTGATGATCTCTTTAAGGACAACTAGTTGCAACAGTCATAAAGGATATGATCCTACTCTCTCTAGGAGCTAGTTGTACCTTATTACTGTATTTGGACGGACAGTAAAAAGTGATGTTTAACTGCGAAGAAGACATGACTCTGTTTAGAGTAAATATTTGAAAGTTATAGCATGAGCAAAAAGGAATCAACAGCTGTCCATTTACAACGGGAATTCTACAACGTCTCAATATCTTTCTCCAACTCATATATATATATGTGAAAGAAAGAATTGATGACAACCAATCTTCATAGATCATATCTTTCAGAATTAAGTGAGAATTGAAAACTAGCTAAAGCCTCTGAAGTTATTATCTTGTAATAGTTTTAAGCTTAGAAGTTAGTACTACTCATGCGTGAGTAATTTGGAAAAGTCTCAATCTTAGTGATTAGAGCAAAAGAAGTCTCTTAGTCTTGTATGACTTTGAGCAAAAGAAGTCTCTTGTCTTGTGTGACTTGAGCAAGGAAGTCTCTTGTCTTGTGTGACTTGAGCAAAGAAGTCTCTTGTCTTGTGTGACTTGAGCAAGGAAGTCTCTTGTCTTGTGTGACTTGAGCAAAGAAGTCTCTTGCTTGTGTGCTTGAGCACCTGAATTGTAATCTTAGTGATTATAGTGAAATCCCTTGGAAGTGCAAGGGGACTGGAGTACTCTCAATTTGTGAGGGGAACCAGTATAAATTCTTGTGTCTTTCTCTCTCTCTTACTCTCTCATTTACTCTTCCATCATTCTTTTTGATTCAAGTTGTTTGTGTTAAGAATTCCGCTGTGCTTAAAGACTCTGATAGATACTATTATCTGGAAAAGTTTTTAAAATCTAAAACACAATTCAGCCCCCCTTCTTTTGTTTTCTCCCACGCACCTTCATGGTCAACCAAAGGCTGATAGTCGTCACACAGGGTGACGCCAAGCCCATCAGGGAGCATGACGGTCGGACCATCAGCCAGGCTGACGCCAACATGTAGAATTCTGCAAGTGACGCGAAATCAGCGTCGGGATTATTTCCAAAAGCCATTTTTATCACAATTTTGAAGTTTAAAGGTTCAAAATCACACATCAGTCAATTAGTTAACTTATAGCTTATTCAGAATTGCTTAAAACAACTTAAAATAGACAACACATTTATTCATCACTTGTTACACATTTTTACAAAACTCATGAACTTACTCAAATAACATCATCCAACAACAAAGTAAGCATTTTCCTCAAATCAAAATACTCAATAATCATTAATAAACACATAGATTCAAGAATCAAAACAAAAAGCTTCAAATAAATCACATTCTCAATTTCCCAACCAAACCCCAATTGAGATAAAAAGAGTTTGATAAAAGAGTATAATCCCCTGATTGTATTGATATGAATTTGGTATAATATACAATTATTGATATATTCACTACCATTATCACGTTGAATGGTTTTAATTTCCCATTGAAATTGTGTGTTGATGTGTAAGTTTAAAAGTGTCAATCTAAGAGGGGGTGAATTAGGTTTCAATGCCCTCTTTTTTATTATTTTAGAGATGTTGTAGATTCCTTTTATTTTTCTTGAAAGTTATAACAAAGGTATGAATCAATATGTAGAAAAATAAAAGAGAGAAGGGAAAGAACAATACACAAGGAAATTTATAGTGGTTCTCCTATTGGTACATCCACTCCCTTCACACCCTTGAAGGAATTCACTATGTTAGAATCTTTGTACAAGCCTTACACCAAGACCTATCCTACAATCTTTCTAACATAACAAAGAACCACACCACTTCCTTGATTTCACAAGCACCAAACCTATGGTGGACTTTGAATCTCCCCGATTCAAAGAACCTTTTCCCAAATACAACACAAGATAGCACCCCACTATCTTAAACAACAATTATCAACAAAACTATGATGAGAATTTACAAACAAGTGTTTGAAGAATAAAATTGTATGGCTATTATTAAATCAATATCACTTTCAATTGAATATAACTTAATGCTCATAAACCTTTTTGGATATGAAAATATAATCAAGGTTTCACAAAATGATGTTTGAAAGTTTTAGTGAGAAAGTGATATTTTATCTTAGCATATTAAAATATGAAAGTTGTTATTAATTCTAATGATCACAAATATATTTAGAAAATGTCCATGAAGCAAGGCAGCTCTTCAAAAAATCTTATAATAAAAAGTTATGTTTATAAAAACACAATGGTTCATGAAAATAGTAAATTCTACATTCTACCTGGGACAAATTAAATCGGTCTCCACGCATAGACGATTTAAAAGGTTGTGTTATCAGATTTCAACCGTTGCACTATTTTCAAATTGTAACAGCATCAGATCTTTTTAAATCAGTTAACAACATATCTAATTTCAAAGATGCTGACAGCTATTTTTGAAAAATCAACTTTTTATAATTTTAAAAGCTTGCTTCTTATGGACTTTTATATTTAACTTAGAAACTTGTTTGTAATTAATTTTAAAATAATTTCAGAGCATTCTAAGTTATATAATTATTAAAAGTAATAGATCAAAGATAAGGACCATACTTACAATAATTTTAATTAACAAGCCTAAGTCTTTATCTTGATCTTGGTTCCTCATCTTGAGATTCCATAAGCTTTCTTCTTTTGTGATGTGAGTTTGTTATCATCAAAACTCAGCCAAGTTCAAGAAGGAAATCTTCTTCACATGATGTATGTTTTTAGCTTTTGAAAAATGGGGTTGGCCTTATTTGTGTTGGTAATGGGGTAGAGATCACCTCGGCTCTCACATCTCATGATTGGCATCCCCATCTGAAAATACTTCACATAGAAACTAGACGGGTCAAATTCAATTGAAATTTATTATCTGTAGTAAATTTACGAACAGATACTAAATTTTTAATTAAATTCGGTGCATGAAGTAAATTTTTTAACACAAGTGGTGGGCGGGGGGGGGGGGGGGGGGGGGGGGGGTGCTATGTGTCTACTACCAAGACCATAAATTGGGATCGAGTGACCATTTCCGACAATTATTTTATTATTTTTGCTCAAATTAGAATAAGAAGAAAGATTACCTGACGAAGATGTCATGTGAAAAGTGGCTCTGGTGTCCATATACCGCGATGGGTCTGGCTGATCAAGGTTGAGAATGTGAATAGCATTTTCAATGTCAGTTGGACTAGGTGTGTTAACATTGAAAGCAGCCTGTTGAGGTCCTGGTCCAAGCACTCCAGTCTATTGGGCCTTTGTTGCATTAGTGAACCTATTCCCATTAGAGGTTGGGTAAGGGCAAGGTGGGAAATTCCAGGGAGCAAAATGTTTTCACGTATTCCAACTTTGGTTCCATTGCTGCCATTGATGTTGCCCGCGTCCACCTCCACCATAGTAAGGCTCGCATCCGCCTCCACCAGAGAACGATGAACTGCCGTTTCAACCTCCACGCCCGCCGGAGTTTCGACCACCACAGTGAGGTTTCTTTCCTCGATAACCACAGTTTCGACCTCCTCGATTCCTGTTTTCTACTTCAGCCGTGATGGCTTTGTCTTGTGACTGGGTTTTGGTTATCAGTGCCGCTGTAATGGATGAGTTACCAGATTCACGAGCGGCTCTTTGAAGCATGGTGGCTTCCTCGAGTTCCAAACGCGATCTCGCCTCAGAGAAGGTTGGGAGAGGGTCATGTTGCTGAATATATGTTAGAACCCAGCATAAGCTTCGGTGAGTCCGGAAATCATTTTCAGCACGAGACGAGTTTGCGTGACGAGAGAATCAACGCTGGCTAGTTGATCTGACAAAGTTTTGAGGCGGTTACAATAAGCTTTGGTTGAAGAAAAATCCTTCAGGTTAATAAAACTGAACTGATTTTCTAGTTGTACCGCTCGCGAATGTTTGTTGTCATGAAACATAGCGGCTATGCGTTTCCAACATTCTTCCGCAGAGTTGTCGATCACAAGAATTGACTGGAGAATATCCTGTGAGACTGTTGCATACATCCACTGCAATACCATAGCATCCAGAAGATTCCACAGTTCAGAATCAGAGGTCTTGATATCAGCCGCTGCTTGACGGGTTGTTTCGTCAGTAAGTGGTATGATGTGATCCAACACGTTGTGGACACGTGCTTGCACCTTGAATAGGGCAGACCATGAGAGATAGAGGTTAGAGTAATTTTCCAACGTCACGGGTATAATGGTTTTAACGTTGTTAATGGCAAAAGCAGAGTGAATTTTGGATTTCGCCGGCTGAGTGATAGAGGAATTATTGGCTGACGAAGTGTCGTCAGAGTTTCGAGTAGGGGATCCATGTTCTGACATGGTGATGGAAGGGAAAGGCGGCTAGAGAGAAAAATAGGGTTTGGATTGGTTAAGCTGATACCATAAAAGAGTATAATCCCCTGATTGTATTGATATGAATTTGGTATAATATACAACTGTTGTGATACCTTGTTTTGGAAACTAACTAATACAAATAAAACTATTTCCTATACAAGAATGTTATACTTAATATAGTCAACTGCTAATATTTGAGAATTGAGAAAAAGGTTTTCTCTCCTCTTTATTGAACTCATCTCATCGTAAATGTCATAACTACTCTCTCACCTTAACAATTGTTGGAAACTTTGGTCTTTACTCTTTAATCTCTAAGCTTTGTTCTTCCTCTCTTTTCTTCAAAACCTCTCTAAAACCTTTTCTTTCTCTTATTTTCTCTTTCTACCACCTTTTCTAACTTGAGAATTTCTATCATAGGCACAACACCATGAAGGTGAAAAACACAAGAAGGGGGGTTGAATTGTGTTTTGAAAAATTAATTCTTTTACTTGAAAGTAAATTGAAATGCAGCGGATATGAGAAACTAGACAAAACACAAAACGCAAATTAGACAATGAAAGAGAGAGAGAGAGAGAGAGAGAGAGAGAGAGAGAGAGAGAGAGAGAGAGAGAGAGAGAGAGAGAGAGAGAGAGAGAGAGAGAGAGAGAGAGAGAGAAACACACACAAAAATTTTATACTGGTTCCTCTCACAAAACGAGAGTAGTCCAGTCCCCTTGCACTTCCAAGGGATTTTACTATAATCACAGAGATTACACAACTAATGCTCAATCACACAAGCAAGAGACTTCCTTGCTCTAGGTCACACAAGACAAAGAGACTTCCTTGCTCTAATCACACAAGATCAGAGACTTCCTTTCTTAAGCACACAAGCTTAAGACTTCCTTGCTCTAATCACACAAGATCAGAGACTTCCTTGCTTAAGCACACAAGCTTAAGACTTCCTTGCTCAAGTCACACAACTTCCTTGCTCAAATCACACAAGATAAGAGACTTTACAAACTAACTTTATACACAGATTAAGTAGGACTGTAAGTTCTAAGCAAGACTCTCTAAACACTAAGTTCAGAGTCTACAATATCAAAAGATATTTTACTTAGAAGATTACACAAGAAAGAATAACAACAGTTTACAGCTTGAATACAATTTGAATCTTTATCTGAGTTTAGATGATCTTCCAGTAGTCTTCTCTCTATCAGGATGTCTTCTATTTATACTCTAGGTATAAAGACGTTGAGAAAGGACCGTTGGTTGTACACTCTTCTTTTTGTTGACAAGACCGTTGTATTATTTCATTAGTTATGAGCTGTCTTCCTTCAGAGAGTGTTCTTCAGAATTTGATGATATCATTTCTTTGATCTTCTGAAGATGAACGCAAGCTTCAGACTGTGTTTTCTTTCTTTGGCCTCTGAGGACTTCTTCAGAGGCTCTGAAGCTTCTTGCTTCTCAGAGCCTTAACACTTCAGACTGTGTCCTTCAGATGCTCAAATGATGATCTACGTGGATGAGATTTTTACTTTGTTCCTGCACACTAGATCATTCATTAGTAATACCAATTGTTCATTTAATACATTGTTATCATCAAAACTTAGGGTGTTTTATAATTAAAACTCATTTTGTTCCAACACACCAAATCGTTTATGTATAGACACACACATAAATAACAAAAAGTAAATCATAAATAATTTAGTCACATCAATTGACATTGACAATTTCATTTATATTTTAATTTTATTTGAGTTTTGTATGTCTGCCCAAATTTAATTGAAAAGAAAAACCAATCACATAAAAAACCAATTACAGTGTTTCGTTGATTCCAATTTGAGTTTTGGATAATCACTTATTTAATTGAAAAGAAAAGGAAAAATAATTTAGAGGGGTGATTTTGGATCAAAAATTGACCCTAAAACCACCCCTCCTTGGTGAATGACAAAAAGAATAAACTAGGGTGTTACACTTTTAATCACCACAATCACATAAATACACATAATTAATTAATAAAATAATAACAAATACTAATGTTCCAAAAACAGGATGTTACACTTTCTCATTGCATTATTATTTTCTTTTGAATTACTTTTATTATCATCATTTCTATCCGCTTTATTTTTGTTGCTTGATTCTAGCTAATTATTGGTGTGATTTTTCGACGAACTCTATTTGCTTGATTCTAGCTTTATTTTTGTTGCTTGATTCTAGCTAATTACTTCCTCTAAAATTTTCCGTTGAACTTTGATCCTTAAATTTTTAAATTTAGTCCCTCCTCTATTACAAAAATTCATATAACATGTTCGAAATGACTTATTTTGATAACATTTAACTATTATGACCTTAAAACTAGTTTGATTATTTAACTATTTTATTTTTTGTTTGACAATTCAATTTGTAATACGAAGTTATAGATTAATTAATAAAAATTAAAAACTAAATACTTAAATTAAACTAATGATTGTTTAAGATATTAATAATGACATGTTTTCAAAAAAGTCATTTGAAATATGATATATGAACTTTTAGAAAAGGGTTTAATATGTTTTATGTTTCTATAAATACCTGAAATTTCGTTTTTAGTCCTTATAATATTTTTCAGCAAATTTTGGTCTCTAAAGTATTTCATGTCATGATTTTTGGTCCGTACTTTTGAGTTAACTCGTGCATATCATTTTAAATTTTAAACTTTTTTCTGTGGTCATGTTTAGTATATTATAAGAATCTCTTTTGCAAAAGATATGAATTAAATATGAATTTTTTAGTTTTTAATTTGCACATAAAAGTTTAAATTGAAAAGAGAAAATATAGAGGGATCGATTAAAGTTTGAAGGAAAATTTAAGAGAAATAAAAACGAAAGTTGATATATTTAAGAGTTAAATATATTTTTAGTCCCACTAAAATTACTATATTTTGTTTTTGGTCCCTATGAAAATTTTTGTCATGTTTTGGTCCCTATGCGCGTACTTTTTGTCTCTCCTATTAATCAATTTGTATTTTTAAATGATTATTTTGAAGACATGTTAAGAACATATATTATAAAAAGATCATCGAAAAAAAGGAACGCTAAAAAATTGATTTTTAAGTCAAGATTTTTGTTTCTTTTATATTTTGGAATAATTTTTTTTTTGGAATAAAATTAATTTTTTTATAAAAATAATCACTTTTAAAAATACTACATCTATTTGTTAAATATTTTTTTCAAAAAATTAGAATATAAAAATAATCTAAAAACAATTTCAAATGAGAAGTATAGTAGCTTAGAGTAGCTTCTCAAATATGATATTATTTTTTTAGGAAAGAGAAAATCAGGGTTATAAGGTGAATATTATTTTGCTATTAAAAAAAATACTTTTACATGTTGTATTCGACAAACTAAAATTATTTTATTAAAATAAAATACAGAGTTTTTTGCTTTTCTATAAAATCACAAAAAAATAACTTCTATAATTAAATATCAAAATCAATACTTTTTTTTTTTTTAATTTGCAATAACCAGATGCCAACTTCATATTTCTTTTACAATTCGCATTTCATTTTATATAAATATAAACAAATCCATGTAAATGTAATGTTATACAATGAGCTAATGATCGTGATTGTGATTGTAAAATTTCATAGAGGTTGCGAAGAAGGAATAGTTACCAAAAGAAGCTTTTTTTTATGATATAGAAGAATATATAAATTCCGGAGGAAATTAAAATGGCATAAAATAGAAAGTTTTGAATTTTTATTTTATTTAAAAAGGTCATATTTGTTTGTTTGGTGTGTGAATTAAAGATAGTCGCAGTCTCTCCCATCACCCATACGAGTATATATACTACTATAGAAGTAAAAGAGAATTTGTTAAAAAGCAGAAAATCTGCCAACCATACGGAACTTTTGTCCCAGCTCTTACAACCGTTATCCATTCTTTCTCTTTTAGTTATGCTCAAATTTTCACAACCCTACCTTAAATCCTAAAAAAAAGTAGCACTGTACCTGGTTGCTTAAGCTCCAAATCAACTTCTTTATCTAAATGGATCCTCTAGAATTCGTTAGTTTTGTCATTAACACCGATGTGTGGGTACTCCATTTGAGGAAAACTATTGGTACTGGGTGCATACCCGTACCAGTACCGGGTACATATTCTTACCTTAATTTATGCACATACATGTATATTAGTTTTTCTAAAAATGTCGTACCCCGTACCGGTACCCATATTGGATATCGGTACCGTACCCGCACCTAGGTAACGTAGGTTCAAACACACCCACCAATTTATAGTGTGAAAACGGTGTTTTTTTTTTTAAGAAGCAAAAATGAAAAACGGTGTTAATGGAAAAACTAACGGAAATGACTAACTAATGTAAATGGTGAAACCTAAAATAAACGTAAAAGACGAAATGGGTAGTTAAGCTAAATATTTAACTCTATTATTAAATCTTAGGAAAAATCCACGTAAAGATTTAGTGTCTTGTATATTAAACAAAAATTTATCCTAATCAAATGAATTGTATTTGATTGGTTCGATTTTTGTACTGGTAAAGTACTATATGTACTTTTCCTATCGATGTAGGTAGAGTACTTCTTGTACTTCTCCTTTTATCATCTTAATAAATTCTTTTGTCGTTCAAAAGTAGGGTGCTCGCGGTGCGGTTCGGTTCGGTTTTGAGCCAAAAAGTCATCCTAACCGCAAGATCAAAATACATGCGGTTCGGTTTGGTTCGGTTGGTTTTTAAAAAGTCATCCAATCCAAACCAAACCAAACCATCGCGGTTAGGATCGGTTTGGTTGGTGCGGTTTATCGCGATATAAAAAATATGACGATATTACCAACTTGTTATGAAATAAACATAGGAAATTTTAATTTATTTATTGTTTACATGATATAATATGCATATACAAAAATTGCATATACATACGAACTTATTTTTAATACCAATAATGTAGTTTTAGATCGCGTTAAATGATATGTTTTCACAGTCTACTGTTTTATGGACTCAATTTGGGTTGAGCTTGCTAAGTTGGACTAGGTAATATGTTGATTGCTATTAATTGATAGAGTTAAGTTAAGTATTGCGGGGTTCGGTTTGGTTCGGTTTTCTAAAATGAAAACCGCAAACCAAACCAAACCGTGCGGTTTAGATGAAAAACTACCCGTGCGGTTTAAACTAAATGCGGTTTTTTACGGTTTCGATTTGGATTAGTTCGGTTTGCGATTTTACTTTTGGATTGGTTCGGATATCATCACCCCTATTCAAAAGAAAATCCTTCAAAAAAATTGCAGGAAAACGTAGTGTTTTATATATATTTTATTTTTGACTAAACTTAAAAAATTTAATAACTTCAAATTATCATATATCACTAGAAAACAAAATTAGAACTCTTTTTAGGTTAGATGCTACCAGCAAAATTTATATTGAATTTTACAGAAACTTTATAGTTATACGTGTGAATTTGTGTACAATTCGTCTAGGAATGAAGAAAATTAAATTGTTTAACATAGTATTTTACGGATTTAGATTTGACGTTGTTGAACTATTACACAGCTTGATGCTGTATTGTATTTCAGCCGTCCGATCAAGATCGGACGTTTGAGATTAAATACAATAAAAGTAATATCATTTAATCTCAGACGTCCGATCTTAATTGGATGGTTGAGGTACAATACAGCAGCAAACTGTGTGATATTTCAACAACATCAAATCTAAATCCGTATTTTACAATACCCTTTCTCGAAAGGTCAAGAAAATACTTCAAAACACGTTGACAAAGAGATATGGACCATCATTTCAATTAAGCAGTAAACCATGAACACACTGTACTGGTCCAACTATAAAGTTGTATGTGAAAAAAGTGAAGATGGGGCTTGCATGAGTTATGTGAAAAAAGTGAATAAATGCACCCACCAATTTGTTTTTTGTGGTTATGGTTTTGTTACAAGTCAAATACAAAAAAAATTCCATGAAAATTGGAGGGTTTTGGAGAAACTTGCTTTATTAGAAGCATATACCACGTGAATGGTTGTTTGATCATGTTCTTGAAAAGGCTATGTTCAAGGAAATTTCTAGACTGAAACTAAATTGGTAGGATCACATAGGATCTTCAATATGAAAGTTTATCAAAATGCTCTAACAAATGGAGAAACATTTCAAAGTTTTTTAATTTCTAAATACTATTAAATTTTAATGGTATTGTTACTTCTTCATAATCAAAGACATAGCAGGACGTCCGAGGTTTAAACAATTGAAATCACACACGGCAAGTATTTAGGTTCGAATCCGGATGAATATGTTTGATCTAATAATATTCACATTGCTAGTTGAGCTATAGGATTTAAAGACGACTTGTAAACATTGTTATTAAACTCTAATTAATATCAATTGAATCTTGTTATGTGCTAGTGAGTTGATCAAATTAGTAAGTGAGAGTTCGGCCAGAAGACATATAAAATCTAACAATTCATTTGGAGGAATTCATTAATCACTTTAACAAAATCACTTAACTTAAGATGATACAATTATTACTTTTTTTAAAAATAATCAAGGTGTGGCACAATTATTGATTTTGTGTCATGGTAGAAATAATATTATAATTAGTACACTAATAAATATGTTTGTGGTATGTAATATGAATTTGCTACTATATTATGTTAAAAAAAAGTACTTTTGATCCCTGTAAATTTAGCGAGATTGGAATTTTGTTCTTTAAGCTACTCTAACGAAGTTTCTCTGGGTGAGCTTAGATGACCCGAAACAATGACCAACTCAATTCTCTCCGCTGCGGAGGAGTTTATTTTTCTATTTTGGTTTTGGTTCTTAATGTGGCTATATCACACAAAAATGCTGATATGGCCAAAATTTGCTGACTGGACCATTTCCATGTGTTTAAAGGGCGTTAACTTGGCAATTACAGAGACGGAAACCAAAATTTGCAAAAATTACATGGACGAAAACCAAATTTGCACAACCTACATGGACAAAATTCCAGTCAACAAATTTTGGCCATGTCAACGTTTTGTGTGATATGGCAATATTAAAGGCTAAAAGAAAAACCTATTTTACCCGAAAAAAATTATTGGAACACCATAAAAAAAATGAATGGCACTCATGTGCCAAACTCCACAGTAGTGTGTCTAGTGAAAAAAATTCTCTCACCACGCAAGATTCCATTTTTACCCTTTGTATAAAAACTTCGAAAAACACGCTTTAAGATTTTTTCGCAAGGGCAAAAATGAAAATTCAAAATGGAAAAGGGAGTCCAATGGAGGGGCGGGGAAGAGAATTTTTCGTCTAGTGAGACATAGAAACATAAGGCCCAAGCCCCCAAATAAAATATATTCAATGGTTTTATCGAGACTAAAAGTGATTTTATAACACTAAAGGTATGTTTAATCTGCTAAAAAATAAAGACTCGATAGAACATCTTAAACTAAAAGTGATTTTATAAGACTAATGTGTTCTTTCATTTATCATTTTTTTGGATCATGTTAATAAATGTCCCAGAAAAATTAGTTAAGAAATATAAAACAAGTACTCCCTCCGTATAAATAAAAATTACATTTTAGATTCATTGACAACTAATGTATTTAGCTTAGATATAAATTAGATACATTAATTGTTCAATGAATCTAAAAAATAACGTTTACTTATAAATAAGGTAGAATGAAGTATATTTCATAGTAAAAAAGGGGTGGAAGGAAAAACACAAGAAGGGGGGGTTGAATTGTGTTTTTAGAGTTTAAAAAACTTTTCAAGATATAGAATCTATCAGAGTATTTTAGCAGCGGAATAAATAACACAATCAAACGATGGCAAGGCAGAAAATCAAATGCGAGAGAAAGAGAGACACAAGGATTTTATACTGGTTCCCCGCACAAATCGAGAGTACTCCAGTCCCCTTGCACTTCCAAGGGATTTCACTATAATCACTAAAGATTACAATCCTAGTTCTCAAGCCCACAAGCAAGAGACTTCTCTATTGCTCAAGTCACACAAGACAAGAGACTTCACAAATGCTCCAGAACACACAGCAGGAGATTTTTACAAATGCTCAAGTTACAACTAACAAGAGACTTTTCCAAATTACTCACACAAGAGTAAATCCTAAACTTCTAAGCTTAAAAACTATTACACAAAATAACTTTCAGAGGCTCAGACAGTTTATGTTTTCTCACTTTTGATTTGAGAGATGATTTCGTGTATATCATATTTGTCATGTGTGTCACAAAATTCTTCTAACTCCACATATATATATGAGAGAGGAGAGAATTTTTAGACGTTGTAGAATTCCGTTGAGATGGACAGCTGTTGATTTCCAATTGCTTGAAACGTGGATTTTGAATATCTTCCTAGAAGAAGTAATTCTGCTCCACAACTTCGTCCATGCTTTTCTGCTTGTCTAAATGCAGAAATAAAGGTACAACACGCTCCTTTATGATAAGATCAAATTCCAATTGAACGTTGTAGTAATGTTGTCCTTTATACAGTCATCAGACTTAGAATGTTTTGAAACAGAGTGACATAGCCTTCTGATGAATGTTGGAATTCTTTAGCTTCTGATAAACTTTGACTTCTTGGAGTCTGATGGTCTTTGAATCTTTGGCTTCTAATAGTCCTTTGTAATTCAGCTTCTGAACGTCTTCGTCTTCTGAATGACACTTGACTTCGTAGCTTCTGAGATTCAATACCAAGTAGCTTCTGATCCATGTAGCTTCCGAGCGTTGTAGGCTTCTGAACGTCTTTAAACTTCTGAACATCTTTTGCTTCTGATCGCCTTTTAACTTCTGAACGCCTTCAGAGAGTAATGCTTCAGACTCTATCAAAGTTTCTTCAGAGCATAAATTAAATGTGCACTTTCATAAATTTAAGTTTGTCCTGCACACTCAATTTAAAACATTAGTAATACCAATTGTCCATTTAATACTTTGTTATCATCAAAACTTAGGGTGTTTTATAAATGAAACTCATTTTATTCCAACAATCTCCCCCTTTTTGATGATGACAAACATAGGTATTAAATACAATTGTTGTTGACAAAATTCAGCTATATTGACATTAGGCTTCTGAGTTTTGCAAGCTCCCCCTAAGTCTGATACTCCATAGGGTTAGGTTTGTAAGCTCCCCCTATTTTATATCTATAGTTGATTTTAATCAGTTTCAGAATTACTTTATTATATGACTTAAATTATTCATATTTTAATATGCAAAGAACAAGGTTTGTACGCTTCTTCTCTTCATAGTGAAATAATTTTTGAATAAGGTTGCACCCTTACTTAAAAACTATTTATGAATAATAAACTTCAATTAATAAAGACAAGATACTTTAATTTTTAAATGAGTGAAGATAACATCAGATGCGTTATTGGCAGTAGGATTTGATACGTATACATTAGGTTCTCATAGTATGTCATGTGAACGATTTCAGAGTTTAAAATATAACATATATTAAAACAAATCAAATCAGATTGCCAAAAGTATGACCAATACTCTTTACTCTTTCTCCCAGAAATTGTACAAAGCTATAAAAGCTATAGAAACACTTTTACCAACAATTGAATTACCAATACTCTTTCTCCCCCTTTTGTCATTATCAAAAAGGTTGTCTAACACAATTAAAGCAATTGTAACAACCAATGTAGTCAAGTCAGAAATATGGTTACAACTATGTCCATCATAAATGGAGAGAGAGAGCATATTGATTTTATTCTCACAGAATAATCTTAGGCAATAGTAGTTCAATTGAGAAAAAAATGAAACGCTCAGGGAAGAAAAGTGTAGTTCCAAAGAGAGTTAGTCAAGATGAGAGAAAAACTAAGCAAGAGAAATCAAGAAAAGCAAGGCCAAAGCCTGAGGTTGAACTCAGTTCAGAGTCTGATGAAACAGATTCAGAATGGGATTATGATTGGTTTGAGTACCTGAAGACATATCATCCTGAAGAGGATCAATCTGATGCCCAAGCCCCAAAGGGGTTAGAGTCTTCTCCTAAAGAAGAACAATCTAATTCAAAAGAGTCAGATGCTTCAAAGAAGGTGTCATCCAAGCTGGAAGACCTACCTTCTGAAGATTCCAGATGATTTTCTTTAGAATTTTTTGTAACAGTCACTCATGTTTTTCAATGAAAAATCATTTTATGTTTGGCTGCTTATCTGATTTCTATTGTTTAGCATTCTTTCTTCTATTTAAAAATAAGTTTGAAAAAGAATCACTCAAAGTATCAAGACTTAAGAATTCATTGAATAATAGAAGCCACTATCAGGATAATCAAACATCACTTGAATAATAAAATATACCAATTAATAGATAAAGCAAATAAAATACTAAATAGCAAAACATTCATTGGCATATAACAAGTAATTAGCAATACAAAACAGAATTATCCTAATAATGTGCTTAACAAACATTCAAGAAGAACAAATATACAAGCAAAGAAATCCTAAAGGTCTTTGTATAGGAGACTAAGAATGGTTTCCATGGTTTTGGAGATACACGCTTGACTTGCAGAGACCTCTTTCAGAATTCCATTGTGCTCATTCACCTTAGCTTCTATACTTTCCATTTTTGCTTCATAATCAGAATTCTTCAGTTGTTCTTTGTTGATCAGAATGGGTTCAGCTTCATAATCAATATTGAAATGTTCCTTCAGATGATTCTTCAACAATCCTAAGTTCTCCTTCAGACTTGAATTTGTATTAGCTTCAGCAGGATTAGGTTCAGGACATGAACTTCCTATTTCGTTCAGAGTCTGAGCTTGTATCTCATGAACACTTTCAAGTACAATGGTTGATTTGCCCTTCTCATTCTTGACATGTTCTTCAATATCAGCTTTCTTAATCACATTTAACTCATTCATAACCTCCTCAGAAAATTTATCCCATTGTACAACATAGCTTGAAGAAGATATATTGGAATGCCTTAGCTCATGAATGTTTTGAATCTTCTTAAAAATACTGTCACATTTCCTTAAGAATTCAGAGTTTGGTGAGGTTGTGGGATGTGGTTCAGATGTTGAGGGAATTATGTGTTGAGTTGAGATTTGTGGTTGATTGAGAGTTTGTTCTTCAACACAGTCTGATACTGATGATGTCCCAACCTCTTGGGTTTTCTCAGCAGCAGAACAATGTCGAGTTGGTATTTGTTGTTGTTGTTGTTCTTGTTGTTGTTATTCTGGTAGAGTTTCATTGGTTTGATTTAATGAACTAAGTTGAAAGTTTAAAACGTGAAGTTCATTTATCATTATATCAACCTGTGATCTGTTTGGTGAGTTGGGGGAATCATCTAATTATAATACTTCAGTGTGTACTGAGTCATTTGAATGATCGCCAGTTACAAGCACTTCAGTATGTGTACTAATATCAGGTTCTGGTTGAATTTGTTGTTATGGTATTGTGTGTTTTAGTGAGATGGTTGGTTCAGATTGTGTTTGAGCAGATTCTGATATAACTTGTTCAGGAGGTGAGTTTGGTTCAGAATGAGTTTGGTTTAGATTTGTGTTTGGATTCTGATCTTGTTCAGAGTCTGGTATAATTCCAGAGTTCTGAACATTATCAGATGGCTTTGATGTTGGTTCAGGTTGTGGAGGTAGTTCACCTTGCAGATGTTGTTCAAGAAAATTTAAAGGTGATTCTGAGGGGTTGGTTGTGATTGGGGGGTTTTGAACATCTTGAGTTAATGTAGCAGTATCTTTAGGAATATATACATTACCTGTTTCAGCAATAGTGGAGCTTTCAGCAGTCTTCTTCTTCAGCTCCTTGGAAATTCTCTTTCTCTTCATCCTCAAGGGTTCATTATCATCCTCCTCAGCATCATCCACAATAACCACACCTTTTGAGCTTCCAGCCTTAGTCCTGATTTTTCCCTTACACTCAACCTTTGCAGTAGAACTCTTTTCAACAGCTTTCACCAGTCTCTTCCTCTTCTTCTTCTTCACTTCCTCATTCTCTATCTCAAATGCTTCTCCTTGATTTTCCAGCAACTGAATGTATTGGTTAACTATACCTCCAGTGACAGAAGGTAAGTTAATCTTTAACCTTGCTACCAATGAACGTCCAGAGTGAGGTAGCTGTTCCAATGGTTCAGATAAAATCAATACTTTCCCAGGTAGAAAATGCATGTTGGATAGAGTGTTCACTGAGATAGCAGTGGCTCTAACTTCTCTAATCAGATTCTCTTAACCAGCAGCTTTAATTACATTTATTACTCCACGCTGATAGAACAGTTCACTTAAAATCCTTGGGTATACCACATGAATGTTAGGCTTGGTTTGCTTCTGAGTAGCACACACAACCTTGAATAAATGATTGAAGATGTATTTTGGTCAGTTGAGCTGCATTCTTCTACTTAGAAAATAGACAAAATGTTTATGATCCCAAGAGATTTGATCAGCGCTTCCACTTCTTGGAAAAATTGAGCCTAGCATGATCTTGGCCAACAACTTCTGAGTAGGCTTCAAATCACCAATCTTGTTGCTCTCACAGCTTTTCCCTTGTTCATAGCATTTCTTTGTCATATCTGTGAGAAATTCTAAATCTTTTACAGAAGATTGACTGAAGGCATAGTAAGAACCTTCATTGGGAATCTGTAAAACATTCGCCAAATTTGACTGAGTTAAGACCACTTCAAATCCACAAACAACAGACCTAATTTCACCCTCTTTGACTTCTCTTAAACCCAATTCAGCTAGAGTTTTGTCCTTATTTTCTAGTTTTGAGTTCCTCAAAGCATTGAATTCTTTGTCGTACTCTTCAACTATTACCACTTTGCTTCTAATCCATAAATCTTTGACAAGGGTAGGGTAGATAGGTCCATTTAAAAACTTCAAATACATGTATCCTCCATCTTGATCAATAAAATAGCTTTCAACATCATGCTTATTCAACCTTAAGCTCTCGAAATCAACAGGTTGTTCCATAACCATGTTGAATGTTTTGTCTTTCATATCCAAAGACTTCTCTTTACTAAACATTTATGTGCAATTGATTGTGTTGATTGGAGTATCCTTTGGGAATGAAAACGCAGTAGAGGTTGATGCTGCCATTGCTGAGTTTTTGGGGGTTTAGGGTTTTGCTAATTTGAGAAAGAAAGAAATAGCTCTGTGGTTTAGAAGAAGAAAGTATATGTCGTGAATGTGTAAAGTGTGCAAGTGATTATGTGATTTTCTTAAAAACAAAGTAAAGCACACATTAAAGAAAACATAAAAGAAATTAAAACCGTCATTAACCGTTTCTATCCAATGAGATCGTGCATACGTGTTCAAAAATTTAGCGCCAAAACGTACAGATGTACAACACTAAAACGATTGCAATTCTAATATGATCAGAGGCATTTTCATTCAGAAGTTAAAAGACTTCTCAGAGTCTGAAGCACTTCAGAGGCTGAAACACCTGAGTACTATCAGGTACAAATGTAGAATAGAGATCAGAAGGTGAAACATTTTCAAATATGCTTTATGAACTTGGTTCTTCACATGTGTCAGCACATGAATAACCAATTCTATTTACACCATTGTTTTTCAAAGAACACAATAAAGAAGAAATCTTACTACTCTCAGTGTGTTTATTGCAAAAGTCTCTAAAATCAATTGAATCATAAGGTTTGCTACAACCAGCACTACCTTTTTCAAGATCTTCAATCTTTTCTAAAGTCTTTTGATATAGACATTCAAAGTGATTTGCTTGTTCACTTAAGTGCTCACAATTAACTTTAAGCTTTTTATACTTACGTGAACTAGCATTAAGTAATTTGATAAGTTCAGATTTTGGAAGTTGAGAGTATACCTGATTCAGAGCTTCATAACTTACACGTTCAGATTTTGAGTCCACTTCAGATTCTGCTTTTGCTTCAGGTTTAGTTTGCACTTCAAGTTCTGAGATGCTTGATAGCTTGACTTCCTTCTCTCCTTCAGAGTTACCTTCAGAGAAGTTGTCTAGCTCTTCCCAGATTGTCATCCCTTTAGTTATCTCTTCTCCATTCTTCTTGAATTCAGACCATCTCTGAAATTTCTTGGAGAACTTCTCAAAATATTCTTCATCAGATTCTTCATCATGTGCTTCTTCTTGATTCATGACTTGCTTCCCTCTTTCAGCTGCTTCTTTATCTTTCATCTTTTTAGCGTTTAAGGTTTGATCAGTACTAGATGAGATAGAATCTTGGTTATTGCTCAGATCCTCATTCAGATTTAGTCCATCTTCCATATCTTTGATGAGATCAGCAATACGTGTGTAGATTCTCTGTTTCCACTCATTGTTCAGTAGCTTAGCCATAGTGTTTTCCTTTAGATCTTTTACTGTCACTGTGAAGTGATTAGCAACAGAACCGGAGCTCTAGATACCAATTGAAGGGGTGGAAGGAAAAACACAAGAAGGGAGGGTTGAATTGTGTTTTTAGAATTTAAAAAACTTTTCAAGATATAGAATCTATCAGAGTCTTTTAGCAGCGGAATAAATAACACAATCAAACGATGGCAAGGCAGAAAATCAAATGCGAGAGAGAGAGAGAGACACAAGGATTTTATACTGGTTCCCCTCACAAATCGAGAGTACTTCAGTCCCCTTGCACTTCCAAGGGATTTCACTATAATCACTAAAGATTACAATCCTAGTGCTCAAGCCCACAAGACAAGAGACTTCACAAATGCTCCAGAACACACATCAGGAGACTTTTACAAATGCTCAAGTTACAACTAACAAGAGACTTTTCCAAATTACTCACACAAGAGTAAATCCTAAACTTCTAAGCTTAAAAACTATTACCCAAAATAACTTTCAGAGGCTCAGACAGTTTATGCTTTCTCGCTTTTGATTTGACAGATAATTTCGTGTATATCACATGTGTCATGTGTGTCACAAAATTCTTCTAACTCCACATATATATATATATATGAGAGAGGAGAAAATTTTTAGACGTTGTAGAATTCCGTTGAGATGGACAGCTGTTGATTTCCAATTGCTTGAAACGTGGGTGTTGAATATCTTCCTAGAAGAAGTAATTCTGCTCCACGACTTCGTCCATGCTTTTCTGCTTGTCTAAATGCAGAAATAAAGGTACATCACGCTCCTTGATGATAAGATCAAATTCCAATTGAACGTTGCAGTAATGTTGTCCTTTATACAGTCATCAGACTTAGAATGTTTTGAAATAGAGTGACATAGCCTTCTGATGAATGTTGGAATTCTTTGGCTTCTGATAAACTTTGACTTCTTGGAGTCTGATGATCTTTGAATTTTTGGCTTCTGATAGTCCTTTGTAATTCAGCTTCTGAACGTCTTCGTCTTCTGAATGACACTTGACTTCGTAGCTTCTGAGATTCAATACCAAGTAGCTTCTGAGATTCAATACCAAGTAGCTTCTTATCCATGTAGCTTCTGAACGTTGTAGGCTTCTGAACGTCTTTTGCTTCTGATCGCCTTTTAACTTCTGAACGCCTTCAGAGAGTAATGCTTCAGACTCTATCAAAGTTTCTTCAGAGCATAAATTAAATGTGCTCTTTCATAAATATAAGTTTGTCCTGCACACTCAATTTAAAACATTAGTAATACCAATTGTCCATTTAATACTTTGTTATCATCAAAACTTATGGTGTTTTATAATTAAAACTCATTTTGTTCCAACAAAAACATGTTATTTTAAAATGAACAAGGTTGTAGGAAAAAAAATGGAGTTGATGAAATATCACGAGTTGCGCCCTAAGTAGCGTACAACCCAAGAGTAAAAAGTGCATAATCAAATTATTAAATAGTAACACCAAAGAAAAAGGTGTACTCATGAGATTTAATTATACAACAAGTTCTCAAACATACATACTACTCAATTAATTTATCAATACATACATTCCTTGGATTTGATCACCCCTTGTGATTTTCAAAGGTAAAATAACAATTTACACTTTGAAATAACTTTGACAATTTTACACCAACCTCTATGTAGCTGTCTCCAAACAATCACAAATCCCCACAAAGTGTTACCAATGAACATATAAGTTTCCGCAAGCAACGGAAGCATGCATCTTCAATGTCCCTAATATGTTATTACTATTTTTGTTTCTACTCCTTGACTAGTTGAAACCATAGCAATTAAACAAAGGTTGATTATAAATTAAGGGTCATACTATATCCTATAAGTTTAGAAATGAACATCATAGTAGACAATAAAGGTGATATTCCTTCACTTAATTTAATTTTATATTATCCATATGATCTAGTCAATCTTATATTTCTCTAACTTCAAAGTTTATTTTCATCCTCAATCACACAACATATAGGGTCTGTTTGAATTGACTTATTTTTGAGCTTATATACAAATAAATAAGTTTTTATGCATTATTATAAATTTTTCAAGGTAACTTATGAAAAAATAGCTTAATTATAAAATACAATTTTTGTTAGTGAAAGTTTATAAATAACTGTAAAGTTTTATTTATTTACATAAGTTGTTTTTATAAGCTCAAAAATAAGTCGAATTCAAACGGGATTCAAGTAAAGTAGTCATTATTCTTCTACTAATATAAATATAGGGACCCAAATCTAACTTTGTTGACCAAACGTACTTTCTACCAACTAGAAAGGAATTCAAAGGTTTTAAAAACTATATGCCTATTCAAAATTCATCTTACTAAGGCTGCATATCTTTAGTTATTACCTCATTGATTCCTTTAGTTTTATTTTTTTGGCCAACTCACATCTAACTTCGCGTTCCATTGTTCTTATATCTCTAGTAACCCCACTCACAAAGCTTATGAGAAATTAAATCAAATGTACCTCACATTGTTCTTTTTTATTTTGTTCCTTTCCTTGAGTGGGTGCACTTCTCGCACTCTTGTAGCTGTTGAAGATCCATCTAGCACTCAGATCAACATTTCTGAAAAGGTTAGTGTCGAATTCATCTTTGTATATTGATTTTTGGAGGGTTGGGTAGATTAATTGTTTTGACTTAAGAGTTAAAAGAATTGGATGACTTTGCTAAAGGAGCAAAATATTAATTTATAACTAATTACTAATTTTATGGTCATATTTTGGAAAAATAAATTTAGTATTCTCTGAAAAGAACTATGTGAAAGATTGTAAAGGAAAAGTCATTTAAAAAAAACTATGGGGTTGTTTGGATTTGACTAATATTTTAGCTTATAAAAATAGTTTAGATAAATAAACTTTTGGTTAACTTTATAAGTTTTCACTAACAATAATTATGTCTTTATAAGCTGTTTTTTCATAAACTAACTTGAAAAACTTATAATAATATATAAAAACTTATTTATTTGCATAAATTATTTCACCTAAACTCAAATATAAATCGATCTAATCGGGCCCATATTCTAAACTCATCTATGTTCAATTTCTACTTACAAGATATGTATCAAACTGAAACTCATAGCAAATTTCTACCATATATATTCTACAACTTGTGTTTGTATTGTAACTTCTGTTCAAACCCATTTTCAAATGTGGTAGTAGTACAACTACAAATGGAATACACATTGCAATTAACCACATAAATTAAGGTTTATATTCAAGACTTGCTATTTGCTAATATATTTATTTATTTAATTTTTTAAATGTTTCAATGATTTGTTCTTGAATAGGTGTCAAAGAATGGGGAGAAAGAACCTTTGAAATCAAATGGAGCAACAAAAACAGAAGACATTAAGGTCAAGAACAATATTCGAGTTGTGCAAGTGCAACACATGAAGCAAGACACTTTAAGTCATGTTCCAAAAAATTCAGGTGTTTCAGTTTATTGGTCGGTGCCTCATAGTAAACAGGGTAATAATCCAGGATTTTACTCTGATTATTCTAGACCAAAGACACGACCTCCCTCCCACAATTAATTATTCTTTCCCCTATCTTTCTTATCTACCATTTTTTTTCTTGTGAAACTCGGTATCAGGTTTAAAGACTTATAAGTTTAAAGGATTAATTTCACCGTTCATTAACCAGAGGTTAATTCATTTGAAGTCAAAGCAACGTCAAATGGTCCAACATAGAAATTGACATCGAAAAAATTCTTAGATTGTCGTATATTTTAGTTGATAATTAGCTCAAAACGGAAATCTTGATGTAGTATGTAACCAATTAAATATATGAATTTAACTATCTAATTTTATTTCATTTTTATTTTTATTGAATGCATTTATTTAAACCATGAACTATCTATAATTTTATATAGTTTATAATATATATATATATATATATATATATATATATATATATATATATATATGGATGACGAGCTATGATATTTGAAAAAAGTTTAGTTTGTATTTTTTTATAAGCAAAAAGGTTTTATTAAAGGTAGTAAAAGGTGTACTCAACCCAAATACAATAAAAGTAGTTCAAGCCCAGCATCATAGTACGAATAACTATCCACTTTTTATGAAGGGTTGCAGTGTTCCGCCAAATCATCTGATCAAAAGCCGGACATAAAAATGACAAAATCAACCAAACAAAGATTGTTAGAACTTATCCTGCGGGTCTACTTCAAATACTTGAACAAGAAGAACATGATAATGGTTGCACAGAAATTTAAAGCGGGTCCCAACTATTTGGAGGTCGGTTTAAATTTTGAAAATAGACTCTTAATTAAAAAATGTAAAAACTTAAAAAGAATAATATTCTATTTAAATTATAAGTAACATAAGAAACATCAACAATGAATTGGTCCGGTTTCAAAAAAAAAAAAAATGAATTGGTCGAGGTCGTAAGTGTCTTAGTCCTCTTAAGCTTGTGATTGGGGTTCGATTTCATGACTCATGCGAATAGAGAAAATTCTAACAAAAAAAAAGTGTAATTATTATTTTCTTATTTGATTATGATTTTATTTACTAAACATATAGTATTTTATAAACATTGGTAATATATAACTATTATTATAGGAGTTTAATTGTTGTGCACTATTAGTGTAAATTTTTTTTACACATGCGTCCAATAATATGTTGCCATGTCATTTAATGAAAGTGACATATCATGTGTTATTAAACACAATACATGGTGTGTTAGTATATTATTAGACGCATGTGTAAAATAACGTTACACTGACAATGTATATAAATTAAATTCTTATTATAGGTCCTCAAAATTAATCTATTGAATACACCTAATATTTTATAAAAACTAAGAATATATAACCAAGGGCGGAGCCCTTTATGGGCTGGACCGGGCCATGGCCCGCCCCATAATTTTTAATTTTTTTTTCATATGCAATTTAGCGGCGGTTGTAAACCCCCGCTAAATAGTTCGTGTAGTTTGTTATATTTAGCTTTCCGATGTTTTCTTTGTTGGAAGAGTTAGAATTCTTTAACTGGTTTTCTGTTTGCGGGGGTTTCAAACCCCCTCTATTTAGACACCCATAATTCTTAATAATTCAAATATCCTTCTTAATTTATTTTTTGAAGGATCTCTTATAATGTTTTATTGTTTAATAATTTATAGATGTTTTAAAATGTGTTATTTATTTTGTCAAAGTATTCAAATATATTTTTTTGGAGAAAAAGTACTCAAATTTTTATTTAAAATAAAGTTTGTGTATAAAAATTCATGTTTCATCGATCTTTTGTTAAAAAAATTTAAATTGTTGTTAGTGATTCATATAATATTATAAACACAAGTGCAAGAACTAATTAAAAATTATGAAGTTTATGCATAAATTGACATAAAATTTATTTTTAATATTTATTTATTAAAAATAGTAATGGTCGACCTTTTGACTGTTGAGGCAAAATCCCTAATTGATGTTTTAAAGATAACAAACCTCTTAATTATTTTTAAGTGTAATTCTAATCTTTTTGGTATCTAACAAGTGCTCTTGAGTGTTTTAATTAAGCTAGGAACAATTGAGCTATTTAGATCAAATATCATGTTTTTACTTTGATAAAAACAAAAGTTTGGAGAACGGTCTCAGATTGATCTCTGAGACCTGCGCAAACATCATTTTCACACAATCAATGCAAAAGGACTTATGGATAAGTCAACTATGTACAAGACAAATGATCACTTTTATCTTGGGCTTCACTCACAAATTATCTACATATCCAAGAGATCATTTAAGACAAAGGTTTCTCTCATGAATAGAGAACTTACTACTTTTACCAAGTTCTATGTTTGAACATGTGAAGATTGAGCATATGACATAAGGATATTTTTATTCTCAATTAATGGAACTGATCTTGTATGAACCATGGAGAATTAGACAGCACAACCTAGTCTTGGAAATTGACTTGTACTTTAAAGGAATAAAGAAAGAACATTCTCCAATGTTGTTTCTCTTTCTCTATGACACTTGTACTTGCAACAAGGACACTATGGAACATCAAGTACAACCTCCAGCTGCTGTTTTTATCCATAACAGCTGGCCTTTTCGTGCTCTAGCATCATTGCTCCAAAAAGAAGAAATTCATTCACGCCAGAATTTGGAGAACGGTCTCAGACCAACGCTGGAAAGAGAAAATCTTCACTTAGAGTGACACCAGCTTGCATACAGCTGTTTAAAGGTTATCCAAAAGCTGCACAACGGCTATACTTGTTTGTTAAGAAACATACAGCAACATTACAGCTCAACAACAGCTATTCATACGCTCCTCTTTTAAAAGTCAGAAGAAGAAACTTTGGAGATCGATCTCAGACTGATCTGTTTTCTTCAAATTACATGAGCTGTCATTATGCAGAGCTACTAGCCGTTATTTTCAAGCTTCCAACGGATATACTTCGAGGCCAAGACTCCCTGATCATCACTCATCTATATATTGAGGTCCTTGGCAACTTTGAAGAGCAAGAGTCTCCACTACAACTTCAACACTTGTTTTTGAAATACAAGTTTTTATCACGAGCTCTTCTTTTCTCTCTCACTCAGATTTGTAATTCATATATAGGATCAGAATATCCAGTGAGTGTTTTGAGAGTTTATCCATCCATTTTCAAAGCTTCTCATAGTGTATTGAGTGAATAGGCTTTGATTCCAAAATCCTTCATCATTGTAACCATTGGCTCAAGTTAGTACGTAACTACTAATTGAGTGACACCTTCATAGTCAGTGTGACTGAGGTAGATTAAGCTTGTAGGGCTTAGAAGATTATTTGGTCTCGGATCTAGATCAAAGGAAGTGTAACTTGAGATCATTAGCATCTCCTAGTGGACAATCTCAAAAGGAGTGTGGGGACTGGACTAGCCCAAGCATTTTGGGTGAACCAGGATAAATTGTTGTGTGCATTCTCTTCCCTTACTCTATTTTAATTCGTGCAATCACTAATCACACAAGTCACAATTTAATAGTTATATATATACTGTCAGAGAGTGATTGGGAGAACGTTCTCCAGACTGCAACACTTTTGGTTATTTGGTTTAACTAACAATCTAATTATTTTCTTCAAGTATATTGTGTTTGACAATTTTTATAGGAAATATTTTAAAGGTTCACAATTCAAACCCCCCTTTCTTGTGAAAACTTTGCTACTTCAATTGGCATCAGAGCATTGGCTCTAAGGATAAGCATCTAACAAGTGCTAGAGGAAAAGATTCAGGAAGGAAGTAATGGCTAAGAATGCAAAGTTTATATCTGAAGGAGGATCATCAAACAGACCACCTCTATTTGATGGTGATAACTATTACTATTGGAAGGACAAAATGGAGCTCTTTCTTAGATCACAAGATAACAACATGTGGCATGTATTGGAAGTTGGAGAATATGTTCCATTAGCTAAAGATTCAACAAATCCTAAACCTCAAGCTGAATGGACAACAACAGAAGCTGATAGAGTGCTCCTTAATACTAAAGCTAAACTGTTTATCAAAAGTGCTTTGTGCAGGGAAGAATATGATAGAATAATGGAATGCAAAACAGCAAAAGAAATATGGGAAACTCTGCAAACTCATCATGAAGGAACCAACAGTGTCAAAGAAACAAGAATAGACATTGGAGTGAGAAAATTTGAACTGTTTGAAATGAAGGAAGAAGAAACCATAGATCAGATGTATGGTAGATTCACAAGCATCATAAATGAACTCAACTCTTTGGAAAAATCATATACTACACATGAAAGAATAAGAAAAATTCTTAGCTGTTTACCAAAGACTTGGAGACCAATAGTCACAGCCATCACAGTGGCAAAAGATCTCACTAAAGTTTCACTGGAAGATCTTATTGGATCATTAAAAGCTCATGAATCTGTTCTTCAAGAAGATAAACCAAAAAGGAAGATGATTGCTCTTGAAACTCAATATGGAGAATGCTCTCAGAAAGATGAAACACTTTGTGAAGATGAAGAATCACTTCAAGAAGATGATGAAGAAGAATTAGCATTCCTGTCAAGAAGAATTCAGAGATTGATGACAAGAAGAAATCAACTCAAGAAGAATTTTCAACCCAAAAGGAATGGAGCTAAACCAGAAGTGGATCTAAGCAAAATACAATGTTATGGATGCAATCAATTTGGTCATTACAAAAATGATTGTCCAAAGAACAAACAGAACAAGCCCTTCTTCAAAAAGAAATCCATGATGGCTACTTGGGATGATCTAGAAGAAGCTCAATCAGAAGATGAAGAACAAGAAGCAAATGTATGTCTTATGACACACTCAAATGCAGAAGAGGTAACACTTGATCCTTGTTCATCTTGTCAAAAAACTGAACATCTCTTTGATAACTTACTATATGACTCTCAAATCTTAAATAAATAAAAAATGCTAAACTAAGAGATGAGATTACTGTATTAACAAAAGAAAGAGATGAGAAAGAGGGCAGTCTTAAAAGTGAAGTTATCAAAGGTATGCAAACTGCTCATACAGAACTTTCTAAAAGATTTGAAATTCTTAGAAATGATCAAAAAGAATGTTCTGAGGTACTAAAAGAAAACAGTATTTTGAAAAAGACTATTTCAAAATTGGAAAATGATTTAACAAAGTTTATTAACACTACTACAACTTTTGAAAACATTTTGGGATCACAAAATGCGTTTTATGATAGATCTGGTTTAGGACATAATCCTTATCATAACAGAAAGCTGTATGAAAAATGTCTCATTCCAAACAAAGAAAAGAATTTTCAAAAATACAAATGTGATTTCTGTCACAAGGATGGACATCTTGAAGCCTTCTGTTTCAAAAAGAAAGCAAGAAAACAAGTTTTCTATAGAACACCAGAACATTCTCAGAACGGTCTCAGAAACAGAAATTTTAGAAAACCTGTACATAGACATTCTCTGAACACTCTCAGAAGAGATGTCTATAAGAGAACACCGTATAAGAGATCATCTTATTCTCAGAGGATCCCTTATAAGAAATTTGAGACTAACACTCAAGGACCCAAGAAATTGTGGGTACCTAAAAACTTATTAAACTCAAATGTAGGAATGCCTTCTAGCAGTCAAGAAAAGGCCTTGGTACTTGGACAGTGGATGCTCAAGACATATGACAGGAGATAGGAACAGCTTTCTGTCATTTGAAACAAGAGAAGGTGGATCAGTCACCTTTTGAAACAATGAGAAAGCTAGCATCAAAGGTATAGGTACAATTGGTAAGTCTGACTCTGCTAAGATTGAAAATATTCATTATGTGGATGGCTTAAAACATAACTTAATAAGCATAAGTCAATTGTGTGACAATGGCTTTGAAGTTGGTTTTAAATCAAACTTATGTGAAATAAAACAATCTTCATCTAACAAAGTCCTTTTTAATGGATCAAGGATAAAGAATGGTTATGTATTATACTTAGATGAACTACCTCCTGAGTCATGCTTTGTCTCACTTGAAAAAGACAAATGGATTTGGCACAAGAGGGCTGGTCATGTAAGCATGAAGACTATGTCAAAACTTTTCAAACTTGATCTAGTTAGAGGTTTGCCTAAGATTAGTTTTGATCTAGATAAAGTATGTGAATCATGCACAAGAGGGAAACAAGTCAAATGCAGTTTTAAACCAAAAGAATTTATTTCCACAAAAAGACCTCTTGAGTTACTTCACATAGATTTATTTGGACCTGTCAAAACTACAAGTCTTGGTGGCAAAAATTATGGCTTTGTCATAGTAGATGATTTTTCAAGATTCACTTGGGTGTTATTTTTAAAACATAAAGATGACTCTTTAGAAGCTTTCAAAACTTTTTGGTTGAGAGTTCAAAATGAGAAAGGTATCAATATTATCTCTATAAGAAGTGATCATGGAGGAGAATTTGAAAACTCTCTCTTTGAATCATTCCTTGATAATAATGGAATCTCTCATAATTTTTCTTGTCCAAGAACTCCCCAACAAAATGGAGTTGTTGAAAGGAAAAATAGAACTTTGCAAGAAATGGCAAGAACAATGATTCATGAATCAAATGTGGAAAAATATTTTTGGGCTGAGGCCATTAACACCTCTTGCTATATTTTAAACAGAGTCACCATTAGAAAAGTTTTAAACAAAACACCTTATGAACTTTGGAAAGGCAGAAAACCTAGTATTTCTTATTTTCATATATTTGGATGTTTTTGTTACATTTTGAATATCAAAGACAACTTAGGTAAGTTTGATTCAAAGTCAGATAAGGGAATATTCTTAGGATACTCTCTGACCTCAAAAGCCTATAGAATCTACAATTTGAGAACTCAAACTTTAGAAGAAAGCATGCATGTGAAATTTGATGAATTTGAAGATCAACCAACTGTGCACACTACTGATGATGAAGAAGAAGAACCTGTCATTGTACAAAATCATGATTCAGATGAAAACCCTACATCTCAAGGACCACCAAAGACCTGGATAATTGTTGGCTATCATCCTCCTGATCAAATTATTGGTAATACAGAAGATGGTGTTAGAACCAGAAAAGCCTTGCAGGATGTAGAGACCAATCTGGGATTGATCTCCCAAATTGAACCAAGATCCATAAATGAAGCAATCATTGATGAATCCTGGATTGAGGCTATGAAAGAAGAACTACATCAATTTGAGAAGAATGAAGTTTGGAATTTGGTATCATTTCCAAAAGATAATTCAATCATTGGAACAATATGGGTCTTTAGAAACAAACTTGATGAAAATGGCAAGGTTGTCAGAAATAAAGCAAGACTTGTAGCACAAGGTTACAATCAACAAGAAGGAATTGATTATGATGTAACTTTTGCTCCTGTAGCCAGTGAATTTGAGATGAGCATGATGGGAGAACTTGGTTTCTTTCTTGGCTTGCAAATCAAGCAACTAGAAGATGGAATTTTTATCAGTCAAGAAAAATATGTGAATGATCTTCTCAAGAAATACAAGATGAATGAAGCCAAGATCATGTCAACTCCAATGCATCCTTCTACAAGTTTGGACAAAGATGAAAAAGGAAAAGATGTTTCTGAAAAAGAGTATAGGGGAATGATTGGATCTCTCCTCTATTTAACAGCTAGCAGACCTGACATAGTATTTGCAGTTGGTCTTTGTGCTAGATTTCAAATATCTCCAAAAGAATCACGATTGCTGTCAAAAGAATTTTTAGATACTTAGTAGGAACACCTGATGTAGGATTATGGTACAAAAAGGGATCACACTTTGATTTACATGCATATTGTGATGCTGACTATGCTGGGGATAAAATTGAGAGAAAAAGCACAAGTGGAGCATGTCAATTCCTTGGAGAAGCATTGGTGAGCTGGTGTTCTAGAAAACAAAACACAATTGCTCTTTCAACCACTAAAGCAGAATATATTGCTGCATCAAACTGTTGCTCTCAAGTCATCTGGATCAAAAATCAACTTGAGGATTTCTCACTAAGGTACACATGTATCAAAATTTTATGTGATAACACTAGTGCTATTAATTTGTCTAAAAACCCTATTCAGCATTCAAGGTCAAAACATATTGAAATCAAGCATCATTTCATTAGGTATCATGTTAACAAAAAGGATGTGGAATTAGTTTTTGTTGATACTGAAAATCAGCTTGCTGACATTTTTACTAAACCATTGGTTGAGGATCGTTTTAATTTTATCAAAGGAAAATTGAAAATCATCAAAAATCCCAATCCTACTTGATGTTTGTTTATCTGTGTATCTGGGAGACCATTCAGAAAACGATCTCTGAATACTGCGCTAAAGCATAACAAAACAAATAACGGTCATTTAATTTAAATGGGCTCATGAACATGGCTTTAATGGCAAAATTGATTTGGGCTTCCCTCTCTCCTCACTCATTGGGTAACGGTTTTTCTCTCTCTTTCTCTTTCCCACGTTTTTGTCAAAACCAAAGTACAAACCTACTATTCATCTTTCTCATCAAAGTACACCTAGCCTATATTCTCCCTCTTCCCCAAGTTTCTGATTTTTCTTTTTATAATCTCTCAAACTCTTTCAACTTCCATTAAACACATTCAAGCTCAAATCTTCATCAATGGCTAGAACTAAAAATGCTGGTGGTAGAAAGGTCCCACGAACCAAAAACCCTTCAGTTTCATCTTCACCACCACGATCTCCTTCACCCCCAAAACCACCTACTCCAAAATCATCATCATCATCATCCTATGAAACTGCTTCTGAGTCTTACAAATCCATCACAGAACGAGAAAACACTCCAGTAATCCAATCAACACCTATCACCAGAAACATGCAAATCACTGTTGATAATCCCCCAAATCCCCAAAATTCTCCAAACACTGTTTTCCAACCCTCACCATCTAAATCTCCAGAAAACTCACCCATCAATCTAACTCAAAATCAACCATCATCACCTGTTGATTCACCCAAACATTCACCAAATCCAGAAAATGAAGAAGATGATTCTCCATCTCCTACTACTACAATACCAAGTCCAAAGGACTCTCCACCTGTTCTTGTTAAAATGAAGAAATCCAAGTCTTTTGATTCCTCCAAAATTAGAAGATCATCAAGAATAATGTCTGGTGCTGGAAAGAAACCTGTGGTAGACACCACAGTGCACGTGTTAGATAAATCTGACTCTGAGATTGATCTTTTGGAAAAAGAGATTGATGACTTTGAACTTAAGCCAGTCACATCTACCAAGTCTAAACCTATCAAGCCAAAGAAATCACCAACTCCAAAGAAGAAGGAGGTTGAGACTGCTGTCAAGGCACCACGAACAAAGAAGAAGGTTACTGTGAAAAAATCTAAAGAGAAATTGCTACATGCTCCTCTCATACAACCTGAAGATGAAGAGATTTTTGACAAGTATTGGAAGACCAAACCTGTAGCAGTGTCAAGATTATACAATTTTGCTGAGCTATCCATTGGAGGAGTTGATCTAGAAAAATTTGTGGAACCCTTTGAGTGGAAAAGTTTCTTTCACATCAAAGAAACTGTTTATCCTTTATTGGTCCAAGCATTCTACTACAATGCTCAAGTTTTTCCAGAAAAAGATTTGATCACATCCAACATCAAGGATGTTGAACTAGTAGTTGATCCTTATGTGATTGGAAGCTTAATTGGAATCAAAAGTGAAGGGCTGGAGGTTTATGGAAATGATTGGTATGACCAAGTCAAGATCAACAAAGAAGAATTGAAGAGAAAAATGTTTACGGAAGAAGGAGCCAAGAAGAATTCTCCTCCATCCTCAATGCTGAAAACTGAGTACAAACTTCTCCACAACATGTGTCAACACTCATTTTTCCCTCGTACTGGGAGCAAAGATAAGGTAACTGATCTTGATCTTCTCATGATGTATCACATGGATAAAGGAGTTAAATTAAACCTTCCATATATTATCCTACACCATATGATTCATGTTGCCACATCTGGTTATAAGAAAATTGCCCTACCATATGCCATGCTTTTGACTAGGGTGTTTAGGCTTTACTATGCTGATATGGATAATACACCCTCTGAAAACCATTATTACACCTTTAGTTTGAAAAATGTGCATCATATGAAGAAAGATGTTGAAACCTCTGCTGTTGATTTTGGAATTAAAAGAAAAAGAGATGTTTTTGAGAAAACTAGTTTAAATGTGTTAGCTGATGCTTCTGGAGACCGTTTGGAGAACGATCTCCAGACTGATGAACAAACTCAAATCAGTGATGATGTTGATCCCACCACTGAGAGTGATAAACTTGTAACCACTGCTGCTGCTACTCTTCAAGGTTTTAAACCTGTGTCTGTCCCACAAAATACCACCATGTTTTCACCATTAATGACATCAAGCCAAGGAAGTTTGTCTTCCTTTTGCACTTCTGAATTCATAAGAAACATTTTGACATCTGATACTCCTGACATTTCCACAATGCCTATTCCAAATCCTACTGACAGTACACTACCATCCATTCCATCATCATTTGCTACTCTTGATTCTTTCTGCTCATCAGTAAATGTTGCTAATGCTGGAACTAAATAGTTAGTGTTTGAGGGAAATATTAATTTTGACTTTCCTAGCCCTTCAAGGCCCACCAAACGCTCTAGACTTGAAACTGATATGGAACAAATGAGAAAAGATTTGGATAATGTGATTAAAGGCATGACTGTTCAGCACTTTATGATGAATCATCTCATTTTGGAATCCAAAACATTGAGGGATTGGTTTGTAAATGTTGTTTGCCCTCAGCTTCATATTAATCCACCTCCTGATGTTGAAACTCCACAATTTGATCCATTTCCTGCTCAGAATGAAAAATTTGATGATCATGATGAAGATCCTACCACTTCACTTAAACTTTGCTTGTTGCTCCTGGATTACCCTTTTCAATAATGACAAAGGGGGAGAATGATTTGATATATCAAGGGGAGCTCAATGATGTTTTGAAGCTTGTCCAGCTGCATGTTCTTATTTAATATTTGATGAACTTGTCTTTAATTTTATGAACTCTGTTTTTAATAGTCCTGTTTAGTATTTAGATATTTTGGGAAGTTTCTTTTGATGTCATATGAACTTCTCCTACTATGTATGTGTTATCTAAAACAGGATTTGTTTGTTTAAATTGCTTAATTTGCTTTTGATGCATGTTTGAATCTTTTTTAATCATGAGCTGTCAACTGTGTTTGGATGCTCACTTATGTGAGACTAATGATTAATGTTGCTTGATTCAAATTATACTCATATTACTCAATTCTTTTAAAATCATAAGCATGATCATTTTGAAAATTGAATGCTTGAATTGAGGGGGAGCTTACAAATTAAAAACACTAGACATTTTATTTCAAGCACTTTGAATTTTGATTAAAATTAGAATTCCATCTCAAAACATAATTCAAGAAGTTTGTCATTATCAAAAAGGGGGAGATTGTTGAGGCAAAATCCCTAATTGATGTTTTAAAGATAACAAACCTCTTAATTATTTTTAAGTGTAATTATAATCTTTTTGGTATCTAACAAGTGCTCTTGGTAGGGAGGACCACGGTTCGATCTCCCACAACTGCGATCGGGAGGGGGCTGAAACCACTTGATGCCAGAACTGACCATCGAACCAGATTAAACTGGTGGTGAAAACCAAAAAAATATGTGCATAAACCTAAAACGTTACTTAAAGAGAAACCGAGGGAGTATTTATTATTAGGGTTAAATATGTTTTTGGTCCCTATAGTTTCGCAGAATTTCATTTTTAGTCCCTGAAGACTTTTTTCACACTTTTTAGTCCCTGAAGTTTTATCAATAAGTGTTTTTAGTCCCTACTTTTAATCAAACTCTTGTATACTTTCACATTTTTGAATGATTTTTTGTATTCATGTTTATAATATTATAAGAACATCTCTGATAAAAATTTAGAATTTTTTAACATAAGATGAATTATTTATGAATTTTTATGTGCAGAAAACAAAAAAAATCATATTTAATTCATCTCTTGGTAAAAAAAATTTAAAATTATGTAAAAGAGATTCATATAATATACTAAACATGACCGTGGAAAAAAAATTAAAATTTCGAATGATATGCGCGAGTTTAATGAAAAATAGGGACTAAAAACATTGACTGGTAAAACTTCAGGGACTAAAAAGTGTGAAAACAATCTTTAGGGACTAAAAACGAAATTCTGGAAAACTATAGGGACAAAAACATATTTAACCCTTATTATTATTATTATTATTATTATTATTTTACAGGTAAAAAGCAACTCCAATTCATATTCAACAAAAGAACACAAAATTTCCCCTCTTTATTTCTCTTCTCTTCCTTTCTCTGCAAAAAATATTTTTCCAATCACACATCTTCTTAACTTCATCGTTCCCAACACCCTCACACGGCGAATCTTCAATTACTCGCTCCATCGTTCCCAAAATACCTTTCTACTTATCCTCTGAATTCGTTTGGAATCATGACTCTCAATTTCGTTCCTTTGAAACTTCAGGTAAGTGACTCACAAAACCCTCTTGTTATAATCACTTATTAGTTTAGGGTTTCTGATTGTGATTAGTTGTTTTCATGTGTTATGGTTAGTTGAAAGTTTAGAAATTGGGAAATAAGCTGATTCTGAGTAATAAGTTAATGATTGAAAAAATATATAATTGTGTTATAAGCTGACTTTGGGAAATAGAATTTCTTAGTTTAGACTTTGGGTTTCTGATTGTGATTCTGAGTAATAAGTTATTGATTGAAGTTAAGGAAAATTGAAGCTGAACAATTACTTCAAGAGGATAGAAAAGATGTTAATGATTACTTTTCTGTTGATGTTGCTGATTACTTTGGTTTTCTTGTTTTGGTTAGTTGGTTTATGTGTGTGTGTTTTTTTTTATAGTTTTTTTTTTGTTTTTACTTGGTGTTCTTGCTGTAATGATTATTGAAGATGTTTGATTGCTTTTCCGTTTTCTTCATTTGATATCTAAATTCTTACATATCTTTTTGGTTTTCCCATTTTTTCATGCAGAGTTGTGTACATTGCTAGAAGTTGTTTCCACTCAAAGAGGCGGCTCGCGCACTCGTTGACAACATCGAGTAAGTTCACTGTTCACATACTCAAAATCTGTGCAATATTAAGTTTGTGAATTGTCTATTTGTAATATTTATGAGTTCATATAGAATGTCTGTTGTCTTGACTAAGTAATAAAACAGTTCATTGGAAATGTCCAAAGAAGTTATTTAGCATAAATTTTATAAACAGAATTTTGCCTAAGGTTGGTGAAAGCCAAATCCACAAGAACCTTACTGGACATAGGTAATTGGCAATCTGAACCTTCTCAGATTCAGGTACTTCCTGATTGGCTACATTGCAGAACGGCTGGACCTTCTCTGGGTCCAATCCTACCACACTAACCATGACACTTCTAACTTCAAAGCTGAGATCATAACGCAAGCCTTAGGCATTTCTCAAATTGTTTGCATCTTTGGTTCTTTTAATCTTTTCATTTGGTTTGTGTTTTCTTTAATGGGAAAATGTTAATTATTAGTTGTTATTTTTGTTAGTGTGTGGAGTTGAAGTCATAACCTTTTTATCATTTCAACCCATGTCCTTCCCCCCAAGCCACCAAATTCTCACTCTATTCATTTTGTTTGTGTTTAAATCATTGTTCGATTTCACTTTTCATGTTATTATTTATTAATATAAGATTTTGGGGGTATGTATTTTATTGGGTTTGTAATCATTTTGATCTTAGTTGTGAAGAACATTGTTACCTATCTGTGATAAACTCAGCAGTTATCGCCCTTTTTTGAATAATGTTTTTCAAAGAAGTTTTGTTATTTTAGTAATGAATAATGGTAGGTGTAAACTGAAGTGTACAATATATTCAAGGTATACATATTGATAATATAATTGAATTATTAATTATTATTAATTATAATCAATAGTAAAAATCTCCGAGTCCATTTAAGCCAGATTCCCATCAAAGAATTGTTGATTTGTTTATTTCAGGATGGTTGAATTCTCAATAAGTAATGCTAGATATACTTACCTACATGATCAGAAATACCCCTCTGAAAATGCTGACATGCACCATATAGTTCTGAGGAGGAGTGGTTCAAAATATTTTTTTGTGTATGCCTCAGCACTTCTTGTATTAGCATGTGCCATCTATCTGTATTTTCTTGAGGTATGTCTTCCAACAAATTTTCTTTGTCACTGACTTGAGAATTTTTAAAATTCCGACTTTTTTCTTGTTTCTTTCATTTTTGGTTGTTATATCCCTTCTATTAACAGGAAAAATCGATCAGTCTTGTATATTACAGCTTGCTTTTTGACATAATTCTTGTCAAGTTGTTACTTCGGAAGCCTGTTAGTAAAGGTGAGTACCTGACTAACAGGGCATGTGATGTTCTGAAAGTTAATTGTTATTTTTGTTGTAGAGCAGGGAAAATAAATCTTTAATGTATGTTTTATTCTTTTAGTCATTTTGAGAAGGTTAGCATTTGCTTGCAGAGTCTGTTGTGATTATGCCAGCTTTTGGAGTACAGCTTGAGACTCACTATATGAGGTAATTTTTTTGTTAATCTGTTATTCAGTCAACAATCAACATTATGCTAGAAAATGCGAAAAGCTTAGTGTACTGTAGAATTATATATATATATATATATATATATATATATTTCTTTTTTTACAATTTAGTATGTTTGATGAAAAGGTTGGGATGTTGGAATGCTGGTGCTAGTTTAGGGTTCTTTAGTCTGTTTGTGGGATGTGGTTCCTTACAGTCAGGAAAATGCCGTATTTTCACACATTCAACATATCCAAAGGTCCACTTCATTTCTTTTTCACTTGAGTCTTAAACCCCAAAAGAGTCGTTTGATTTACTCACATGCACACTTTTCCCTGCCGACCCGCAAGGCCATGTTAATGCCATCTCAAGGATTTGATTGCACAACAGAAGCACCTTTCGAGCACACGTTGCATCTCCAGTAGTGGGCTTTCCCAGAAGATCAGATATATAGTTATGGTTTCCATCATCGTCTATGGCAGAGTATAGAAGAAGCCTATGCTCCAGCATTTTGAACGGAGTACGCCAAGGCAACAAGTATTTGCATGGACTCAAGTTTCTTCTTGATACATTTGGAATGATTCAGGATTTTGTGTTTTGTGGTTTTGTTAGATTCAGTGGGATTTCAGATTCAAGACTATGGTTTCAGTGGGATAAATCGTGCTCTCTGCTTTGGGGTTTCTTTCAGTGGATAAATTTGCCACCTGAAGCATAAGGGTTCCATTTTCACTGGGGAAAGCAACTGCTATAACAACACTTGTAGCTCAAATTGGAACAAAATTGTTTATGTTAAATTGTATGAATTTGTTCATTCCCATTAATTCTATCAGTTTTGTCAATTGTAAGTTGTAACTGTATCCTTGTTCAATCATGGGTCTTCATTAAATTTGACGGTGCTTTTTCGGCTCAAAACTGAAAACTGAAAATGAATTGATATGGGCCTTTGGATGAATCAAATGGTGGAAAATACCTGACTATGTGGATTTGGAGTTACTTTGACTGTAGAGAATCCACATCCATGTTTGTCATGAAAATTATTTCTAGGTTTTTCAGCTCATTTAACTAGTTATCTTGCTTGGCTTTCATAGTGACACTTCTAACTCCACTTTGTACTTATGTTGTTTTTGATAATTTGTCAGTGGAAAAGTCATTCGATGCTTTGTTCCCATTGACAAGATTCTAAAACCTGTTTTACTAGAATGCGTGACTCCAGTAACTTGCTATTGGACTCTATCCTTGATTGTTCGCGACGAATCTGAAATGGTGTTAGTTTTCAAGGTAAATCTATATTTTTGTTTACATTAGGTTTCATTCTAAGCATCTTTTGACTTGATACTGGAATACTATTGCATATTATTGAAAGTCTAAATGTATATAGAGTTCATGGTAACATGACAAGGCATTTATTTAACTGGGATACCATTCAGTCGGTTGTTTTATGTTTTTCACGTATTAATTAATGGAGAATCTCTAAATTTGTTTGCTAGAATTTGCGACCACCAATTAAAATGCTGGTTCATGTTTGGAAGGCCTTGTGTGCTGCAACTGATAATAAAGAAGAGACTTCTACACATACAAATTAGGTGGTAGATAGCTATTAGTTCCTTATACTCCCGGAATCGCAAAAAATTACAGCTATGACTATACTGGTTCTGAACTCGCTGATATGATCTCAAGTTGATAGTTTTGAATGTAATTGCCAATTGACTACAAGACTGCTCGATACTGTTTTCTCATCTCTGAGAGTGTCTTGTAACTAAGATATCCTACGTAGGTAACAATACCGTTTCCTTTCTAAGAGTGGGTCTTTATTTTGAAAAAAGAATTTCATATAGTAAAGATATTTATATGAATTAAAAAGAATTTCATATTTATATGAATTTGATTTTATAGGGGAAGATAAAGATTAAATGAGTTTTGAGTTTAAGAAAAGGTTACTGAGGACTAAAAGATGAAAGGAGGGTATTTTTTAGTACTATATTAACCAAAAATGTTTTAAACATTACAAAACTAAAATGTTTTTAAAAATGTTTTTCGGTAATATAAACATTACAAAATTAAAATCATTAATACCGGAACACGTTGGAAGTGTTTTCCGGTAATTCACTATTTCAAGCATATTGCCTCTGAAAATTCGCATAAGTTTTTTTTTTTTTTGAAAAAAAGTGGAGCAAAAAGAGAGCTGGTACCACCAAAATGCATTAGCAAGATAATATATTCAAAATAGAGGGGGGACAAGTAAAATCGAAACCCTCGCAAGGTGAGAGCCTATAACATGGCAGGCCTAGCTTGTTTCTAGACAAACTAGCACTAATTTCAACGGGTATCTCGTTCCAAAAAACAAAGTTATCTAGATTTAAACTTATGTTAGCTAAAGTATCTACACAATCATTGCCTTCCTGGTATATATGAGAGACCAAAAAATTCATGTTTGTAAGAAGGAACTGGCAATTGAACCACTTCTTTCTAAGGGCCAAGGAATAGAAACGGAAGATTTAAAAGCTTTCGCAACTAACTTAGAGTTTGTCTAAACCCAAAGGTTGTTCCAATGATGAAGAGAAGCTAACTCAATTGCTTTAAGAACACCGGCCAGTTCTGCATAGAAGGCAAAATGGAGACCAACATTATCAGCAAAACCACCGATAAAATTAGCGTTGGAGTATCTGAACACCCTTACACATGCTGAAGCAATGGAAGTTGAAGATCCATCGGTATTACACTTAACCCAATTAACAATTGGAGGGGACCAGATCACTTCTTTAATGGAAGGGGCCTTTGGAGGGTGATTGTTGACTCTAAAATTCTTCAAAACAGTGAAGTTAGCCATTGAGGAGTAATAAATAAGACTAGTTTTATTACCAGATAGAGAAACTTCATCTATAATCATGGAAATAGCCTTAACCCAGTGAATGACCTTGTCACAAAATCTAGGATGGTTCCTAACAAACCAAATTGTGCACAAGATGTTAACTAGAGAAGCTATTATCAAAAGATTGTATTGTGGAGTCCAATTTCGATCACACAGTTTCCAAATTATAGAGCTAAAGTGAAGTTGAATGGCAATAGCTTGGGAAAACCAAGTACAATGAATAACAATTGAAATAGTTTCCATGAAGAATATCATAACAAAATCTAAAAGTCAAATGCTACTGTTACTGTATTACACACCTAGAAAAACAAGTTGGTGGAAATTCTAAGAAGCTTCACTGTCTTTGTAAACAATTTTATCCAGAATTTTTTTTGGCACAAAATGCTTACTCAGATCAATTAACAAATTCGATTGATAAGTCTCCCATGACTACAAACACAAAAATAGAAATCATGAATCACTAATTTATGTTCATAACACTATTATCAAAAAAAAGAAATCTCTTCTCATAAATCAAATTCCGCATATAGAAATCATCAATAAGTGGAAATAGACAAATCAATGCAAAGAAATTATCCAATTAAAAAAATCTTCAGTTCTTCTTTTCCATGAAGCAGTTCCAAGGCAACACAGTTAAGTTTTATTCTGGTCAATTAGTCAACTATTTGAAATCATATAAGGCAACAAATAAGTAAATTTAAGGTAAAAATATAAATTACTCAACTATTTGAAATCATATAAGATGAATTCTTCGGTACACGTATTATGTGGACGTGTACCGGTACACCGCTGAGGTGGCTAACAAATTACAAGTATTTAATACAGATTTTGTTTCTTAATAAGTTTTTTTATTTTATTTTAAACACTATTTTTTAATATTTACAAATGAATCCTTCACATAATATAATCATTAATGATATGCCACAATAAATCAACCTAGTTTTTTTTGTAACATGATTCAATTTATTTTTTTTATAATAACAATTGCTTAATTTCCTTTGCTTGAACAACTCAACCTTGGTTCCTGCGGACTCGGAGGGAGTATAGGCTCACTCAAGGAAGGAGTAAAGGCTCTTTCATCATCACTTTCCAAACTCCGAAAGGTTGATCTAGCTAATCATTTCTACATCGACTATCAATGCCTTTGTTACTTGTTCAACAAGTGGAAGCTTCTTGAAGAAGCTATCATAATTGGTTGCAATGAAATAACTACCAACGGTATTGCTTCTGCTCTCCGTGAGAGACCAAATTTGAGGTCTTTTTACTTTACTGGTTCCAGTTATTTTGATCCGGAATATGCTGCAAAACATTTTATGGTATGCCCTCAATTAGTGTCCCTCTCTTTTACTTGTTCCTATGGTATAAGTAATAGAGGCATGCTAGGACTACTATTTGCTTCCATTTTCCCCAATTTACAGCTGCTTGATTTGAATCGTTGCACTAACCTATATGAAGATGATATTTGCCAAGTTTTAAGGAATTGTACTGAGATTAGACAGTTGAACTTAGCCCATACTTCAATGGAGTTGCGCGAGATGAACTTCAATGTTCCCAAACTGGAGGTGTTGAACTTGTCACGTACAATATTTGATGATGAAGCACTCAATGTCATCTCAAAGAGTTGTCGTGGACTTTTGGAACTGTTACTGGAATGTTGTGGGAATGTTACAGAGAAAGGAGTAACTCATGCGGTAGAAAACTGCACACAAGTGAGAGATCAATTTAAAGGGTTTGTTGTTGATGTTCTTGATGTTGTTGAAATTTTTTTAGTTTGATTTTGATTTTGGAGGAAGATTTGGATTTGTTCTTGTGAAAGATTTTGATTTTCTTTTAATTTTGATTCTTGATGTTGTTTGCAAATTTTTTTCCTGTTGTGAAGTTGTTGTGATTTCTAGGATGTTTGTTGGTGTGTGGTTGGAGAAGAAAGATAGAGATTTTTTTTTAAGCAAAAAATATAGAGATTGGCATGCCACCAGATTTTTGTTTTATTTTATTAAATATGATTTTCTCCAAAAAAATTCTTTTAAATTAATTAAAAGCCACATAGACAACATTTATATATGTGTCACAATTTAAATTAATAAAAAATAGATTAAAATCCACATAGGCCTGCCACGTCAGCAAAAATGTATAGTCAGAATCCAAGTTGGCCATTCAGGGGGCTAAACAAGAGAATCTACATATTACAGGGTGGTAATCCCAAAAAAAAAACTTTGCAGGGGGTAATCCAAAATAAGCATACTTTGCAGGGGGTAAAACTCTATTTACCTTAGGGTGCGTTTGATCTGCTAAAAAACAGGGGACTGGACAGGACAATTTTTATTGTACCCTGTTTGATTCAGAATCTGTTTATGGTACTGGACAATTAGGCAGTACGGGACAGGACAAAAACAAGAATTTTTGTCCCCTACTGAACCACAGTACAACTATAAAAAATACGAAAATACCCATTTTATTTTTGAATATAAAAAATATTATCTCTCTATCTCTCTTCAATGCAGTTTTGTCCTGTCCTGTATTATCTTGTTATGTCCTGTCCTGTACTGTTCTGTCATGTCCAGTAGCTACTGTTTTGCAAATCAAACGCACCCTAATAATTTTTTAAATTTTTGAAAGAATTACATACATATTTTTGGGTCCAATTTCAATACAAATTTAATCTGTTAAATAAATATAGAATGTTTTTAAAGATCCATTCCTTCTTTGCAATTATGGACACACTAAATATTTATAGAAAGGTGCACTACAAGAAAATTGTCATTTACCAACGGAGGATTCTAGTGACAGCCGCATATGCCGTAGGTATAGCAGCCCTATACCTACGGAAAAAATTATTAAATGTGGGTATATATATGTTTCATTAAAAAAAAATTGAAAATTAAAAATTAGAAAAGGATAAGTTTATACTTTTCTAGTTTATGCGATTCATTTTTTTTTTTAATGGTGAGTGTAGATTTGTTCCTACTTTTATGTATAGATTAAGTTTTTTTTTTCTTCTATTTTTATGTACAGATTCATTATATTCTTTCTATATTTTTTTTTTGTTTTTTATCTTATATTTTTTCATATTTTTTTATTAATAAATTCAGTGGTAATCTTTTTTTTTTTGTTTACAATGTTGCCAATGAGGATTTAACCTAGACCTCATGCATATCCCTCACTACTATATCAAATCTAATGGCTTTTGTCGTAAATCAATCATATTTCTTGTATTGTATAGTATTATATATTTCTTTTAAGAAGTAGAATATTATATTAGAAAATATATATATATTTACCACAGAATTTATTAATAAAAAAATATTGAAAAAAATATAAGATAAAAAACAAAAAAAAATATAAAAAGAATATAATGAATCTATACATAAAAACAGAAGAAAAAAAAAAAGAAAAAAAAACTGAATCTATACATAAAAGTAGGAACAAATCTATACCCACAATTAAAAAAAATATGAATCGCATAAACTATAAAAGTATAAACTTATCCTTTTCTAATTTTCAATATTATATATATAGTATAACCAAAAATTAAGGAAATTATGGAGAAAGAAAACAACACTCACTTTATACAAAACAAAAAATACGTTATATAAAACAAAAATAAAAAATAAAAAGAGATAAAAAGGAACACTCAAAGCAGGATACGTAACCAAAAAAGAGAGCAGGATATAACATCGCGACTCATCAATCTCTCAATTTCTCTCTCGAACTCTAGCATGAATCCCTTTCTTTAATTCTCTTCTTTCGATTTCTATCCACGGCTAATGGTTTTTATTTTGATTAGGTTTTGATTTCTCAGTGAAAGGTGTTTTAGAGGATAAGATCAACACTCCTCTCTCTAAGTTCTACGTTTGATTTTAGTTAAGGTTTCTATTCCACAATTTTCTTCTTCAATTTTGTTGGGCTTTTTCTCTGTCATATGTGTACTTTTGTTGTTTGATGCCTTCGACGCTAGTATTTGGAAGCATCGTTGACCGTAAAAAATATTATGAACTCTTTACTCATAATGTAAAAGTTTCTTGATGCCATCGATGCAATATCGATATGAATTGAATTTTATTCATTCATAATATATGGGGATGGATTATTAGATGCCTCGATGACCCGAAAAGAATCAAATAATATTATTTGTTATATAAATTGTTGCTAGTATTTGGATGCTTCATTGACCGTAAAAAAAACATTATGAACACTTTACTCATAATGTAAAAGTTGTTTGATGCCTTCGATGTGATATTGATATGAATTGAATTTAATTCGTTCATAATATAAGCAATGAATTATTCGATGCCTCGATGACCCAAAAGGAATCAATGAATATTATTTGTTATATAAATTGTTGATAGTAAAAAAACATTATGAACTCTACTCATAATGTAAAAGTTGCTTGATGACTTCGATGTGTTATTGATATGAATTGAATTTGATTCTTTCATAATATAAGAGATGGATTATTGGATGCATCAATGACCCGAAAGAAATCAATTAATATTATTTATTATATAAATTATTGATAGTATTTGGATGCCTCATTGACCGTCAAAATAAATTATCATAGTTGTTAATCAAAAGTTGCACGATGTATTGGCAAGATTCCCAAACCCAAAAAATTGAAAGTTTCTTTCTCTGTGAAAATAAAGAGTTGCGCGATAAACTTAAGCAAATGGAAAATCAAGATAGTACAAATGCGGTGTTGGCAAATGTGTTGTCATTAATGATTTGTTGGAGAAGATGTGAATGACATTTTACGAGCTGCAACACAGGTATATTTTATTTTACTCTTCGTGTTCATATTTTGAATATTATGAAAATATCAATTAACTTGAGTTTGTAATTTGATCTCTTTTATTTTCTATAGGTTACAGATGCTTCTAGTGCCCCCGACCAAACGGATTCTCAAAGTCCATACACTGACGAAGATTGAAGAGAGAGATTAGAAGTAAACAATGTAAACTGTTGTTGTTTATTGCTTGGTAGGAATGTCATGTACTATGTTGTGGGCTGTAAGCCGTTGGAGTTTATTGTTTGGTAGGGATGTCATACATATGTATGTTTTTAGAGTTGTAATTTTGGGATGGATTTGATTAGAAGTAACTAGTAGTTCTCTTAAGTTATTTGGTGCAATTTCAATTTTAAAAGATTTAGCTAGGTGACATTGTTTTGGTGTTTGTACTCCGTTAGTTTGTAAGACTTATTAGTTTTTTTAATCAACATAATGAAAATTCTCTTTTATAATTATAGTTGACTTGGTGTTAGAAAACTTGCATATTGGCAAATTATTATTATTATTTTAAAAAATGTACAATCTGTCAAAAAAAAAAGATGCAAAAAAAAATAAATTCAAACCTATACCAACGGACAAATTCGTGGGTAAACCGATTTACAATAGTTTGTAATGTCCGTGGGTATAGCTCCTAGGCTAGTCCAACGCCAAAAAATGTTGTTGCTATAGGTTATAGCAACGGCAAATTGCCATGGGTACATCGAGATAAAGTAGACGGAACAAAATGCCCGTGGGTATAGGTTTTATGGCCTGTACCCACAGATTTTGGACCTTTAGCAACAACATTTCGCCGTAGCTATATGTCAAGTTTCTTGTAGTGGTGGGAGAAACCAGCTCTAGACTGGGTAAAATGTAACGTTGATGTTGCCTTTGTGTCTGGATCTGGAAGGACCTCGATGGAATTGTGTTTTCGCGATAATAGTGGTCACTTCATGGCTGGTATGACACAATGGCAGCAAACTGTGATTTCATCTGTAGAAGGAGAAGCATGGGCTTTACTTTTAGCAATGGAAGAAGCAAGACATCGAGGACTGAATCGAGTTCAATTTGAAAGTGATTCGAAAGTTTTGATAGAGGCCATTCATATGAAGCATAGAGGCAACTCTGAGTTTTTGTCAATTGTTCATGATATCCTTAGTCTTATGTCATCTTTTATAAACTTTGAGGTTAAGTTTGTTAGGAGGCAAGCGAATTTGGTTGCTCATACTCTTGCTAGGGCGGCCAATTCTTGGGATAACTTCCATAGGTTTGAGAATATTCCCTTTTGTATTGAACGTTTAATTTTTAATGAAATGCAGTAAGTTTGTTTGATTAAAAAAAAAAAATTTATAGAAAATAATAAATCAATAAAATATTCCTTTATATAGAGCACATATGATATATTCCTGTGTTATTTCCTTATTTGTTTAGAGCACATGTGTGATTTATTTGATAATAATGAGCAACATATATGTTTTTCTTTACAATTAAGCCATGTCTTTACGATTAGGAGGATAGCTATAGGTGGAAGGTGGGGAAAAGTAGGGGTGCCAACCTAGTTGGGTTGTCTAGTATAATAGATTACTAGTATAACTGACCCATGCAATGCAGGGTTAATATTCAATGAAAAATATAAATTTTTAAAAGTTATTTATTCTATTGTATAAAATTAGATTAGTAAATGTAGAAATGTAGATTTATAAAATTTTTTATATGGGTAAATAATATAAAGAGTTTGTATAGTTTTCGATATTAAATATTTACATTCGCGTGCGTGTGTATATATATTAAACATTCATATCTTTATTTTTAAAATGACCATCCCCGTATATTAAAAAACATTGTGTTTGTAATGGAAAAATAAAAAATTATGTTAAATATTCATCTCCATATATTATTTATACTCCTTCTGTCCCAAAATATAAGCAAAAATGAGTCAAAAAAATTTGATGTATTTGGTTAAAATAAATATATGGTTAGTAAATAATATATACCTATTGGCTTGGTTCGTCGGTTCTTAAAAATTGAATCCGATAACTGTACCAAATCACATTGGTTTTTAATTGGTTTGGTTCAGCTTTGGATCCGAACCATAAAAATCGATTTTTTTCGGTTTGGATCGTCGGCTTAATTGGACTTTTTTTTATCCGCTTACGCCTCTACTAAATACATTCATTTATATTGACCAATTTTTGCTTATATTTTGGGACGGATGGAGTATTAAACATTAATTTCTTTACTCAAAAAATTTCACCCCCCGTGTATTAAAATGTTCACCCCCCATGTATTAAAATGTTGATCCCCGTTTATTATAAATTTTGACGCTATTAATTTAATGGCTTAATTGTACATGGACCAAATGTACAATTAAGCCTAATTTAATCTCAAAGATCGTGAGATTTTGAACCTAAAGATTGTGAGATCTTGAATCAATTTAATGCAATTAATGTGTTGTAAAGAAATTGACAAATCAATAATCAAAAATCGATTGATACCAAAAAAATCTAGAATCGATAGAAAAAATCAAGAATTTCATAAAATATGAAACAATTAGTCAAAATAATAACAATATAGATAATTGTGTGTTTAATTTCAGTGGATTACCACTTCATCTAAGATAAAATAAAAATATAGATAAATTAGAATAAAAAATGATTTGGTGAATTATTTACTAAATCAAAAAAATGGTAATTAATTTAAATAAAAAATAATTTTGTTAATTATTTACATAATAAAAATAATTTTTTTTTATTTTTGTAGTTATTTCGTGAAATTTAACTAAATAAATGCTTTATTTTTATAAAATTGTTATAATTGTTTCATTTAATATTTATATTTCTTGTAACAAAAAAAATCTTTCAATTAATTTTGAATTTTAAATTTCATGCGAGCCATTTTTCTATGGTTGTTTTTTATCAAGTTTTTTCTATGGAAATCATAAACAAACTCATTTTGCTTATAAAAATAAAATAAAATAGACAAATTAATTTGATAATAACCACAATTGGAATTTCAAGCTTTTTTTTCCTTTCTTTCTATGTGTGTAATCTATATCTATCTATATCTATATCTATATCTATATATTATATGTTTGAGAGTTTCTCTCTCATGATCAATTTCCTAGGTGACATACTCTCAATACATTTCATTTCGCGTGGCATGCTCTCAAGAGACAACGCTTATGTGTCATCTATATATTATATGTTTGAGAGTTTCTCTCTCATGATCAATTTCCTAGGTGGCATCTATATCTATATCTATATATCTATATATTATATGTTTGAGAGTTTCTCTCTCATGATCAATTTCCTAGGTGGCGTACTCTCAATACATTTCATTTCGCGTGGCATGCTCTCAAGAGACAATGCTTATGTGTCATCTATATCTATATATTATATGTTTGAGAGTTTCTCTCTCATGATCAATTTCCTAGGTGGCACATGATAGTGTCTTTTAAGTTAAACCACACATGTAAAAACTAAAAACATGATAAAATAACATGAGAAAAATGTCAAATACTCAAATAATCTATCAAATAAAAATAAATAATATAAAAATAAATAATTTAATATGATATTCTCAAACGTCAAAATAATCGTGATACATAAATTATAAAACAAAGAAAAGAAAGATAATTGGAAACAAAAAAGAAAAGAAAGGGATAAACTCTAGAGTTTTACACCGATCCGACATATTCTTTCTTGCAAATACACTCCAAAAGTTTGTTTTCTTTTTTTTCAATCAATCGTTGAAACACCTGAAATTCGAACAGAAAATTATTAACATCACATATCACATATAACAAATAAACTAAAAAACAAATAAACTAATATAGATTCAATCATAAACTTATAAATTGAAAATATGAATGAACTAAAAAAAGGGGATGGAAAAAAAATCAATTTTGTAAAAGAACTGAGGTAAAAAAAAGTGCTAAACAATTGTGAAAACTATCACTATATATAGATCTCAGACAATCAACCCTAAAACGTTTTTGTTGTCAAATGATATTAAATGCACAACAATCATGTGAATATTAATCATGATTAGAATTTTCTTTTTATAAAGTCAATGAACATTTTCCCAAAATATAAAAAGAAACTTATTTAATGTCAATAAAGAGCATAACATACTATTATTCAAACAAAAAAAATGGTTGAATGTGTCTTAAATAAAAACGTGACAACTTCTACCAAAAAAATAAATAAATGAAAACATGACCAAAAAAAACAAAACCATTATAACTTTATTAAAAATAACTATTAAAAAAATGAATAAATTATAAAATTTATTACCATTAGATTTTGAAATTTTAAAAATAGTAGCAAAAAACCTTAAAATAATTATAAATAAAATTTATACAAATATGTAAAAGATCCAACGTAAAGACTCCCTATGAAATTTTGTTATATACTATAATAATAATAATAATAATACAATGATAATGATGCAATTAGATTAAATGGAGTTAAATGGTAAATGATATATTTCAGGACAATAATTAATAGTATATTTCTTTCACATAATGATATTAGTAAGTGTTAAAATAATATCCATAAATATGAGACATAGGATATTACAATTATTTTTTATCATTAAAACAATTCCTTATATAAGAAGCACACCCAATTTCTATTGTAGAGGCACTCAATAGTTGCCACATAATTTGAGATTCCTTGTGATAATGCCACATAAACAAAATATGTTGAGAAAGAATGGAGAGTATGACACGTGTAAAACTTTCCTTGAGAAAGAACACCTAAACATATAAATAATAGATAGATAGATAATAGATAGACTATAGATTATAGATTTAAAATTTCAACAAAACTATAGTAATGGAGAGGGAATATGGAGAGAGAAAATAGAGAAGATCTCAACTCTTTTTTCTCGGCCATTAAAATTCTTATTTGCCACATGTCCTTCATCTGTAGAAAAACCGGAGGAAATTGATTGGATCTGGACTCATTCCATGCAACCCAAAAATAAAAGGCAAAACCCTAATAAAAAAGCAAACCCTGAGATCAAATCTCTTCCTCCCTAACTTGACACGGCAAACCCTGACAGATCAAATCTGCACTTACCTGCCTTCACAATTTCTTCCTCAAAAACAAGAATGGTTGAAGGAGCAGCAGTAGATTATTCTTTACCTGATCTGTGTTGGGAAACTATTTTCAAATTCCTCATCAACGACGACTATGGCGACGACGACAACAACAACCACCTCCAATCACTTTCCGCCGTCTCCAAGCAGTTTCTCTCTATCACTAACCATCTTTTATTCTCACTCAATCTCAAAACCAATAACAAACCGTCCGTCACTATCATCCATAACAAACGGTTCGACTATATTGTCGATGTCAACATCAATGGTTACAACCGTCCATCCAATTTCCTTTCTCGCCTCAACCAACGATTCTCCAAACTCAACTCTCTTCATCTCACCGGAAACAACCTCAACAAGACTCTCTGCAAAATATCTTATTTCCCATTTATCACTCTCAAATCACTCCATCTCAACTTTCAACTTGCTCATTTCCCATCCCAATTTCCCACTGAAGGTTTACGACTTGTCTCCCGAAATATTACAACTTTGACCTCACTCACATTTTCCCACATTCCATTTTTTCATTCCACTCATCTCTGCATCATCGCCCAATGTTTTCCTTTGCTCGAACAACTCAACCTTAGTTTCCCCGAAAGGTCACCGCATCATTACCACTTCCGGCATCGTTACCACTTCAACGATCATAACTCACTCGTTAAAGGATTAAAGGATCTTTCATCATCACTTCTCAAACTCCGAAAGGTTGATCTAACTAATCATGACTACATCGACGATCAATGCCTTTGTTACTTGTTCAAGAACTGGAAGCTTCTTGAAGAAGCTATCATAATTGGTTGTAAAAAAATAACTAACAACGGCATTGCTTCTGCTCTCCTTGAGAGACCAACTTTGAGGTCTTTTTCCTTTTCCGGTTCCAGTTATTTTTTATTCTATGCTGCAAAATTTTCTATTGTATGCCCTCAATTAATGTCTCTCACTTTTACTTCAGAAAAGTTAAGTAATAGAGGCATAGGACTACTATTTGCTTCCATTTTCCCCAATTTGCAGCTGCTTGATTTTAGTGCTTGCCCTGACCTATATGAAGATGATATTTGCCAAGTTTTATGGAGTTGTACTGAGATTAGACAGTTGAACTTAGCCAATGTTTCAAGAATGAAGTTGCGCGTGATGAACTTCTATGTTCCTAACCTGGAGGTGTTGAACTTGTCGCATACAGAAGTTGATGATGAAGCACTCGATGTCATCTCAAAGAGTTGTAGTGGACTTTTGAAACTGTTACTGGAACATTGTTGCAATGTCACAGAGGAAGGAGTAACTCATGTGGTAGAAAACTGCACACAACTGAGAGAGATCAATTTAATGGGTTGTAAGAATGTACATGCTAATGTTGTGGCCTCAATGGTATTATCAAGGCCATCACTAAGAAGAATAATTCCTCCACAGCGCAATTATTCTTTTAGTGACACAGAGATAGAACTGTTCTCGCGTCAAAGATGCCTTGTTGAAACTGCTCTAACGAACCCTAGAAGTTAGGATTCGTGCTTGAATAGCAGAAGTCCCTACATTCATTCTTTCCCGTGGAGGTTGTCTGCATATTCATAATATTTTTTAGTTTTCTTTATTTCATAGTCTTATAACATTTAAGAAGATAGATAGTATACATAAATATAATGAAATTATGCTATTTAGTTTTCAACAACGCTTCCAATGTTTTCGCTTTCTACAGCTTTTGAATTTTCATCATCTGCAGTAGGGGCATCTGGCAATGTAAGACATGTATATCAATTTTGGAGCTAAAAGTAGCCTGATCTTGCACACTGGCTATTTCCTGGTCAGCTGAGATGGGTACTGCTTCACAATTTTCTGTACTCTGCACAATAATTTCATCAGTCATGGCTTCAGTTTCTTCTTGCTGTTGTGCATGTACCTCTTTTATTGCATGGTTCTTGGCTTCAATTTCTTCCTTCTGTTGTGCTTCTACCATAAGATCTCCGTATGGCTTCTGTAAAGTTCTCTCAAGTTCTGAACTTCAGACCAAATATTGTTTATCCTATGCTTTGCTTCTTAAAAGGGCTAACAAAGCACCGAATCCATAATTTTATTATGAGATATTTGAATGGAATTCAAAATCCATTGGAGGACATTTGAAAGGAATTAAAGATGCTAATGCAACTTTGGTTTGGTATTTCTAAACTGCGAGTCGTGCTACATTAGGGGAAGCTTGCAGATGTGGATGTGACTATAAATCATTGTTTGTTGGCATCTAATGCTTTTTTGGATTTTCATTTGGCTATTTAATTTTCTGTAAAACCTTTTTCTGTTGCTATCAATTAGTACTATTAGTATTTTTCATTTCTTAATTTGTGAGTGCAAAATAAATCAATGCCTCTGTATTTAACATGTTAGATGGTTGAATATTGTGATACAAATGTCTTTGGAAACAAATCCAACTATTTGATTTGATATTTAACATTTGAGTTCTGCTTTAAGATAGATATAAAGAATAAATTCAAGGTAAATTCAAAGTTGTTTTGAATGATATTAGAATTGTTTATTGCTATTAAACGAGGTTTATGTTTACAGTATATGTTAAGGATCATATTTTTGGGTTAAGTGTTGATATTGGTGTTTAACCGACTCTAAAGAATTATAGTATATCTGCAGGGGAAAACCATTTATTAATTAATCTAATAAGCATGTGCATGTCCTGGAAAAAAACAAAAGTATAGTTACTTCATTCAGTTGAAATCCCTAATCTTGTTGCCGTTTGGAATGTGTTGACGGCTGTTCTCTTCGATCATCAGTTACGGCTCCCTCCCGCCGGCCATCCTTCTCAATGCCACGACCACGACTGCAAACTTGTTTGGGATTTTGCTTTTTGATGTTACCTGGTTTCTGAACTCTAGTGTGGATTTTATTATTGCTTGATTTTGAAGTGTTCCTTATCATCATTATTCTGCTACTGTATTCTCTGTCTGTTGATTTTTTAATCCTTAGTTTTACGTTATTGTGTGTTTGATCTGTTAAAATATAAGGGACTTGACATGACAACTTCAACTATATTGTGTTTGATTTTAAAATTGTTCCTGAGATTGGACAAACAGGGGCCAAGGGACAGGACAAAAACTGAAATTCTCGTCAATACTTCTCAATTTTCATTTGTTACTACTTCTAAATTTTTGTTAACTTGTACCTTTTAGCTTCTCTTGCTATCACATTTCTGGGTTTTTATATAATTTTTTAAGTGTGGAATTTGCTGGTCACAAATTTATTGTTGAATTTTCTAGTGTATACTCATTTACCTAGTGTTGTATTTTGATCAAGTTGATGATTGGTGAGTTTTATATCATTGGGGCCATATCAACTGTAGGTATTGGCAATTGAAGAAAGTTCTGTTGCCATTGCTCCCTCTGTTCAGGATCAGAGATACTTATGTGCATGATCAGAAATACCCCTTTGAGGAGGAGTGGTTCAAAATATATTTTTGTGTATGCCTCAGCACTTCTTATATTAGCATGTGTTCATGATCAGAGATACTAATGTTCATGATCAAAGATACTTAGGTGCCGGTACCGATACTCTCCCTCAAATGTAGAGCAGGGAAAATAAATCTTTAATGTATGTTTTATTCTTTTAGTCATTTTTAGAAGGTTAGTATTTGCTTGCATAGTCTGTTGTGATTATGCCAGCTTTTGGGTTACCGCTTGAGACTCACTATATGAGGTTTTTTTTTTTTTGTTGGAAGAGTTGAGATTGAGAGGTGACCCATTACTCGATGTTTTAAGATTTTGAAAGTGTCGTGTCAAAAGTGATTTGTGTGGTTTCTCTTAGCCTAGTCTTTTCATTTCGTGATTTCTTTGTCTCGGTCGGACTTTGTTTGATTTCTCGTCTTAACGTGATGTTCGTTTGATTTTCCATTTTGTTATGGTGTTCGTTTGATTTCCTGTTTTGGAGTGGTGTTCGTTTTATTTCCCATCTTGAAGTAGTGTTCGTTTGATTTCTTTACTTGTTACGGTGTTCATCTAGTTTAGGTTGACAGATCAACTTCGACCAACTACTGATTCAACTATTGATTAAGGTCAGCAACGATTATTTGTAGACATGAATAAACATTTTATTGTATTAACTTGTTTATTTTAAGATTGTTCGCAAATTCATTTTTTTCGTTTTTAGAGGTGTTGAATTAGTATTTGTATTTGATGGACCTTACCAATTTGAATGAATATACACATCTTTTTATTTTAGTCAAAAAATAAAGATGATGTTTACATTTTCCGTGAAACTTATTTGAAAAAAAAGACAATATTGTACTCCAAAGTTTTGTTAATAAATTTCAATCAATGTTGTTTTTCTTATAATCTTTAATTTGAAATGGAGGTTCTATATTATTGATATCTAGGAGTGTACATGGGTTCGGCAAACTCGGTCGATCTGGAAAATTCACCCAAATCAATTAAAAAAAAGGGTTGGCCGGGTCCTTCGGTGAATATGAATATTAAAATGAAAAAATCATAAAAAAAAAAAGAAAAACTGAGTTCGGGGAAAAACTAGACCTAGACCCAAAAATCAAATGAGCAACCGATACGATAGTGTTATGAATTTTATAAATATTTTTTATATAAATACCAAATGTTTTGCTCATGTGGTTTGATCATTGAACGAGAAAAGTCCAAGGTTCAATACTCTAATATTCAAAACAAGTTGTATGCGTGTATATTTCAAACGGCAAATGAATTATTATTCTATACTTCACAATTTCAATGCATTCTCTGATCATCCTCTTCGAATCTTCACTTTTCGACTTGTATTCATCATTTAAAAACAGTGATGCTAAAAAATATCATTATTTGAAAATAGTGAAAGTATGTTGTTTTTATGAAAAAAAAATAATGATATTATCATTTTATTTTGCTAAAAATATAGTGAAAATAGATTACACTATTTTTTAAGAAAACTCATTTAGAGACCCTTGCATTTGCACGGGTTTATTGATTTTTATTCGATATTTAAGTTTATATTATATTAAGGTAAAAATTTATTTAAAATAAAAAATATTAAAAATATTAAATAATATTGGTAAAATACAAATGAAATTATGTTTATTTTTTTTAAGCAAAAGGAGGGTGGTAGCAAAGAGCTAACCAACCCCAAATATATAACCAAAAGAAAAGAAAAACTCTATGGAGGGGACATAAACCAAAACTTCATCAAGAAATTATTGTGCTCTTGTAAAACTTGTTAAATCAATAAATTTATTTTATTTTATCTATTGTCACATGTAAATTTATTAGATTGAGTGGTTCAGATTTTTTTGTGTAGATTTCTTCAACAAATAAAAAGCATTATTCGAGTAAAATTACATTTAGGGTAGAGAATCTAGATTATTATTAAAATTGATGGGGACAAATTAAGTAACTTGTATAAATTATTTTTAATATAGTTAGTAGTTTTTTTTTTACTAAACTTTTGATTTCTTATCAATAAATTAGTTTTTTTTTTTACTAAATTGACATATTTCTTGTCAAGATGTTACTTCGGAAGCCTGTTATTTTTATTTTTTTATGAATAATGTTAGTTGTTAGTATTACAAATTTTCTCGTTGCCAGGATTCGTACCCAGGGCCTCCTGCTTCTTAACCCCGCTCAACTAATTTAAGTAGTTGAGCTACCCATCCCACCCTGGAATGTATATAATGTATATATTTGTTTTAATTTTTTTTGTCATAATTGTTTTTATTAATTAAACTAGCGGGCCAGGCAGGCGTGTCTAACTTACGCGCCGAAAAAGAGAGGTAGTTAGTGAGGAAAGTAAATTGTGCAGTTACTATTGTGTTATTTTAAGTAGAAGTTAAGGGCAATCTTGAAAAGTCATGTCTCCTCTTTATCTATTAGTGAAGGTAATCTTGTCATTATGAAAAAGTCACCCCAAACTCATTTATCCTCTCTTTATATATAGTATAGATTATATATTAAACATTTAAAAAAAATCCAAAATATGTGTTCCCCATGCTGAACACGTAAAAGACAAAAAAAAAAAATCATGGTCAATGGCTTCACTGCTAGTGTCGCCACCTGCAAGGCATGACTACACTGGCAGTGTCGCCATCCTTAAAGTTGCACACATTGCACTCCCACCAGCATCATTACTGTTGAAGTCAGAAAAAGAAAAAAATGTTGTAGGTCAATGGCGACACTGAGAGTGATAATAAAGAACTCTAGTCTTGAACACCATTCTTGTGGGCCTTCACCACAGGTTACTTTTTTATAATGAAATTTGCTATTTAGGCCCCTCATGTTGCTGGCAGACCCCCATAAACCCAAAAATATTCTTATTTTGGGTTTAGAGGTGTTCTGAATTCTACAATCCTAAATGACAAAAATTTCAGATTTAAGAATCTGAAAACGCCGCAATTTCATGCATCTTCTGAAATCATTTCATTACTAATGTGATACTTTTAACACACCCCCTCAGGATTGAAAAAGTTGGAACGTGAAATCAACAACATCGGGTGGCACAAATATGGGAGGTGTCCACAACAAACAACAAATGGATGGGCAAAGTTATTATGCACAAAATTTTCTTTATGCACGGTGCATAAAAACCGCATATTTCTTAGTGCACCCTCCAGAATGTTTAGCGCACCCCCTAATTTTCTGGCGCACCCCCCAGATTTCTGGCGCTCCCCCCAGTTTTTTTCCCCTCCCCTAGATTTCTAGCCAAAACTATTTTACTGTTGAAATGGTTTCAGATGGTTGTACTCCAAACCCATTAGGTGTATAAAACGGTTTTTGAGTACAACCTTATAATTATATGCACTTAACAGATTTTTTTTCGTCCCCCCAGATTTCTAGCCAAAACCATTTTATGCACTTAATGGTTTTGGAGTGCGCACCCCTCAAATTTCTCGAGCACCCCCTAAATTTCTAGCAAAAACCATTTTGCTGGAATGGTTTCAGAGTGTTGTACTCCAAAACCATTAGGTGCATAAAATGGTTTTGGAGTACAACTCTATAATTATGCACTTAACAGATTTTTTTTTCCTCCCCCTAAATTTCTAGCCAAAACCATTTTATGCACTTAATGATTTTGGATTGCAAATCTCTGAAACAATTTCCATAGCAAAATCGTTTTGACATGATTTGGGGGGCACGTTAGAAATCTGGTGAGTGCGCGAGAAATTTGGCGGGTGGGCTAGAAATTTAGGGGATGCGCTAAGTAATTTTCCCTTATTTATGCATAGTGCATTAGGATAAGCTCTAATACCATATTGAAATTTGGAAAGCCTATACTCAAACACAAAAGCTAGCTTAAGAGTTGAGGTTTGCGCTATTGTTATAAAGGCTATATATGTCATATCTCTAACCAATATGGGACTTCTAAGACCATTCAATGGAAGATTTCGTTTTCGTCTCATAATCTCTCATCTTCATCAATTCATTCCACTCTGTTTTTCTGTTTCTGTTAATCCACATGTATGAACTTTGGGTTTTGGTTTCCATGAATTTAAATGAAGTTTGTTTTGTAAATTGAGTTTTTGCAAAAATTCTAAAGTTTGAATGGAGTAGGTATCATACTTATGTACACTGCTTCTCTCAAATCTCATTACTTTTGTTTTCTTGTGTCATGATTTTCTCTTATGTTGCAAAATTCAAGCACCAAGATTTAGTCTTCAAAGTTCTTTTTGATCTCGTAGAGATGAGGAAGAGTGTCACTGTTAGTGATGGAGAGGTCTCAAGTCGACTGAATCGTGCTCACGCTTCTGTTTTAAGTGCAACTGGACAGTTGCCACCATTGAAGGATGCAAGACAAGAAACTCAGAAGCATCCCCTAAGTGCCATTTCAACTTGTGCTATTAAGCGTTTTTCTGATCTAACTTCGGAAGTTACGTTCCAAAATTAAGCGTTTTGGGATTGTAACTTCTGAAACACATATTTAGAGATTTCGGAAGTTGCAAAATGCATATATTTTTGCAGTTCATTCGGAATCTAGGCATGAGAGCTTGTTGATGCTGTTGAGATTGATGAAAAGTTTTAATTAGGCTTGAATGCAATTTTGGTCCCCCTATTTTGAAAAACTTGAACTTTTGATCCCTATTTTAAAAGTCAACTTTCTGATCCCCTATTTTAAAAAACTTGAACTTTTGATCCCTAAATTCAATTTGGTCAAATTTTTGCTTACGTGACTAATATTATAATTAACAAATATTAAAATGATTATATAATTAAATAATTAATTAATATTAATTAAAAATTACTAAATTACACAAATATATAATTTAAAATCAACAAATTACCCAAATATATAATTAAAATTTGGTAAATTATCCAAATATATTATTAAAAATTACCCAAATATATAATTAATTATAATTAAAATATATAATTTTAAAAAATGTAATTTTTAAATATATAATTTATATAATTTTTAAAATTATAATTTTTAATTATTATTAATTATATATTTGGGTAATTTTTAATTGGCTTTAATGCTCTTTTGATTATATAATTTTTAATTATTAATAATTATATATTTGAATAATTTATTGATTTTAAATTATATATTTTGGTATTTTAGTAATTTTTAATTATTATTAATTATTTTAATACTTTATGCAGTTTTAGCCCCCTATTTTGATAGTTTCGGAATTTTGCCCCCCTATTTTAAAAATCGGAATTTTACCCCCTCTATTTTGACAGTTTCAGAATTTTACCCCCTATTTTAAAACTCGGAAATCTACCCCCCATATTTTATAATTCTTTGGATTTTGCCCCCTCTATGATATTAGACTCATATTTGCTTATGTAGTAGTGCTGATGCATTATGTTATTATCCACCTCAATAATTATTTATTATTAAGTATTATCATATTATTTAATTTTTAATGAAAAAATTACTAAAAAAATTCTGAAAAATGACAAAAAAAAATCAGAAAAATACTATAAAAACAAGAAAAATGTCCTAAAAATATCCATTAAAAAGACAATAAAAGTACCTAGAGTGTTTTCATTATGCACCTACAAAATTTTTGATAACCATTAACATAATTTTATCCTAAAAACAATGGTTATCCAAAATTTAGTAATGTCATTTTTTAGAATTTTTTGGTATTTTTTGTCATTTTTCAGAATTATTTTTAGTAATTTTTTCATTAAAAAATAAATAATATGATAATGTTTAATAGTAAATAATTAGTGAGGTGAATAATAACATAACACATTAGCACTACTACATAAGCAAATATGAGTCTAATATTACAGAGAGGGCAAAATCCAAAGAATTATAAAATATGGGGGGTAGAATTCCGAGTTTTAAAATAGGGGGCAAAATTCCGAAACTGTCAAAATAGAGGGGGTAAAATTCCGAGTTTCAAAATAAGGGGACCAAAAGTGCATTAAAGCCTTTTACTTAAGGGCATGTTTGAAAAGATTTTGGTTTTTAGTTTTTAAAATGTGTTTTATAAAAATGTTTTAGAAAACTGTTTTTAAAAAACAAAACACCTGTAACATGTTTCTGTTTTTTAGTTTTTAAAACAATAAAAGTGGAAACAGTTTTTAAAAACAGGACTTTCAAACAAGTTTTTTTTTTTTTTAATCTTTGAAAACTAAAAAATATTTGAAAACTGTTTCAAACAGACGCTAAGGCTTCTTGAGATTGAGTTCAACAATGTGTTTCTGCTATGATATCAGTTAGAAATTTGCTGCTAGGCTATTTAAAAACAGTGAGAACTGAATTGAACAAGGTGTTTGTTAGAAGAGGAGGATACTACTCATCAGTTTTTCATAATGAAGGCATAGTACTATAGGACACATATTTAACGCAATTGTACTACTCATCAAAAAAAGAAAAGAAATTGTTGATAGTTCAATGTGTTCCTTGAATTCAATTTATGGTGAAGGAATTGTTGATAGTTCAATTTAAGTAAGGATTTGATGATGTTGGAGCAGACATTGATTTTGTTAAAAGTCTTTTCCATTCCACACTTGTTTATCTTCCTCACGCATATCCTTCCACTTCAATGAAACAAGTGTTGTTCCATCATTACACAATTACTAGTATCTCTATCTTTGAATCTTCATGGGTTTGTTTTTTATTTTTAACTCTGAGTTTAGTTGGTTAATGCAAAAAAACTTCGGAAAATAAAACAGAAAAACGCCCAAGTTTGGAAGATGTAATCCAATTTGCTTTTCTGACACGAGGCATAAATTCTTGCTTCTAATTTGATTTATTCTCTTACCAGTGGGCCACATAGGTGCGGAAGTGTCCAACTTACGCACCTAAAAAGAGAGGTAGTTAGTGGAGAAAGTAAATTGTGCGGTTACTATTATGTTATTTTAAGTATAAGTTAAGGGTAATTATGGAAAGAGAAAAAAGTTAGTCCAAACTCATGTATCCTCTTTATATATTACTGAAGGGTAATATTGTCATTATGAAAAAAGTCACCCCAAACTCATCTATCCTCTTTATATATAGGTATAGATTTGACAGAAAAACGCCTAAGGTGCAAGATGCAATTTTGTGAAGAAGAGCCATGGGCTAGTGAAGATTGTGAGTGAGAAAAAAAATTGAAAATTTTGGAACCTAGGTTCCAAAATTGGAAAAAAAAAATTTCTACCCATACAATTTTTTAAATATTCCAGTTATACCCTTATGTTATTTTTGTATATTTTATGTTTTTTACTTTGTCTTTTTATCACTTTGCCGGTAAAATCCGTGCACCCTTTGAAAAGTGCACCGATCAGACCAGATTACTTTATCGGTACGTCAAATTTACCGGTACACTTTTCCTAAGTGTACCGGAACGCTTTTTTTTAAAAAAATATATTGCGGTACACTTGTATACAAGTGTACCAAGTGCACCGATTTTGGAAAAAAATTTCAACACTGCGGTATACTTGTTTTCAAGTATACCGGTTATAAACATGAAAAATGGGAACCGGTACACTTTTATAAAGTGTACCGGTATGTTAACGTGAAAATTAAAAAATTTGTTTTTTTTTCAACAAATATGGCGCAATCCGGCGACACAGGTCAAAACTCGGTTGATACTACGGATGTATTTACTACGAATGATAAATTTGATACACGAGAAGATGTTCTTAAATGGGCGGAAGATGTTGGAATTGCCAACAAAGTCAGTATTATTATTACAAGATCAGATAAAAAGAACGGCGTAAGAGGAAGGAATGACAAGTTGATTTTGGGCTGCGATAGAGGTGGAAAATATGACACTTCACAAAGTTCGACGTCAACTGCATCAAAAAAGTGTAACTGTCCATTCAAACTTAGAGCCACACCTTCGATAGATGGTTCAGGATGGAAAGTTCAAGTTCAATGTGGAGTTCACAACCACGGACTACCTGACCAATATGCAGGTCATCCTCGTAAGGCACGTTTAACTGCAGAAGAAAACAAACATGTTGAAGAACTGACAAAGTGTCGTGTAGCACCAAGGAACATCGTTATTTCTTTGAAAGAAAAAAATCCAGAGTCTGTTGTTGATGCCAACCAAATATATAGGAAGAGAAACAAACTACAAAAAGAGGAAAGAGGTCCTAGAACAGACACTCAACACTTGCTGCAAAGGTTAGATGATGCTAATTTTGTCACATGGAATAGAAGAAGAGATGATGGCTCTAATATTTTGAGTGATATTTTTTGGGCACATCCAGATTCGATAAAGTTGTTGAACTTGTTTCCCACTGTGTTGACGATGGACTGCACATACAAAACTAATAAATACAGGCTACCACTTCTTGAAATTGTTGGTACCACGTCAACTAACTTGACATTTAATGTTAGTTTTGCTTATATGGAATCTGAGAAGACGGACAATTATCGTTGGGCATTAGAGAAACTGAAGGGTTTTTTACTAAGCAAGATATATTGCCACAAGTAATTGTGACCGACAGAGAACTTGCTTTGATGAATGCAATTGAATCTGTATTTTCGCATGCTGTTAATTTGCTTTGTACGTGGCACGTAAACAAAAATGTGTCTGTGAGATGCTCAGTGCTTGTACCTAAGGATATGCGTGATCTAGTAAAAAAATTGTGGAATAATGTTGTATTCAGTTCAAATGAGGTTGAGTATGGGCTGAATTTGAATGAGTTTGAGCAATCATGTGTTAATTCAAGCAAGTTTCTTGACTATGTCAAGAATTCATGGTTGAACAATTATAAAGAAAGATTTGTTGCAGCATGGACCAATAAAGTGATGCATTTAGGAAACACAACGAGTAATAGGTATGATTTGTTTTGTTTGAAAATTGTAATAATTTGTTTTGTTTTGTTTTTAGGTATGATTTAATTTACTCTTGTGTGCAATTTAATATTTAGAGCTGAGTCTGCACATTGGAAACTAAAGCAAATGTTGGAACACAGCAAAGGTGACTTATGCAATGATTTGGATGCCATGAATAAAAATATAATTCTACAAGTTGGCAAAATTAAGGCGTCATTTCAAAAAAAAATTTACTATACAGAGCACATTCATAGTGGTCCATTTTATCAGAATTTAAGAAGTTTTGTCTCCAGGGATGCTATGACACTAATTTATGATGAGTTTGAGAGGGTAGGCGCTGTTGGAACTAATAAGAACCTTTGCGGTTGTGCACTTAGGTCAACACATGAATTGCCTTGTGCGTGTGAATTGAGTGGGTATACACTAAAAGGTGTACCAATACCGTTAGATTCAATTCATGGTCATTGGAAGACACTAACTATGGAAGCTCCACTAGAGGATGACACAGAGGATGACTATGAGTTGGACTTGACTCCTCCATTTGATGCAATAATGACTCGATATCAGTCACTTGATATTGTTGGTAAAAGAGCGTTGAAGAGTAAAGTGTTTGAACTTGCTTATCCATCTAAAAGTTCATTGTGTCCACCACCTGAACCAATACAAACTAGAGGAGGAGTGAGGAAGAAAGATAAAAGCAAAGCACCAAAGGATTATGATGTGTATCGTGACCCGTCATACTTTGAACATGTTGAAAGAGAAGTTAATGATTCACAAGCGACATCGAAGAGGTTGTGTACACAAACATCTCAGAAGCAACTATCTCAGGCATCTCAGAAGCAACTATCTCAGGCATCTCAGAAGCAACTATCCCAGACATCTAGAAAGCTGAGAAATGATAAGTATTTGATACAATTTCCTAATCATATTCATCCACATATTATTGACTTTATTGAAGTAAATCCAGATGGAAATTGTGGTTTTAGAGCTATTGCGTGTTTACTTGGTTACACAGAGGATGGTTGGCCCATTATCCGCCGGGAGTTAGATAAGTTATTTGGACAAAATTTACAACACGTGAGAGATTTACTGCAGATAGATGGTTTAGGAGATCAGTTAGAAGATAAATGGTTCACCATACTTGCCATGGGTTACTTGGTAGCAAATAGGTATAATGTCATTTTGGTGACATTGGGTAAACCTAGCACGACTTTCTTTCCTATGATGACTTCATATTCATCGTCAGCAAAATTTCATTGCATTGGTTTTGTGGGTGGAAATCATTGGATTCTGGTAAATATTAACTTAAACTTTAACCTATTTTATTTCAAAATTATTTATATAAGTATATTAACCTATTAGTTTGTTCTTGCAGGTTAACATGAGACCAGGGTATCCGTTGCCCGATGTGACACTCGATTGGAAGAAATATCGTTCACCTGAAGCAACATCTTGGATGTCAAATTTAACCAACCTCTTACAATATTGGCGAATTCTAGATCATTCAGTTAAACCTTCAGTTGGTGTTGTTGATTAATTTTTACGTCAAAATATTTTATTGTCAAAGATTTTATGTGAAACATTTTATGTGTTGTTGCCCAAATAAAACTTCTATATTATTCCAAATGCAATAAATAATAAAAGTACATAATCAAAGTTAAGGTACATAAACAATAATAGAAGTACATAATGAAACTCAAAGTACATAAGCAAACTAGTTTATATCTCTATCACCACGGGCCACATCCAATGCATAAAAAAGATCCTCAAACACGTCATCGTCTCTACCAGCATCCACCTGTCCGATAAATCTCTCCAGCGCAGAAGCAATCGCATCCATCTGTCTCTGTTCACCAGATGGTGGTGCATGTGCTGGTGGTGCATCTTGTGCTGGTGCATCTTGCGGTACTGGATCTGCTTCTGGTGGTGCATATGCAGGCACAAACTTTGGAACAGGTGGTGCTCCATGCGGACGAAACAGTATAGGATGTGATACAGTATAGTACCATGGCAGGTAATCAGCTGTAGTCTCAGCATCAAATCTCACTGGACGTGTGAACTGAAGTATCCGATCAACAGAAGTGTGATAACCAGACCACAGAGTATCGATATTCCGTATATGATGGAGCTGGGTGTGGTGGTGGTAGTGGTATGTACTGCACGAATCCAAACTTGTTGCAACAAAATATGTGTTAATACACACCCTTAAGTTTTGATGATAACAAAGTATTAAATGGACAATTGATGGTACTAATGTTTAAATTAAGTGCAGGAGAATTCAACGTTTAATCAAGATCACACTTAATTTAAACTCTGATGAAACCAATGGAAGTCTGAATATTTAGACTCTGAAAGAGTTCAGATGCTACAACGTGGTCAGAAGCTATACAAAGTTCAGAAGCTCAAAGTAGATCAGAACGTCTGAAGCTGCTCAGGAACTCAGAGGAGTTTAGAAGCTCAAGGATGTTCAGAGGCCTACAAGAGTTCAGAGGCTGTCTGCTAGTCATGAGTCATTCAGAGGATGAAGACGTTCAGAAGCTGAATTGCGAAGGAATATTAGAGGCCAACCATTCAAAGACCAATCAGACTCCAAGTTATCAAAGGTTCATCAGAAGCAAAGGAATTCCCAGTCATCAGAAGGCTACATCAACTACAACTTATCAAGCCTGATGACTTGTTCTAAGGTCAACTAAATTGCAACGGTCACAAAGGATGTGATCCCTCTCTCTAGGAGCTAGTTGTACCTTATAACTGTACTATTGGACAAACAGCAAAGGTGAAGCTTCTCTGCAAAGGAAGACGTGGCTTTACTCAACTGATCTTCAAAGTCTACAGCTGTCCAATTTACAACGGGAATTTCTCCAACGTCTCAATGTCTTTCTCAACTCATATAAATATGCCAAAGAAAGAATTGATGACTAGCGCTTTTCATTAGATAAAATCTCTCAGAAGAAAGTGAGAATTTGCATTGTAATAGATAATATCTCTCAAATGAAGTGAGCATAGAAACTAGCTTAGAGCCTCTGTAGTTATTATGTTTGTAATAAGTTTTAAGCTCATAAGTTAGTAGTAAGTCTTCTGCTTAGTGTAGAAGCACATAAGTCTCAATCTTAGTGGTTATAGCAATGAATTCTTGAGCCTGAGTGCTTGAGCAAGGAAGCCTCTGATCTTGTGTGATCAGAGTAAGGAAGTCTCTCTGTCTTGTGTGACTTAGAGTAGGAAGTCTCAAGCTTGTGTGCTTGAGCAAGGAAGTCTTTGATCTTGTGTGATCAGAGCAAGGAAGTCTCTATGTCTTGTGTGACTAAGAGCAGGAAGTCTTGAGCTTGTGTGCTTGAGCAACTATTGTAATCCGAGTGATTATAGTGAAACTCTCTTGGAAACAAGGGGACTGGAGTACTCTCAATTTGTGAGAGGAACCAGTATAAATTGTTGTGTGTTCTTCTCTCTCTCACTCTCTCATTTACTCCTTCATCATTTATAACGTCATAAGTTAATTGTGTGACTAATCCGCTGTGCTTTAAAGACTCTGAAAAGATTTAAATATCTTGGAAAGTTTTTAAATATCCAAAACACAATTCAACCCCCCATTCTTGTGTTTTCTCCACGCACCTTCAATTGGTATCAGAGCTCCGGTTATGTTGGTAAATCACTTAACCGTGAGACAGTCAAGATCCAAAGGAGAAAACCTCCATGGCTCAAAACATGGATGATTGGAAGCAGAAGTTATATCAACAAGTTGCTGATCTTGTCAAAGAAATTGAAGATGGACTGAGCTTAAATGAAGATCTGAGCAACAATCAAAATCCTTCCACATCAGGGGCTGATCAAACTTCTAGTATTGATTCTACAGCTACTACTCTTTGCCTCATTAGTGATGATAATGAAAGCATTCAGTGGGAAATAGTAAATGGCTTGTTGGATCAATATGAGGAGTTTAGGATTGAGGAAAATGAGAGCATTGAGGAAATGAACATAAGGTTTCAAGCCATCACAAGCAAGCTTGAAGACCACAACAACAAACTCAATAACAAAGAGCTTGTAAGCAAGTTGCTGAGGAGTTTGCCTCTGAATTGGAATGTTATTTCAAATACTATAGAGGAAACTGAAGACATCAATTCAATGAGTCTTGAATCATTGATTGATTTACTCAGAGTCCATGAATTGGCTCTGAAGGATTTTCAAGAGTTGAACCGTGAAGAAGCATAAACAGCAAGGAAAGGGAAGCAAGCTTTGGAACATGAAGATCTTGTTGAAGTACCTGATGAAAAGTATCTTGAAAGGTTTTCAAGAAAAATTCAAAGATGGTACAACTTCAAGAAGAATGGAGGAAGACCAGTTAAAGGAATGACAACCTGGGATGCACTAGACAACTTCTCTGAAGATGAATCTGAAAAAGCATCAGGAGCTGAAGGTTCAAGTTCTGGAGATGGACCAGACTCTGAAGTTTCAAGTTCTGATGAAAAGTCAGAACCTGAAAGCATTGAAAGCATCCAAAGAAGAGTAAGTCAGGTATATTCTCGTCTTCCCAAAGCAAAATTGATCAAGCATCCTAATAAGACCTTACTTAAACTCTCTAACAGTCAGCAGAAGTATAAAAAGCTTAAAGCAGACTATGAGAATTTAAGTAAGCAAGCAAATCACTATGAAGGTCTTGTACAAAAAGATTTTATCAAAACAAAAGATCTTGAGAATGATTATGCTATATGTTACAAACCCCTTGAGCACTCTCTAGTTCTGAAAGAGTACTGTAACATCAATGCTGATCAAAATAAAATTGTTTTCATGCTTTGCAACCTTAAAACCAACAATACTAATGGGATTGGATACTCTAGTAGTAAAACACTAGAGGAACCAAGCTCATCAGTTATTGATGGAAGCTTCTCACTTCCAAATCTTTACACTACATTTGTATCTGATAGCTCTCAGATGAAACAAATGGAGGATGAAGATTTGGCAACTAACAGTCTAGGACCCTCAAGTAAGTGGGTACCAAGAGACAAAATTGTTTACTTGATTGCAGGTGAAACTAAGACTCTGAACCTTCCAATCACATGGATGCATGTGACTGTGAATGGAAGAAGAGCAATTGTGCATAGAAGGCACATTCTTGAAGAGTCAGATGGAGAAGAAGATGAAGAGGAGTACATAAGGAGCAGGAGGAAGTATGAAGAACTTGAAGCTTGCTTTGAAGATGATAACAACTCAGTGTGGTGGAGTGACTGCTCAGGCTATGACTCTGACTACACATAATCAAGAAAACTTCAATGCAAGGTAAGTATGCTTAACTCCTAAATGACATATTCAGAGGAATAACTTTCAAAGGTTTGAAAATGTCTTCTTAGGATACACATTGTTCAGTACTAAAAACCTTGAAAAATTCTATCTGAACATATTTTTTGTGTGTCCTGAAAGGCTTGTTTTCTTTTAGCCTCTGAAGTTCTTCAGATTTCAGCATCTGAAGAATCTCAGACTCTGAGAAACGTTTCAACCTCTGACGGTTAAGCCTCTGAATAGGAAATGAATTGGAAACGTTTAAGTATTTTATACTGAAACGTTTTGGCGCTAAACAGACAACACGTACACACGTTCTGATTGGTTTGAAACAGTTAATGATTAGTTTGTTTTATTTTTTTTAATTTAATGTAGTGTGTGCCTTAACTTGTTTTAATGTTTTTGAACAAAATCATTCAAATACTTGCACACTTTACACTATTACATTTTATCTCCTTGTCCTCAAAGCTAGAACAAACTCTATCTCTCGCTTTAGCAATTTCCACACCCTAACCTTCTGAAATGGCATCTACTTCAACACCAATTCCAGACTCCTTATTTGTTTTTCCTGATAACTTTCTGATCAACACCATTGCTTGCGAGGAGATGTTTTCTACAGATTTATCTCTCAAGATGGAGGGAAAATCTCTGAACCTGGTTATGGAATAACCAGTGGACTTTGATAGTTTGGAAAAGAACCATCTTGATGTCCTAAAGTTCTTTTCTAATCACAAAGGGAGCTTTAGGTACATGAATTTATTAAATGGTCCAATCTATCCTACTCTGGTGAAAGATTTTTGGATTAGAAGCAACGTGAGGACTGTTGAAGACTATCACAAGGAGCTAGTTGCAAGGAGAGAAGAAAAGATAGAAAATGAAGACAAAACTCCTGAAGAGTTAGGTTTAAGAGTCATTGAAGAAACGGAGGTTCATTCTGTTGTGTGCGGATTTGAAGTAATTCTCACTGCTTCAAACTTGGCTAAGGTGTTATCCATCCCAAATGAAGGCATCTACTACACCTTTAGTCGCAATGAAGCACAAAATTCTATGTTTCTGAAGACTATGACAAGACAATGCTACGTCAAGGGAACAAGCTGTGAGAGCAACAAGATAGGTGATCTGAAGCCCACTCAACAGATGATAGCCAAAATCATGTCAAGTTCTATATTTCCAGGAAGTGAAAATCCTGATCATTTGTCATGGGATCATAGACACTTTGTCTATTTTCTCACAAGGAAATATGATTTAAATTGGGCTAAATACATCTTTGATCACCTATGCAACTCTGTGCTCTTATCTCAAAATCAGGCCAAGTCTGATATACATGTAGTCTACCCAAGGGTCCTCAGTGAGATTTTCTATCAGTGTGGAGTAATAGATATAATCAAAGCTGCTGGTCATGACTACTTGTTAAGAGAATGCAGAGCCTCCACATTATCTGCTCATTCACTAGCTTACATAAACCTGATGTCAGAACATGAAGTACAACCTTCAGAATCTCTGGTATATCAGTCTCACTCAGAACCTTCCTTGGTTAAGAAATGGAACATTGGCATGCCTACAATCTCTTGTGACATTGTCAATAAGTATATTCAACTGTTGGACAACCTAGGAGAAGGATTTGAGACTGAGAAGGTAGAGTTGAAGAAGAAGAGAAGAAGGTTAGTGAAAGCATATAAAGTTGAAGGCTCAAAGAGTGATGATGAACATCTCAGCGTCACACAAAGGAAGCTTATCAAGGAGTCTGAGGAAAAAATTAATGAAAGCTCAGAACATAACAGATCAGGTGATGTATCTAAACCTGTTATTGCTACTACTCAAGACATTCAGTTAACCTCATCATCAACCCAACTCACTCCAACTCAAAACCAAGCAAGTTCTGAAGATAATCTCACCTTGACGCAACTTATATCAGAACCTGTCAAAACAAATCTCCCTGAACCAGTCTTTATCAACATTTCTTCATCATCATCTTCGTCTGATTACAACCCTAATGAGTTAGATGAAATCCTTGCTAGCCTTGAACATCTAAAAGCTAAGACCAAGTCATCTATAACTCAAACGCTTTAAGACTCTCATCCACTTAAACACCAAACTCCATCTGAACTCCAATTCTCTGAACATATTGTTTCAGAAGAAAACTTGAACCACCCTTCATCAAACCCTGCTGAGGCTATGATCGATGAACTTCTTTTAGAAGATTTTCATCTCAAAGACTTTGTCCAAACCAATCCCAGTTCTCAACTCATCAACACACCTTTATCCAATGAACTTTACCCAACCAAATCAACATTTCTGATGTCTTGAACAATTGCAATGACTTGTTTAAACAGATACACGGTCTTTATGATCTAAGGCAAACAGATATGCCTTCATCTGAGTATGCTTCTCAATGGATAAGTCTGACAGAGGAACTGGTGAAAGAAGTGCACAATCTTCAGAAGGCAGCTGTGGAAGAACAGAAGATGTTTGACAAAGGGAAAGCTATCAATGCTGAGAAGGACATTCAGAATCAAATGGACACAGAGAGGAATCATCCTAAATCCTCTACTGTAAGAGAAAATATTGGGCAAAACCTTAGGGAAAGGTTAGCTTCAATAATGGACGATCTGAATGTTCCTCTTCAAGACAGTCTAAGGGATGATCAAGGTAATCAACAACATCTAAGGAATCCTGTCTATGAGAGTGATATCAGAAGGATTAAAGCAAAAGTAGACAAGTTTGTGGGATTGATGGAAGAAGTAAATACTAATCAGAAAAACATAATGGCAACCCTAGCATCTTTCTGTAGTCAACCCCAACCTTAGGATTTCTTTGATTATCTATAGGACTTCATGATTGATTACTTATAAGATTTCTTTGTTAATTCTGTCATTGATTCTGTTTAGCATGTCTTTTGTTTGTCTTAATTCTTTAACTGATTTACATTTTTGTTAAGCAAACATTCTTGCAAATTGATTTTTCAAACTCTTGAGTTTCATTTATAAAATTGATGTTCAATGTGTACAATATGTGGATATTCTTGAAGGATCAAATTACATAACAAGAAGAAATATAAATAAGAACATCAATTTACAACAAGCCAAAGAAATGAGTATTTGTTACATAACATCCTAAAGATGATCAACTGGTATCCTTAGATGGTGGAATTGGGTGACCCAGCTTGGATGGCACCTCTCTTGGGGAATCTGAGTCATCTGACTTTCCTGACTCTTCCTCAGGAGAAGATTTTAGTTCATCTAAGATTTGATCATCAGCTTGGTCTTCTTCAGGAAAATTTGTTTTCACATACTCAAACCAGTCAGAGTCCCATTCTTCAGACTCTGTATGAGAACCTGCTTGTTCAGACTCTGAAGTAATTGGAATCTCAGGCTCTGGCTTTGTTCTTCTTGATGTTTCTTCTTTGTGTTTTCTCCTATCTTGACTGACTCTCACTGAAACTACTTTCTTCTTCTCTGAGCGTTTCATTTTTTCTCTCAAGAGATCTATCAATAACCTAAGATTATTCTGTGTGAGTAAAATGACTAGGTATCTCTCTCCTTTTATAAGCATAATTCAATGTTCGAGTATTAAATGTGTTCAACCACTCCTGATTTGACGGCATTGAAAGTTGAATTTCTATTAAGTGCTTATATTACCTTTTTGATAATGACAAAAGGGGGAGAAAGAATATTGGTAAATCAATTGTTGGAAGAAGTGAAATTACTTGGCTTTTTAGGGCCTTGTAGTGCTTCAGAGGAAGAACGTAGGAGAATTGGTCAAAGTTAGTAGCATGAGGTACATGTTGTGTTATGACAATCTGATCTTTGAGGATTTCAAAATATTGTACTAAAGAGCTCTGAACTGTTTTCAAATTTTTGTTCAGACTCTGAGCTATTTTCTTTGAAAAGATTTTTTAAGCTCTGAACTGTTTGAAAATATTTTGAACTCTGAAGCTGTTAATGATAACCATCAGAATCAAGTGTGTGTAGAAGTCTCTAAGCGCCTCTGATTCTATTTTGTAATTTTCAAGGAGAATGCATTTATTAATTGAAGTTTATTATTCATAGTTAGTTCTTGAGTAAGGGTGCAACTTTACTCAAAGATTATCACACTATGGAAAGAAGAAGCTTGCAAACCTTGTTCTTTACATAGTGAAATATGAAGAATTTAAGTCATATATTAAAGTAGTTCTGAAACTGATTAAAATTAACTATGGATACAAAATAGGGGGAGCTTACAAACCTAACCCTATGGGTTATCAGACTTAGGGGGAGCTTGCAAAACTCAGAAGCCTAATGTCAACATAGCTGATTTTTATCAACAACAATTGTATTTAATACTTGTGTTTATCATCATCAAAAAGGGGAAGATTGTTGGAACAAAATATGTGTTAATACACACCCTTAAGTTTTTATGATAACAAAGTATTAAATGGACAATTGATGGTACTAATGTTTAAATTAAGTGCAGGAGAATTCAACGTTTAATCAAGAGCACACTTAATTTAAACTCTGATGAAACCAATGGAAGTCTGAATATTTAGACTCTGAAAGAGTTCAGATGCTACAAAGTGGTCAGAAGCTATACAAAGTTCAGAAGCTCAAAGTAGATCAGAACATTTGAAGCTGTTTAGGGACTCAGAGGAGTTCAGAAGCTCAAGGATGTTCAGAGGCCTACAAGAGTTCAGAGGCTGTCTGCTAGTCATGAGTCATTCAGAGGATGAAGATGTTCAGAAGCTGAATTGCGAAGGACTATCAGAGGCCAACCTTTCAAAGACAAATCAGACTCCAAGTTATCAAAGGTTCATCAGAAGCAAAGGAATTCTCAGTCATCAGAGGGTTATATCAACTACAACTTATCAAGCCTGATGACTTGTTCTAAGGTCAACTAAATTGCAACGGTCACAAAGGATGTGATCCCTCTCTCTCGGAGCTAGTTGTACCTTATAACTGTACTATTGGACAAACAGCAAAGGTGAAGCTTCACTGCAAAGGAAGACGTGGCTTTACTCAACGGATCTTCAAAGTCTACAGCTGTCCAATTTACAACGGGAATTTCTCCAACGTCTCAATGTCTTTCTCAACTCATATAAATATGCCAAAGAAAGAATTGATGACTAGCGCTCACCATTAGATAAAATCTCTCAGAAGAAAGTGAGAATTTGTATTGTAATAGATAATATCTCTCAAATGAAGTGAGCATAGAAACTAGCTTAGAGCCTCTGAAGTTATTATGTTTGTAATAAGTTTTAAGCTCATAAGTTAGTAGTAAGTCTTCTGCTTAGTGTAGAAGCAAGAAAGTCTTCTTCTTAGTGTAGAAGCACGTAAGTCTCAATCTTAGTGATTAGAGCAGTGAAGTCTTGAGCCTGAGTGCTTGAGCAAGGAAGCCTCTGATCTTGTGTGATCAGAGCAAGGAAGTCTCTCTGTCTTGTGTGACTTAGAGCAAGAAGTCTCAAGCTTGTGTGCTTGAGCAAGGAAGTCTTTGATCTTGTGTGATCAGAGCAAGGAAGTCTCTATGTCTTGTGTGACTAAGAGCAGAAAGTCTTGAGCTTGTGTGCTTGAGCAACTATTGTAATCCGAGTGATTATAGTGAAACTCTCTTGGAAACAAGGGGACTGGAGTACTCTCAATTTGTGAGAGGAACCAGTATAAATTGTTGTGTGTTCTTCTCTCTCTCACTCTCTCATTTACTCCTTCATCATTTATAACGTCATAAGTTAATTGTGTGACTAATCCGCTGTGCTTTAAAGACTCTGAAAAGATTTAAATATCTTGGAAAGTTTTTAAATATCCAAAACAATTCAACCCCCCTTCTTGTGTTTTCTCCACGCACCTTCAAAACTGTCCAAGACACCTCTCAGGCAAGTAAGGAACTACGGTACACCCACGCAAGTAACCACTGAAACAGGTAATCAGATCAGAAGGAATGCTACCTCTATGACCTTCAAACGGACGCCAAATCACATCAGACGGAGTCAGTGCATCCATGATAGGTCGATAAGCAGGAAGCTTCGTCTTCCCCTGCTTATATACCCACCGCATAGCTCGAGGGTAACCCATGTCATCACAACGGTGTATAGACTCTCCACGTCTACCAAGGGTAGGGAAATACTCGTGAATCCAACACTATTACAAAACAACAAAAACAAAAACAATATATTAGAATCATGATTTCACTAAAACAGAACATATTCATAATCTAAAAATGAAAATCAAATTATAATCCAAATAAAAACTACTTAATACGATTATTACCTGTAGAAGTGTTGGATACCCTGCAAGAGCATGTGTGGTAAACATGGATGCATCATTCAGATTATCATATAAACAAACCAACGCAGCACTAGCCCATTAAAATTTATTCAATGTGGACAAATCTCTAAACATGAGTTACCATTTTGCGTTGACTCGTGTGTAACTCTTATCAGTTAGAATGGTACATCTAACCAACAACAACAAATACACCCTGGCAGCACAATCATATCTGTGGTACATATGTAGATTCCTCTGCCAGCAATCATATACCCACTGTTGTGTAAAAGTTCCTCCCCTCTGTCGTGATGTCTCCAAATATGCCACCTCATACGGGACTCCCAACAACTCAGTTGCAAGTGCAGCAGCTTCTTCCATGGAAACCGGTACAGGCGTGTAAAATATACCTCTAACAGGTATATGTAACAGACACGCCACATCATCAAGTGTAATCGTCATTTCACCAAACGGCATGTGAAATGACGATGTCTCTGGATGCTACCTCTCAGTAAAGGCTGATAAAAGCTGCGGATCCACCTTACTTAAACTAGTCCGCTCAAGCCATTTCAACCCAGATTCATCCAACCAGCCTTGAATATTTGGGTGAGGTTCACCAGGACCAGGAACCCAACCAGTAAGCTTGGTACCAAGAGATGCTATACGTAACTCAGGTTTCGGTCCTTCAATATGTTCCTACATATATTTAAACGAAATCAGTATAACAACTAGAATGACATTGAAACAAAAACATTATCAGAGTTATGTTGATAACTTCATCAATATAATTAACAAATAATAACAACGCAAAATAATTTATACCGTGCCAAACCATATATAACGAGCAACATGGTCTAAGTAGCGCGTCAGAATACTCGTATCAAGCGGTCCTCCAGGCCATCAATGCTGCGCAACATCCTCATCCTCCTGCATCATAGGCTGCTCGACAAACACAGGCTACTCAATTTCCTGTTCCTGCTCAACAGGAATAGAAACTCCACGTCCTACGCCGGCATGTCTAATTCTAACGTCTCTCCCTCTTGTACGCACCACTGAAATGGAAGAAAGAAAAAAATAAAAAAAAAAAAACGAAATGCATTGCGGTACACTTCAAAAAAAGTGTACCGCAGTTATAAAATTTAAAACACTCGGTACACTTGATAAAAAGTGTACCGCAGTGCATTTGCGATCGGTACACTTGATAAAAAAGTGTACCGCAATGCAAAACGAGCGGTATACTTTTTACCAAGTGTACCGCAAGGTACAATGTCTGAAAAATTGAATTCGGTATACTTTTTCAAGTGTACCGCAATATACATTGCGGTAGCGGTACACTTTGAAAAAGTGTACCGGAATGAAAAAAACGACTTACTCTCTGCTTTTCGAAAATTTTCTGCTCGGTACACTTTTTCAAAGAATGATGAAAATGAATTTTTTTTTACAGTTTTACCTTTTATTTGAGGGCATATTTGTCATTTTAACATTAAGTGTAGGGGTATAGAGAGATTTATAGGGGTAGAAAAAAAAAATTCCCAAAATTGTTCAATTTCGGATTTTACAATCCAAAACACTCTTAAGGGTAATTTGGTCGGTTTGGAGGTCCTGAAAGCAATATACAACAGGAGGAGACATAATAGCAATTTTCTTTTATTATTGTTTAACAATAGTATTTGATTAGCACTTAAATTTTTTAGACTAACACTTTATTTTTTATTTAGTATTAAATGATTCATGTTTATAGAATTTTTGTTAAGCACCTCGTTCATTCATTGGAATCAGATTTCGTGAGTTAGGTTTTTTGGGCTTAAGCATTTAACTATAACTATTCCGCGAAATTTTTTTTTTCTACCCTTACATTTAACTCTTTACCCCTACGAACAAATCAATATTCCTATTTTACCCCTTTTGAAATATTAAAAAATGAATTTTGAACATTTAGCCACGGTTTAAACCGTGGCTAATATGAAGAATTTTCGGTACACTTTTTCCATGTACACCGATGGCAAAGTGTAAATCGGAACAGTTTGGAAAAAGTCTTCCGATAAACATTAGCCACGGGCAAAAACTAAAATCTCGAAAAGTACAAAAATACTACGAAGTAGTTACGAGGTAGCTACCAATTCAGTAGTAGCTAATCTTGTATATTCTTGTAACATGGCTAATCAGTAGTAGCTAATCATTTGGCAGGCACCACCAGGGCTGTGAAGTACCAATTCAGTAGTAGCTAATAATTTGGCAGGCACCAGGGCTGTGAAGTAACATGGCTTCAATGTTGTAGTATATTAAAACTAACAAATGCAATTACAAATTAATCATTATCGATAATTTCTCAGTATTGATGTCACGATATAATAAACAAAATATAGATCTGAGAAAAAGTTCATCAAAACTTACCAAATGAAGAAGACGTGAAGGTTGTAGATGAAAGAGGAAACTCTCACTGATTGATAATCGAAGATGATATCGGAAAAATCAAAGAAAATTGAAGATCAAAGATGAAATCAAAAGGTTATTACTTATTACAAATAAGAGGAGAAATTGAAGAAAAAATTGAAGAAATTGAAACTCACCTACATAATCAGAGAATCGAAATCATGAAGAATCGTTTCCGATTTAGATCCAAATTAACCTAAATTTATCAAGGAATCGTGAATGGATTAGACGCTAATATGAATCTGTACTTGGAGATTTTGAATAGCTTTACACAAATTATGGTATATCGAGACCAAAGTTTCATGGCGGTGGAGATGGTTATTTCCGTGTGTGGTGGTTTTTAGGTGGCGGTGGAGAAGGTTCTCACGAGAGGAAGAGAATGAACTATGGGAAGAAGATGAAATGTAAAGGGAATAGGAAGTGGAATTGGAAAATCTAAAAATAAATTTTTCAAAAGGGGTAAAATAGGAATATTGGTTTGTTCGTAGGGGTAAAGGATTAAATGTATGGGTAGAAAAAAAAAATTTCCTATTTCGCCGGTAATTCTTATAAAATAAAAAACATAATGTGTAAAAACTAGAAAAAAAATTGTAATTGAGAAGTTAAACTAAAATCGGAGGCCATTTGAAACCTTGTCAAGTATGTATGAGAAACTATAATTGACACATGCACTAAAAAAAAATTGTCACATCTTTGACACATTTGAAAACAAGTGTTATACAAAAACGTTGTTTCACTTAGTAAAATAATATGGATTGTCTATTTGATCTGACGGTTTTGTACGCAGTTACAGTAGAAAATTCATTTTCATGTGTGTTTTGGATGGTTTGAAGTTGGATAGAAGTAAGGGATTTCGTTGGGTTGAATTACATGTGGATTCTATGGTGATAGTTCACAATTTGGAAAATAATTTAATTAGGAGCTAGTAATTTGGGGTGGAGGCTATTGCAAGGTTGTCAGAATCGAGTTTTTACCTTAACTCGTTTTGTTTAGGTAAAATTGAAACGTAAAATCGAATCTTAAATCGTCGATTTTACCTCATTAAAATAATATTATACTTATATGGGTTAAATATGTTTTTAGTCCCTACTTTTTGCGAAATTGTCAAGAATGGTCCTTACTTTTTCAAAATGGTCAAAAAAAACCCCAGAAAATATTCTGTTATCCAAAATAGTCACTGCCGTCTATTTTATCCTAGTCAGCAAACGGATTGATGATGTGGCATATGGTGAGACCCACTATTTTATTTGAGTTGTCACCTACATGGAAATTGTTATAAAAAGTAGGGACTATTCTTGACAATTTCGTAAAATGTATGGATTATTCTTGACAATTTCGTAAAAAGTAGGGACTATGCTTGACAATTTCGTAAAAAGTATGGACTAAAAACATATTTATCCCAAAATTAAATCAAATCAAACAAAACTTAAGTTTTGTAAAAATAAAAATAAAATAAGAATAAACTAAGTTACTTTATAAATTTCGTTGATTATATTATACATGCAGTATATGTTCTATCTTTTGGCACATACTTAATACAACAATTATACACTAATGAGAGCTTAAATTTATAAGTCAAACATATACTGCAGTGTATAATTGTTGTATTAAGTATGTGCCAAAAGATAGAACATATACTGCATGTATAATATATTCAACGAAATTTATAAAGTAAATATACTGCATGTACCCCCTCCGTCCCATCTTATAAGAAAAAACAACTACTCTTTCTTGTCCCATATTATAAGCAAAAAAAAACTACTTTTTCTTGTCCCAAATTATAAGCAAAAAAACCAACTTTGACCATTTTCAAGATTTACTTTTACTTATTCTCATAAAATTTACTCTCTCTTCTTTTCCCCGTAATCAATAACCAATCAAAATTCTTTTTACATCTTCCAATGAAACTTATTTCAAGAAAAACACAAAAAGTCATACTTCAAACTATCACATATTACTTTTCTTAATAAGTGTGAAATATATTTTTTTGCTTATATTATGAGATGGAGAGAGTATATTATAATCAACGAAATTTATAAAGTAACTCAGTTTATTCTTATTTTATTTTTACAAAACTTAAGTTTTATTTGATTTGATTTAATTTTGGGATAAATAAATTTATAGTCCCTACTTTTTACGAAATTGTCAAGAATAGTCCTTACTTTTTACGAAATAGTCAAGAATAGTCCTTACTTTTTACGAAATTGTCAAGAATAGTCCCTACTTTTTACGAAATTGTTAAGAATAGTCCCTACTTTTTTATAACAATTGTCATGTAGGTGACAACTCAAATAAAATAGTGGGTCCTACCATATGCCACGTCATCAATCCGTTTGTTGACTAGGATAAAATAGACGGCAGGGACTATTTTGGATAACGGAATATTTTCTGGGGTTTTTTTAGACCATTTTTAAAAAGTAGGGACCATTCTTGATAATTTCGCAAAAAATAGGGACTAAAAACATATTTAACCCTACTTATATATATATATATATATATATATATATATATATACTTATATAATATTATAAATGCATTAATAATTGAAAGTTTCAACTTAATTTAAAAGCTAAAATATACTAAATCATCGTAATAAAATATAATATTCGTAAATTTGGATCAAACTACACAAATTACCCACCAAATCATCAAGTAACATCCAAAAAATTATCCAAAAACAAGCAGGTAAAATCGTCTCAAAGAGTTAAAACCTACGATTTTACACGATTTCAGTGATTTTAGAGCGATTTAAATCATGTAAAATCATTCTCGACTACGATTTTACCCAAAAAAGATTCTACCAACGATTTAACTCGAAATTATGACCTAAAATCATAAAATCTATAGTTAAGGTTTTAAATTGGGATTTTAACAACCTTGGGCTATTGCACCAAATTTGTTGTTTAATGGAGTTTGATTTGGAATTAAAGATTTATCTCATATGGTGAAATCAATTCATGTGCCAATGCTTTTACATATCTAGGATGTGATAGCGATTCTCTTTTGCATATCTACGAGTGTCCTCTTATTCATGTTAGCTTATTGTTAGTTGTTGATAGACGATAGTTCCGAGGTAACTTTTACCAGTAGGGTTGTTGTGTAGTTTCCTTCTTTCTTGGAATCAGATTCAATGCAGTCATGACTGCATGCAGTCAGCGATTGTGAACCATCCGATTAAGATCAAACAGTTTATATTTTAAGTCAGTTTTTTGTTTTGTTTTAATATAAAAACACCATTTCTTATTTCAATAGGCATTCTATATTGAATTTCAGTAATAAAAAAAAAACTTACATGAAGTTTCGATATATTGTCAAAAAAAAAAAAAAGTTTAGTAAAAAAATAGTATTGAAAATGTCGGAGTTTGAACATCAGATGTTGCTGGACCAAAAAAATATTATGGTTATTTTGATTGAATGGTATATTGGATTGTTTAATTTAAATCAATAGAAGATTTTCAATATATATTTTTTAACAAAAAAATATTTCAATCTAAGTTATTGTTTTTCGCAAACAGAATTTCAATCTTTGTTTTTTTTTATTATAAAATTTATAATTAAATTTAAAATATTGACATGAAGGTAAAAAATATTTAACATAAAATAGCAACAATTAATTTTGTAAGTTTTAAATATCTACTTGATTAATTTTTTAAAAAGTGAAAAAAAAATAAAAACTACAAATAGTTCAAAAAATAATTTAGTTGATTAATGGTTTTCATTGTTAGCATTTCAGTTAAACATGTTAATCATATAAGGTGATGCTATATTGCTATTGATTTGAATAGATAGATGAGTTTTATTTAAAGTCACTACAAGAAATTTGCCATATACCAACGGCTGTTTATAGTGACGACAACTAAAACCATTGGTATAGGCTACATATACCCACATATACTTAAAAGACCATTGGTATAAGTGTCAGGCTAATGCTACGGTGGACCACCTTCACAAGTGGTCCACCGTGGACCAAGTGATCTACCGAACATGAATTTTACAAAATTCACTGTTGGATTGAAAGTTTATATCGTATAGATCATCCATAAATTTTTTAAATTTTTTTGAAAATCATTTGATATGTTATTGAGACCCATCAAGATTTATGTTATTTAACAACCGTTAATCTTGATGTGTCTCAATAACATATCAAATGATTTTCAATTTTTCTAATTTTTTCTATGGGTGATCTATATGATATAAACTTTCAATCCAAAATGTGAATTTTGTAAAATTCGTATTCGTTATAGTGTTATTTGTGACTGGTCCACCATGGACCACTTGATGAAGTGGTCCATATTAGAATTTACCATAAGTGTCATATACCATCAGCATTGAACTTTTTCAATACCAACAGATTATTTCTGTTAGTATAGGCATTTTTGCTACCAATGTTTTACTACAAATTGTGTTGCTAGCAAATCTGGATTAAAAATACCATTGAAATACCAAGCTACTTCCAAGTCCTAAACAATATTGTACCAAAGAGTATTACTTATTATTAATATTTTTATTTTTTGAACTTATATTATTTTTTTACAAACCACGTCATTAATACGTTTGATCAAAATACAAAAAAGAAAAAAAAGCCATATCCCAAGTCCATATTTTTTATCTCCCATATTTAAAAAAAAAAGCGATCGTTTGAAATTTAGTGGTTTTTTTTATCTCCCATTATTACTTATTATGATCACTTTTCCAAAGGAGTTCCCAAATCCCAAACAGAAGTTTCATCTCCGATAACCACCATCTTCGATCACCGATTCACCATCTTCGGTTCAACGATTCACCATCTTCGATCTCCGATTCACCATCTTCGGTTCATCGATTCACTTCTCCGGTCTCTAATTCACCATTTTCTGATTCACTGATTCACCGTCCCCGATTCACAATCTCCTATCCATCGTTGATTAATCTGTTTCTCCGATTCATCGCAATTTCTTCTTCATCCGCAATTTCTTCTTCATCAGCAAAGACTTCAATTGTAATTGATCAAATGTGCTTTCGAGCTTTTTTCGCCTAAAGGTATTAATTGATTAATTGATGATTTATGATTTTTCTTTTTGTTGCTGATCTATGATTGTGTGTCAGTGTTTATTGAAATTGATTTTATGCTGAAAATTAAGATGAAATTGGATAGAATTTGACTTAGGCTTTGTTTTGTTGTGTTAATTGATGGCTGAATATTATTTTGTACATGTTAGGGTTCCTTTTTGAAAGAGGAAAAAGTGATTCTGATGACTTAATTTGTTGTGTTAATTGTGTTTAGTTGAAAATTTTGTGCATTATGCACATATAATTTTGGTTCAATTACTTGAATTGAGATGATACATTTTTGCAATGCGTCATAGAGAAGATACACTTTGTGTTGAGGGTGAAAGGAATCCAGAAGTAGGAGAAAACGTTAAGTTCTACCAATTACCAATTAGTGAAAGAGAATGAGGAAGTTCTTTACATCCAGTTGGAAGACCACTAGGAAAGAAAAAACAGCCAAAGTTTCAGTTAGGGAAGCGCAAAAGAGTGAGCAGAACCAAGCTTGATAAGAAGGAGTTAACACAAGCTCATAGATATGTTTTATCTAATTGTGATGCAGTCGCTCCATTTATAATGTAAGACACTGATCATATTTCACTTTTACATTGGTTTTTTTTTTTAATTCCTTTAATTATGTTATCATTTTGTTTAGAGAACACATTACACTTCTTAAGAGGCAGTCTCGGTCACGGCGATTGTCACAACTTGAAATTGATAAACAACATGGTCAAAAATTTAGTGACTGGTTTCGAGATAGGGTGCGTGCGGAAGAAATGAATTATTTGCAATTTAGTGGTTTTTTTCTAGTGCATCTAACTTTTGTTGTTGAAATTTTAGATTCGTCTCTTGGATGAGCAAAGTAGCCAACAAGTCACTGATGAACTTAGATGGTTAGCTCGTGGACCAATTGATAATCACATTGATGATGAGGAGGAAGAGGGGGAGGGTATGTTTTAATTAGGAATGGTGTTAACAGTCCTTGTAGAATGAGGTGAAGAGGACTAGTATTTGTGTGTAGTGGGGCGGTGCCTTTTGTTAGTGAGGAGGCTGTAAGTTTGTTGAGCTTGTGGTAGATTTAGTTTCTATTCTTTTGCTGATATTTTGTTATAGGTACCATGGTACGAAGGCATCAATATGATTCACTATTGCTGCATGGATAGTTGTTGATGGATTTTCTGGAGGCAAAGGGTGGTTACAAAGTAGATTAGGATCAAATGGACAGTTGTTTATTTTTGTTTCTTGTGCTAATGTTTCCTCTAAGAAAGGTAGTCTGCAAGGAGCTATTCCTAATTTGAGTTCAATACCAAGACTTACATATCTGTAAGGAGCTATTCCTAATGATTCACTATTTATGTTTGAAGTGTTCTAATAGACAGCAGCCAGTGTTTTCTTCATCAGCCAGCAGCCATCGCTCTCAACAATGCTTTACTCAAGCCCCATTTGGAGGCATTAAACGTACTGGTTTAGGCCGTGAACTTGGAGAGTGGTATGGCAATATTTTCTTTATTAGCAAACTTAAAAGTTTCCTTAAATGCTTTTCTTTTTATTTACTTTTGGATGAAGAGGTGATCACAACTTTTTAATATGCAAAAGAAACCCACAATTGCAAGGTGAAGCATATGGATTGTTGAATGCACTAGTATAATTCCCTGTTGACAGTGTATTGATTACCAGGTCCTGCACAACTAAATTCAATCTAATTTGTTTCTACACAAAGTAGAAATTAATTTATTGGTTCGTGTATTCTAACCATACTGTGTTATGAACTTTATTTATAGGGACATTCTTGGATTAGTAGAGCATCAAGATAGCGTAATTCGATTGGGAAAGTAAGCGAAAAACATTCAGGTAAAGCTTCTCCATTTTATGTTCAATTACTGAAATGTGTTTTAAATGCCCTCATTTTATTATTTTGTTTATACATATAGGTTACAGAGAAAGTGATTCAAATTGATGTGAACTAGAGAACAAATCTACTCGTTGGTTTGCAAGTATGAAGGTAATGGATAGACTTAATCTATCTGCAGGTCAAGTTTCTTAAAGCTTGTGGTATGATTATTATATGACTACGATATGAATATTATACCTTATACTTGTTCTTTGGTAATCAGTGCTAAATTGCAAGTTACATTTATTTGAGGAGAGTTACACTTCCATGATATTTAAAGAATGCTTTTGCAGTTGCAATTTTGATACAATTTAGACTAGCTTGTTCCTATGATCAAATACACGACATTATTTAGTTAATTTTTGACTAGTTTGTTATTTTGGTTTGACACAACCTTGATTTACATCATTAATTTGTTGAATAAATGGGATTTCCTAGCTGTGGGGGGGAATGATTAAATAGGTGAAGAAATTAAGTTCATTGATATGTGGAGAAATCAATCACATGTATGCTAGTATTTTAATTAATTTGGAGTCTTTTAATTAAATAAAAAATAAAAAATTTGGAGTCTTTTTGCATTATGTAGTATTAGCATCTATATAGTAAAGAGATGAATGATTTAAGCATTACAATCTAGCCTAATCAGTTTTGAATAGAGATTTATTGTGAAATTGTTGTGATAATATCCTAGCGATTTAGTTAAGAAACATAAATTGGAAATTAGCTAGGATTTTCTTTATATTAGTTGCAAATAAGCTAGGAAATACTTTGCTAGATAATTTGCCGCCCAATCCATGCTACAGCTAAGTCACAACAAATTAGTAGCTAACTTTGTTTTACTAGAGATTAGCTACGAATTAGCTAAGAATACCCTCGTAGCTAACCCCAGTTTTTCTTGTAGTCGACCGTGGGTATAGCCGTTGGTATAGCCCCAATGTCTTTTCAAACAGTCAGGAAAACCATCACTATAGGCTATTGTGACGGTAAATATCCATTGGTATAGGAAATTAAAGGTGACGGCCGTACACTACCGTTGGAATAGGTTTTTTTGGTAGAGCAACGGATTTGTGCCCTTTACCTACGGCATTTTGCTGTCACTATAAGTCAATTTTCTTGTAGTGAGTTATTGTCATTCAGAAAGATCAGCGGCACACCTTGTGTCATTTGTTTTTCATTTATGTGTAATTATTTTTGTTATATTAGATATCATGTTCACACTTAAAATAATAGCAAAATCTGATTATGTTGCTTTAGAAAGAAAAAAAGAAAACTCAAATATAATAGAAAGAAATTTTATATTCACCAATAAAGAGAAGAAACAAAAATAAAGTATGAATTGATTTCATTTTCATAAAATATCTGATTTGTTCAGATCAATGATAGTGCTATACGAAGGGAAATTTATCACTTTTGAGTAGTAACCACTCTAAAAGAAAAGTGTATAAGAGAAAGAAAGTTAACCTTCATTCAATCTACACACAATTATGATCTTCTTAGCTACACTAATCTTATCTAAAAATTAAAGTTGCAACTATAAGAAAAAAAATTCTTGACAACAAAAAAATAGAATCTAAACAGATGATAAACAAAACATAAATTGAGATTTGTTTTGATCTATGTGAATCTTCTTGAGCACGACATAGTCCTTCCTCCAACTTGGAGTCTTTCTTGTCCTCTTTGATTTTTTTCTTGTGATTGGCTCATCCTTCTTTGTTGGTCCATTTATTTCTTGTGGTACAATTACACTTTGCACGTTGGTATCAACGGGGTGGCCATCTTGAATATTATTTGGTAAGACATCTTGAGTAACCATTCTAGGTTGTATGTGATTTGTTCCGAACATTGTTTGCGCGATTCTGGGGTTTATGTAATTTGTTGCAAACATCATTCTTGAAAGAGGAGTGTGATTGTGAGAAATTGGAACTATATCAAAAGCATCCATGATATCAAGATCATCTATAACAATTTCATTAATACCACCATCATTGTTATGATTCCATGGCTCTAGTGTGACTTCCATGGGTGTTAATCTTCTTGCATGATGTTGTTGTTGCTCCATGACTCTTAGTTGAAACAAAGTATCAAAAAAAGAATAGAGTTAGGAAGGAAACTAAAAAGTATGAGTGCAAATGAAAAATTCTAAAAGAATGTTTTTTGGGGGGCTGGCAGTGGAATGAATGGTTACGGACAAGTGCACAAATTTATTTATAGGTCAAGTTTTGATTGTAATAAAAGAATGCATTAATTGCACAATATCTTTTTTGACAAAATTAACTGAATCTTTTTTTTTTTGACAAATTAATTAATTGAATCTTTTGAAATCTTTATTTTTAGAATGAATCTTTTGAAATCTTGTGCATTTATTAAGTGAATCTTATCTTATGTTTCTTAATGGCGAACCGGTATGATAGGTTTCAAAGCTAAACTTTGTGAATTTAGTAGGTGAATTTTTTTTAGGTTAAAATCTTATGCAATCTCATACCAAAAAAAAATCTAATCTTTTTTATTTTTTAAATCGGGCATCTGTATAGACTAATTTATGAGCTTTGTGCGATTCAAATAAGTGACAAACTCTCACTAAGAGTTTTAACGTTTTTGCACGCCTAAACTAAACATTGATTAAGTTAGAAAAGACCTATGTCATCTCGTTTAAATGCTCTTAGGTAAATATTATACAATTTTTTCAACCAGTACCCAACAATGTAAGTTGGATACTTCAAAATTTACAAAATTCAAATTAGTTCATAATATTTTCATGCTTGAAACAAAGTTGTCTCTGACTCGATAATAAATGGAACAATTTGTCAACATTATGTAGCATACTATCCAAATTTTTCACCACTAAATCAAACTAGCTTAGTGGCTTAAGATTAACGGACATAAAATTCTAAGTGAATGAAATAAGTTACACTCTAACAATAAAGAAAATCATTACATAATCTAAATAATAAATTACCTAAGATTTAAGTTAAATTTAGTTAAAAAATAAGATTTAAGCCTAAAATAATTCAGTTAAAATAGACAATAAATGAAAAAATAAATATTATTACCGTTGAAATAGAATCTAAAGAATAAATTACCTTTGATTCACCCTATAATATTATTATTGCGTAAAATAAATCTGCTTCTTACTTGATGATCAAGATTGTCCAATTAATAATAAATGTGAGACAACTTCTTCATAAGTACCAATCACAATCTTCTATCTTATTTCTATTCTTACATTAATTCCTACTTCTTCATACCTCTCTTTCTCTTTCACTCTATTTGGCATGTTGAGAGAGCTCTTACTTCTTTCTCATTCTTTGTTTCATATCTAAAAATTAAAGTAAGCAATGGAGCAATAACAACAACCACTTAATCTATATCCCGGTCCTTTTTATCACACTCTTACTCGAAATCCCTCAAGAAGGTTCATAAGAAATTACTTTCAACCTAGAAGAAGGAATGCTCGTAATGTTGATGGCCACCATATTTTTCATTTAAACAACATCAATCAAATCAACGAGGTTCATGCTATTAGAACAAATGTGGAAACACACCAAAGACAACAGTTTTCTTCCGAGCTTGAAAGAATCAGAATTGAAGATGGAATGGAGTATAAGGCTATGGAGTGTTCTGTCTGCCTTGTGGAGCTTTCGGTTGGGTCGAAATAAATTTTCAATTGTCTTGTTCGCATGTCTATCGCGAAGAGTGTATTATGAACTAGCGAGATAGATCAAATGGTCAATCACATGTCCTTTGTATCGTAGCCCTATTTCTAATGTTCCCTCTTGACATGTTCCATCTGACATCATTCTTGTTACCTATGTCGAATTTGTTCATATAGTTTCCTTACATGTTTTTATTTTTGTTTCATCTATTTCTTAGTGAATATAAAATTTTCTTTCTATTATATATTTTTTAATCTTTCTATCTTACCATCTATTTCTTGTTTATCACGAGCTATAGTTCATTGCGTGTAAAATAAAAAAGTTACAAGAAAAAATTTGGTTGGGAGGAGAGAACCCACTTTATGTGCCCCACAGATTTTTTATTTTATTACAATTACAATTACAATGTTATGTTAGTTTTTTACAATGTTTATCCAGCAATTTTGAAATTTTTTATTTTATTTTATTTTCTTTCTATTACAATTACAATGTTATGTTTGTTTTTTTCTCCTTGTCAGAACTTGAACCTGGACATCCAATTCCTTAACTTTTAACTCTACAGACTTAATCAATTGAACTAACTTAGTCAGTTGAGCTACTTATTCCACCCTCCGGTAACTTTGAAATTAGCTTGGTTTTTGTTTGATTTATTTAGCTGCAATTAATGCTGATTTTGCAATTGAAACAAATGCTTTTTTCCTCGGTCGTTATGGACTACACTTGGTATTTGGCGCAAAGATAGGAGTAAAGTAGATACAGGGTACCATGCGGGAATTGGTGGGAAGATTTCACCGCTTCTCTAGCGTGTGGTTAATATATACTCCTTCCAATCACATTTTTAAGTAAATTTAACTTTTTTTTTGTACATTGAAAAATAAATGTACGTGACCTATATTATAGACTATATGCATCCATTTTTTAATGTACTAAAGAAATCAAATTTGCTTATAAATATAACCGGATGGAGTATTGAGGTTTTGAGTCCAAATCAACTTCATTACCTTATGGTCCATTTTAATCCGGTTCTTTTAATTGATGTTCGCCATGTAGCAATTATACATTTCAATGGTCATGGTTAAAACTTTAAAAACCAGATTTTTATTAAAAAAAAAATTCATGTTTGTTAGACTTTATGGCGACGGCTTAGAGGGGGTGAATAAGTCGAGGTACATTTTTCAAAGTTTTTTGAAAAACAAGTTTGTACCAAAGAGTTACGGCACGGAAGCGGTTCTAGATCAAGTCTATACCCGAGCATATTGGAAAGAAAAATAATGCGACTAAATCGAAACGTATAAATCGATTGATGATAACAAAACTAAAGTGGTTAATTGATTAATTTTAAGCCAAAATTAATCAATAACTAGAATAAAAAATTAATCAATTAACGCAATGGTGATAACTCAATTTCCACCAAGTATAAAATTGAAAAACCTTTTGGAACTTTAATCGAATATTTGGTGTTCGTTGTTGATGTTTTCTTTGAAAACTAACACACAAGTGTACGAGAAAACACATTTGGCTACAGTTATAACCGTGACTAAACAACACATTAATAAAGTCAAACTCTATTAACAGTAAATACTAAATTTATCTAAGGTGCTAAGCTAAATTTATCCAACCCTCTCATATGCCAAGACATGGGTTCCATATTAAAATGTTACCTGAGATACTAAGCTAAATTTAAGTGGGTAATTAGAAACAATGAAAACCAAAAGGGTGACCAAATAATCAATCAAAATTTATGAAACAATGAAAACCAAAACAACAACAAAATTCAATCTGTTGGGTAATTAGAATCAGAAATGTTAAGACTACGAAAAGTCTTCCTCTCAATAGAATCAACAGCTAGAACATCACTATTATCCACATATTCAATATCAGGATTCTTAAAAGAATCACAAGAGTAGGGTTCGAGAGAGCTTCGATTCGTTTCACTGAGTTTCGATTTGGAGGCTGGGGTTCGAGTCTTCGAGAGAGATGACGAGTTCTAGTGAGAGATTGTCGTGATTGAGTTCGTACGATCGAGTGAGAGAGATAGTGAGTTTGCTAGGGTAGTAGGGTTCAATTCGCGTGAGAGAGATATCTGTGTGTGATTGTTATGTGTTTTTTTTTTGTTTACATCGGTGGATATGAAGGGCCCGTTTGTTTTGGATTTTTTTGAAAATAGATTTTGTAATGTTAGAAAATTTTGTATAAAAAATATTTACAAAGAATTTTTTTATAAAAGCTTCAAATGAAAATTTTGTTTGAATAGTTATTCTAAAAATGTTATTTTAGGTATTTCATCATTTTATTGAAAAAAAAATTGGATATCAAAATTTCAAAAAATTACTTAATTTTGAAGCTATTTCAAATAGATTTTCACAAAAATCATTTTTGAAATACAACTCTTTGAAAAAATTGCGATTTTGACTATGTTTTGAACTTCAAAATTAGTGTTTCAATTTAGAAAAAAACGAATACAAAAAAACTTGTAATATTTTGAAAAACCGTTTTACAAAATCTATTTTAAAAAATACAAAGAAAAAATCTATTTTTTTAAAGCTCAAACAAACGGGCCCGAAATTTCGGTTCCTCCTTATCTCAAGCGAATCCTCCTTATCTCTTTTCTACCCCTAATATTTCAGTTTTGCCTCTGCATAAATTTCGGTTCGAAAAAACCAAATTTTTTGGTAGTACAAATTCAGAGGAATTTCGGTTCGTATAAACCGGAAAAAAAAATTCAAGGCAAAAAAAACTTCGGCTTTTAAAAACCGAGGCGTTTTGCAAGGGCAGAATTGGAAATTCACGGGGTAGAAAAGAGATAGGGGGTTGCTTGAGAAATTTTCGGTGGATATCATGACTAGATGTAAAAAGCCTTGAACGTGCAGCATCCCACCCACATTTTGTAGCAACTCATAATGTAGTTTGGAATTGCTAGTGCCACATCTTTAATGAGAGTATCTTTTCCGACTTTAGATAGAAATTTCTCCTTCCACCCCTTCACTTTCTTCCGCACTCGACCCATGACAAATGAAAAGACAATCTTCTTCGATCTCCCAAAAGGAATTGGAAAACCAAGGTATCCAGACTGAGCCTCCACCGCCTGAGCTCCCATCATTTTACATATCATATTTTTATCTTCATTAGGCACATTTCGGCTAAACAAGCTTCTGATTTGTCAAGGTTCACAACTTGACCAGAAGCTTACTGATAGATATCTAGGATAGAAAGGATCTTTGTAACTTCTTGAGTGTTGGCGCGAGTAAAGAGTAGGCTATCATCGGCCAAGAAAAGACGTGACAATTGCGATGCACTCCTTGCCACTTTGATACCATGGATGTGAGAATATTTATTTATATATATATATATATATGTTAAATTTGACATCAAAGTGCACATTACATGATCTCCTAATAATCTGTCTTTTTCAAGATGACCAGTAATCACTTATGGACAATAAATAAAAAAAGAAACATAATCAACACGGCAGACTAAAAAAAATAAAAATGCTCAAGATGAGAACATTCACATTACAATTGAAAATGTTAATTCTACCGGTACTTTAAGAGGCATTTTGTAAAAACTATAATTTTATTATTGGTTTTCTATAACTTCATAAGTGTAAAAAAAAACTATTGAATTCATATTAACAAAGCATCGAGTGTTTTACTAATAAAATGATCAAATAATTTTTTGTTTAAATGTAAAAGAGAAAAAATATGGCTAAAATTCTCAAAGGTATGCTTTGATTATCTTTATTTTCCAAATTCTTCTTGTTACCGGCTGTTTACACTGAATTTTGGTAAACAACCGCTAGTTTAAATTAATTACTTGAGAGATCAACTAGTAAATCTCGGGACTATAATTTTGTGCATTTATTCCAGAAAGTATGAACATTCTTAATTTTATTTGAAGTTTTGAAAAGGTTTGATATATAAATAACACTTGTAAAACAAGTAAAAAGAAGTAATTTGCATAAAAGTAAAGTTTTTCAGGAATTGGTAAATTTGCAGAATCTTAAAAGAAAGTAAAAGACTTGATAATAAAGATAATTTGCATTGAAATGGTAAAATTTACAAGAATAGGTTCATAGAATCATACTCTTTTCCTTCGATACTCATCTTTCTCGATAACATGAGGATTTGTGAGTTTTACAGGATTTCTATATGAATTTTTGTGACCTTGATTTCGACATCAAAACTAGTATTTATAGATTACAACATGTCTAACTACTAATAACGGCTATAGACTAATACTTTGACGCGTGTCTTTGTCTCTGATGCGCTGTCTTTAGTTGAATCTATGCACCTGTTGAATGAAGTCGAAATCGAATGAGAGTGAACCATTAGAATATTTAGTACATAATCATGATTTCTTTTCGACTTCGAATATACTTCAATTTCGACAGAAATCGAAACGAAAGCAAGTAAATCCCAAAAACAGATTTTCTTCCCTTCTTGACTTTTGTCAAAGTATTCTCATTCATATAAATATATTAATACGTATTTAAATACTTTAAAAAGCATTTATTGCATTTTAGCTTTGATTAAAATATGGGATAACACCGACGAAGGTATAAATCTTTTCTTACACCAATATCATTTAATTTTTTCTTCTTTATACTATATACACAAATTTCCATCGCCTTTTAGTAAGGTTAGTTTATTCTTTTTTGAAGTTAATAGATCTTTTCCCCATCATTGTATTTCGACTGGCGGATCCAGGACCCAGGCTCAGTGGGTGCAAAATATTTAACTTTAATAAATAAGTATAATCATATCTATAAAAGTCATATACTCAAAAAATTACATTGTACTCAATTTATAATGTATCAAAAATAACTACCTTCATTCTCTTTAATTGTCCTTTACGCGAATCCATGCTTTGAAATCGTTGAATAATAGATTCATCATCAATTTGCTCCAACACATCGCTTTCAATATATGTCACCAGATATCATTCATCCATTCGTCCCCCATTCGATTGCGTAATCTAGTTTTCACAATCTTCATGGCGGAAAAGAAACGTTCGACGGTTGCTGTGGCAACCGGCAAAATCATCGCTAACTTCAATAGTTGATAAACTAATGGATAAACAATATGTCTTCTAGTTTCAACCAATTTTTTTGAAAGATCACCAATACCTTCCAAAGATGCAAATACGATACTAGTACACATATCAATGGCATAAGTCTCAAGTTGATTATCAAGCATCGTCAAACTAGTTTGACAAAATCAGCCTCGTTCCTGACATTTTATGGACCCTAGGCCAAACTTAAGAAAAAAAAAACTTCTTTCATGTAATATAATAGCATTAATACATAATAACAGTCTTACAAAATATCAAAAGAAAAAATTATACGGAAATTCATAAAAAATGATTTCTTCGAGCATTTTGAGATGCAAAATCGATAATAAGTGCATCAACATCAAAAAAAATGATTTCTTCGAGCATTTTGAGATGCAAAATCATTGATAAGTGCATCAACATCAATGTCCGCCAACATATCCTTCTCAATTGCCAAAGTTGCCAAACCGTTCAATCTCTCATGTGACATTGATGCTCTCAAGTAAGTTTTAATCAATTTCAATTTTGAAAAATTTCTTTCTGCTGATGTTACAGTCACAGACACTGTTAGTAAAACTCTATAAGCAATTGATGCATTTAGATAACAATCAGCAAACTTGACAAATTTAAGAATATCAATAGCGGACATTGTTTGAGTTGGCAAAGAAAATTGTAACACTCTTAGTTCAGAGAGATCTTTTACATCAACATATGATAAATTGTCATGAGAAAAACTTGAGTGAAATTTAACACAACATTCTTTCAACTCATTATCCTCCAATGACTTTAACTTTTCTGAATCTTATAAAAATTCAAAGATACTTTCAAATGTCTCCAATTCCTCAAATCTATTTTTCAAAGATGTAATTGTCATATCAACAACAACAAGAAAATATTCGAATTTAAAACATTCTTCTGGTGACTGATGTTCATATTCGTCATTGTTCTCTCCAAAATGTTTTTTTCTAATCACATAACATTTTGTTGCTATGTGTATATATTTTAGTAATCCTAGTCCTTGCCTAATCACGTTTTAAGCAGTAGTATATATAAAAAAAATAAATTAAACCTCAATTACACTTTTGAATAACACCTATTGTTTAGCCTAATCATATTTTCTTTAAATATAATTGATTCTTTCTTTAATTTTTTTTCTTTTGATTAAGATTCTTTCTTTAAATATAATTGATTTTTGTTTTGTTTTATAATAATAGGTAGGTATAAAAAAGAATTTTGGGCCCCTTAAAATAATGGGCCTCAGGCCATCACACCCATTGGCCTATGCTCAGGGCCGGGCCTGGACAAAATTCCCGTAGATAAAACTTTGCAAATTCAACCAATTTATTCTTTTCAAAAGAAGAGAACATGTTTGTTGGACAAAAACAACTCATACAAATGAGAAATCTAGTATTTGTCTCATTAAAACGATTATTAAGTTCCTGAAGTTACTTGTCCACAACAATATTTGTCTCATTAAAATGATTTTCTATTGTGAAAGATTCAGCATTACTTCCATGCTTCGACATTCCCGAAAAATATATATCATCCATGTTTGGAATGTGAATGTAATGCATATTGCAAAATAAATTCACCTCGTCCAATAGAGATCCCCATCCATCATCTCTTAGAGCTTGTAACCGTTGTTTTGTGATGTTAACCAAATGCATAGCATTGACAATATCTTGATCTTTTCTTTGCAATGCTTGTGACAGTTCATTTGAAATACCCAAGACATTTTTTTTATCAAATGCAATGTCAATGCAAAATCAAAAGTATTCATAAAAAGTATGAGACCATTTGCTTCAGCTCTTTGTTCTCTTTGAAGTGTTGAATCTACTCTCAAAATTTTAAGAACATCAACTACAGAATCATACATCAATATCAAATTATTGAAAGTAGCAAAATGAGAGCTCCAACGAGTATCAACAGGTCGTTTGAGACTAGTTTCCTGATTCAGACCTTGCCCACTAGAAATTTCTCCCGTTCCTAATGCTTTCCTAACATTCTTTATTTGGTTTTAACGAAGCATGTCTTGTCGTTTGCATGATCCTTCGACAACATTTATTAAATTATACACTAAGTTAAAAACACCACAAACTTGAAGATGATCTTTGGCAATAGCAACTAATGTAAGTTGTAACTGATGAACAAAACATTGTACATAAAATGCAGATGGATTTTTACTTAGGATTAAACTTTTTAGACCACCAAATTCTCCTTGCATATTCCTAGCACCATCCTAACCTTGTCCATGAATTCTAGAGGTAGTAAGATCGAATTTGGCAAAACAATTTTTCAGTGGCCGTTGTCAATGTTACAGTTGTTGTACTTTGTAACATAAACAATACCCAAAAAGCTCTCAATAATGCTTCCATATTTGATAACATAACGCAAAACAATAGCCATTTGCTCCTTATTAGATACATCGCGAGATTCATCAACAAGAATAGCAAATAATTCATCTCCAAGATCAGACAAGATATCTTTCGTGGTTTCTAAAGAGGCGGAATTAACAATATCCTTTTGAATTGTTGGAGCAATCATTTGATGATTATAAGGAGCATTTTCCAAAACAACTTGCCTTACTTTTTTTTTACTCTTAGCATACCATTTAAGCAATTCTAGGAAGTTACCTTGTTTACTAGATTCTTTCGATTCATCGCGACCACGAAAAGTCAATCCTTTGCTTTAATAGATAAAGAAAACAATGAAAATAAGTTGTTAGCCGTCTTCGATACAAGTCACGAACACTTTCAAATTGCTTAGATATCACAACTTCAATATGTTTATTTTGATTCATCAAATCTTGACATTTCTTCCAAACAATGTTATGAGCACTACCTGAACCTCCAACATGTGAATGAAGTCTATCTTTCTTATTAAAATTAGTGAACCCCCTATTACAAATGCATCACCACCAGATTGTTTCCCAAAATCGGGTCTAAAAAGATAGCAACATAAACAAAATGTTGCATCCTTGTCTATAATATACTTTAACCAATTACCGGATTCATTAAACCAAGAGAAACAAAATCTTCTCATTGAATTTCCAATTTTTCTTTGTGAAAAATGGTGATGTGTAAGTTGACATGGTCCTTTTTGTATATATGTTCTGCGTATTATCTCTTGATTGTTAGAATGATATGTTGATATTTTCAACCGCTTTATGGAATCTGAGGGTAACTCTTCCAAATTTAGCTGAACATGTTGTTGAGAACTAGATGTTACGTGCCCATTCGATGGTGATTTTCTCTTAAAAAATTTCTCCACAACCTCCTACAACAACAAAAGCGAAGTATGTGAGTGAATATATTAATAATAATTGTAAAAGTACAAGTGATTATTTTAGCCTCTTAAAAAGATCATTTTCAAGTAATTGTGATTGGAATTTTGTTCTTTGTTACTATAATCACAATCTTTGATTATTTCCAACTAAAATACACAATCACACACGAGATTTGACTCATCATGAAACACACATGCTACACCTTAATCATCATCATAAATTCATAATAACATTACACATTTGTATACAAGTTACAAAATACAACACTTGAAATTTCAAAAATAAAAAGGATGATACATAGGGCTCTTAGCCCTCCTCTTTATTAAAAAAAAGGATGATATATAAAATTAAATAGATCATAATCATGATTACGAAACCCCAAATTCCAATCACAATAAGAATTATAGATAAGAATGAATCACAAACATCCAACAAAAATTTCATAAAACCCGAAAATACTAAAATTCCAATTCATAATTTTCAGAAAACCCTAAATTAACAAAACCCTAAAATCAATATCAATTACCTTACTAATGTTGTTTTCCCCGTTCGAAGAAAGAAACATAATCAACAGGGCAGACTAAAAAAAAAGCTCAAGATGAGAACATTCAAAATTGAATTTTATTTTTTTTGTTACAAGGCTAATCAAAACAAAAGACAAAAAGAAAAATAAAGAATAGGAGACTATTCACTAAGGAAGAAAGTTCCTGTCGTGTTACTCCAGAGAATGTCCAAGAAACCATCCGGGGGAGATGCGTGAATCGTGAGATCGAAATCTGAATAGGCTCCAAACTTGGCTAAGAAATCCGCACAATTGAAAATGTTACTTCTACTGGTACTTTTTATCTTTTCTATTGAATATTCTACTATACCATAGATTTCATTCAGCAATTTTAATTTGACGAAAACTCTAAATTTTTTTAACTATTTTCATTTTATAGTATTTTTTTTTTCCATCTGTCATTTTACTTTCACGATTTGGTTTGCGACAAAAGGTATATTAGCACATCGCGGTGTTTAAGAGGCATTTTATAATAACTAAAATTTTATTATTGGTTTTTTGCAACTTCATAAGTGTAAAAATCTATTGAATTCATATTAATAAAGCATTGAGTGTTTAACTAATAAAATGATCAAATAATTTTTTGTTTAAATGTAAAAGAGAAAAAATATGGCTAAAATTCTCAAAGGTGTTTATGCTTTGATTATCTTTCTTTTCCAACTTCTTCTTGTTACCGGCGAAGGTAAATGTTTTCTTACACCGATATCATTTAATTTTTTCTTTTTTATACTATATACACAAATTTTCATCGCCTTTTAATAATATTAGTTTATTCATTTTCGATATAATAGATCTTTTCCCCATCATTTCTATCCACGGTCATCATGTTACTTGCATGTCCGTCGACGATTGTCCAGAAGAAAAATGTCAAGATCCTTTTGTTTTGTGGTGTGTTAGCAAAAAATGTTATTGCTCGTAAGCATAACAATTAAGTTGAAAAATAATTTTGTTACTTTATGTGTAAAGTTTTATTTGTATGTCTTAAAGTGAGTACCTCTATGAATAAAAAAAAAAGGTTGGTACTTGTACCTCTATAATTTATCTCACAATTTTATTTCTATGTCATGATTACTTCAGTAATTTATAAGTTTTTGGCACCTTTCAATATATTTCGCTCAAGAATGAATTTTTTTTTTTTTTGTCAAGTAGCCTAGTGGCTAGAAATTTCACCTTAAAGGAGGATCAGTGGAGTGTCCAAGGATCGAACCCTGGCTCCTGCGTTTACAACGCTATGTCCCTACCAACTGAGCTAAGCTCACGGGTGAAGCGGGTGAAAAATGCGCGAGCGGAAAGCACTCGCTAAACAGTAAAGTCGCCACCGAACTTTATTTATTCCCGAAAGAAAAGGAAAATATCGATAAAACCTTAAAAGAAAGGAAAGATGGTCGTCGCAACCATTTCCAAGTTCGGGAGTCGATTATGCGAGGGGAAGGTATTAGCACCCATCACATCCGTTGTACTCAACGGGAACCTTCGTCAATCTCCTCTTTAATCCAAAATTTGTATTATAATATGTTTGAGTGGAAGACGAACAACATGTCGACAAAGCGTGACGCTAAGCCCCCGATTGTTCGAGAGACCAACGAATGTACATTCGTCAATCTAGTCCAAGATTTTTTTTATTGAAATATGTTTGACTGGAAGACGAACAACTTGTCGACAAAGCGTAACGCTAAACCCCCGATTATTCGAGAGACCAACAAATGTACATTCGCCAATCTCTTTTTAGTCCACATTTATTATAAAAAAATAAGAGTTTGCTATAGTGGCTTTTTTGCTTAGAATTTGATATAAGGGGTAAGTAACATACAGCAGCCCAATTGACACAAATAAATGGTAGACAAACAAATAAACAATTAAATTAAAAACAAATAAATTAGATAACAATTAAAAAAAAACTTTAAAACAGCACATAACAGATCTAAACGTGTATGAGGGAGAGATGAGAGGTTGACCGAGAGAGATAGAGAAAGCTCGCCGGCGAGGGAGGCTGCGAACGCGTGAGAGAGAGGTCCGACGATGGTGACGGCCGCATGCGGGGGTGAGAATTTCGGCGAGCGTTCCGACTGTGTGCAATGAGTTTGATGGTTCGGATTCGGGGACTTCTATGCAGCGGCGGTTGAATTCCGATTCTCCTCTTTCTCCTCCGATCTCTACCTTCCTTTGTTTTACTGCTCTGTTTTGTTATGGGTGGTGAAGTAATATATTGGTGGTTTTGGATTTTGATGAGTTTGTGTTGTTAATGGTGATTGATGTTTCTTGTAGTGATTTGAGGTTGTTGAAAGGGATAGTAAGTGTTCTGTCAATCTTTGTTAATGGTTGGAATTGATGTGGGAAGGAGGTGAATGTTTTGATTATGGGATTTTGATTTTTGGCTTGTTGAAGATGAATAAAAGCATGGTTGCTGGTTTATGTAGCGAGGATGATGATTAGTGGTGGTTCATGTAATGAGAATAGTGAGGTTTCTCTACTGCCTCTCACAAAATCCGCCGCCTCTCAGTGTTTTTTTCTTGTTACTTATATGTACAAAATTAGGTTTGAGAATTGAATGTTGATTGTTTTGGTTTAGGAATGCTTTGATGATGATGATTTGAAATTGATGGGAGAATTGATTTGTTCCTCTTTGGTTGCAGATACTTTCCCTCTCTATTTATTTTTTGACTTTTGTTTTTTTGCTTTTTATTCATAAGATTAATGAAACAATAAAAATGATATTTTTAAAAATGCTTAAAAATGGAAAACGAAAATTAAAATAAAAATGTAATTTTTGATTTTTTTGAAAAAATAAAAATAAGTTAGAAACATACAAAAGGAAAAATGCTAAAAAAGATGGAAAACATGGGATTTGAACTTGTGACCTCACAATTGCAACTTCTTGAAGACCCTCTTCACTACCAAATGAGCTACATTAGATATTTGAATGAAAATACGGCAATAAGTTAAATGATAATAAAAGTGGGGGTAAAATTTGGGGTATGACAACGGGGACCGCTCAAGAATAAATTTTAATTTCATACGTAGATAGATTAGAATTTTCCCAATTCATGAAGTCATAGTCCAAAAAAAAAGAAATACATAGTCCAAAAAAATGGTAAATAATTTAAGGAAAATGTTAACCGATGCTTTTGAGGCACTATTTAAGAAATTAAATATGGTAAAAATAAATTTAAATTTGTATAATTTTCTTTTATAAAATATAAAGAATAGTTTTTTAATGCAAAACTTACTTTTTTTTTTTTTATTTTAAATAGTGTTCCAAGATGATCCATAATATGTAGGCTAAATTGGACAATTGGTCCTTTAACTTATTATTTTTTCTTTTGAAGAAACCAAATTAGTCCACCCAAATTGGCACTACACAGAATCGAACCTCGAACATGAGACCTTAAGGAGGAACACACTTCCAGGTCTTAAGCCAATACTACCAGACCAACTCAAGTGTGTTATTGATTTCATATTGGTTACTTAACTAATTAACGTTATAAATTGATCCCTTAATTTTAATTATGTTTGTCATATTGGTCTTTTCTATTAATTTTTCTCAAAAAAACGTTAACTTTGTCTACGTGACTACTGATGTGGCCACGTAGAGTACTGAAATGGGTGATATGTTTAAAAGGAAAAGCTCAATATGACAAACATAATTAAAGTTAAGGGATCAATTCATAACGTTAATTAATTAAGGAACCAATATAAAACCAATAAATAAGTTAAGAGACTAATTGTCCAATTTAGTCTTTAATTACTCCTTTTGTGAAAAAAATAAATAAAAATAATCACTCCTAAATCTGTGTTATGAAAGAAATAGTAATCCATCCGTCCCACAATGAGTGAGCCAATTTGACTATATACACTATTCACTTATCTTGCTTTGACCGTATTTTTTTACTAATAAAGAAAAACAAATATTAACATATAAGATATTGTTAGAATCATCTCGATTAGTATTTTTAAAATATCAAATTTTTATAATTTTACTATTATATAATTAAAAATATTAATCGTCAAAATTATGCATTGACATGTGTGAACTTGTCAACTGACTCATTCATTACCGAACGGAGCTGACGTCGAACCTTGACCATAAGCCCACGTTGACCCGAAGCCGACGTCAAACCTTGACCATGAGCCCACGTTGAATTTACAAAATCGTCCGATGCAAATCGTGCCCACGTGAAATTTTCGAGGATTTGTTGGGTTGGTTGGGGGGGGTTGTGTAGATTCACCGGAAAACAAAATATTTGCGTAATTCTCATTGGAACGCTGAGTTCCCGATGATTCAAAGTCATTGTGGTCGAAGTCAAAGAAATTCCGTGTTTGTGGCATTGGAGTCACAAAATCGGAATTACTATATGGAATTGGTTGTTGTTGGCTATATGGTTGATGTTGTGAGGTAGAGGTGTGTTGTTGACATGAGGTACAAAATGGTGGGTCTGGGATATGAGTATGTTGTTGTTGGGTGTATGATGGTTGTTCTGGGAAAAATGTATGTTGAGTTTGTTGAGTATATGATTGTGGGAAGAAGGTATGTTGTGATTGTGGAATATTGGTATATTGTGGTTGCATCTGGACGTGGACGTGGGTCATTTAAATAATGATCGCCGGACACATATGACATGTAGCCCCTTTGATATTGACTTAGAAACTCGACTGAGTGAATCAGCTGAGTTTATTTTCAAGTATCACAAGTTGACTAGTGTATATGTACACCTTGACGTTAAATATATACTAGGTTTGTTCCAAAATATAAGACTCCTTTGCAAATATCATAGAGATTAATAAAGTTGATTGTGATATTAAATTTGTTAACAATTGAGAAAATGAAAATGACTTAATGTTTTATTTAGAAAATTTATTATAGATTGTAGATTTAGATGCACTATAATTAGGAGTATGTTGGTAAAAAAGAGAGGGTGAAATAAGTTAATTTGCTTTATAAATAAGACCGAAAGTATTATCAATTTATCGAATCCACAAATGTCTTTTATTATTCATTTTAGTTTTTGAATCTATTTTTAGATATTCAGTTTAGTCCTCAAATGTATTCTTTGTTAGTCAATTTACCATCGAATGAATCTATTTTTAGATATTCAATGCTTTATGGAATGATCATAATGAATTGATGTTTAATCAGTACTCAAACCTTTGAAAAAATTGACTTCTTCATATAGCTAACCAAGTGCCACTACAAGAAAACCTTAATTTCTTGGCCAACATTATTGGCGGATTTGAGCCTCAATACTTTATTGAGGGCTAAAAGCCCTCAACAAGCCATAAAATTGGCCAAGAATGCATCGGGAAAAAAAACTAATAAAATAATAATTATTGGGGGTGTAGGGCTGCCAGAAATGGTTAAAAAATTGGCGAGATTATCGTGGGCCATGGGCCACCAATAATCCATGACCATTGAAGGCCAATTGGCGGTTCATGGCCGCCAGTAATCCAACCCCTAATTTTTTAATATATTTTTTTCAACGGTAACTTCTCTTTCATTTCTTTATAACAACATTTATCTACTTCATTTCATTTTTACACTTTCAATCTCTCTCTAAATTTCTCTAACTTCTCTCTTAAACTTTTTTCATACTTATCCCAAAACTTTAAATTTGACATCTCCATCCAAAAAGTGGTAAGTGTTTGTCTTTTAATTTAAAAAAGTTTAATTTTTTGCTTTGTTAACTTAAATGTATATGTTTTAATATTTTTTGTTTACAATTTTTATTTAGCAGGTGTTGATAATTCTCGTGGTCATCTGAGTTCGTGGTTGAAAGCGCTTCAAGTCAGACACTACTCAGCGCTTCAACTAAGTAATGTAATTTTATTTTATAAAATATTTATTTATTTATTTATTTTTGAAAATTGTGTTAAAGCTAATATATGAAAATAGTATATTTTAAACCAAAATTTAAAAATAGTATATATATATATATATATCTCAAAAAAGTATATTTTAAAAAAATTGATAATTTTTTGTCCAATAAAAAAATTGATAATTTTATTAGTCAGTATTTAAAACGAAATTATTTCTGTCTAAAACAAATGAATTTTTTGAAAAAATTTAATCACTAAATCGAAAAATAATATATATATAAAAGAAAAATGTAAAAAGTTAGTATTTTTAGTCAAAATAAATATAAAGTTAGTATTTTTAGGTAAAATAAAAAAACAAAGTCAGTATTTTTAGGTAAAATAAATATAAAGTTAGTATTTTTAGTCAAAATAAAAAAAAAGTTAGTATTTTTAGGTAAAATAAAAAATAAAGTTAGTATTTTTAGTCAAAATAAATATAAAGTTAGTATTTTTAGTCAAAATAAAAAAGTTAGTATTTTTAGTCAAAATAAAAAAAGTTAGTATTTTTAGGAAAAATAAATTATTTAATTATTTAAAAATCAGATTATTAAATAATGTGATTTTTAAATAATTAATTTTTTTTAATTAATAGATGGCTTATTGGCGGCCATGGGCCTTCAGGAATCTGTTCTTGGCCAACGTTTATTGGCAGCCATGGGCCTCCAAGAAACTATTATGTGAAAAGTTGTGCTGACAGTATCTTGGGGGCTCCAGGCCGCCAGTAATGTTAGTTGAGGCTTTGGTCCGCCAATAACCATTACTGGAGAACATTTTATTGTGGGTCTAGGGTCGCTAGTAATCCATGTATTATTGGCGGATTTTACCTCTTCTTGGAGGCTTTTGTCCCTCAATATTTTGTTGTTTTCTTGTAGTGTGTAAATAGTAGTTGATAGTATTATTAAACCAGCAGCTTATATAGAGAGCTCTAGGTCCATCATTCCTATTAGATAGGATCCCCCTCATATATATACTCTTAAGTTTAATGTAGATGGTGCACATAGTAAAATGAATGGTTTCTTAGCTTGTGGTGGATTGCTTAGAGATTCTTAGGGTGGTCTTATTCAGAGTTTTTATTGCAACCTTGGTTGTAATAATTCTTAGTTTGCTGAGATGTCTAGTTTAGTTCATGCTATGCATATTGTTCGTCATCCTCATCTTGACTATGTCGTTTTCGAAATAGACTCTACCATTGTTGCAGCTACTATTCTCAATCGTTCTACCACCATATTTTATCTCAAACCACTCATAGAAGAGATTATTAATCTACTAAATTTTCCAGATTAAATTGTCACTATTCAACATTGTTTCAGAGATATCAACTCATGTATGAATTTACTAGCCAAAAAAGAATTTGATATTCCTTTCTCTCCAATTTTAATTAATCCTTATTGTAATTTTTCGTACACTCTTCTAGTTTTAAATTGTGAAGGTACTATTATCTCTTGTTTAACTAGTTAATTTAACATTTTCATTAAAAAAAAAAAGAAATATTGAGAAAGTATTAGCCATTTTGATATATTCAATACCAATAAATTATTATAGAGGATATCCCTATTTTTATTTTTTTGAAAAGGCCAAAAAAAAACAATAATTTATTACTAAAAAAGTGGCACAAGTAATGCCAAAGGTACATGCCACAAAATACAAATGAGGATATCTCCATATTACCCCTCCTAAATCTTCTCATGAAAGCTTTCCACAAAACATCTCAAAATCACACGCGTTGTTTTCAATTTCCATCTTCTCCCGCACGCTTTTCCGAAACCAAAAACCCCCCAAAATTTTCAAATTCACCCGCTCCTATTTTCACTCATAAAAATATCTATTTAAACCTTTCACTGTGCTTCATTCTTATTCACACTTCAACCTAAACCCTCAACATCAAAATCCCTTTCAACCTTTCATCTCAATTAATCACTTTTCTCCATTTTTTCATTTCTCCAAACAATGCCTTATTTTCCAGAAGAACCACTTCTCGCCCCAAACCCTGACCGTTTCTGTATGTTCCCAATTCAATACCCTAAAATCTGGGAAATGTACAAAAAAGCCGAAGCTTCTTTCTGGACCGCCGAAGAAGTCGATTTATCGGAAGATCTTCATCACTGGAACAACCTAACCGACGGCGAACGCCACTTTATCTCACACGTTCTTGCCTTCTTTGCCGCTTCCGACGGCATCGTCTTGGAGAATCTTGCAGGAAGATTCATGAAAGAAGTTCAAGTCTCAGAGGCGCGTGCTTTCTACGGATTCCAGATCGCAATCGAGAATATTCATTCTGAAATGTATAGTCTCTTGATTGAGACTTATATCAATGATTCAGTTGAGAAGAATCGTTTGTTTCATGCAATTGAAACGATTCCTTGTATTACAAAGAAAGCTGATTGGGCTATGAAATGGATCGATTCATCTGATTCATTTGCTGAAAGGGTCGTTGCTTTTGCCTGTGTTGAAGGTATATTTTTCTCTGGAAGTTTCTGTGCAATTTTCTGGCTTAAAAAACGTGGTTTAATGCCTGGTTTAACTTTTTCAAACGAGCTTATTTCACGTGATGAAGGACTTCATTGTGATTTTGCTTGTTTGATTTATTCGCTTTTGAGAAAGAAACTTAGCGAAGAGCGTGTGAAGACGATTGTGCGCGATGCTGTTGAGATCGAGAGGGAATTTGTTTGCGAAGCGCTTCCTTGCGCTTTAGTTGGAATGAATGGTGATTTGATGAGTCAGTATATTGAGTTTGTTGCTGATAGATTGTTGTGTGAGCTTGGTTGTGGGAAAATTTATAATGTTCAGAATCCTTTTGATTGGATGGATTTGATTTCGCTTCAGGGGAAAACTAACTTTTTTGAGAAGCGCGTTGGCGAGTATCAGAAAGCTTCTGTTATGAATAGCTTGACTGCAAATGGTGATGCTCATGTGTTCAAGTTGGATGAGGATTTTTAGATCAAGAAATTAGGGTTATCTATGTACTATTATTTTAATTCCATCATCTTGTTTAGTTAATTTATTAAGGAAGTTGTATGGTTGTATGGTCAAATGCAAAAATTCGAAAATACTAATGAACTTTTAAATATTTATCATATAGGAATATAAAAAATTTGTTTATGCAGGTATATAAGCATATAAAATTTACGATGGTCCGGTGTGGATTCTTGTGTATATTATATTTATGTATTTTGACGAAGTTGCTACTTCTCCAGCTGTTATGCTGAAAGTTGAAGTTGGTATTTCTCAATTAACAAAACTATATCAATGGTTTGATTGATGCTTTTGTGGTTGTAAATTGTAATTATACCAGGTTTAGCCTGAAATATGCACAAGACCAATGAGCATATGCAAACATCTAGAGTACAAAATAAGGAATAATTAAGGGCAAAAAATGGAATAGTTTCTCTAAATTTAGTGTGAAAAACCATGTAAAGGGTTTATGTTGCTTACTATAGCTTCCAATACCATAGAAACTGATGTCCACAATTTAACATCCTCTGGATTGAAGGTGAGTATAGTAGGTTAGGTATGTGTCATTCAAAATATTTGTTATAACAATTTTTAAAAAATTATAATACCTAACAAAAAAGAAAGAGATTGGATTCATTGTTCAAAGAATTCAACTGCATAATCTTAATATGTCAATATATAGAGAATAGTAAAATGCTTCTATGTACTCCTACCACCATGTACCTTACTGTTTTGATTGATTCATCAGAATGTTTTGTTTTCAGACCACACAACAGAATGCTGTTTTTTCAACTTTTCCATAAGGTTCTCTACCAACAGCAACTATAACAACAGGCCTTAATTAAATACATAACCATTGCAAGAATTGAATTTAAAAACCAACCAAGTAAGTTGATTCTAAGCTAATCTACTGAGGATTGATATCAATCAAGCAACAGTCTAGTTAAGAAAATATACACATGAGCTATCTACTATCCATCAAAATTACAACTACTTAAAAAGTCACATTGTATTTCCAGAATAAGCTTCTCTGGCAACACCAACTCCATTTGTGACCCTCGCGATGCGACATATCTGACACCACTCCATATTTACTTTTTTTTCAATAAAAAAGGGGCCTAGGGTCCTAGACACAAAAATAATACGAGGAGTAGAAACTCCCAAGGCATCAGCTGAGCACAACTGCTTAAGATAAAAATATGGTTCTTCTAATACACTACTCCTCCAATGATCATCTCCACGTAGCCAAAGTATCTGCAATGCAATTAGCTTCCCTGTAGACATGACAATCTTTGTTAATTAGACTTCGAAATCTTTGTTAATTAGACTTCGAATGCGATTGACGAGGCGCGTTTGACAGCAACACTACCCACCTGCTCTCCCTTTAGACTTTGAACCACCACCAAAGAATCCATACGCAGATCTGTTCTCATAAATCCTCTACTTCTAGCTAATTTCAAGCCTTCATAAGCACCCAACAATTAGTCATAATACTGATGATATTATTTTTTGCTCTCAAATATTCATCCACATATTGTAATATGCACCTATATGGATATAGTGGTCTAGAGAAATTTGAATCAAACTTTGATTTATTTCTCCAAAACCAAAGATAGTAACAAGTTGTAGCCCACACGGCCACACATCACGCCACTCACATCCTCCATCAATCATCCCATTAATCTATATGTTTTGAACAATCCAGTCATTGTAATCTCCCACAAAGAAAACTAATCTTCCTTGAACCGGGACAATATGATTCCAAACAAGTCTTGCATGTTGGCAGTCACGCAATACATGTATATTCGTCTCCTCCACTTCACTACAATGATCGCAGAAAGGTGATCCATGCCCCCACCGAGAACACACCTTGTTCGTTGTCAACTTGCCATGTATGAGTTGCCATGCAAAGCACTTTATCCTCTCCGGTACATCCATCCGCCAGACCTTCTTACAAATTGATTCCGACTCTAAAATATGATAGCCTTGAAGCATTTGATAAGCACTCGAAACTGAGAAGAGACCCAATCTAGTCCCCGGCCATACGTGCACATCAGAGCCACCCTCAAGACAAGGTGCTGGCAACGATGAAATTCTTTGCAAGAGAGTCGGAGAAAGAAAATTACTCAGAAGTTGTATCTTCCAATTGCCATTAGCATCAACCATATTCACTATTGTCCACTGTGTCATCTCATCTGGAAGATGTCCCCCCAACCACCTATCCTGCCCTGCCACCCTCGAATTGACAGGCCATCACCAACAGACCATGTCTCCATCTTGCTAATATTCTTCCAAGCATGAACAATACCTTTCCAAATAAACGAGTCTGTTGGTTTAGCAGTAATATCACCATTACCAACTTGCCCCCGACCATACTTACTTGTCAGAACACTAGACCACAAACTATGATTTCCTATCTTCAATTCCCATCCCATCTTCATCATGCATGCATTGTTCATAGTAGTCAGACTTCTTATAGCAAGACCCGAAACTTTGGAAGTAATATAGTGCTCCACTTGATCATATGTATCTTTCTCTGCCCGACCTCGTGACCCCAAATAAAATTTTGTTGAATATGTTGTATGTCCATCAAAATGCTCTTTGGTATAGGAGTAGTCATCATAGAATAAATAGGAATTGCCTGAATAACAGAAACCACTGCATTTTTGTAACAGAAACCAAAAACAATCTATAAAATATCTCTTTCAAAATACAACTACCAATCCACTGTTGTGACCAAAACATCGTGATTTCACCGTTAGTTAACAATCCTTCTATGCACAGCGTCTTCAAACCAATGAAAGCATAAGGGGTTCGATCTATCCACCTCTACAATATCGCTCCACCATGTAGAATCATGACTACCACACTCTTCTAACAATTATAAATCCAAGCGACCATCTACATCTCCATATCTAAACTGCAGTAAATGCAGCCATGAAGAAGACTGATTCAATAAAGTGCCAAATTAAACAGCTCCAAATTCTTCACTCCTAATCCACCTTATTTCTTGGATTTGCAAACCAGGTCCCGTTTGATCAAAGCCATCTCTTAACTGCTCCCGTCCCACTCCAATAACATGACCAAACAAGTTGTATATATATAGCTCCAAATGAAAATGCTTTGAATGTAGTTGTGATATCATTAAGAAGTTAATATTAGAAATATAAATAAGTGTAGATGATAGATCAACATATAATGGCTAAAAAGAATAACATGTCCGAATGGAAATGCATAGTCCAAAAAAATAGTACATAATTTAATTGAGAGGTACAAACAAACTCCAGGCTGTGAATGGTTCAAAGATAGCTCATATCCCAAATGAAGTACTTATTGGCATTGCTTATTTATTCTGATTGTCTAACTGAATCCTACTTTTAATGTCAAGTCAATCCAATTCATTCATTCTATAGGCATAATCCAACATGGATTTTAGACTTACCTGTTGAAAACTTTGCAATATTTACTGAAGTTGGGTTACTGAATTAAGTCACCTATGTCTTTGTGTTCTCAGGATAAAGGATATCATGTCACCTATATACCTACGGGTGAAAACAAGAAGAAGAAGAAGAAGAAGAAGAACTAGTTACTTGATCCTCCAATCGAAGAAGGCTTTCCTTGTAAATACCGCCAATAAATTCACTTGTCTCTTCACCAGTAATACCAACCTCCTCAATTATTTGGGTGCTCAAATCAAGGCGACTTCATAATCTTTTTTTTTTGAATGAACATGTTCTTGGGTCATCACCTAGGGGGCAGCCGGGAGATCATCCACATTGGGTTCAAGAACAACTCTACAAGTGAGTTGGACACCACACTCTTACCCAAAGGTTTTGGTAAGAGTGTGGTGTCCAACTCACTTGTAGAGTTGTTCTTAGACCCAATGTGGAGGATGATCCCCCTGACTGCCCCCTCGTGATGACCCAACAGTGGTATCATAGCCGATGGTTCGACAAAGGGTTTGACCGGCTCCTTGTATCGAAAGTCTTCCTGACAAAGGTGGTCAGACAGCGTGTTCCGTGTGCTGTGTGGCAACGGCGGTACAAGTGTAGTGTTGCTGAATAAGCTTCCGCTTGAGGGGGAGCATATCCTGATATGGATGGACTCACACTTGAGGGGGAGATTGTTGTGGCAAGTGTGAGTGTTAAGTCCCACATTGCTTAAAATAGTGGAGGTTGAACACTTTATAAGTTAGAGCACCCATAAACCTAACACCTTAAGGTTTTGGGTAAGAGTGTGGTGTCCAACTCACTTGTAGAGTTGTTCTTAGACCCAATGTAGAGGATGATCCCCCTGACTGCCCCCTCGTGATGACCCAACAGTGGTATCAGAGCCGATGGTTCGTCAAAGGGTTCGACCGGCTCCTTGTATCGAAAGTCTTCCTGACAAAGGTGGTCAGGCGGCGTGTTCCGTGTGCCGGCGGTGCAAGTGTAGTGTTGCTGCACTCGAAACTGAGAAGAGACCCAATCTAGTCCCCGGCCATACGACCCAACACATGTATCCCATCTTCCCAAATCCAATTGGTGGCCATTGGATGGAAGGTAAGGGGCCATAAATATATAGTTTAATCCATGATTCATTCACACCGAGTTCACCAAGAATAGTAAAGCTAGTATCTTAAGCTCAATACCATGTATATATACAACATGAAAAGATAAGAAGGGAAGACACAAAAATAAAATCTCAAATATAATAGAATTTTTTTATTTTTAGATTGGCCAAAACAAAAATAAAGCATGAAAGTAAACTCTATGAACCAATTTGACATAGTAAACAGAATAATGTCGGATGGAAAATATTAGGATAAATACATCATACATATATGCCTATACGGCATCAAGGGTTTTGATCATAGCCTTTTCATAATACATTGTTTGCAATATCAATCTTACTAGAAATTAAAATTGCAAATGATAAAAAAAAATTGACGATAAAAAAAATCTAAAAAGATAAACAAAACATAAATTGAAATTTGTTTTGATTTTTATGAATATTTTAGAGCAATACATAGTCCTTCATCCTATTTGGAGTCTTTCTTATCCTTGTTGATTTTTTTCTCATTGTGATGGGTTCATCCTTCTTTGTTGGTCCATTAATTTCTTCCGGTACAATTTCACTTTGCACTTTCGTATCAACATCGTCACCATCTTGAATAGAATTGGCTAAGACATCTTGATTAGTTCTTCTAAGTTGTAGATGAGTTGTTCCGAACATTGTTTGCGCAATTCTAGGATTTATTATGTAATTTGCTGCAAACATTATTCTTGAAAGAAGAGTGTGATTGTGGACGTCTTGAATAGAATTTGCTAAGGCATCTTGATGTACATGATTTGTTCCAAACATTATTTGCGCGATTATAGGATTTCTTATATAATTTGCTGCGAACATTATTCTTGAAAGAAGAGTGTGATTGTGAGCTATTATCTCAAAAGCATTCATGATATTGAAATTATCTTGAACAATTTCGTTGATATCACCATCATCGATACTAGTGTGACTTCCACGGGTGTTAATCTTGTTGCACGATGTTGTTGCTGCTCCACCACTCTTAATTTTGCGATGAAAATAATAGTATAGCTGGAGAAACAAATTCTTAAAAAAAGAACAGATTTGGGAAGAATGAAACATTCTAAAAGACCTTTCTTTTGTGGCTTACTTAGCAGTGGAATGAATGATTACCAACAAGTGACCAAATTTATTTATAGGACATGTGTTGAGATTATTGTTTGGATTTGATTGTATTAATTGTGATAATAGATAGCATTGATTGAACAATTTTTTTTGACGAAATTAATTGAATCTTATGCAATCTTGTGTATTTACTATGTGAATCTTTTTTTTTTCACAACGAATCTTTTTGGGTTAACTAACATCTAATCTTTCTGGCGAGTCAAAAAACAAAAAAAATCTAATCTTTGTGTATTTAATAGGTGATATTTTTTTTTGGGGTTAAAATCTTATGCAATCTCATACAAAAAAAACTATGCAATCTCATACCAAAAACCAAAATCTTATGCAATCTTTTTTTTTAATAAATAAATCAGGTATTTCTTTGTGTAACAATAGAGTCAAATTTTTCGAATTTTATGGGACTCAAATAAGTGACAAATTCTTTCTAAGAATTTTAAGGTTGTTGCATTGCCAAACTAGAGATTAAACTCAAGACTTTGATAAACTTTGAAAAGACATGCGTTATCTCATGTAATGCTCTTGGGTAAATCTTATACAATTTTTTTCAACTAATACCCAACAATCACTGAGTACTTTAGAATTTATCAAATTAAAATTACTCCATAACATTTTCATTCTTGAAACAAAGTTGTTTGTGATTCGTTATAATAAATGGACTAATTTATTAATATTATGCAAATATTAAGAACTAGCATAATACCCGTGCGTACAAATTTTTTTTTATCGTAAGACGAGTATTGTATAGTACGAAATTAGTCCCGTTATAAAATTATTCGTCATTGTAAAGATTGTTGTCTTGTATATGATAGTTATAGAGTAACATAAGATTACTTCTGATAATATGGTTGGAAATTATTTTTCTATCATTTTAAACAGATGAAGTAGCTAGTATGTAATATGGATTCATACTGACTTGCAGTTACTTTTATATATATCTTGTATTTTTTTAGTGCGCTTTTATTTGAATTATAAATATTACTAAAAATTAAAGTTGACAAATTTGATGAAAAACTATTTTTGTTTATAATTTAAAATTGATATATTTGTTAATTAAATTTTCATCAGCAAAAACTTGTTACCTGTGTATAGTAGTTATTTACATTTTTCATAGTAGCAACTTGTTTTCCCGTCTATAAAACTTAATTTAAATTTTTATCAACAACTTTTAATCATGTGCATAACAGTTATTTTAAATAAATATTAATGACAACTTGTCATGCATATATAATAGTTATTTCAAAAAGATTATGAGCGATATTTTGTCTAATGTATATTAGTTTTTCATAAAAATTTATATTTAATTCATCCCTCAATAAAAATAAAAAAATTAACCTTTTGCAAGAGATTCTACTAATGTATTAAAGATGATCGCGGAAAATTTTAAAATTTTTAAGCTCAAATTAAAAATATCAAAATGCATATTTAGTTCATCCCTTTTTAAAATAAGTTAAAATGTTTCTAGAGAAATTTCTATGTACTACTAAACATGACATCAGGGAAAAAAAATTAAATTTAGAATGATACACATGAGTTGATTATTGCTACAGAGATTTCTATAATATACTAAACATGACAGTGGAAAAAAATTTCAAAATTTCTAATGATACATATGAGTTGATTTAAAAGCACGAAGCAAAATTATTTGGAGGATTGAAATTTGCAAAAATATAAATTATAAGGTCAAAAGATGAAATTTGTTATATCTATTTCAAAATATTTGACCTACTCAATTCTTAATACAATGTTTTAGTCCCTACATTTTGCTTTATATTTAAAAATAGTCCCTACATTTTAAAAGTTGTGTAAAGAAACCTATAACTTATTCTGTTACTGAATTTGGTCCATGTCGTTAATTTTACATACGAAATGATTATGGCAATTGTGGGCCCTATTTTTTTAAAAAAAAAGATAAAACTTAAAAAAACACTAAAATTCAACTCTTCATCTCTCTAAACCTCCACAAATCCCTCATATAAACCTCCATAAATCCCTCATCGATCTCCGATTAATCAACTTCCCAAACCCACCAACACACGAGTCAACGATAATGATTCAATTGACCCTTTCCACGTTTTACTCGAACAAGAGATAAACCGTGACACGTCGTAATGATGTAGTTGTTATGTATGCTGGCACCCGCGCGATTGATGAAAAACGGTTCGCGGTGTTTTTACGGTTGCATAAGCCGACTTTCGACCGTGCTGCAGCAGTGGTGTTGTTGAAGTAACTCTTGTGGCTTTGCACAATGATATATTTATTTCAATTAATAAATATTTCAGTTTTTTTTTGTTTTAATTTTGTTTCTTCAATTAAAATGATAGGATTTTTTACACCATAAGAAAAAATGTAGGGTCTATTCTTGACGATAAGTCAAAATATAACGATTAAAAATATATTTAACTCTTTATAGATTTATATGATTAAAAAATATCCCCACTTTGTTAGAATATTAAAAAGTATCTTCAGTATTGCTAGGATATATAATCTTCATTTTATAAAATAAATTTGATAATAAAATATGTTAGTGTCTGTATGGTGGTTAGGATAAAAACTTGCAGGATATAATAAGAAAATAGTTTGTTGATTTATTTTATAAAATATATTTTAAAATAAAACAAAAATTATAAAATTATTGAAATATAAATAATAAAGTAATTCCATAATAAATTAAAAATATATAATTACTTTCATAAAAACACATATGATTTTGTCACAAGGGTAATTTTGTCATTTATGTAATTTGATAAATAAAAAATCTACTAAAATTAAACTATATACAAGTAAAATAATTAATTTTTTTACAGAAACAGTAAAGTAAAACAATTATTATAATTTAAAAATATAGGAATATCAATTTAAATTTTATAACAAATTAAATCTAACTTATTTAGCTTATTTAACATATATACGAATTAAATTTTATAAGATATGCTAGTTTTTTACCAATTCTTGCAAATAAGCATTTCCCATATATAATATACAGCCTCCATTCATTTAGCTTATCTAATTTATTATTTGCTCATATTTTTATAAAAAAAATTGAAAAATTATATATTTAGTAGTGTCATGATGATTTTTATTTAAAACTATATAGATTATTTAATAACTTTTTTTAATTTTGATAAGAAGTAATTGTTTTACAAGGTTAATTTTTCCATTTAAATATTATATATATTATCATAATATTATAAGGTATGTACCAAACACATGGTATGATAACCGCTATTCTTAGAGACTCGGCTTTGTTGCCCGAGTGCGGGTACGGTACCAGTACCTGATACGGGTACGGCTTTTTTAGAAAAACTAAGGTATGGGTACGTCCGTAATTTTTTTTTTTTTAATATAATTATATAAATAAAATAATAGAATTATATTGATAAAACATATAATTAAATATAAAAATATCACACTTTAAAAGTAATTCAAAATTTTCAAAAACATCAAATTAAAAAGCAACCAGCTCAAAAAAGAGTCAATGGTTTTCCCTCCGTCATCATCATTGAAAAGACTGACTTCTAGTTCAGGTTCATCGCGACGAGAAAGATTAGGAACTTCAAGAATACCAACTACATCAAATAGATCTCATTCATCTCTACCAATCTCCCACATTTTTGTTGCTCCTTCATTATAAGTATTATTATTTCTCTTTCTCGAGAGAAGATTAAAAGTATAAGTAAAAACTGAATCTTCAACTCTCTTTAGATGAATAAATTCAGCGGCTACTTTTATATATTATAAACAAATGAAAAATTTTACTCTTCCTATAAAAACGAATAAAAGAAAGGGTTATTTTTTATTCTTGTACCACACGCGTACCACGGACGTATCCGTTGCAAAAAAATTAAAAAATATGAGGTACGGTGTCTGTGCGTACCGAAAGCACGGTCCACGTACTGGTACCTGATACGTACCGGATATTGGTACACTTCCTCAATTGAAGTACCCGTGCATCATAGGCTGAACTATTTTCCTTAGAGAACAGTTCTTTACTTTTTTTCTTTATCTCTGTTATTTTCCTTTTTCTTAGCTTTGTAACCAAAAAACACATGGTACGATAAAATAATGTTATTATGTTTGTTATCCTATGTGTATCAAACACATAATAAGATAACTGCTATCCTAATTACATCATGTGCACCGATCAAACTCTGAGTGTCATTCTTTGCGCTATTACATGGGATAAAAGAGCTAAAGTACCTTAACCACAATAAAAGTAGCCATAGTTACTTTATTGAAATTACTACTTTAGGTACCTAATTTTCTATATCATGCACCATCAATTTACCCATGAGAAGGATTTAATAGGTAAAATAACTAGTTTCCAATTAAGCTACAATTGAATGTTTTCCTTAAATTCAATGTTAAATACTATGAAGCCCATTCATGAATTTGTTTGTCTGTGATAATTTTGCAAACAGGACAATGCTCCCTTCTCAACTCTCACTTGCTTGTTCCTCAAAAGACGTTAAAAAAAGGACAAGCGTGGATTATAGGAAATTAGTCATTGGTGACTTGATCAGAGAAGGGTCATACTATAATGTATACAAAGGAAGGTTAGTACCTATATTGCTTGCTACTGTGAATTTTATACTTTTGATTACCTTTTTCATAATTGTATGCATATCATTTTTGTGTAATTGTGACCTAATAGATCTTGGTTATACTATAATGTAATCCCAAAAATATTCTAATATCATGTTAGATTTTGTTTTGTCTTAACTCAACCTCTACTAAATCAATTAGTAAGGTGAGATCTCTCGCTAATAACTTATTTTCAAGCTCTGATACCGGTCATCGGTGGAAAAGATGTGAGCTAATAGTGTCAACAAAAATTAGGACTCTTAATCTCAAACACCTAGAATTGAACATCTAGAATGTGATCTAAGTGAATAGTTGGTGATATACTAAATTATTAATAGACTCTTATGAGATATTAGAATTTGAGTTAGATTTAATATAATCTTTACAAAACTTCTTATAAGTTAAGGACTATGGAATACTCTCTCCACTTAAACTTGTACAAAAGTTTTAATGCACAAAGTATCGTATCAAATAAATAAGATCTGAAAATAAGTTTATAAGTGGTGAAATATAGTTGTTGTCTTACAAAAATAAAATTTAAAAGCAAGTTGAATTGAATTAAACTCAAATTATAAAATGATATTTGAGTTTGTGTAAGATTTGTTGGTCCATCAGTAATCAAATTACTTATATTAAATCACTCAAGTCACATTTTAGATGTTCAATTTTGAGTACAAGTGGGTGATAAAATTCTACATTAGATGAGATAAGACCTTAAAATTATAAGTCGCGGTTATTCCTTACAAATTAATTTTTATAATAATTGAATTAGGCTCAACTCAAATTCTATGATAATATCATTATCTATCTAAGAGTTGTTGGTTCATTCGATATTAGGACTAAAACCAAAAAATAATAATATTTTAAATATTGTCTTTTTAATAGCAATACTTAAATATTGTTAATTTTTACAATATTAGTTAAGTATTAATTATTATTTTTTTCCTATTTGTTTATTAACAATTAATAATGTCTTTTTTTATCATTCTTCTAATGAGTACGAGATATTATAAAGGTATTTAATAAAATATAGAATAGTTTTTATAACATCAATTGTATTTCTAATTCGTGTATCTAATCTTATCCGTTATATGGTTTCAAAATATTATCCGTCTTATAGTTTCAAAATAAATTATAAAATATAATGAAGTAATTGAATTTAAGTAATTAATGAGCCCCGAATTTTAGAATCCAAATTTATTTCCTGTGAAGAAAATCATGTTTTATTGCAGTAATGTTTTATTCACTATGTATAAAGGAAAAAATCGAAAATCCAGAAGAAAATTGCATGTCCAATTATTTTTTAGGTTTAAGGAATTGTTTGTATTCCCTAAATTGAATCTTTGACCGAGATTGAAATTGAACCCTAAATTTCAGTTTCGCATGTCATGTGTGATGAACTTTTTTACGCTTTTGGAGTTTGATTTGGAACTTTTTTTGTGGTGGAATAAACATAAGGAAAAAGAAAAAAATAGATCCATTTTAGAGAGAGAGAGAGAGAGAGAGAGAGAGAGAGAGAGAGAGAGAGAGAGAGAGAGAGAGAGAGAGAGAGAGAGAGAGAGAGAGAGAGAGAGAGAGAGAGAGAGAGAGAGAGAGAGAGAGAGAGAGAGAGAGAGAGAGAGAGAGAGAGAGAGAGAGAGAGAGAGAGAGAGAGAGAGAGAGAGAGAGAGAGAGAGAGAGAGAGAGAGAGAGAGAGAGAGAGAGAGAGAGAGAGATTATATCTGTCCTGGTTGAATACCTCATAAAAAAAATCTTCCATAAGTATTCGGGTTCAATTTGAGCATAGGTTGATTTTGACATTTTTATGTTTATATCCTGAACCTTTGAGTTGTCATGTGCTAGCTGCGGACACATTAATTAAGGGTGTATGTGTTTTCTTCTTGCATAATGTAATGGTTCACACTTTCAGGTATGCAGACCATCCTGTTGCTATTAAGATGTTAATCCCAGATAGAACAGAGGATGCTCCACAAGAATATAAGCCAAATTTCTGAGGGAGAGCAAATTGTTATCTAAGATTGAACATAACAACGTTATCAAGGTATTCTTTAAATAAATTAATGCCTGTATTTTTTTCCTATTTATTCTAAAAGAAATTTAGAGGAGACCGTGGCCTCTGCTGCTGATCCCCATTCTAACTTTGTCTCAGCTTAGTATGACAATTATTAAATATTAATTTTTCCCACACCAATTTTTAATTTTTTTTTTACTAAATCATAATTAAGGCAATCAAAACACTACTTTTTTTTGCTGAACTTTTCAAACTTTTCAAAGTTAGCAAGTTACTTATGATGTTTATGTTATTTTGTAGTTTATTGCAGCCTCTGTGGAACCATCAATGATAATCACGGAACTCATGGAAGGTGATTCACTACAGAAAATTTTGAAAAGGATCAATCCAATAACTTTTAGTTTGGAACAATGTTTAAGCTATGCTCTTGATGTTTCACAAGCTATGGAATGTTTGCATGCAAATGGCATCGTTCACCGAGATCTTAAGCCTGGTAATCATATTTCTTATTTTTCGTAAATTCTTAGGTGTTAAATGCATTTACGGTAACTCTATTATAAGCATATTCTTTTTAAATCCACTTTTTTTTTCTTTTTTTGGTACAGAAATTCACTTTCTTTTAGTCAAAATCAATGACATCCCATCACACAAAACATGATTTCTGTATATTGATGAATATCACTCGTCATAATTAGAGTTGTGAAATGGGTTGGTTCAATCCAGCCCGGTCCGACACGGTGGGCTAGACTATATATATATTGCTAGTCCGACCAGGTCAATTATTATTGAGCTATATATTTATGAGTTTATCCCAATCTGTATGGGCCATGTGGCCTAATAGACCAGTTTGGTCCATTTTATTTTACTTTTTCTCATTTATTAGATTTTTTTTTACATAAATTTGATGTATTAATTTCTTATAATCATCAATTTTATTGAAATATAATTGTATGTAAGTGTAAATAATTTTTACATCACCATTAAATATCAATTAAACTCAAGTTTGATTCTTATAAAAGGAATTAAATCAAATTAATAAATTATCAACTTAATTTTTTAAAATGTTTTACGTAAATATGACGCTTTTTATTATGCATTTACATTTAACTATATCTTTTATAACATCTTTTCAATTAGATGATAATTTTTTATGTTTTTAATTAATATTATTTTTATAAAACTTACATAATTTTTTCCGATAATGGGCCGGTACAAAGCTCAATGGGATAGCCCGTCTCAGCCCAATTTTCATTTGGGCTACATGGACTTGGGCCAAAAGGCCCGATTTCAATTGGACTAGGTTTTTTAGACCTGATCCACCCAAACTTGTAGGCTAATAGACCAACTCATTAGCTCGGCCTATTTTTAATGGCTCTGGTCATAATTATCAAAAAAAAAAAAAAAAAAAAGATCACTCATCATAAAGTTAGCCACAAACTGAATTGTGAATAATGATCTTACAATTTATAAAATTAATGGACCATAATGCTGGATTCGAAAATAGGTTGACTAAAATTCTTAAAAGGTGCATTTAAGCATAATATATTTTATTTATGTATTTTGTGATTTCTTTTTGGTTCGGATTATAATCTATAACTTATATCTAATTTCTATGGAATTTTCGAACATTGTCAACTATAATGTTTATTATTGTCAACTTTATTCCGATGTTTCTTATTTATGTACTTATAATGTTAATCCCTATGTCTGTCACTACGAAAGTGTGGTGCTTCTATGTGTTCTTATGTAGTTTGAGTTAGTTGATTACTTGTTCGTTTCTTGCAATTAAATTTCGTTTCTCTGGTATGTTATTTTAGGTGGTTGGGTGTTGAGTGGGTGTCTCCTCGTGGTATATATCCCAGGGTGGTTAAGGGTTTTAGGGCATGAGTATGAGTAGCAACAAAAGATTGGGGTGAATGTTAATTTGACAAACTATTGTATGGACTATCAAAACTTTTTGAAATGACGTTTTCTTTTCAAAATGAACTTTTTCTGCTAAGTGTTTACTCGATAGAGTGAAACTTTCATCTTGAAAATGGTTTCTAAGTAAGAATTATATTCTCCTTATTCCTTTTATGAGTGGGGTATATATGCACACTATTTTTTTTTGTTGAAATTGGTAGAGTCTGTTTAAGTGTTGAGTTGGGCCTTCGCGAGGTCTGGTTGGAGGCATCTTATGTCTGTCATTCATGGTAGTTAATTTTTGTCTCTTTCTTTGAGGGGTCATTGAATCTTCTTGTGGTGGTGGCTTACAAGTGTTTAGCCTTTTTTTTGGTTCATCCAAGTGTTTAGCCTTTGGTGTGCCTTCTTGTTAGGTTGTGTGTGTTTTTGAGGTTGTCAAGTGTTGGCGGGTGACACCCCTTTGAACTTTCTCTTATTTTTATTGCGTATTATGTTAATCGCTATGTTTTTTTATTTTTATCCGAATGTTTAATTTATGTAGTTATAATATTTATAATGTTAATCACTATGTTTATTATTTCTAGGTAATTTAGTGCTTACAGAAGATCGAAATCATGTTAAACTTGCTGATTTTGGGTTTGCTAGAGATGATATATGTGATGAGATGACTTGTGAAGCTGGTACTTATCGATATATGGCTCCTGAGGTATATATATTAATTTTCTTTTTTTATGATATCATTAATTTGTCGACTCTGCATATAGAATAAAAGTAATATATATAATACGTTTTTTTTTTTACTAAGATATATATAATACATGTTAATTCTATATCTATAAAATCTTCATAGTTTATCTTTATAATATGTTTAATTAATATTTTTCTTCTATATGTGCATGAACTAGCAAATGAGCAAAGATCCACTTCCAAAGGGAGCCAAGAAAAGCTATGATCACAAGGCAGATGTGTACAGTTTTGCACTAGTTCTTTGGTCTATGATCAAGAATCAAATTCCATTTAAAGATATGAAAGACTTAATGGCTGCTTATGCTACAAAAAACGTATGTAATTCATAACTTCTAGTTAATTACTCTCATAGTTCTAAATTTTTTCACTCCTTTCTATGTTTTTTTACATAATATTTCATAGATTTCAATTAAATCTTGTGTATCTTACAACTTACAAGCTTTTGTTTTATCTTCATTTCAATGATGAGGTGTTTGCGATATATGCTACATGACATTGATTATAGTAATTTTTTTTTTATATGATAAATGTTGATACCACAAGCATTTAATTTAGTTGTTGTTGTATAATTAACAAATTTTGTTGTTGATATGATTGCAGAATATAAGGCCAAGTTTGGATGACCTTCCTGAAGATATAGTTCCTCTGCTGCAATCATGTTGGGTGGAAGATCCAAAACTCAGACCAGAATTCAAGGAAATCACTGAAACACTTAGAAAGATTCTTCTAAACATTTACACAACAAAGATTGATGCACTTCCGAGCGTAAAAGAGAATGCAGAAGCTGGTAGCAAAAGTGAGGAAGAGTCCTCAAAGGAAAATGAAAACATCCTCAAACATGATATTGAGACCATAGAACCCAACAGCGGAACAAACTTTGTCCAGTATCCCACGATGGATGAGATATGGTTCAAAAATGTGGTTAGAGGTGAAGTTCAATCTCCATTACAATCTCAATCTGAGCTTCGGAGTGGAATGCAAATGTCATTCCATGACTTGGCTGAAAAGAAACATAAAAAGAAATGTATGATTAAGCGTTGGTTTGCTTATTTTCGTAGTTGCCTGCCTTTGATATAGCATGCCATATATCAAGTATTCATTTTTTATTTAGTTTTTAAAGGATTCATCGAATCATTTTTCATTGTGTTCATTAGTGCAAGAATATTAGAACTCCGGTTATTTTTTTGTTGGTGAATTTTATATTATTATCTTTTTAATTAATGGTTATTTTAGAATAATTTTTTTAGGGAATATTAATCTTTCCTTTAAAGTTACCAAGTTTTTACTACTGAGTTACCACCTCATGAAGATGGTGAACTTTACATTAATATAGATATGAAACATGTAGAAAAGCATATAGAATCGTAAATTAAGATTCTAACCAAGGGGAAATTGAAAACAAAAATATTGTATTATAGACATCAAAAGTTAGGGTTAGTGGGAGAACTTGATATAGGTCTCCTATTGTGCGTAAGTCAAAGAATTTTTATTAACACCAAATACTTCTTTAGTTAATTCTTAATTTCTCTATTATCTCTCCTCTGGATACTTCATCGTTGAAATTCAAGATATTTCTTTCTTTCGCACCAAACACCAAAATTTGCAGTAACCAGTGATAAGGGTAACTAGTGATAAGGGACACCCAACTTTTTCATCCTTAATCATGTTGTGATTTTTATGTGAGATATTATTAGGTCAATCAAAACCAATAATTCTGGGAATAATCTCACGATATGAGGAAAGGAAAAATTCTATAAAATATTCAAAAAAAGAAGGGCATGTTTGTGAGCTCCATATCTAAAACAAATTGAAATGGTTAGACATAGCATTTAATGCTCTATAATCAGTGCAAAATCTCCAAGTGTCATCCTTCTTTTTAACCAAAATAATTGGAGAAGAAAAGGGACTGGTGTTGTTTTGAATGATGCCCTGCTGTAACATCTCTTGGATCATGGCTTCAATTTGCTGCTTTTTACTGTGAGGATATCTATATAGCTTGACCTTCACTGGTGAACTCCCTTCTAGCAATGGAATAGTGTGATTATGAGATCTGGTAGGTGGTAATTTATTAGGTGTTTGGAATAAATTCTTGTATGTATGAAGCAGTATAGCTATTTCAGGTTCAGTATTGGTAGGCAAGTCTCTGAATATGTCTTCATCATCTGTGGACTTGATGCATTGAACTGTGAAGCACTCTGCTATAGAGTCAGTTGTAGCCAATCTTTTGAAGTGGTGAAATTGAGTTTGTGAAGGTCTATGAATAGGTTCCTCAGATAGAGTCACAAACTTCTCTTTCAAAAAAATTCAAGGTCAAAGATGCATAATCAGCAACATGTGGACCTAATGTGGCTAACCATGAAGCTCCCAATATCACATCAGCTCCTGCTATAGGTAACAAAAATATTGGTACCTCAATCTTGTGACCTTGAATTTCCAATGGCAATTTCTGTATCATTCCTTCAGCACTCATAATTTCTCCATTCCGTACCAATACATTGAATTGTGGCCCTGGTTCAATTGGCAACTTGAGGAACTTAGTTATTCTAGGCTGCATAAAATTGTCTGAACTTCCTCCATCAATTAAGATTTGTACTCCAATATGCTCAATGGATCCAGCAAATCTTATCACACCCATATTGTTAGTTCCCTTTAAAGTATTCAATGACAAGTGATGTTCAGGTAAGTTGTTGATTTGGCTATTTGTAGTTAATTGTTCTGACTGAGTCAATGTATCAAACACTTGGTCTTCATCAGTATCATCATAGTGAAGAAGCATAAGCTGTATGTTTGGGCACTTGTGTGTAAATGAGAACTTCTCATCACACCAATAACACAAGCCTTTCTCACGTCTCAATTGCATTTCTGCTGGTGAAATGTGTTTGATATTTGGATTTTTTTGATATTGACTCATTTGGACGAGTTGGGGGTGTATTGAGGATGGGGGTTGTATTTCTAGTTGTAGGATCTGATTTGTTGTAATTAGGTTTGTTGGTGGAATGATTATTTGAGTGGTATTTTTGTGGTTTGAGGCTTGAAGAGTATTTCTCTTCATAAATCTTAGCTAGAGACATAGCTTTTACCAGGGAGATGGGTGTGTGAAGCACTACATCACGACGGATGTCATCACTTAATCCACTGACAAAACAATCAATCAATGCATCGTTACTGAGGCCATACACACAATTAGCTAACGATGTGAACTGTAAATAATACTCAGCAATAGTTCCAGTTTGTTACAATTTGAAAAGAGTAGCTCTAGGACAATCATAAACAGAGGGACCAAAATCAAGTTCCAATGTGCGCGTAAATTCGGTCCATGAAGTAAAAGGATGAGTACGCTGCAGCATTTGGTACCATGGTACCACATCTTTGTACAGATGTACAGATGTAATGGTTAAACGATCTAAATCTAGCGTATCATAATACTCGAAAAATTGTTCAGCACGGAAGATTCATTCATGCACGTTAGTGCCGTCAAATCGTGGAAATTCGAGTTTAACATTTCTCACCTGAAACGGAGGTCTACTCACCGATCCTTCTCCATGGGTGTGCTTCGGAGAGGACTATGAGATGAGGATGTCAAGCGCATTGTGGATTTTGTCAAACTTAGACTCGCTATTAGCTTCCAATCTCTCCATCCGTTCGAGAATCGCAGCTTGAAATAGCTGCATCTCCTCCTTGTTGCGCTTGTCATCTGATGGTGATTTGTTCTCGTTGAAGCTGGCCATGGTGTGATGAAAGCACCAATGAAATGGTTAGAGATAGTAAAATGGAAAATAGGGAAACAATTGTATTGATGAAAGAGGAAAATAACTAACTTCTCTCTGATATAGATAAGTTTAGATGTGCAATGAAAGAGAGTATGAGGGAGAAGGAATAACTTCACTCAAATTACACACATAAAAAGGAAATAACAACTACACTAGTATATATAGCTGGTCGTCATTTGGCATATTCCTCCCACATGCTATACGTTTTCCTTATTCTTCGGTTGTGACGTGGTCCTATCTGCTCTTTGTTTCCACTAACCGTTTCCTCCTCATGGGATTTAGCTGACTCATTCCCTTCTAGAATGTTGGTACTATTGGGACTCATTACAGAAATTTAAGTACTTTGTAACTTGTTTTGCAAGTAATTCAATAGAAAAACCAAACTAAATGTAAATATTGGTTTGAAATAGTAAACCAGAAATTTTTGTACATTCCTACCTAATTACGACCATTTTTGTAGGAAAGAAATGAATTTGAAGGACTTGGACCAAAAAGAACATGAAAATCAAGACAACTCCCTTCGCTCAACGAGCAAGAAGCAACCAAAAGACAAAAACTTGCCCTGTGTTGCTCGCCATAGCGAGCATACCAACCCAGAAGATAGTCAATTATGCTTTCCAGAGTTTACTACAACAACCACCAAGTGAACCAAGTCAGAAAGTCCCAAATCTGGGAACCAATGGTCTTCGCTCAACGAGCACAACTCCTCGCCGAGTGACCAAGGGCGGTGATACGCTCACAGGCGCAGGAGTATATCGTCGTGATAAAAAGAATATCAAATCAACAGTGACTCGCGTTATTAAAAGTGAGGATTCTAAAGTTTATTCTGTTAAATACAAAGTTTGATTGATTTGGAGCGATGGTGGTTTGTGTTGGTAGAAAACTATGAAGTTGATATTGTCGAGGATTGTAATAATTACAAAAACACCTTAGAGTAACAGTTCATCGCCGAGATATTAGTTATGCTACTTCCCTTCGTTACCCTAAAGACCTCAATCGTATTTAAGAACGGGATACTGATTTATATCTACGGACCCTCTCGAGTCAATTAAGGGAACACTCAACATAATGTGCTCATCTCTTACCCCAATCCTTCGGTTAGAGGGATAATGAGTCTTATTAATCCTTAACATATAAATCGTTTCGCCCAAATATCCCAAAAAAGCCTAAACTATTTTCATGCTTTTGGTTACTCCAATCTAATCATATTTCCCAACAATAAACTTCACCTTTTGATCTTTTGGTTACTATCTACATACATGTGAACATGTTAACCACTATACCCACAAGATCAATTAAAAACATAGAAAGGCTCGATGCAGCAAGGCTCGATGGCGTGAAACTCCAATACATGCTTCCAAGCATAGGATCAACGCCCTAAGACAAGGACACCCACCTCTCAAATATCACATGGCTTTAGCCAATAGGAATCAAGTACGGTACAAAAGTTGTCCTATTGCCAGCCCCATCCGGGTAGTAAAGCAAGCATAACCCTAATTACTAAGTAACACATTATTCACCCCAATTTCCATAGCATTTCACTTCTTTCAAATACATCATTCTTACAAGTAGCGATGTCAATGGATATCCGTGGGGGCGGATAGTATGATATCCGTGTCCACTCCGTTGGATAAATATGATATCCATATCCGTGCGGGTATCCGTCAAGCGGGTAATCCATGGATTTTGAAGTATCCGTGGATATTCACAAATATCCATGGATAATAATTTTTTAAAAAAAATTGTGATTCTTGTAAAAAAAAATTATTTTAATTGCTTGAAATTTGTTTATCTTCTTTCTAAAGAAACAAGAAAAAGATTATTATCACATAATAACATTCATACATTTCACTTTCAATTTAACAACAAAAGTCAACACATTTATTTTTCTTCTTTTCACCAAAATATAATAATATCTATGCATTTCTCTTTAGAAAAAATTTCATACATTTCATTTCTAATAAAAACAAAGTTCATCGCAAAATTCTAAAGAATTAAAAAGGCTCTTATATATTTGATAACTAATAATATTTATATAATATTCTTATTTACTAACGGGTATGGATATCCACGGATACATACCATTAAATCCGCATCGTATCCATTAATTATCGAGTAGTTGAAATATTCATTTATCTTACCCGTGGATATCCATTAAACTATCCGCTCCATGTCCGTGGCGAATTTTATCCGCAGATATCCGCGGGTATGAATATTTTTGTCATCCCTACTTGCAAGTACCTTTCCCTCTATGCCTAAATACAAGACCATCATATCAACCACCTGCCTCACCATTGGAGCTAAACTATTTTTATAAGTTCTCAATTTACGATGTGCCTGAATACAAGACCATCATATTTTTATAAACAATTTGATAAAAAAAATCTTTTATTTATAAACAATTTCCAAAACAAGACTTGGAGTCCATAGTTTTGTGAAAAGATGACACACAGACATAGATAGACTCAAGCAAATGGTGCCACGCGTTAATAAATAACTTATCTACATCAACATTAACTAACAAATTGCCTCATCATAATTTCAGATTCAGCTTAATCAATTAATCACTTATTTACGCATAGAGATCAAGGATGGGAGTGGTGATAATAGACGGCACCACCGTAAGAGATTTCATCAACGACGACGCGAGTTTCACAAATAGCGTCAACGAACAATTTCAATCTCTCGATCTTAACAACGACGGCGTTTTATCACGCGCCGAGCTCCGAACAGCTTTCGAATCCATGAGATTAATCGAGGCACACTTCGGCATCGACGTAACAACTCCGCCGGAACAACTCACCAGCCTATATGACTCCGTCTTTGATACTTTTGACGTCGATGGAAGCGGCACCGTTGATCGTGACGAGTTTAAATCTGAGATGAAGAAGATTATGCTTGCTATTGCCGATGGATTGGGATCTTCGCCTATTCAGATGGTTCTTGAAGATAATTCTCAGAGTCTTCTTCAGAAAGCTGCTGATCTTGAAGCTTCTAAGTACGCTGCCGTTTGATTCACTATCTTTTTGGTGGTTTTTTATGTGTTTTGATAATTGTCTGTTGCCTTTTTTTATTCATATATGTAATTATCTATGTTTAATAAATAATAAAAATCAAACATTTCAAATTTTTAATACAAATTGTAGAGAGAAAAGAAAAATACTGTGAAATGAAATTATTAAAATTTTCATGGGAAAGAGGGAAGGTTTAAATATGATTTTAGTGACTACAAATATAGTGTATGTATTACAAAGCAATTAAGTGACGAGTAGCAACTCCGGCAATATCAGCTAAGAAAGTAAACTGAGAGGAGTCGGACATGACTCATAACAAATCAAAGGACCTCCCGAGTCACACCTTATATTAGCTAATATATCAGCACATTTGTTAGCCTCACGGTAGGAATGTTGGTTTTAGTTGTGTAAGTTTTTTGTTTGAATTTGCTTCCTGCAAATTAAAAAATTGTTGTTTTTATTTTTATACTCAAGCTTCCCCTGTTATTTAGCTAAAGGTTTTGGATATATGTCAATTTGTCTATGTAGGAGTGGTTGTTATACTTCAAATTATGATTAAACTCAAGAAAATATTTGTTCACTTGGTTGACCACAGTTAAACTATTGGTAGGATTGTTTGTGTAATACCATATTATGCAGAGGAAAAAAGATTAATAGTATTGATTTATGGGACCATGGTCAGTTATGCAAGTATGTAAGAGTAACGAGGGAAGCTATTGGATGATTTGATAAGAATGTATTGATGATACAATATTTTTAATTTCTTAGTTATAAAATGTGGAATGATAGTTTGAAATATGTGAAGACAAGAATGCAGTTTAAGTGACTTGATGTTAGGTGAGGATGGGGTCGGTCGAGGCTTTCTATAATTACAGGTCGGATAGGTGAATTTGGGGCTTTGGAGAATACTCGGTTAGTGAAACTTATGAGACGATTATGAGAGACCTTTAGATGTTGATCTCTTGAAATTTGCAGACACTTGGAATACATAAGTTCCATTGAAGATGGCGACAACAATATGGCGAATATTTCAAAATAAAATTCCAACGAATTACAATCAAATTGTGCTTATGGATGTGGAGTAACAGAGAGCACTTCACATAATTTCTTTGAATGTAACTTACACTTGCAGGTACAGTATGCTACAAGATTCTGAATTGGCTGAGAATACTCACAGCTCTGCATAATGATGCATTGTCACATTTCCCTCAGATGATAGGGCTGTGGTAAGGTTTGCCTGTATATGGGTTCTTTGGAAAAAGACATAATGAAAAAATATTAAGAGATAAAAAAAGATAGCCAGATCAATTGCTAGAAGAAATTAAAATCCTTTCGTGGAAATGGTTGAAAAGCAAAGTACCTGGGTTTAGATTTTCGCTCATTCAATGGATAACTTGTCTGCAGGAGTGCTTGGGGGTGATTGGATCTTGAATCACTAAGTGCAGCATATCAATTTATTAGAGGTTTGTTGAACTTATGCAAAGGACACAAAATTCAGATATTTCAACTTTGGATCATTCTAAAATCTATTTCTGGTGCTACTTTTGGTTTTAATCAGGCTTGTTCGGAGTCAGCAAATCAAACTAATATAGTTATGTAATTTAAACTAATATAGGAATCACATATATTTATTTTAAAATCGCATGTTTATTTAAAAATTAGAGTTAGAGTTATGTTTCAAAAGTCCAAAGAATGACTACCATGTTGTACCACCAACAATAAATTTGGTCAAAGTGCTTTGGGTCTTGATCTTCTTAAATATTTACTTAAATATTTAGTTAGGGGTTCGATTTCTGACTCATGCGTATAGAAAAAATTTGGTGGGAGGGGAGAATTTATCTTGTGTGCTCCACAGATTTTTCGACAGAGATTGATTATCGCTAGCAGTGATAAATTTTTTGTACCAATATCATGGTAACAAAAAATATTTCTAAATGAAGAAATCGTCTTGGTAGTAGACTAGTAGCCGCCGGTAAGGAAGTCTTTCTTAAGTTCGCAGTGAAAATCTGACTTGTGCCAGCAGTTCCCTTTCCTTTAGTTTTTTTTTTTTTTTTTGAATCATTCCCTTTCCTTTAGTTGGTGAGAGCTACTCCCTCTAGTCTCATATATAAGCAACTTTTCACTTTTTTGATTCATTCAATAATTAATGTATTTGGACTAAAAAGTGACCAAATACATCAATTATTGAATTAATCTAAAAAGTGAAAACTTGCTTATATAAGATGGAAGTTGGTGGGCGTATAAGTAGAAGTAAAATAAAAATCATCATCTGCCCACATCTTAATACAGACTAAGCAGCAGGTGACTCCCACTAAAATTCAGTTAACCAGAATCGAGTTTCAACAAATTTTTGGCTCCAAAGGTCAGAATCGAGTTTTTACCTTAACTCGTTTTGCCTAGGTAAAATCGAAATGTAAAATCGAATCGTAAAATTGTCGATTTTACCTCATATTAAAATAATATTATATTTATATTTAATATATATATATATACTTATATAATATTATAAATGCATCAATCATTTAAAATTTCAACTTAATTTAAAAGCTAAAATATATTAAATCATCATAATAAAATGTAGTATTCATAAACTTGGATCAAACTACACAAATTACCCACCAAATCACCAAGTAACATCGAAAAAATTATCCAAAAACAAAAGGTAAAATCGTCTCAAAGAGTTAAAACCTACCATTTTACACGATTTCAGTGATTTTAGAGCGATTTAAATCATGTAAAATCGTTCCAGACTATGATTTTACCCAAAAAGGATTCTACTAACGATTTAACTCAAAATGGTGACTTAGAAATGTAAAATCTATGGTTTTTAGGTTTTAAATCGGGATTTTAACAACTACGAATGTATAAATGTGGCATCATCTATCATCGCATCACATGTAATAAGGGATACTTCAACAAGAAAAGAAAGATATCGCAACAAGAAAGGAAACTGTGAACCTCTTCCCTAAGCCAATTTACGGTGTGGAGTTCATTTTATAGGTCACTAATAGCCTAAGTAAAAGGCTAATTAGTTGGGTAGTGGAAGTTAAATGCATATAGCAAGCAATCACACTCTTCACACGCTTGCTTCCTCACACACTTTCTTTCATTTCTCTCTACCCTTAACCATTTTCACACACTCTCTCTCTCTCTCACACACACCACCACATTCATCGCAACATGCATCACGACCGACACTTGTTGGAACAAAATGAGTTTTATTTATAAAATACTCTAAGTTTTGATGATAACAAAGTATTAAATGGACAATTGGTATTACTAATGATTTAAATTAAGTGTGCAGGACAAACTTATATTTATGAAAGAGCACATTTGATTTACGCTCTGAAGAAACTTTGTTAGAGTCTGAAGCATTACACTTTGAAGGCGTTCAGAAGTTAAAAGGCGTTCAGAAGCAAAAGGCGTTCAGAAGCCAAAGACGTTCAGAAGACTACAACGCTCAGAAGCTACATGGATCAGAAGCTACTTGGTATTGAGTCTAGCTACGTAGTCAAGTGTCATTCAGAAGACGAAGATGTTCAGAAGCTGAATTACAAAGGACTATCAGAAGCCAAAGATTCAAAGACCACCAGACTCCAAGAAATCAAAGTTTATCAGAAGCCAAGAATTCCGACATTCATCAGAAGGCTATGTCACTCTACTAATGGAATATACTAAGCCCGATGACTGTATAAAGGACAACATTACTGCAACGTTCAATTGGAATTTGATCTTATCATCAAGGAGCGTGCTGTACCTTTATTTCTGCATTTAGACAAGCAGAAAAGCATGGACGAAGTTGTGGAGCAGAATTACTTCTTCTAGGAAGAAATTCAAAACCCACGTTTCAAGCAATTGGAAATTAACAGCTGTCCATCTCAACGGAATTCTACAACGTCTCAAATTTTCTCTTCTCTCATATATATATATATATATATATATATATATATATATATATATGTAGAGTTCGAAGAATCTAAAAAAAAAAAAAAAGAGACACAAATACGCTAAACAGAAATTATCTTTCAAACTAAGTGAACAACAAAAACTGTCTGAGCCTCTGAAAGTTATTTTGTGTAATAGTTTTTAAGCTTAGAAGTTTAGGATTTACTCTTGTGTGAGTAATTTGGAAAAGTCTCTTGTTAATTGTAACTTGAGCAATTGTAAAAGTTATTTTGTAGTTTTTAAACTCTGAAAGATGTCTCCGTAAGAATCTCTTCCTCAGTGAGAATTTTGGGTGATGGTTGAGGGGTTGCAATATTGGATGGCTGAGCTATTTCCTCCTCAGGAATATGCTTAGCTTTGGGTTTAAAACGTGCAAAACCAGCCATGATTTCATTATACATTGAGTCAGAAGCGTCTGAATCAGATGATGATGATGAAACATTGATATATTCAGGTTCAGAGGTTGTGGGATAGATGGTATTAAGGGGTTGGACATTTTCTAGGATTGATGCTTCAGATATTTTATTACAATAATCAAAAGAATTGTCAATACCTGCATCTGACCTTTGTCTCTTCTCTCCCCTAGTGGTGCAGTGCTTTGTACGAGGTCTTCTGATAACCTTTGCACGTAGCAAGTCTGTTGGAACAAAATGAGTTTTAGTTATAAAACACCCTAAGTTTTGATGATAACAAGGTATTAAATGGACAATTGGTATTACTAATTAATGATCTAGTGTGCAGGAACAAAGTAAAAATCTTATTCACTCAGATCATCAATTGAGCCTCTGAAGGATACAGTCTGAAGCGTTTAGACTCTGAAAAGCAAGAAGCTTCAGAGCCTCTGAAGAAGTCCTCAGATGCCAAAGAGAGAAACATGTCCTGAAGCTTGCGTACACCATTCAGAAGATCAATGAAATGTTATTACAAGATTCTGAATGAACACTCTCTGAAGAAAGACAGCTCATAACTAATGGAATAGTACAACAATCTTATCATCAAATGGAGCGTGCAGTATTCTGTACTATTTTCCCTAATTTACTGAAGCGCCATTTGACAAAGAGAAGTAGTGGATTTGATTTACTCCTTTTGGAAGAAATAACCAAGTCCAGCTCAGCAAAAGAAGATTGTACTACCAACGGTCCTTTCTCAACGTCATTATACTTAGAGTATAAATAGAAGACATTCTACTTGAGAGAAGACTACTGGAAGAAAGACTACTGCAAAATATTGAAACTCAGAGAAAGATTTACTTTGTATTCAAGCTGTGAATTGTTTCTTTCTTGTGTAATTTCTAAGTCAAATATCTTTTGATATTGTTAGGCTCTGAACTGTTATTAAGAGAGTTTAGCTTAGAACTTTCAGTCCTACTTAATCTGTGTATTAAGTTAGTGTGTTAAGTCTCTTATCTTGTGTGATTAGAGCAAGGAAGTCTCTTTGTCTTGTGTGACTTAGAGCAAGGAAGTCTCTCTGTCTTGTGTGACTTAGAGCATTAGAATTGTAATCTTTTGAGATTATAGTGAAATCCCTTGGAAGTGCAAGGGGACTGGACTACTCTCGTTTTGTGAGAGGAACCAGTATAAATTTTGTGTGTGCACTCTCTTCTCTCTCTCTCTCTCTCTCTCTCTCACACACACACACACAGTCTTATTTGTGTTTTGCATTCTGTCGCGGTGATTTTTGGATGTCGAGTTATTAATTAACTTCGAATCGCAATTTAATATTCCACCACCGATCTTTAATTTATCCGAGTGAAAGAGAAAAAGTTCGAAAAAACCCTATTTTTGGAGATCAAGGTTCGGGGGTTAGTTATACGAAGAGAAGGTACTAGCACCCTAAGTATCTATAGTACTCTATAGGAACCTCTTGTTTTTATTTCTAACTTTGCGCTTTATTTTTAATTGCTTGTAAAAATGTATAAGTATGGGAATTAAAGAGATGATAAAAAAGTTTAAAGTGATGTAGAAAAAGGAAGAAAAAAGTTTTTGTTGATTTTATTGATTGGAGAGACAAGTCTCATGCCTACGTACCCGAGGGATCAAACCACCGTAGTTCGGGGTAAAAGTTACGAGTAAATTTGTTTGTTTAATTTTAAGGTTTTTGAAAATGGTTTTGAAGACAAAAGTCAGAAGTGGCAAAATGTGAGTTCGATTGATGTTAGTTTGTGAAGAAAGTCTATATGATTAAATTGATTGAAGTTTGATTATGAAATAAGATGCGGACACTTGGTTTAAAATCCAAGGTTTATTGAGAAAAAGTTTTGAGTGATAAAAGACACTTGGTTTAAAATCCAAGGTTTTTGCATGATTAAAAAATGTATGAATGAAGAAAATGCACTTGGTTTAAAATCCAAGGTTTTGGCGAGAAAAAGGAACACTTGGGTTAAAGTCTAAGGTTTTAGCGATAAAAGAAGCCATTGTTTTAAAGTCCAAGGCACTTGGTTTAAAATCCAAGTTTGGTGATAAAAAAGACTCTTGGGTTAAAATCCAAGGTTTTCACGATAAAAGACGCCGTTGGTTTAAAGTCCAAGGCACTTGGTTTAAAATCCAAGTTTGCGGTAAAAAAGACTCTTGGGTTAAAATCCAAGGTTTTCGCGGTAAAAAGAAACGTTTGGTTTAAAGTCCAAAGTTTTGAAAAATGTATGATGACAAAATATTTTGATGCTTGATGATGTTGAAAAGAAATTGTGTTGATATTTTTTGAAAGAGGTTTTGACCTCATTTTTGAGAATAAAGTGACTAACTATTTTTTGAAGAGGTGTTGACCTCATTTTTGAGAATAAAATGACTAATTATTTCAATTGGAATATTGGGTTCCAAATTAATAAAATGGTAGCGCTAAAAATAATACTAACGTCGCAATAAGCAAATTAAGCGTGAAGACAATCCGTAATGATATTTTGATCAAAACGGTGTCTTTTCCCTCGGAATTAAATATGCTAACATTTTTGCGGAAAGCGATAAATAAATATGCATGAGATGCAAGTTTTTTTCATTTATAGTGTATATTTTTTCCTAATTACATTCTAAGGTATTTGCAAGAAAAATAAATATGAGATGAATGCAAGAGGATGCTATGCAATTTTTATTTAAATTTACATTAAATCCTAAAAATACAATCTAATGTCCTTGCAATAAAATAAATGGTTAATTAATTAGGCAATAAATTAAATGTTAGATTAACAAGCAATAATAATGAAGTATGTTAGTGACAATAATAATGATAAGTTAGTAAGTTAGTAATGATAAAGAATAAAGCATGAATAATAAAAGTTAAGTTAGTGAGCAAGATTAAGCACAAATAATCATGAAATAAATAGTAAAAAAAAGAACCTCAAATAAGTGCTTATTTTGGATTTAATAGCTTATTGAAGCACATTCCATAAGCACTTTTATCATAGGCAAAAATAAAATAAAAAAAACAGAAGGGGGTGCAAATATCAACAAAAACATAAAGGGGGTGCAAAAAGCAACTCTGGGCCCAAGCCCAGCTGGGGGGCGTGGCCTAGAGGGGGTGTGTGAAGTAAATCAATCAAACAGAATCAGAGCCGTCTGATTGATCAGACGGTTCTGATTTAAATAAAGAGAAAGAAGATCTGAGGCGTACGCTTGAAATCAGAAGATCTAAGGCGCGCAGGTGCACCGTAAGGACGTGCACCTGCGCGCACGGGATCAGGAAAGGGATATATATACAGAAAACCCTAAAAATAATCACAAAAATTCAATCTTCTCTCTCTCTTCTAATCTCAGCGCCGCCGAGCTTCTTCTTCCTCAATCCTCTCTCGGTTTCAAACCTTTTTCTCTCTCAAAACTCTAATTTCAAAAACCTTTAACATCAAATCATACAAAAAGCATCTCCTAATCTCAAATCAAAATTCAAAATAATCAAAAACTAAACCCAAAAGCTAGATCGAACCAAAAACAGAATGAAAAGGGGAACGAAAAAAAAGGATTCAACCTTGGTGATATTCGATTTAGATTTCGGCTTCTTCTTCTCTGTTCTCTGTTTTTCGATTTTTAATTTTGTTTCGGTTGAAACGGTTTGAACGATTGCGATTGGGTTTTGGTTTCGGGTTCGGTTTGTGAAGTTTGGTTTGATCTGTGGATTTTGGATTCGATTTTGTTTGAGAATTTCGGTTGATGATGATGAACAGATGATGAATAATGAAAGTTTTTGTTTATTTTCTTTGGTTCTGGGTTTGTATCTGTTGGTTTCGGTTTTGATGAAGATGAATGGTTTATGATTGTTGGTTTCGAGAATGATGAATGAAGATGGTGATGATTCTATTTATTAATTTTGTTGGATATTTGAATTGGCCTCATTTTGCTAAAAGAAATATACAAGCAAGATGTTGGACCAAATGTTTCAACATGTTGGTACAACCTGAGTACAAATGATTTGCGCGCGTGTTTAAATAAGGAAAGCGCGTTTTGAAAAAGGAATCCACGTTTTATATACTTGTGCGCCAAGGAGTGTATTTTTATGAAGAATCAGCGATGAGATATTTTCCTAAAGATGTTCAGATATTTTAGGAAACTTTATGTATGGTTCTGATTCTTGAATAATGTGTGATCTAAGCCTATATGGAGCTCAGCCCGTTTTGCTTGGAGTATTTATATGAAGGACGAAAAACCTAGTAGGGTTATCAAAGCCGTCATTGAAGAATAGCATTCTAGGGTTTTGAGTCTTGAGTTATTTTGTGAGCCTTTCTTGTATCTCATTGATGCAAGTTTAGGACTTTGTTTGTATTGAGTTGTAATTGTGTTAGTTACTCCTAAGCTTCTAAGTACGGAGGTAACTTGTTGTTTTGAAGTGTGTCTTCACAAACATTGTTTTTTTACTGTAATCACTGTGAGTGATAGTTGGAGGTGAGATGGGATCTCATACTTAGGAGTTCCTAGGTAGAAGTTGCACAAGTAGGTGTCTAGGATATAAGTTGTAAACGGGGCGTTTACTGAGGGCTTAGATCTAGCACTACATTAGTGGATTTCCTTCCTGGATTGGTATCCCCCAGAGTAGGTTCGTTTATGCCGAACTGGGTTAACAAATCATTTGTATTCTTTATTGTTTTCTGTCATTTAAATTATATTCACTGCTGCTTCGTATAAGGTTGGTACATTGGTTACAACACTGTGTTCACACAAGTGTTGGAACACTGTATTCAACATTAGTTCCTGGACGTGCCAGATTTCAATTGGCATCAGAGCAGCACCCTATTCTGGATTGGGTGAGATTCAGGGCGTATACATCTGGTAGAAATGGAAAAAGAAGGAGGGTTCGTGAATAGACCTCCTCTGTTGGATGGAACTAATTATGACTACTGGAAGTCTCATATGGAAGCCTTTCTAAAGTCTATTGACAGCAAAACATGGAAAGCAGTTCTAATAGGATGGGAACCACCAGTATTACAGGACGAAGATGGAAAGAAACTGGAAGAGCTGAAGCCTGAAAGTGAGTGGTCTAAAGAGGAAGATGAATTGGCTCTTGGTAACTCAAAAGCGTTGAATGCACTGTTTAATGGAGTTGATAAAAATATGTTTAGACTAATTAAACGTTGCAAAGTTGCTAAAGAGGCTTGGGAAATCTTGATGACCACTCAAGAAGGAACATCTAAGGTAAAGAATTCCAGACTACAGATGCTCACTACAAAGTTTGAAGAACTCAGGATGAAGGAGGATGAAAGTGTGCATGAATTTCATATGACCATACTAGATTATGCCAACACTTCTGATGCTCTAGGTGAGAAGCTTTCTGAAGAGAAAATGGTGAGGAAAATGCTAAGATCTTTACAAAAGAAGTTTGATATGAAAGTCACATGCATTGAAGAGTTTAGAGAACTTGACACTATTAAGCTTGATGACTTGGTAGGTTCGCTTCAAACATATGAAATGTCAGCTAATGAGCGTTCTGGAAGTAATGGAAGCAAGAACAAGAGCATAGCACTTGTGTCAAATACTGATAATGAAGATCATCAGGGTGACATTGACACTGATGAAAGTATCTCAGATGCCATGGTACTGTTGGGAAAGCAATTCAACAAGGTTATGAGACGCATGGATAGAAAGACAAAAGGAAATGTTCCAAACATCAGATTCGACATCAGCAAACCTGGAAACAACTTCATAAGGACAAAAACTGATGACAAAGTGGGACAATCCAAGGGAGTAAAATGTCATGAATGTGAAGGTTTTGGGCACATTAGAACTGAGTGTGGCACGTTTCTCAAAAGACAGAAAAAGAGCATGACTGCTACATGGTCTGAAGAGGATGAATCTGAAGAAGAAGCTGAGAATGAAGCAGCCAGACATGTAACTGCCCTAACTGGAGTGGTTGAGTCTGATTCTGATTCAATTGATGAGGAAGTGTCATATGATGAGCTAGCTGGATCTTTTAAGTCTTTGTGCATCAGAAGTGAAGAGGTATGTGAGCAACTTGAAGCTGAAAAAAGATTGGTCATTCAACTGAAGACTGAAAGAAAATGTCATCTTGCCAAAATAGGAGCTTTGAATGATGAGGTATCTCAATTAAACTCTCAACTCGAGCACTTAAAGAAGCAAGTTGTAATGATGCACCATAGTACACATGCTTTAGATGAGATTCTGGAAAAACAGGTTGTCAAGCCACAACCCATTGGGTTTGACTATGAAGCTCTCAACAAGAAGCAGATGTATGATCCAGATACGAAGTTTATGACTGTTGATGGTAATCATCACTTTACAGTGCCCAGGCAGATGTTTCAACATCCTAAGCGACGTCAGAAGAATCAAATGAACAGATCACGCTCATGGATATGTCATCACTGTGGTAAGAAGGGACATATCAGACCTTTATGTTACAAACTCTATGGGTATCCCAAACACTTCAGGGAGTTTCCTCCTGAACCCCCTATTCTGAAAACTAAAAGTGAATGGAAACCTAAAGGAGAAAGCGTTGCTCTCATTGCTCATACTTCATTTAAAGCTTCATCAAGGGAAGACTGGTACTTTGATAGTGGATGCTCTCGTCACATGACGGGAATCAGTAGGTTTCTAGAAAATATTGAACCTTATGCTACCAGCTTTGTTACTTTTGGAGATGGAGCCAAAGGTGAAATCATGGGTACAGGGAAGCTAATCAACCATGGCTTACCAAAGCTTGATAATGTCTTATTGGTCAAAGGTCTTACAGCTAATCTGATCAGTATTACTCAACTCTGTGATCAAGGATACAAAGTAAATTTCACACAGGCTGAATGTATTGTCACAAATAAAGAGGGAGTGGTGATAATGAAGGGGGAAAGGTCCAAAGACAACTGCTACTTATGGACATCTCAAAAGGAAGCTAATTCTTTCACATGTTTATTGAGCAAAGAAGAAGAATTAAAGTTGTGGCACCAGAAACTTGGTCATCTCCATCTCAGAGGAATGAAGAAAGCCATTTCTGAAGAAGCTATCAGGGGATTGCCTAAGTTACATATTGAAGAGAAACACATTTGTGGTGAATGTCAGATCGGTAAGCAAATCAAGATGTCGCATCCAAGGCTCCAACATTCTGTTACTTCCTATGTACTCGAACTATTGCACATGGATTTAATGGGACCTATGCAAGTAGAAAGTCTTGGTGGAAAAAGGTACGTCTTTGTAATGGTTGATGATTATTCAAAGTTTACTTGGGTAAGCTTTATTAGAGAAAAGTCCGACACCTTTGAAGTATTTCAAGAATTGTGTAAACAATTACAAAGGGAGAAAAGTAGTGGAATTGTAAGAATTAGAAGTGATCATGGAAGAGAGTTTGAGAATGCTAAGTTTCTTGAATTCTGTTCATCAGAAGGAATTAAGCGTGAGTTTTCATCTCCCATCACACCTCAACAAAATGGTGTTGTTGAGAGAAAGAATAGAACATTGCAAGAATCTGCTAGAGTGATGATTCATGCAAAGAATCTTCCTTTAAATTTCTGGGCTGAGGCAATAAACACTGCATGCTATATTCATAATAGAGTCACACTAAAAACAGGAACCATTATGACTCTTTATGAACTGTGGAAAGGAAGAAATCCCACAGTAAAACATTTCCATGTGTTTGGAAGCAAGTGTTATATTCTGGCTGATAGAGAACAAAGAAGGAAGCTCGACCCTAAAAGTGATGAAGGAATATTCCTTGGTTACTCAACCAACAGCAGGGCCTACAGAGTTTTTAATTCAAGAACCAGAGTTATGATGGAATCAATCAACGTGGTAGTAGATGACTCACCATCAGAAAAGGCAAAGGATGTTGAACAAGGTGCTGCAACATTTGAACCATCAAAAGAAGTTGACAGAAGTAGTAAGAATTCAAATGAGCAGGCTGATGCACCTATAGATGGATCACAAAATGATCCAACTAACAAGGGACCATCTATAAGGGTTCAGAAAAATCATCCAAAGGAGCTTATTATAGGTAATCCTGATCAGGGAATTACCACAAGAAGATCAAATGATGTGGTTTCTAATTCGTGTTTTGTCTCAAAATTTGAACCTAAGAACATAAAAGAAGCCCTTATTGATGAATTCTGGATATGTGCTATGCAAGATGAGTTGAATCAGTTCAAGCGTAGTGAGGTATGGGACCTTGTGCCTAGACCTAGTGGATTGAATGTGATTGGTACGTACCAAGTGAGTATACAAGAATAAATCTGGTGAGAATGGAGTTGTGACAAGAAACAAAGCCAGGTTAGTTGCTCAAGGATACACTCAAGTGGAAGGTCTTGACTTGGATGAGACTTTTGCTCCTGTGGCTAGATTAGAGTTTATAAGATTACTATTGGGAATAGCGTGCATTCTTAAGTTTAAGCTATTCCAAATGGATGTGAAAAGTGCCTTCCTTAATGGGTACTTACATGAAGAGGTCTATGTTGAACAACCTAAGGGGTTTGTTGATCCAACTTATCCAGATCATGTTTACAAGTTGAAGAAAGCTCTATATGGATTAAAGCAAGCTCCAAGGGCTTGGTATGAACGAATCACTGATTTTCTTATTGGTCAAGGATACAGAAAAGGAGGGAATGACAAAACTCTGTTTGTTAAGGAAGAAAATGGTAAATTGATGATTGCACAAATATATGTGGATGACATTGTTTTTGGTGGAATGTCGGATCAGATGGTTCAACATTTCGTTATGCAGATGCAGACTGAATTTGAGATGAGTCTTGTTGGTGAACTAACTTACTTTCTGGGTCTTCAAGTGAGGCAAATGGAAGAAACCATCTTCATCTCTCAAAGTAAGTATGCCAAGAACATTGTGAAGAAATTTGGAATGGAAAATGCTGCACACAAAAGGACACCTGCACCTACACATCTAAAGCTTACTAAGGATGAAAGTGGTACAAGTGTTGATCAAAGTCTCTATAGGAGTATGATTGGTAGCTTGTTGTATCTTACTGCAAGTAGGCCTGATATCACATTTGTTGTAGGAGTTTGTGCAAGATATCAAGCAGAGCCCAAGATTAGTCATATCACTCAAGTCAAGAGAATTCTGAAGTATGTGAATGGGACAAGTGACTATGGTATTTTATTCTCACATGGTAATGATTCAAGGCTAATTGGCTATTGTGATGCTGATTGGGCTGGAAGTGCTGATGATAGGAAAAGCACATCAGGTGCTTGTTTCTTTCTTGGAAGTAATTTGATCTCATGGTTCAGCAAAAAGCAAAACAGTGTCTCTCTGTCAACAGTTGAAGCTGAATACATAACTGCTGGTAGTAGTTGTTCTCAATTGTTGTGGATGAAGCAGATGTTGAAAGAATACAATGTTGAGCAGGATGTTCTAACATTGTACTGTGACAATTTGAGCGCCATAAATATTTCAAAAAATCCAGTTCAACACAGTAGAACCAAACACATTGATATTCGTCATCACTTCATCAGAGATTTAGTTGAAGACAAAATTGTTACTCTAGAACATGTGTCTACAGAAGAACAGTTGGCAGACATTTTTACTAAGGCATCGGATGCAAATCAGTTTGAGAAATTAAGGGGCAAATTAGGAATTTGCCTATTTGAAGAACTGTAGCAATTATAGTTATTTGGGGGTGCAGCAGTTATAACCAACTCCCTCCCTTTAGTGCTGCACGCAAATCTAGGAAATCTAATATACACTTTCCTAAAGCTTTTCATATTTCCCTTTTCTCTCTCTTTAATCTCTATTCCCGCACACAACCTCTCCAACTTCTCAAACTTCTTTCTCTCTGCAAACCGTAAAACCACTCCAATCTCTCCTCACCAAAACTCTCACTACGCCATGTCTACTTCCCAAAAATCTTCTCCTGTCAAAGATCAAACCACTGCCACTCCCGCAAAAAGTTCTTCCGATCACTCCAAATCAAAGGTAGAAGCATCTCAATTGATCGCACTTGTAGAACCGTTGGCGTCTGTGCATGCAAGTGAAGTGGAGAAGAAACCGACTCGAAGTAAATCTGTTGCGAAGAAGGAGAAATCCACAAAAGTAAGTGATTCTCCAACTTCTGTTTCTAGTAAAACCATAGGCAAAAAGAAGAAAAATACCAAATCGGTGCCTAAGCGTGCTTTTACAATGACGGATTTATACTTAGATCCAAATCCATTTGCATCTGATAAAGTTGAAAAGATTGATAATTCTGAAAATCTAAATGTTGAAGCATCTAGGAATGTTGTTGATGAGTCAGTAACCCTAGAATCCGAAAAATCCAAAACCCTAGGCTCTGATGATCCCAAATCTGATGATCTATTAGGGAAGACTATTGAAAATATTGCTACTACTACTGTTGATGAGAGTACTGCTGAGAAACCTAATACTGTGGATGGTGAAACTGCTGTTGTTGATCCTGAGTTGGTGTCACAAAAACCAACTGGTGATGTTACTGATGTGGTGAAGGATGTTGGAACATCCAATGTTCCTGCAACCAAAGATGTTGCGCCGGATGTTGAAACATCCTTGGCTCAACCCGGTGAAAAACAGATTTCAAATGAAACAGGTTCTGAGACCTAGACTGCTACTGGGAAAACTGTGACTGCTGACCTAGAAGTATCTGAAGATATTGAGAAGGTTGTGGATACCAATGTTGGTAAAGGTGGTGATGATGTTGAGACCAGTGCTAGAACATCTGGTGGTGATACAGACGAGGGAGAAGGGAATGCTAGCAGCTCTGATGACTGATCCTGCTGAATTGTTCTAAGTGTTTGTGCTCATTTTTTTTTTTTTTGTTTCCTGTTATGTTTTTTCTTATGACTTTCTTATCATGGGCGCTGCCCTGAATATTTGAGCACTCCTGTGCTATGCTGGTCTGTAATAATATACTCTTATGTCTTTATGGTACTGTTTGATATCCTGCCTGAAGATAGTTTGTCAACTTTTGTGGCTAAAAAGGGGGAGTAGTATGTTAGTATGTGCATGTTCCCTGCTCTATATGTGATGGATGTGTGTGATGTGGAATAAGATGTTGAAGCATCCTGCTAATATGTGTAGTAGTAGTTTATAATGCATGAATGTGATGTATGTTTGAGGGGGAGCAAAATTTCTTTCGAAAAAGATCTTGTTCATGTTTTTGCTCTGATTCAGATGTTGAGGGGGAGCTAGTTTGCTATGATCTGTGCATGTGCTTATGTTCTGTGAAATGTTTAAACATCCAGTTACTGGGAATTTATTCTTCCTAAGTAGCTGAGTTTATGTGAGAGTTTATTTCTCTCTTATGGCTTATCCTGTGAGGCTAGTTGTGTTCACTATTCCGCTGTTGTTTGCCTCTTATATTTCTGAGTGATACTGTATTTTCTTATCTGCAATTTATCTTGAGGAGCTCAAATGACTAATTTGCTTTGAAGAAATGATGTTCTGTTTCATATGTTGTGTGTTCATGTTGATCTGTGGAAATTACATCACTTTGTATCTCTCTGGAATGGTTGAAGTAATCTCATATTGTTTTAGCCAAAAATTTGCCAAAGGGGGAGATTGTTGGATATTTGAATTGACCTCATTTTGCTAAAACAAAAATACAAGCAAGATGTTGGACCAAATGTTTCAACATGTTGGTACAACCTGAGTACAAATGATTTGCGCGTGTGTTTAAATAAGGAAAGCGTGATTTTAAAAAGGAATCCACGTTTTATATACTTGTGCGCCAAGGAGTGTATTTTATGAAGAATCAGCGATGAGATATTTTCCTAAAGATGTTCAGACATTTTAGGAAACTTTATGTATGGTTCTGATTCTTGAATAATGTGTGATTTAAGCCCATATGGAGTTCAGCCCGTTTTGCTTGGAGTATTTATATGAAGGACGAGAAACCTAGTAGGGTTATCAAAGCCGTCATTGAAGAATAGCATTCTAGGGTTTTGAGTCTTGTGTTATTTTGTGAGCCTTTCTTGTATCTCATTGATGCAAGTTTAGGACTTTGTTTGTGTTGAGTTGTAATTGTGTTAGTTACTCCTAAGCTTCTAAGTACGGAGGTAACTTGTTGTTTTGAAGTGTGTCTTTGGAAACATTGTTGCTTTACTGTAATCACTGTGAGTGATAGTTGGAGGTGAGATGGATCTCATACTTAGGAGTTCCTAGGTAGAAGTTGCACAAGTAGGTGTCTAGGATATAAGTTGTAAACGGGGCGTTTACTGAGGGCTAGATCTAGGACTACATTAGTGGATTTCCTTCCTGGATTGGTATCCCCCAGAGTAGGTTCGTTTATGCCGAACTGGGTTAACAAATCATTTGTGTTCTTTATTGTTTTCTGTCATTTAAATTATATTCACTGCTGCTTCGTATAAGGTTGGAACATTGGTTACAACATTGTGTTCACAGAAGTGTTGGAACACTGTATTCAACATTAGTTCCTGGACGTGCCAGATTTCAGATTTTTTCTGGGTTTTCTTTGTGATTTTGTTTTTCTGGTTTGAGTTTGAATTGGTTTGTGGAAGATGAATGTTGATGAAGATGATTATTGTTTTGGATTTTGATTTTGATTTTTTTTGTAATTTTGATTTTTGTTTTGATCTGGATTCAAAGAAACAGATGATTCTGCGGCTGATGCATTTCTCTGACCTAGGGGACTGTGCAATAAATGCACTATAATTAGTATGTCAGAAATTAGGGTTTTGCAGATGAAAAAATTTCCCATTTGGACAAAATTGCCCCTTTGGGCTTGGATTGGACAAAAAAACAGAAAAAAACATTCAAATCTGATGAAAAAAAACATCTGATGAAAAAACGAAAATAATAATAAAAATGACTAAAAAACAAAAATGAGATAAAAACTAAATTAAATAATAATAATAATAATAAAAATAAAAATAAATAAATAAAATAAAAGAAATAATAATAAAAAGAAAATACCTCTCTTAAAATACCTCTCTGCCGAAATTTCGTCAGAAACGAACAAAGAAAATCCGTCTTAAAAAGACGCATAAAAGCGATCAGTCAAAAAATGGGGTATGACACATTCTAACTAGCTTCTTTTATCCACTGCTTTACAATCTGATAGCTAGAAAAGAATTAATTTTTCAAAACACAATTCAACCCCCCTTCTTGTGTTTTTCACCTTCAATTGGTATCAAGAGCTCCGGTTCTGTTTTTAATCACTTCACAGTGAGACAGTAAAAGATCTTTGAAAAACACTGTATGTCTGGGGAATCCACAATTACACCTACACCTACTGCTACAGATCTTTCTCAAGTTCAATACAACTACGACACCATGACTTCTACATCTTCAACTTCTAATCATGATTCAAGCAATAAAAAGGTTCCAGTTTTTAGTGGTGATGCTCTAAGATTTGAATGGTGGAAGGATATCATTTACCACTACGTCAATGGAATTGATGATGAGCTTTGGGACCTAATAGAAGAAGGAGTGCCTATTGATGGAATAGGTCCTGATGGAAAGATTACTTTAGCTCAGAAGAGAGCATTGTCTGTTGAGAACAAGAAGATATTTGCCAAGCACAACAAAGTCAAACAAATCATGATGTCAGCTATATCTCATGATGAATACACCAAAATAATGGACAGATCTACAGCAAAAGCTATGTATGACTCTCTCTGCTCAAACTATGATGGTAATAAGAAAGTTCATAATGCCAAAGCAAGACTCTTGGTTCAGCAGTATGAGCTTTTTGCCATGAAACCTGAGGAAGACATTGAGACTATGTTTTCTAGATTTTAGACTCTGGTGTCTAATCTCAGGATTCTGAAGAAAAGCTATACAACCACTGATCATGTGTGGAAAATCCTGAATAGCTTGATTGACAAATGGAGACCTAAGGTTACAGCCATGGAAGAAGCTAAGGATCTTGAGGTCATCACTCTTGAATCACTCATCAGCAATCTCAAGAGCCATGAGATGGTATTGAATGTTGATGCAGTGGAGAAGAAGGAAAGGTTAGTGGCTTTAACTTCAACCAAGAAATCTTCCAAAGCACTCAAGGCTAAAACTCTGGGGGTTGAGGAGGAATTTTCTTCAGATGATCAAGGAGATGAACAGGATGAGGAATTTGCCATGTTCACCAGAAACTTTGAAAAATGGGCAAAAATGAGCAAGAGTCACAAAGGAAATAGCTCAAGGAATGCTTCTAGTAGAGATGAGAATAACTGCTTCAAGTGTAACAAACCAGGACACTTCATTGCTGATTGTCCGGAAGCATCATCAAAGGACAAGAACAAGAAGTTCAGTAGCAAGAGAGAGAGCTACAAGAGGAGAATCCAGAAGAGCTTAATGGCAACATTTGAAAACCTGGAAACATCCTCAGATAGTGATGATGAAGAAGCAAATGTGGCTCTGATGGCTACAGCTGATGGAGACTCTGAAGAATCAGACTCTGAAGGATCAGACTCTGAAGGATCAGACTCTGATGGATCAGACTCTGAAGAATCTGAACAGGTATTTTTAAATTATTCTAAAGAACAACTTTTAACCTACCTTGGTATGTCTCTAAGCAAGTCTACTAAATCATCCTCTGAACTAAAACGTTTAAAAACACAGAAGGATGAGTTAGCAAAGAAAGCTGAACATTTTCAAGCTCTATATAAAAATTCTTTAATCAAAATTGAAGAACTTGAAAATGGGTGCACAAGATGTAACAAACCTACTGATGAGCATGAGGTTGCTCTTCAGGAGTTTGTTCATCAGAACGTCAACAAGAGTAAAATGGCGTCCATGATTTATAGTGTTTGCAAAAATAAAGGTGAAGGAATTGGTTACTCATATGGTAAATCATATGGGAAACAAAATTCCTATGATTGTTTGAATAATACTCCTGATAATCTTTGTTCAACCTTTGTGCCTGCGAAAAGCAAAGGCAAAGCTGTGGTTGTTTCAGACTCTGAGGGTACCTCTGGGGTTTGCAAAACAAGCTCTGAAGTCACTTCAGAGGTTGTTTCTCAGAACTCCAAAGAAAGCAACTCTGGACCTAAGCATTCAGAACCTGGGACTGTCAAGTCTAAGACTCTGAAAACTATGGGACTCAGAAGCTCATCCAATCAGACGCTAAAACAAACCAAGCTGATGATAAATAATCAACATAAGACTCTGGTAAGCAAAACTAATCCTAGATTAGAAGATCAACCTATGTCCTATAGTGATTATAAATCAAAACCTCAATTTCAAAAACAATGGACTAAGAAGGTCAATTTTCAAAGACCAAACTTTCAAAAGAAATTTTTTAAGAGTCCACAAAGCTTTTCACAGAGGCAAGAAAGAACTAAAGATTATAGAACTAACCAAACTGGACCCAGAAAGCAATGGGTACCAAAATGTAAAATTGTCTACCATTCAGATCTTCCTTGTAGGAAAAACCATTTCAAATCAGATGAATGGAGGCTAGTGATCAGCCATGGAAGGAAAGCTTATGTTCCCAAACATTACTTTACTTCCAAAGCTGCTGATGTGGAGAAAGCTAATGAGTATAGGAGAGAACTTCACAATGAATGTGGAGAGTATTATTACAATGATTGACCTTGTTTATTCTACAGCTATCCAAACTGAAAGAAAATGGTAATCAATCATGGTATCTGGATAGTGGTTGTTCAAGGCACATGACTGGTAATAAGAAAATGTTCACATCATTAAACCTTGAAGATGGTGGAACAGTTGGCTTTGGAGGTAACCAGAAAGGCAAAATCAAAGGTACAAGTATTGTATGTAACTCCTCCCTTTTAATTAAGAATGTATGGTTTGTAGATGGACTCAAACACAACCTATTTAGCATTAGTCAATTTTGTGACAATGGGTTTGTAGTTAATTTTGATAAGGGATCATGTACTGTAATTAGAGAATCTGATAAGTCTATAGTGTTCAAAGGTAAGAGAGTAGACAATGTGTATAAAATAAACCTTTCTGATTTGGCAGACCAAGAAGTCAAATGCTTACTAACTCTGAGTGAAGAAAAGTGGGTATGGCATAAAAGGTTAGGTCATGCTAACTGGAGGTTAATCTCTAAGCTTAGCAAACTTGACCTTGTCAGAGGCCTACCTAAGCTTCACTGTCACTCAGATGCTCTTTGTGGATCCTGCCAAAAAGGAAAGAGTGTGAAAACTTCTTTTAAACCTAAACATGTTGTCTCTACCTCTAGGCCCTTAGAGCTGCTTCACATTGATTTGTTTGGTCCTGTGAGCACAGCCTCAATCAATGGGAAGAAATATGGATTAGTCATTGTTGATGATTACAGTAGATGGACTTCGGTTAAATTTCTCAGAAATAAGGATGATGCATATGATGTCTTTAGTAGTTTTTGCACACAGATACAAAAAGAAAAAGGTTTACACATTTTAAAAGTTAGAAGTGATCATGGTGGTGAATTTGAAAATGAAATGTTTGAAAATTTTAGTGAAAAATATGGCATCTTGCATGAGTTCTCTTCTCCTAGAACTCCATAGCAAAATGGAGTTGTAGAGAGAAAGAATAGAACTCTGCAAGAAATGGCCAGAACCATGATGCATGAGACTAACATTGCCAAGTATCTGTGGGCAGAGGCTGTAAACACAGCATGTTATGTTCAGAATAGAATCTATATTAGACCTATTTTGAATAAAACAGCATATGAACTATTTAAGGGAAAGAAACCTAGTGCATCCTATTTTCATCAATTTGGTTGTACATGTTACATTCTGAATACAAAAGTTCATCTAAAGAAATTTGATGCTAAAGCTTATAAGGTTATCTTTATTGGATACTCTGAACGCTCAAAAGCATACAGAGTGTATAATTTTGAAACTCACTCAGTGGAAGAAAGTATGCACATAAAATTTGATGACAAGCAGCCTGACAAAGTGTCAGAGCTAGTTGAGAACTTTTCAGATCTACAACTATCAGGTGATGAAGAATCAGAACCTGAAGGAACATCAGAACTATCTTAACCAACTTCTGAAGAAACGATTTCAACTCCTGAAACTTTGGACTCTGAAGATCACTCAGCACCAGAAATTATCAGAAGCAGTCCAAGCAGAGTTGAACAATCAAAGCATTCCTTCAAATACAAATCTTCACATCCTGAAGAGCTAATCTTGGGTAACAAGGGCAGTCCAAGGAAAACTAGATCAAGTTTCAGAAATGAAGACTCGTTAATTGGATTAATCTCCTTGGTAGAACCAAGTTCAACTGATGAAGCACTAGCTGATGATGCATGGATTGTAGCAATGCAAGAAGAGCTAAACCAATTTGAAAGGAATGAAGTATGGAGCTTAGTACCCAAACCTTCTCAGAAGAATATCATTGGAACAAAATGGGTCTACAGAAACAAGCTGAATGAACAAGGAGAAGTTGTTCGTAATAAGGCAAGACTAGTAGCTCAAGGGTATAGTCAACAAGAGGGGATTGACTACACTGAAACATTTGCTCTAGTTGCTAGACTTGAGGCTATTAGATTACTCCTTTCCTATGCTACTCATCACAATATAATTTTATATCAAATGGATGTTAAAAGTGCATTCTTGAATGGTTACATTTCTGAAGAAGTATATGTCAAACAGCCTCCTGGTTTTGAGGATGCTTCACATCCTGACCATGTTTTTAAGCTAAAGAAATCACTCTATGGTCTGAAAAAAGCTCCCATAGCTTGGTATGAAAGGCTGGGTAATTTCTTAGTTGAAAAAGGTTTTCAAAAAGGTCAAGTTGACAATACTCTCTTTAGTAAAACATTTAAGAATGATATTTTAATTATTCAAATTTATGTTGATGACATTATTTTTGGATATGCTAATCCATCTTTGTGCAAGGAATTTTCTAAGATTATGCAGGAAGAATTTGAAATGAGCATGATGGGAGAGCTGAAATTCTTTCTGGGAATTCAAATCAACCAAAACAAAGATGGAACCTACATTCATCAGACCAAGTATACAAAGGAGCTGCTGAAGAAATTCAACATGGAAGACTGCAAACCAATGGCAACAGCAATGCATCCAACAAGCAGTCTCAGCAAAGTTGAATCAGAAAGCAAAGTAGATCAGAAGCTATATAGAGGTATGATAGGTTCTCTACTTTACCTAACTGCATCAAGTCCTGATATTTTATTCAGTGTCTGTTTGTGTGCTGCTCAACTTAGCAAAGATATTCGTCATCTGATTTAAATACTCTAGAATAAATCTTATACAATTTTTATCAGCCAATATTTAACAAAGTTAGTTGGTTACTTTAGAATTACCTAATTAAAATTCGTCTATAACATTTTTATTCTTGAAAAAGTTGTCTCGGATTCGTTATAATAAATAGACTAATGCCAATAGGCTACTAGACCAAAAAAAAGATAATAGACTAATTGTCAACATTATGTGAATATTAAGAATTAATTTAAATATTATTTTTATTAGAATCTAATTTGACCGACATAAAATTGTGAGAGACCGAAACAAATTGCACACTAATAATTAATAATGAACATTACATAACCTAAATAATAAATGAATAACTATGAAGCCTGGTGTTTACGCTTAATTTTGGTAAACAACTGCTAATTTAAGTATTTTACACTCGCAAAATCAACTAGAAATCTTAGGACAATTTTATGCTCGTTATCTTCAGAAAAGTTTAGATGTTCATTAAAAGTTAACAAACATTTAAGGGTTCTGGTTTGCAAGAACACCTGGATACGTCACACGATACCGATACGGCGATACGGAAAATTTTTCAAAATTCCCGATACGATACTGCCGCGATACGTTATTTAAAAATTAAATTTAAAACTAAATATATAAATGCACAATATATAAACATAACAAAAATCAATAGTGATAATAAATTAACATTCAAATTACTCAAACTGAGCAAACAAATGACGATTACATAAGTTAAGTAAGTATTACCCAAAAGAACATAATTAGTACTATAAAAAACATCATAATATCTTAAGTTATATAAGTAAGTACTACCCATAAAGGACATAATTAGTACTATAAAAAAAACATTATAAGTACCACACAGAGAACATCATCCACTAACTTTCATTATTTAAAAGGAAACACATATTGTATCAGTTTGATATACTCTAATTCTATCATCATAGAAGTATCCGACACATATCGATAATTTTTTTAAAAAATTAATAATAATAATTGTCTGATACTCTCTGATACGAATATCGGAGAGTATCAGACGAGTATCGATATCGGACACGTATCAGCAGGGCCGGCCCTATGGGTGTGCAAGGTGAGCCACTGCGCAGGTTCTCAAATATTTAGGGGCCTCTAATCGTTTATGTCGGTCTATTAAATTTTTTATATATTAAAAAAATTAATGCCTTTGTTACTACTAAAAATATTTTATTACTTAAAAAAAGAAAATTTAACAGACGTATTCTTAATTTTATAATTAAGTTTCGGTTGATTGTAAAAAAAGAAGCAACATTACTAAAAAGTATTTTTTTTTTCGAAGGAAATGTAAAGTTGATAATGATATTAGATTGAAAACGTAATAACTTCTTTTTTTTAATAAAAATTATATTTTTATTGAACGTCAATTTTCAAACAGGGCATCCAAATATCCAGGATCGGCCCCGTGTATCAGATACAATACTTTTCTATTTTTGGAGTATCGGGACTTCATAGATGAATAAGGTTAACACATGCCTAAGTGCACATGTTAAGACACTTTATTTTTCATCGGGTCAACAACAAGTATGAAGTATGCTTTATAATGTTGACTCAACCATGGTTGTTTCAGTTTTCAACAACATTTCCGAACCTGTTGCGTGGAACTTAAGAAACAGATGGGTTAACACTAGGTCCCTTCTTAATGGAATGAATTGCACTGTCTCTCATATTCATCGAGAAGGTAACAAAGTTGCTGATTTGCTAGCTTGTCATGGATTATCCTTGAATTCTATCTCTCATTGGAATGTTGCTCCCAGTTTCATTAGGAACAGTCTTGCTAAGAATCATCTAGGTTTACCTAATTTTCGTTTTTGTTCTATTTGATGGAGCTTTTGGTTTATGTCTTCTCCATTTGTATTTGGTTTCCATCTTTATATATTTTGGGTTGGACGGCACTTTGCTTCCACCCTTTTTGGTCTAAAAAAAAAGTGAACCAATATCAACCGCTCCCACTTGATTTTTTATTTTTGTTTAAATCTCCACATGATTTCTTATAGGAATTAAGAAAATGCTTAATAAAATTATAATTTTCACCTATGTTTCACAAATATGAAATATAAACCTCTACCTCTACAACCCACTGACTACTAAGAAAAGAAACCTTATAAAAAATTGGCAAAGAAATTTTTTCTAAAAGCTTCAAATGAAAATTTTGTTTGAATAGTTATTCTTAAATGTTATTTTATGTATTTCATTATTTTATTGAAAAAAAATTGGATATTAAAATTTCAAAAAATCACTTAATTTTGAACTATTTCAAATAGATTTTCACAAAAATCATTTTTGAAATTCAACTTTTTGAAAAAATTGCGATTTTGACTATGTTTTAAACTTCAATAATGTACATTTTTATTATATGATGTCAAAATTAGTTTTTCAATTTAGAAAAAATGAATATAAAAATACTTGTAATATTTTAAAAAACGATTTTACAGTCTATTTGAAAAAATATAAAGAAAAAAATTATTTTTTTAAAACTGAAACAAACATATCACGGAAATGGAAGAACCAGCGTGGAGTATGGAGTATTAAGAAAAGAGAGAAAGCTAAACATGGTCAATTGTGTATGTTGTATTCACATCATAGGAAATAGACATATCTTGGAGAAAACAATCCAATTGGATACTAATTATTTGGGGAAGAAAGAGGGATGAAGCTAATGCAGAGAATTAGGAGTATAAATTTGATTGTGATGTGAACCACTTATTATTCATATTTTATCATTATAAATAGAGCATTGCTATTTTGTAAGAAAAAAATTGAGCAAGAAATGCAAGAATGGACACATGTCATTATTTTAGACGATCATTTTAATTTATTATAAATTTACTTTTCTTTTTAATAGAAATCATGGGGGTAATGGTCTTAATGGATGGTTGAGATTCATTCTTCTCATTCTTGTTTTTACCTATTCTTCCCTTATAGATATTAGAAGGAAAGAAAAATATGAAGAGTGGATGAGGACTAGTTTTGACGTTAGAGCCACACCTTTTGTGATAATTCATGAAAAGGAAATTGACGTTATTAAGCATTATACTTAACTTATAATTGTAACAATTACTTTTATAAGTATCAAATATCTACCGGCAATATGAAGTGATATCGTATCAATCGTTAGTTGGTTCAGTGGTGATTGACGCTGAATTTGGTAGGGAGGATCACGGTTCGATCCCCCACAACTGCGACCGGAAGGGGGATAAACCCACTTGATGCTAGAACTGACTCTGAACCAGATTAAACTGGTGGTGTAAATAAAAAACAGTGTGAAGGGGTATTTTCCCATCAATCAATGATAATAAGCCACATAAATAAATTTGTATGTGGTACCCACAAATAAATTATAACAAACTTTTGGATTTGCACATGTGTACTTCAGGTCATTTTTCTTTTTTTTTGTTACACTTCATATAATTTGTTCTCAACTGATGAAAGGGTAGTAGATTAGGAAACCCCTCAATAGACACAACATGAAAAGATAAGAAGGGAAGACACAACAATAAAATCTCAAATATAATAGATTTTTTATATTTTCATATTCGCCAAAACAAAAATAAAGCATGAAAGTAAACTCTATGAACCAAATTGATATAGTAAACAAAAATAATGTGGCTGGAAAATTTTAGGAGAATATATTAGGGTTCTGATCATAGCCTTTTCATAATACATTCTTTGTAATAATAATTTTATCTAAAAATTAAAATTGCAAACGATAAAAAAAAATTGACAATAAAAAAAATCTAAAAAGATAAACAAAACATAAATTGAAATTTGTTTTGATCTTTGTGAATCTTTGTGAATCTTCTTTGAGAGGTTACTATAATTGTGGCAACATTGAATGAGATGGAATATTAGTTGCTATTCATAAAAGAACGTGACTCAAAGAAAAAAGCATGTGTTGTTTGACCAAGTAATAGCAACAGACTTTTGAAATACATCATAATTATTATTATTATTATAATAATAAAAATATTAATAACTTAACATGAATTAGAGGAATTAGAGGTCCATCATTCGAATTCTGACAAGAAGAAAACTAACTTAACATGCTAATACTAGCACCTAATATTTTTTTTTTTATCCATGTAAATGTTACTTATTATATTTAGAATTAAAAAAGAAAAACATAAAAAAAACATTCCTATTCCTATTCCTATTAGACGTTTTGGGATTTTGTGTGAAGTCATTGGAATGTCTAATATGATGTCATTTTTTCTTGTCACTAGTCATCGATAGAATTAGATACCACCACAGGTAGCCACAATTATCCTTTTCCAATATTCATCATTTTCTCTGCGCTGTGTTTCTGTTAGTGGGTTGGAGAAGTGACCCACTAAGTTAGTGCAATTTCTAGGTTTGTTCACACCATTATTTTCTTGCCTTTTTCCATTTCAAATTCAAAAGTACTTTAATTCCATTTAGGGAAAAACATAACTTGTATCTTTAGCGCACATGTTAGTGATTAAAATTTATTTTTTTGCAATAATTCATGTATTTAATTCACTTTTTTAACTTGAGTACAATTAATACACAAAATTTAGGAGAATATTTTTATTTTTGAATTATTAATACATGTCCTTAGAACACAGGTTAACGAAACCCAAATTACAGAAGAAAAAAGCATAACCTGATTGTTATCGCTGGCTAATTAATTGTCCCAATTCCAATCATAGCATCATTAAATGTTCGTATACAGGAGTACTACCTCTATGATAAATTATTAAGTCAGTTTTACCATTTTATACAAATTAAAAAATATACTAATTAATTTTGTTTGAGAATGAGAAATCGTAAATTATTTATAAAATTAATTTTCATTAATAGTATGAAAAAATTGATTATATATCATCAATTAATTAGTGCCCCAAATATACTATATATAATATAGTAGTTAAGTGGATAACTTAGATGATCAGGATTCGAACCCTAACTCCGTACATATAATGTAATGTCCTAACAACTGAGTTAAGCTAATGAGACATTAGTTATATTTATGAGTTTTGAAGTATGTACCGACTCTTTTAAGTCCAATACTAAGTCCACCTAAACTTTTTATATTAATGTTGGCAGACATATACAAATATTGGATAGCTACATCTTCAATAATAATATGAAGTATTTGTGGTGCACAAAAACACAAATTTACATAACTTTTTAGTCCGTTAACTATAGAATTTAGGTAAGATATGACAAATAACATTCCTCACCAACAACATACTACTATACCAATATTTATTTAAGTACTTCCAAACTCATATTACTTTCAACAAATTCACTTTCCCACTTTCCCACTTTCTCAACACAACACAAAAAAAATGCTCTACCACAACACAAAAGCCATGATTCATTTCTTGCTACTAGCATCAATGATAGTTGGGATTGGAATGGCAGATTCATCAAAAGACAAAGATGAATGCACAGCACAATTAACAGGGTTAGCATCATGTCTCCCCTATGTTGAAGGTCAAGGAAAATCACCAGCACCAGATTGTTGTAGTGGTCTCAAAACACTACTTAAGACCAACAAAAAGTGTTTGTGTCTAATTATTAAAGATCGTAATGATCCTGATTTGGGTGGTATTGTAATTAATGTCACTTTGGCTTTGGATCTTCCAACTGTTTGTAATGCCCCGGTCAATATCTCAAAATGTCCTGGTAAAGTTTTATGTAATTGACAATTTTTAATTTAAGTTGCTTCTGAGTTTTTTTTATAAGAGATAATTTACTTATTAGATTCATTGAATAATTGAAATATTTAATTTATAATATAAATTAAATATATCAATTATTTAATAAATATAGAAGATGAATTACCTCTTATAAAAAATATTGAGATATTATTTTGTTACATACGATTGTGGGCTGTAAAATAACCTTAACAGTTTTTTTTTTAATGGAATTAGAGCTGCTGCACATGGATCCAAAATCAAAAGAGGCTCAAGTTTTTTATCAATTGAAAAATGGCTCCAGCAATATCGCCCCAAGTGGTGCACCTAGTCCTTCAGGTAATGATGACAATATTGCTATGAAACTTTGCTATGTTAAAGGTTTTCAAATTAGGGTTCTCATTCATTGCGGTTATAAATCACTTATACAAGGTTCTATTATAAAAAAAATGATATACTTATTTAAAATTTTTTATGTCATCAGATGTTACTAGAAAGGGCTAGGCTTTGCGATGTGAAGTTTTTCAGGTCGTTTAATGGCCAATTGCTATGTTGTTGCGCTGCATAGCGAGTTGTCGGTGTGTGGATGTTTTCGTATTGACGGTTAAATTCATTCATCGTATTAATATATGCGATTTGGTTTGGTTTTGAAAATAGAATCTGAAATTCGATTTTATATGAGCGGTTTTCACAAAAGCAAATCTGAATACATCTAATAAATTCAATTTTGTGCAATTTTCATTTCTTTTGGATCTGTTTGCAGTTTTATTTTTTATTAGTATTGATGTGAACATGGTTAAAAGGGAGTAGTGATTCTTCATTCATGATATTTAGGAAAATCCCATTCAAATGCATTTGTTGTTAGGGACATATCCAAGAACTAGCTTGGGAAATGGATTTAGTATAGTCAGTTTAAAGAAAAATTCCGACCTTTAAATATAAATCGTTCAATGTTTGATCGATCAATTTTTATTTCCTTGATTGAATGCAGTTATGGGTGTTGACTGCATCCAACTTGAGACAATATTATTTACTATTAATTTCAATCGAATCCTAATCACCAAAATTAATTACAGTTTTGTCTCAATTGCTATTATCTTTAAAATTGTAAGAAATTAAGTACAAATACAACTGATGTGATTTTGAATTCCAATAGTAAATTACAATTTTAATACATGAGCAATGTTGATTAGACACACAAATTTAACATGATATTCTACTATGAATTATGAATAATGTATATAATAAAAAAATGGATTGATTTAAGAAGTAAGAGACATAAACTCTTGCACATAGAATTTTCAAATGAGATTAGTCATTATTACACGATAGTATAAACTAGGGGAAATTAATAAATAAATAAAAAAAATCAAAAACTAAAATGTGTGATATAAATTTGCTAATAAGAAAGCATGTGATATATAGTTCATTCTCAATTATAAAGAAAAAAAAACTTTTTAAGTTTATGGAACAACTATCATATTTTGGTTTTGTTAAAAATTGTTATTAACTAGCTGTGTGTTTTTGCTAATAAGAAAGCATGTGTCATTCATGTCTATATATATGTGACTGCAGATGGAGCAAGCAACCAAGCAAGGAGTACTACACAAAAGAGTGGTGCATTTAGCAAAGATAAGAAATTGTTTGGGTTAGATGCTTTAGTTATTGGGATTTCAGTTTGGTTTTTATTGGTTTCTACGGCTTTTAGATACTAGTGTGAATATATTTGGAAAAAATTTCTTCTCCCCCTTGGAAGATTCTTTTTCTCACCTGAAAAGATTTTTTTGCCCATGCATAAAAAATTCGGAAAATATCTTTTAAAATTTTATTTTCAAAGGTAAAAGAATTTCGAAAAATATGTTTCGAAATTTTTTAACAAAGGCAAAAAAAAGTCCTTTTTAGGGGGAAAAAGAGTCTTAAGAGAGAAGAGAAGTCTTCCTATATTTGATTCTCTTTTTAAATCTCATCTCTTCCCTCTTGAGGAAAAGTATTTTCATTTCTTGGTATACGTACCATTGAAGTTATTATTTTGTAAGAGTATCATTAGTGTGGTGTAATTTCATTTTTATTTTGCTAATTGCTAAATTATTGTCCAAAAGCGAGGAAATGGAGGTATATTATACATGTCTTGTTATTGAGAATAAACACTCATTTGTGATATTTGAGGCACAAAATCTTTCTTACTTTATACTGGGATACCATTTCCTCACCATAATTTTTTTATAAGAAAAGAGAATAAAGATTAATTTAATTTCTCAAAGATAGATGTGATCCCTGCCTAATACTCTCTCCATTGTAAAATATGTCATTTTGTCAAATTGCGTACAAATTAAGAAGAAAAAAAAATCTTAGAATTGAGAGTTGGACCTAACTCAATCCGACAAAACTGACTTGTAAAGTGATAATTGTCTCTGAAGTAGCAAAGTTTTTCACAAGAAATGTGGGGTTTGAATTGTGAACCTTTAAAAATTGTCTATAATAATTATCACAAACAATATACTCAAGAGTATTCTCAGATTGTTAGTTATATCAAGTATTCAAAATATATTATAAACATGAGAACGTTCTCCCAACACTCTCTGACAGTAAATATAAATGTTATAACTTGTGATTTGTGTGATAAGTATATGCGTAATGTAAATAGGAGTAAAGGGAAGAGAAAACACACAAACAATTTATCCTAGTTCACCCATAACCTTAGGTTAGTCCAGTCCCCACGCTCCTGTGAGATTGTCAACTAAGAGATACTACCGATCTCAAGTACAATTCCTTTTGATCTAGATCCAAGACCAAAAATATTCCAAGCCCCACAAGCTTGATCTACCTAAGTCCTACCGAACCTGAAGGTGTCACTCAATTAGTAGTTACGTACTAACTTGAGGCAAGGTTACAATAATGAAAGATTGTATCAAAGTCTGTTCACTCAAGACAATATTAAGAAGCTTTGAAGAAGATAAACTCTCAGTTCACTCAATGGATACTCTAATCCGAAATTTGACATTACAGATCAAAGGCACCCTTAAGAAACAAGTAATACAAAACTGTCTTCTCATGTGATACTGATAATTTCCTGGGATGGATTCCTATATATGCATTTTCTCGTCAACTATGAATATGAATCTATGTTGTTAAAAAATAAGCTGTTTTTTCTCTTTTGTATATTCAGGGCTAAAGAAGCACCAGTAAGTAACTGTTTGCAACTTGTGAGAACTAGATCCTTCCTTCATTCATGGCACTTCAGCATTGTTTTTCACATGAATCGAAAACCATTCCAAATTCCATGTCAGAAGCAGAAAATTCCAATGGTTGTTTTGATTGCAACATCTGTTTAGACTTTGCGCACGAGCCGGTACGTAGTCACCCCATGTGGCCACCTTTACTGCTGGCAATGCATCTACAAATGGCTCCATGTACAGAGTGATGATTCTCTTGGAGTCGACGAACACCCACAATACCCTGTATGCAAAGATGATATATCACATACCACAATGATCCCATTGTATGGCCGCGGCGGCCATGCTCCACCGAGTGCGAAATCATCACGTTGTGATGATAGCTTTATACCACCAAGACCAACTGCTTCAGGTGCACAAGCTCTTTTGGCAAAGGTATCTCAAAGCGAACAGCAGCAGCAACTTCCGTATCGTAATCCTTATCGGGGTCAATATTTAAACTCTTCTTCGTACCAACAAGAGGATGATGCCACATCACAAATGCTCAATCTTGGTGCCTCCATGACCTCAGGATCTCACCACCATCCTTTGGTTGGGATGTTTGGGGAGATGGTTTTTGCTGGAGTGTTTGGCAACTCGCCAAATTCTTATCAACAGGCAGGAAGTAATAGCTCTAGATTAAGAAGGGAAGAATTGCAGACTGATAAATTTTTAAACAGAATTACAAATTTTTTGTTTTGCTGCTTTCTTTTGTGTCTTATTGTCTTCTGAATGTGCAGCTAAGAACTTGATTTAGTGAATTATCATCAGCTAAAGAATTTATGTGCTTGTAGTCTACATTTAGTACACATCAATGGAGTTCAATATTGCAGAAAGTCGATGCCAATGTTCAAAACCATTTCAATTCCAACCCTAAAATTAAATTTACTTATATAAATGTGAAATGGCCAATCATTAGTACAATAAGTCTTTTTTGAATTCTAGTATTTCACTATAGAGACTAAATACTGGCATTTAGCATTTTCCTTTAATATTGCACTTGCACGTCTCATTCTTATATTTGCATACCTTTTGCTGTATGCTACTATACTATGTTATAAGAAGACAAAAATATGATGGGCCTTTGGTCCTCTATTGTACAAAAACTAGTCGGAAGCCCGTGCGTTGCACGGGTTCGGCGGAACGCCATTTATGTCAATCATGGTTGTTGTCGATCATGTTAAATTAAATGTAATTACGCGGGTAAAGTAGTTATTTGAGAAATCAAGTATAGAAAAGTAAACAGTAGCGTTGAAGGGATATTATAAAGGTTCAAAAAAAGTAGGCACGGCACAAAAGAGCATACAAACTTGATTATAAAAATTGTAACGCCATGACATTGCTTATAACATGAAGTAATGCTCAATTTGGTAGAAGGCCACATAAAATTTTATAGTGTAGACTTCAAAGACCCGTGCGTGACATGTATAAAATTTAAGTATGGTTCACAGCAATTACAATCACTATAAGTTGATTTAAAACATGGTTGTGAGAAATCGTTCAAAAATCAAGCATTTACAAATTTGACAAAAGCTTGGTTTGTACTTATAAATTATCAACGGAGATGGTTTGCATTGCTATGGTTAAAAAAGAACTTAGACTATGACCAAACTTCTACCAAATAAAAGAACTTTTGATCCACAACTACAACTGATGTAGTGCAATGACCAAGAAGAAAAGATACTAAGAATGCATTTAGCCTAATATTCACATGGTTCAACACTGGTTACACTGCCCATGCCATTGAAATCCGAAAAATGAGCTTCATAGAGAAATCATATACCTTTTCAAACCTTATGTTAATTTAGTGAGTACATTCATAAGAACAACTTCGATACATAAACTCTATAATGTGCCTTTAAAAAACACAACCTTTGCCATTGTTGTCTCCACCAATCCTTACACTGTGCTTATTTCTGTTGTGGTTCTTGTTTGTTCTTCTGTTCATTTCATCTCTATCAGTATGGTCCACATTATCTTCACTTCATCTTCTAATTGGTTATGTTATGTGGTTTCAAAAATTAAATTTAACTCAGTTAAATTATATCATCGAGTTAACTTTGAATTGAAGTGAATTACGGTTTAATACATTTTTTTTTTACAAATGTTGTCCGGTTGAACTTAAATCTCATATATATTAATCAAACTTATCACCACTATATTAAGCTTAGGGATTTAATTATGGTTTTTTTTTGTTTATAAAGGAGAAGAGGATCGAATTCACGACCTCGTACATACTACTCAAACTCCTCATCACTGAACCAAACTTAATAATTTACTTAATTATGGTTTAATACATAAGAAAAAGAAATATGTATTAATAGTGTAAAATAACAATTAACATTATTTTTCAAAAATAAAAATTAATATTATTTAATAAATGATTAAATATGTTTTTAGTCTCTCTAAATATATCAAATTTTGTTTTTATTCTCTCTAGAAAAAATTCGAAATTTGGTCCCTCTAAATTTTCAATTTCCAATTTTAGTCCTCATTGTTTACAAACATTGATGTGGCAATACACATGCGGTAAATAACACGACATGTTAGCAAATTTTCTTCATTAGAAATAAAATAATCTCTTTGACACATCCTGTCTTTCAATCTAATGAAGAGGATTTACAAATGTGTCTTATTAATCATTTTGATATGTTTATATGTAGTTAATTTTGTCCTTGAATATATTTTTTATTGTCAATTTAGTCAAATAAAATATTAAAAATATATTTACAATTTCAATATATTTAAAGACCAATATAGCAATGAAGTACACATTCAAAAATCAAAATGATAATTTACTCAATGCCTTCTATATGGCTCTTTACTTTTGACCAGAGTATTAAAATCTGTTTTTTGCAGCAGGGGCAAAGGGCACTACCCCTTACCAATTAGTATTTTCTTTCACATTTTCAAGGGCTCCAAAGTACAAACTTAATTCTTTAATTGTATGGATTCATTTCTATCTTGAAAAACAAGACTGTTACTTTGATCAAAATCCCTTTGTTGCTCTCCCGATGGCAGCTTCTAGTTTTAGGAGTTTAATTAATTTATTTTGGCGTCCAAATATATTAGAGTAGGAGTTTAATTAGGAAATATCTAATCTAATCTAAGTATTAAATAGACAAGGAAAGCTAGGTTGGATGCGTTTAACAAATGTCTAACATTGTTTTTCTGTCGTGACAAATGCCAAACATTACCACTAAATGAGGAAATTAGCTTGGAATATGTACTTTGTTTTAATCCACTTTTTCTTTTTTTAAGCAAAATTGCCCACTTTTTCTTTTATACTTATTGCCCTCTTTTTCTTTTCTTTAGGAAATTGTCTTTTTTTTTTAAATAGACTTTTATTATGAGATTCACGTTTTTTTTTTCTTTTCAAGTTGTCTAATAACTATAAATTCCACCATTATAAGAATGAATAAGTGGGATAATCGGAGTTCAGACCCCGACATTCTACATATATAACGCAATGTTCTGCCAATTTAACTAAGCTCCCATAACAAGATATTCACAGTTTTATTTGGAGTGAGTAGTACTTTTCTTTAAGACAATCACAAATACTAACAAGTGACCAATACCATTATATGTTAATGAATAAATCAATGTTAAAAAAGCTATAATAATGGTTAGTATATGACTGATATGACACATTAACAGCAGACTGTGATTTTAACTGTAGAGGGATAAACATGAACTTTACTCTCAACTATGAAAGAAGCTAGACATAGAGAATTAGCCGATGCTGATTGTTAAAATTAAAATTCTTGGACTAGTTTCCGTTAAAATTCAACACAAAGCTTATTTTAGTTAACTTCAGCAGACGGTCTAGTGAGCCGGATGCTGATGTTTAAAATAATTTTTTTTAGCAAGACTCTAAAATTAAAATAATCTTTAATAAAAAATTGGCACTGTCCCCCTAGATGCATGCTACTCAAATTTTGAATTTAAACAAAAATTAAAATATATTTAATTTAAATTTGGACCAAATATATCTTAACTTTTTATTTATATTTAAGACTAAGAATATATATATTTCTGGAAAACTAAAGGTTGAAATGAAATGAGTGTGTTATTTATTTGAAGACAAGTGTAGGGTATCTTATCTTATACTAATTGTCAAAAGGAAAAATAGTGTAGGGTATATACCTATTAGAAGCAGTGTTGTCAAATTGTGGTAGGCTTGAATGTTTTAAAGGTCACATTATAGTACTACTATCATAAAATTGTACTGCATTGCCATTGGTCATATTTATTTGTTTGATTTTACATCACTTTTGTTTTTCTTAAAGACATTCTTTATATTTAAAAAAGGAAAATATTATTTTAGTTTTAATCTTTGTAATTTAACAAACTATTGTTTATAATTCTGATATCATATACATGGTCGTTAGAGACTAAAAACAATATATTTTAAATTTATACGGTTTGAACTTTTTTAAAGACTTTCTACCGTCACTTTTACCAAATAGAAATTTAAATCATGTATAAATAAACATTTGTCTCAAAAAAACCTAAATAGACATTTGAAAAAATAAAGTTTAATTTAACTGATAGTATAAAAAATATTATAATATTTTTTCATGTAAGTGTAAGTCAATGTTAGAACCAATCCTTTACTTTGTATGGGGATTAATGCTACTTGATGCATTTGTTTTTTTCTGTATTCCTTATTGAAGGGGGATGTGTAGTCTCTTCTTCAAACCTTTGTTTTTGTTCCAGTTAAGTACATCTTGTACTTGATTGAGAGTATTTTAGTTAATATATTATTTGGCTTCTTCAAAAAAAAATGTTAGAACCAATTTTTGTTCGAAAAAAAATGTTAGAACCAATTTTTTTTTATAAAAAAACACTAGAAATTCAATTTTCATCAAACATTAATTTTTTTTCTCTCTTTATTAATATGTGCCCTAAAAGGCTTAAAGTTTGTACATTCAATGGTGGAAAAAAAAAATTGTAGTCTTAAATACATAATTTCTATATTTAAATATTTGGAATCAATTAGTTTTTATTAGTATTTTTTAATGGGTTAAATATGTTTTTGGTCCTTATAATTTCGCAGAATTTCGTTTTTAGTCCCTAAAGATTTTTTTCGTACTTTTTAGTCCCTGAAGTTTTGTCAATCAGTGTTTTTAGCCCTACTTTTAATCAAACTCTTGTATACTTTCACATTTTTTAACGGTTCTTTGTATTCATGTTTATAATATTATAAGAACATCTCCGAAAATAATTTAGAAATTTTTAACGTAAGATGAATTATTTATGAATTTTTATGTTCAAAAAACTAAAAAATTCATATTTAATTCATCTCTTGTTAAAAAAATTTAAACTTTTATAAGAGAGATTCATATAATATACTAAACATGACTGCAGAAAAAAAATGTAAAATTTTGAATGATATGCACGAGTTGATTGAAAAGTAGGACTAAAAACACTAATTGACAAAACTTCAGGAACTAAAAAGTGTAAAAAAAAATTCAGGACTAAAAACGAAATTCTACGAAACTATAGGGACCAAAAACATATTAAACCTTTTTTTTAATAATATCATGTTATCATTCTCTTAGGCCTATCCAGCACTATATATTATAGACACGAAAACACTTGCTATGTCTTCATTCATTTGTCGTTGCTTACACTCAAGAAATTTCTCAGAAAGACAAAGCTGTTCCCTTTTGGAGTTATCTTTTGGTATGTTTCTGTTTTCATTTTTGTTATATATACTCTGTTTGATTTCTTAGATTCCATTTCCAGTGTGTTTCTTTTATCATCATCAAGTTATTGTTTTTATCAAGATTGTTGTTTTTGTTTTGCAAGCTTTTACCTTGTAAACTATAAAGAGGTGTTTGGTTTCACTCCTTAGATCTCTTGAGTTTGGTTCCTTGCAAAGCCTTTTTCATTACTTGTATAGAATTCTGAGGTAGGAAATGAATTGAAACTCATCTGGGTGTTTATAAAAAACCAATTTTTATGTGGTCTATGTTTCAGGGTTTTTTTTATGTCAAGCAATATTTACACTTTGTTTATTTTTGGATTTTGGGCTAAGATTATCTTCATCTTCATGATCATGTGGTTGAATTTAAAACTATGACAGATGTCAAACATGTTACTGATACTCACTTACACGTCCACACCAATAATAGCTTGAGAAAATTTAAGTAATTAATGGTAATTACATGTGTTAATATTGGTGAATCCCTAAAATATGAACATACTAGTGATAATAATTTCCTGGGATGGATTTATTCCTATATATGCATTTTCTCATCAACTATGAATATGAATCTATGTTGTTAAAAAATAAGCTGTTTTTTCTCTTTTGTATATTCAGGGCTAAAGAAGCACCAGTAAGTAACTGTTTGCAACTTGTGAGAACTAGATCCTTCCTTCATTCATGGCACTTCAGCATTGTTTTTCACATGAATCGAAAACCATTCCAAATTCCATGTCAGAAGCAGAAAATTCCAATGGTTGTTTTGATTGCAACATCTGTTTAGACTTTGCGCACGAGCCGGTAGTCACCCTATGTGGCCACCTTTACTGCTGGCATTGCATCTACAAGTGGCTCCATGTACAGAGTGATGATTCTCTTGGAGTCGACGAACACCCACAATGCCCTGTATGCAAAGATGATATATCACATACCACAATGATCCCATTGTATGGCCGCGGCGGCCATGCTCCACCGAGTGCGAAATCATCACGTTGTGATGATAGCTTTATACCACCAAGACCAACTGCTTCAGGTGCACAAGCTCTTTTGGCAAAGGTATCTCAAAGCGAACAGCAGCAGCAACTTCCGTATCGTAATCCTTATCGGGGTCAATATTTAAACTCTTCTTCGTACCAACAAGAGGATGATGCCACATCACAAATGCTCAATCTTGGTGCCTCCATGACCTCAGGATCTCACCACCATCCTTTGGTTGGGATGTTTGGGGAGATGGTTTTTGCTGGAGTGTTTGGCAACTCGCCAAATTCTTATCAACAGGCAGGAAGTAATAGCTCTAGATTAAGAAGGGAAGAATTGCAGACTGATAAATTTTTAAACAGAATTACAAATTTTTTGTTTTGCTGCTTTCTTTTGTGTCTTATTGTCTTCTGAATGTGCAGCTAAGAACTTGATTTAGTGAATTATCATCAGCTAAAGAATTTATGTGCTTGTAGTCTACATTTTTTTGCTGCTGTGTTGTCTTTGAGAAATAGGAGTACTGTTTTGGGCCGGATATGGAGTGATAAAGTTGTTGGTGAATCTGGCTACTTTGATAGCATTGGATTTGAGGGTAACTGGAAGGCAACAAGAGTTGTACCTGGTTTACAATACAAGTATACTGAAATTGACAAGAGTAAGAAATTCTTGTGGAGAAAAGGTGACTGCTAGAGGAAAAGGAAAGAAGTATCCTGATGGATTTTCTGATATGGCATTCAGCTTGTTTGTGAAAAACAGTAAAGGACAAGTAGCTCAAGGTTACTCGTCACCACTGTTTGTTGGTGATCAAATATATGACGCGCAGACTTATGGGGTTCCATTTGTGCTGACAAATGGAAACTTGAAAGCACATGGTTTTCAATACATCAGTTCATTGAATGTCAGTTATACGATAACCTTGAACCCTTCTCCTGATTTTAAGTTTGGTAGTCAAGTCAATGCAACAGAAATTAAAATCAATGCTGAAGGATTGTACAATAGGAATACTGGAGTTATGTGTCTGGTAGGATGTCGGCATTTGAGAACAAATGACAAAATACTGATAAAGAATGAGTCTCTGGACTGTGAAATCATGGTTAATGTCCAATTTCCTCCAATGAATTCAAAAGGAGGTGAATCTATTAAAGGGACTATAGAAAGCACGCGACAAAAGGTAGACCCTTATTATTTTGAACCCCTTCAGTTGTCTTCATATTCTATTTACAGAAACTACAAGCAGATGCATCCATTTGGAGAATGGACTTTGAGGTAATTATGGTATTGATATCAAACACACTTTCTTGTGTGTTTGTAGGATTGCAACTCTTCCATGTGAAAAAGAACTCAGAAGTACTTCCTCACATTTCCATTGTGATGCTTCTTGTTATTACTCTAGGTCACATGATTCCCCTGATGCTGAACTTTGAAGCCTTATTCAAGGTGAATCATAATAGTGTGCCGGATGCTTTTATTGGGAGTGGAGGGTGGCTTGAAGCGAATGAAGTCATTGTGAGGATGGTGACAATGGTAGCTTTTCTTCTAGAGTTGCGTCTTGTACAGTTGACCTGGTCTTCAAGACAAGGCGAGGAAAGCCAGATAAGCTTGTGGGCTTCCGAAAAAAAAGATTCTTTATATGACTCTACCGTTGTATTTTGGAGGTGGATTGACTGCTTGGTTGGTGCACATATGGAAGAATTCTAGCCAGAGAAGCTCACAGCTCCATCTTTCACGCCATAGGTCTAAGTTTCCTCTTGTTGGACAACATTCTTATCAAGGTCCTTCACTTTGGGAAGACTTCAAATCTTATGCTGGTTTACTCCTGGATGGATTTCTGCTTCCACAAATTCTGTTCAACATATTTTCTAACTCGGGAGAAAAAGCTCTGGCAACATCATTTTATTTTGGAACAACCATTGTTCGTATACTCCCCCATGCATATGATCTTTATAGAACTCACAGTTCTTCATGGTACCTTGATATGTCATACATATACGCAGACCATAGAAAGGATTTTTATTCCACAGCTTGGGACATCATAATTCCAATTGGTGCTCTTTTATTGGCTTTCCTCGTATACTTTCAGCAAAGATTCGGAAGCCGCTGCTTTCTTCCAAAGAGGTTCAGAGAAACTTCTTCCTATGAGAAAGTACCTGTTATTGGTAATGATGATTTGTGATGATAGCCTAATATTGATTACATTTTGTAAAATGATTTTATCTTTAGCATTGGAAGACACTTCTTGCAATGGCAAATATACAGTTCACGGCTTCACGCTAAAAGAGTTTACACAATTTTTGCCCATATCAAGAAACCTTTTACTAACATTTATAGCACATTTTGTATAATTTATTTTTTTCATGCTGATTTTATTTTTAAAGAGAAAGCTACATGTTGAGGATTTGTTATTTCTGCTTCTGTCATATAAGTTTTGCTCAAAGTTATGAGACAAAATGCTGTTCATTTGAGTAGTTGGCAAATTGGCAAGGTAAAACTAAAAGGTGCATTTGGCAAGTTAAAACTTGTATTTTGTATTTATAAGAAATTTGTCAAGTTATAAATCAATCACATATAGCTTTTTCCGAAAAAATAAAATCAAGAGTGAAGACCCATTTTGGTCCCTCACAAAAACTAGAAAACCCAAATTAGTCCCCGACAAAAAAAATTGCCCTATTTAGTCCCTAACAAAATTAAACCGGGCCATGTTAGTCCTTCGTTATTATTTTTCTTAATATGATTTTTTTTCTACTCTTGAACCGTTACTAGACTGCCATGTGTATTATTTTAATATTCTTAAGGAACAAGTTAGTCCCTGATTTGAAAAAAAAAAAAACAATACGTGTTTTTCTCTTTCACAAAATAGAAAGAGAGAATATTAGGGTTTTCTAGTTTCAGGCTTTCAGTCTTTGGTTTTTCTCCTCCCACACGACAACACTCTTTCTTTTCCAACAAGATCAATTTTTTATGGTGATATTCATGTCAGATGATTCAACCGGAGAAGACGACATACAGCGTACTGGAGATTCGATGATTTGATCCCTTAAAATTTTAGAGATTAATTTTAGTTTTGTAGGTTTTGTTAGGGGCAAAAATTGGTGTCAATTCGATGATTTGATCCCTTAAAATTTTAAAAATATTGTCTATGAATATTGTCTAATTTTCGTATTTTTAAAAAAAAAATATGGGGATCAAATTGTCCTAAAATAAAATAATGTAGGGACCTAAATGTCCCTTATGTTTGTAAATAATACACATGACAGTCCAGTCATGGTTCAAAAGTAGGAAAAAAAGACCGGATTAAGAAAAATAATAACGAAGGACTAACATGTCCCGGTTTAATTTTGTTAGGGATTAAATAGGGACTTTTTTTTTGTCGGGGATTAATTTGGGTTTTGTAGTTTTTATGAGGGACTAAAATGGGTCTTCACTCTAAAATCAACTATGTTTGGTTCCACTTTTAGATAGGACAAAATTGATTCTAGAGGATTTTGACAAGTTTAATTTTTCTAGAGTAAAATTAATTCTCTATAATTTATTCTACTTGAAGTTCGAAATTGCAACTTCTAATTATAGAATTGATTTTTACACTTAAATTTATTGTTCAATTCACTTTTAAATGAATATATCCAAACGTAAATCACTTTACTTTCACCACCAAAAAATAAACCAGTTTACTTTCAATACAAATTTAGCCGTAATCAATTTTTGTCACCATACATGTTTGTTACAGATTATAAAAAAAAGTGACAAAGTGATTGTGATGTTAAACAATTTAGAGATTTTTTTTAAAAAAAAAAAAAAAGTTGTGTGTTTATATACCAATATGAAAATCACTTTTTTTATAACAAAAAAATCAGTAATTAAAAAAATGACTTTTCTTGAGAAACTACTAAAAATGGCTTCTCATTTGAAACAGTTTAGATTCTCTTTTTTAAAATTCTGTACAAATAGGTGAAAACCTTTAAAAGTGTTTTTTTTTATGAAAAAAGTTGTAGCAAATCGCTCATTCTGAGTACTTTTTCAATGCAATCATGTGACCTATAGAGTAATAAACTAACAAGAGTGAGCTGCCTCAAGCCAATAAAATGTTTCTAGCCATCTATTAGCTCTTCTCACAGAACTTCCATACCATCTCAGTGGAAAAAAAAATTGCAGAATGAATCTTCTTAGCATCTAATTAACAATACAGATACAGTGTTTATAGAGCGCGATCAAATAACTAGTGCACAGCTGACTTGTAGATATACTATCTAACTGAAAACTAACTAGAAAGCATAGCTGCCTCGAGTTCATCTTTATCTAGATTGTACTAGATATGGACAATATATACATACAACAAGTAGATTGTCAATGGGAAGCATGGTAATGTACTACCGTTATGGGAGACAGTGACAATCAGCCTCCTCCCTTAATAGATTATGTCATTGATAATGTCATTTAATTACATAAGCCATCACTGTCATGGAAAGAAGCCTAAACTTTGGCTCTTGATATTGCATAACCTGTAAATCAGTACCAAGTATGAATTAGAATTGAAAAATCTAATAAAAACATATATATGATATAAACGATTGCTAGAACAGGACATGCACGTGCGTTGTTACAAAATAGCATTAATCTTTATGGTTATTGAGGTACAAAGATTCATTATACTTGAGATTGCTGCTAAACAAAACTTGTTTGGAAATGAAGTTAAGAAAACAATGTTTTGGCTCTGATTAGTACATACATTAATCTGTAGGCATCCATTAATCATGGCAAAACAACGAGGCAGGACTTGCCACAAGTGATCTTGCCTCAAGTGATACTAACAAGTTGATACTCCTACATGGGAAAATATAGAAACGCATATCTCTCTCAGGTATGACCTGCACATGCAATGCAAATTATTATTGAATGTCACTGCAAATAAGCACAGCACACATCTACAATTTAAATTGAACCAGGTTCTGCTTAAAATTAGTACCTTGGACTGGTACACTAATTTGATACTCCTACATGGGTTTTGGTAAGATACAAAAACATGCCTCTCTCAGCGCCAATGATAACACCTTTTGTTTTGGTAAGACCTGCACATGTAAATTATTACAGAATGTCATTGCAAAAAAGCACAGCACACTTTTACAATTTAAATTGGACAAAGATTCCAGAATTGCACAGTCCAAGCTGACTCGATAGGAAAATGCTTCAAGAAGCAAATCCGTTAGCTATATACACCATGGTTCATTGCAGTTTACTAGGTAATATTCAGCTTCAAATTAATTGCATATAGCAAGGAGAAATATCGTGAGGTCTTCAGATTCAATTAACAAATAACTATATAATATTGCTAAGAACATGAAGCATAAATTACCTCCAATAACATCTTAAGCAGATTTCTTGCCACTAACTATTCGAGATATCTGAAGACCCCTGCTGAAAGCTTCATTAAAGAGAAGTCTAGTTCATTGCGGTTTACTCGGTAAATATCATGTATTGAGATTTATGAATTTAAATTATGCATTTTCTTTACCATCAGGAGCACCATCACACACAACCAGGTCGGCCTTGCAACCATCAAAATGTCTAATGACCTGAATAGAACAAGAGACAATAATGTTCACAAATCTCAGTAGAATAGTCATCAAAGAAAGTTCTATTGATGGGATAAAGCAACCTCGAAACAGCAAGTATAGACATAGACTCCAGCAGCAAAAGATCAATATAAGAACAACTAGAGTATAGATATACTTGTACATGTCAAATCTATACACATGAATTGGGTTGATTTTATGATGCAGAGATTTATCGGTTCATATGACCACACCATGTCTTTTAATTATTTCATCCAATCTTTTTTACACAAGCATGAACTGAACAAAAACAATTGGAAAAAGAAACATGGTATAGCAAAAGAAAGCAACAATTATATAGTTAAAATTCGACAAAGGAGAAATAACAACAAAACTTTTTACAATAGGCCGAGATGGACACATAAATTAAATGATGTCATTATGTTCTATCAAAAATATTAAAGCAGAAACAATTATATCAAATGAAACTCATAATGCATATACATGTTCCAATAAATCTAAATTTGAAATGAACCTGATCACATAATGAAACTTGAGGAACAAAGTTTAGATACGCAAAGGAATTGATATCTTTTTTGAATTCTACTAAGACAAGAGGGGCATACTCAACTCGTATTTCAAAAAGGAAAAAAAAAAAAATGTAAACAGAAGTAAAAAGAACACTGCTGTACGTACCACTTCAGCAGTCCGAGCATTAGTTATATCACCCTGCACCTGGATAACACCTTCAATTGGAGCCATTGGCTGTAAATCAATAGCTACAATAAGAGGAAGCTTTTCATCCCTGCATATCATGATCCAGCAAGAAATTAACGATGATGATAGAGACAGAGACAATATATGTGATTTATGAAAAGTGATATTGGAAGGTGAAGGATCCTCTTTTTAACGTAAAAATACAGTAGAAACAAAAAAGACAAAATCAATGAATTCAAAACAAAACAGCAAGAAAACAATGTCGGGAAAAATGAGGAACTAATCCAGAGGTTGCACCTCACATCACACATAGCAAGGCAGCATAATGAAATTCTTCTTTCTTAAGAACAATGCCATAAAGTTATCAATTGTACATAACTATGACCAACAGAAAAGGATAGTATAGTTTGATGGAACTTAATTTCATTCCTAGGTCCCAGAATGCATTTACATGATTTGAGATCTCAATGTACTTAACAAAACATAGAACTTCCAGAGAAAGGCAACTTACTTTGCATCAGGTGCAAGCTTGGCTGGAAGGTACAGCTTACGACTCAAAACCTGCACATAAGAATTTAAGTATTGTTCAGATATCAAGATGGCTGCCAGATGAGATTTATGAACGCTTGATCTTGTCATTATCCTCCTATTATATGGTAATAGCTTGAAACTTGTATCATTATTCTAGCATCGATAACTAATACTTAAGTTCAATTTGGTTCTCATCCTTAATGGTGTTAATTTGTTTAGCAAAACAGCAAATAATTTTTGCTGGGTCATAATCTGATGATATAACAAGGTCTGTAAATGATTAAAATAACATTTCATATAAACAAGCAGTTTCTAGTACAACTGGTATTTCGGGTGCATTCTGACTCCTTCATTTGCATTAATATGGAATACATTTTGTTACTGTATTTTATATAAATGAAATCTTTGAAAGAGGAAAAAGATTAAATCTTGTACTAGTCAAACGTTTGCTCACATTAGCCACAACGCGAGAATTCATGGAATTATGTCTTCAAACAATGATAATGACCTCAAGATTTGTATTCAAATCATTCCTTAAAGTGAATACTATGTTAGGACAATTATGGAAATAATAAAGCAGAAGAGAAAAAACAGATTCATTAGCTAAAATCACAACACAAGTGAACACTATATGAACTGATTCTTAAGATAAGTTTAGGGGGAAGGGAGGAGGTTATTCCACTCTGAAGTTAATGTTATCTGTTTTCATTCGTTCCAAGACCCCCTCCACTTCTTTACCAGCTCGCACATAAGCCTTGATCAGGGCATAATACATGTGTCTATTGTTTTGGACATTTCTCAATAAGCCCACCAAAGCTTCTGCATCTTCAACACAAGCATTATCAGCAATCCAACTATACAGTGCCCCAATCACCCTGTGGTTAGGCTTACATTTTTTATTTCCCGAATATAAAGGGAGGGCAATTTTCAAGCACCCAAATGCTTTCTCCATCTCACCCTTATGCAAGTATCGACCTGCCACCAGAATCCAAGAGTTTGGGTTAGTGGCCTTTCCCTTCTTCTGTAAATCTTCAAGTATGGCTTCTGCTTTCTCAGGAAAATCTTTTTCAGAGTACCCAACAATTACCACATTTGGAACTCCAAAATCATAACAGTTACCAGAGGATTCCCATTCCTTGAGTATCTTGTCAGCTTCATCAAACTCGGCAAGCTTTACCAGAGATTCTAACATGGTTATATAATCCCTGTTTATGCATCTCTTGCAAGCACTTTTCTCCATATCCCATAGTCTTAGGACCTCATTCTTTTCTCCAAGACGAGCGTAAAGAGAGATAAGATGATTGTATCCCTCTCCATCTTTGTGAACTAGCCTCTCCTCACATTTCCTTAGAGCATTAACTGCCTCACTTGAAAGTTTTGCTTTTATATAGAAATTGGCCACGACAGAATAAGTGTTCCAGTCCATCACAATGTGTGGTTGACTCTCCATCTCTTTCAATATTCTCGTCATTCCATCAATATCAGACCTCACACCATAAGAATTTAAACAGATTCTGTAGCTAAAGTTGTCCGGTAAAACATTGTTTTCCTTCATCTCAGTCAGCACACCAGCAACATTCTCATGCTGTCCAATATTTGTGTACAGACACATAATGCCATTATAAGTTAAAGCCGTCGAAGCAAACCCCAACTCTTTCATTTTCTGCAAATGGGATAGAGACTTATCGATTTGGCGCTGACGTACATAGCAATTCAAAAGAGCACCATATGTCTTCTCATTTCTGTCTATATCCTTCAAGTTATTAAAATAGGTTTCTGCAGAAACAAATCCGTGAACCTTGCCAATAAGATCCAAATGCACCGCATGTTCAACCAGAGAAAATATGCACACACCATTCTTATTCATCCACTCAGATACCTGCACCCATTAAGCAACATAATTAATAGACAACATAAAACAGATCAAAACAACTGTTTTATTGTAACAACTAACAAGTATTTGTGCAACTCTTCACAAGGTTCTATTTGGAACGAGCTTACATACTAGCATAAACACTTGTGAGACTGTTTGGGAGAACTTGTGTAACAACTTATGACATGTTTATAGACTGATTTCAGTTTATTTTCATAAGTTCTCCAGGATAGCTTTTGAAAACGGCTTACAGCTTATACGTTTGAAAACAGTTCGACCTTATGCAAATAAATAAGTTTTTATTTATTATTATAAGCTTATGAAGATACAATTTTTGCTAGTGAGAACTTAAGAATTAACATGAAAGTTTATTTATTTGCATAAGCTATTTTTCATAAGTTCAAAAATATGTCAATCCAAACAGATGGGAATATCTTATGATAAGCGCTTATATATGACAAGTGCTTATGCTATAACCTAAAAATTAAGTTGTTTATCCAAACAATGCTTAATAATAACCCAGGTTCAATTATTTAGCAAAAACACTACGAATTCAACCAAATTAAAACGAATACACCAAATTATTGAATTCCTGAATTATAGAATGTAGAGAAATTTGAAACCTGGAGAGCTTGGGAGAATCTACTACGTTTGCGAAGATCACGAACAATGCGCTGAAGTTCTCCAACACTGACCTTGTTCCCTTTGTAGACCCAATCGTCGAGCTGTGGAACGACGCTAGTGGTTGGATTTCCGAGTGGACTGATTTTGGAGTAGAGACTCGGTTTCTTTGTCCTGCTTGTGTAGTATGATCTGTTTATGGTTCCAATATCAATGGTGATTCTGCGAAAAAGCTTCAAGTTCAATGAGTTCATGGCTATGGCTATGGCTATGGCTATGGTAACGGTAACCCTAAATTCACCTCCGGCATATACAACACACCTTGATCACTCCTCATAAAGACATAATCATGACAAATCGCAAGTAAGAATCCGGCAGCGGAAGCGTGACCGTTGATTGCGGCGATTGTTGGCATAGGAAGTGAAATTAACGCTGCTGCAACTGGTTTAAGAGATTCAACCATGAAATGAAGTCGTTCAGCTGCGGCGGATTCGGAACCGGAGGCGCGTGCCCATAGTAAATCGAAACCGTTAGAGAAGAATCTTCCTTTGCCGGTGGTGATGAGGACGGAACCGGGAGTTGATTGAGAAGAAAGATTTGTTAGGGTTGAGAGAAGGGATTCGATTAGGGTTGGATTGAGGCGGTTTTGATCGTCGCCGGTGATTGTTAGAATCCAAAGATTGTTACGCTTTTCGAGACTGCACATTTTTGGTTTGTTATACAAGGTTTGTGTGACTTTATTGCGGGAAAGGCAGCCTGCCTTTGGATCAATATGGTCCGTTTGATATATCAAAGGGGCTAGACTAATAAGTCACGTGTTAATGACATCAAAAAACTTAACAAAAAAACCAAAAAGTAAAAACCAGATACAGCAACTTATCTCTTTGCTCACACCGTCCACCGTCTCCAAATCACCCACCGTCCTGTCGACGCAGAAGCCCTGCTGTAGAGGTATATTTCCGTTCCCTTCTTTTGAATCTTTCCCCTGTAGTAGTTTTGAATCTCTTTCTTTTTTCTTCCGTTGATTTCTTTTTCAAACAAAGATCAGTGTAGGAGCAACAATTTATTCAAACAAATATTTCTTTTTTCAAACACAGATTTCAAAATCAGTTTAGGAACAACAGAGATGATGAAGAGAAAAAGAAAGTAATGATCAAGAGCTGTTGAATCCAATTGATTTGAACATAATGACACTGTTAAAAGCTGAAACAGAACAAATGGAAAACCCAGAAGCAAAGAAGTAATTGAAAGGCCTTGACCGAGCAGAGATCGTACCGGTGGGATATGTCACAGGGGCGGCGACGGCAATGAAAGCCGTGCAACTACGGTGTGTGACGGCGAACCAAAGATTTCCATCGTCAATGGTGTGTGATTTTTGGTTCTTCTTACTTTACTGTATGATTTTTAAGAAGAAGAAAAAAAAAAGTGACACATGGCAAGATCTGGAATGTAGGATTGATTCGACGGATGAAGATGGCCCAAAGGCAGGCTGCCTTTCCCGCGCAAAAGTTACACAACCCTTGTCCTTGTTCCCTCCAACCCAAAAATCTCAAATTGGGTTATAAAATCGATCGGGTCGGGTCTGTTTAAACGGATTGACCCGGTTTAGGTTACAAATTAAATTACCCGGTTTTGTTACGAAAACACTTTGGCTCCTGAGTTCATAGCTTCTTCAGTTACCTCGTACAATTCAATTTTGCTCTTGTGAACTCTTGCATTCATTTTTGTGTGCTAGGAGTCTGTGAAAGTTGTTGGATAGTTTGATTCTGGAGAAAAGGTATGTAGTTTATGCTTGTGCTGATATGCACATGAGGTGTTTGAGAAAATGGCTAACACAGAGAAACTGTTTGTTTTATTTAAGAGTTTATTCTCATTTTGTTGCATGTTTTTGTTGTTTGCAAAATTTGAGGTAGGGCAAGTGAGGGATAAATTATGGGCAAAGCTTCAAGGGATAAGAGGATTGGTTGATTTAACTTTCAGTGTTTTTTTTTTCTTCTTTTTCGGGGTTGGCTTAATGTTAGATGAATTGATTTTCAGGATATATATTACAGGAAAGCGAAAGAAGAAGGTTGGCGTGCTCGAAGTGCCTTTAAACTTCTTCAGATTGATGAAGAATTCAACATTTTTGAAGGTGGACATTCTCAACCTTGTTGAGTTTTTTTTGTTGCCCTTTTTAGTGGATATAAATAATATTGCCCTCGGTTTTGAATATATAGAGATAGTAGCTTTTTTTCCCCTGAGATAGTAGCTAATAATAATGAAGTTCAACAAAGCATTTTGTTCATTGTAATGTTTACAGTTTCAATTTTGTTCTGTTTTTGCAGGGGTAAAACGTGTTATAGATTTATGTGCTGCCCCAGGCAGCTGGAGTCAGGTACTAGTGATGAAATTATCACTGCTCTGGCATATGGATTGTTGACAATCATACTGCCATTTGTGACTTATGATTCAACGACTTATTTCATATTTAACACAACCATTATCTTGAGCTTTTAGCTTCTCGGAAATCAAAAGCAGCTTCAATTTTTTTAACAAACACAAACTGTGGCTGTGTTGAAAAGCCTTAAAATATGTAGCCGTAGTGTCGATGAGGGTTGGCTCACCTAGTATCATTAAATGTAATTGACATGAGGGTCTTGGTTTAGATTTCTTCTGTTATCCTTCTTTGATTGGTCATCTATGAGCCTTCACTTTGAGACCTGTTGAATGCTCTAACTTCAGAGTGGAATAACCTCCTCCCTTCCCCCTAAACTTATCTTAAGAATCAGTTCATATAGTGTTCACTTGTGTTGTGATTTTAGCTAATGAATCTGTTTTTTCTCTTCTGCTTTATTATTTCCATAATTGTCCTAACATAGTATTCACTTTAAGGAATGATTTGAATACAAATCTTGAGGTCATTATCATTGTTTGAAGATATAATTCCATGAATTCTCGCGTTGTGGCTAATGTGAGCAAACGTTTGACTAGTACAAGATTTAATCTTTTTCCTCTTTCAAAGATTTCATTTATATAAAATACAGTAACAAAATGTATTCCATATTAATGCAAATGAAGGAGTCAGAATGCACCAGAAATACCAGTTGTACTAGAAACTACTTGTTTATATGAAATGTTATTTTAATCATTTACAGACCTTGTTATATCATCAGATTATGACCCAGCAAAAATTATTTGCTGTTTTGCTAAACAAATTAACACCATTAAGGATGAGAACCAAATTGAACTTAGGTATTAGTTATCGATGCTAGAATAATGATACAAGTTTCAAGCTATTACCATATAATAGGAGGATAATGACAAGATCAAGCGTTCATAAATCTCATCTGGCAGCCATCTTGATATCTGAACAATACTTAAATTCTTATGTGCAGGTTTTGAGTCGTAAGCTGTACCTTCCAGCCAAGCTTGCACCTGATGCAAAGTAAGTTTCCTTTCTCTGGAAGTTTTATGTTTTGTTAAGTACATTGAGATCTCAAATCATGTAAATGCATTATGGGACCTAGGAATGAAATTAAGTTCCATCAAACTATATTATCCTTTTCTGTTGGTCATAGTTATGTACAATTGATAACTTTATGGCATTTTTCTTAAGAAAGAAGAATTTCATTATGCTGCCTTGCTATGTGTGATGTGAGGTGCAACCTCTGGATTAGTTCCTCATTTTTCCCGACATTGTTTTCTTGCTGTTTTGTTTTGAATTCATTGATTTTGTCTTTTTTGTTTCTACTGTATTTTTACGTTAAAAAGAGGATCCTTCACCTTCCAATATCACTTTTCATAAATCACATATATTGTCTCTGTCTCTATCATCATCGTTAATTTCTTGCTGGATCATGATATGCAGGGATGAAAAGCTTCCTCTTATTGTAGCTATTGATTTACAGCCAATGGCTCCAATTGAAGGTGTTATCCAGGTGCAGGGTGATATAACTAATGCTCGGACTGCTGAAGTGGTACGTACAGCAGTGTTCTTTTTACTTCTGTTTACATTTTTTTTTTTTCCTTTTTGAAATACGAGTTGAGTATGCCCCTCTTGTCTTAGTAGAATTCAAAAAAGATATCAATTCCTTTGCGTATCTAAACTTTGTTCCTCAAGTTTCATTATGTGATCAAGTTCATTTCAAATTTAGATTTATTGGAACATGTATATGCATTATGAGTTTCATTTGATATAATTGTTTCTGCTTTAATATTTTTGATAGAACATAATGACATCATTTAATTTATGTGTCCATCTCGGCCTATTGTAAAAAGTTTTGTTGTTATTTCTCCTTTGTCGAATTTTAACTATATAATTGTTGCTTTCTTTTGCTATACCATGTTTCTTTTTCCAATTGTTTTTGTTCAGTTCATGCTTGTGTAAAAAAGATTGGATGAAATAATTAAAAGACATGGTGTGGTCATATGAACCGATAAATCTCTGCATCATAAAATCAACCCAATTCATGTGTATAGATTTGACATGTACAAGTATATCTATACTCTAGTTGTTCTTATATTGATCTTTTGCTGCTGGAGTCTATGTCTATACTTGCTGTTTCGAGGTTGCTTTATCCCATCAATAGAACTTTCTTTGATGACTATTCTACTGAGATTTGTGAACATTATTGTCTCTTGTTCTATTCAGGTCATTAGACATTTTGATGGTTGCAAGGCCGACCTGGTTGTGTGTGATGGTGCTCCTGATGGTAAAGAAAATGCATAATTTAAATTCATAAATCTCAATACATGATATTTACCGAGTAAACCGCCAAATTGATCCCTGACTCTGTAAGTCACTCTCAAATAGGTCCCTGACTCTTCAATATCTCAAATTAGTCCCTGTCTCTGTCAAATATTTCTCAAATTGGTCCCTCCGTTAACTTCTGTCAAGGACCTATTTGAGAAATGTTTGACAAAGACAGAGACTAATTTGAGATATTGAAGAGTCAAGGACCTATTTGAGAGTGACTTACAGAGTCAGGGACCAATTTGGCAGTTTACTCGATATTTACCAAACAGCTACAAATGATGTGATGCTTTTTTTTTAACCTTGACCTCTTTCATAGGACCTACGAGAATCAGTTTATCTCTTTTATGTTGCTCCATGTCATTTCTAACACATTCCATGGAAAAACTTTTCATGATATTTAGGCTTTTACTCATTTTGGTTTGTGGTTTAAAAATATAGCTTCATTTTTTTGCAGTTACCGGGCTTCATGACATGGATGAATTTGTTCAATCCCAACTCATACTTGCAGTAAGTACTTAATATCTCTCATTATTCGCACTTTGCGTCCTTTAGGTTTGCCATTTTGATGGTTGATAGCTCATTACCCTTACCTAAAATTTGGGATGACAAATAATATCTATAAAATCAGTGACCTCACCTTTATTATCTATTCTACTTTAACCTCTTGCCAAGCAACAATGTACCGATTTTAGCTTGTCATGTCCAATCAGTCGACTTCCTTATTAATAAGCACATACTGGTGCACGATATATAGTTCAATTCAAATTCATGATTCCTTTCTTTGCTTAGAATATCGTGCTTTTATCTGTCTATAGTTTTGGAACTTTGTTGCAAATTGATGCTAATTACTTACTTCTTGCAGGGGTTGACAATTGTTACTCATGTACTGAAGGAAGGAGGGAAGTTTATTGCGAAGATATTTAGAGGAAAGGACACAAGCCTTCTATACTGTCAGGTATTAGAAGTTTCCCTTGCCATTAAAATTTTAGGACACATAGCATAAGTATGTTTGGCTTTAATCTCATACAGTCCTCCACCTTTTAGTTGGCTTTTGTAACTTCTGTAGTAAAGTGACGATTGATGCTCATCTCTTGAAATTATGGTAAAAGTAAAATAGAATGAAAGTTTCAAACCTTTGAAACCAATGAAAGTAATACAAATACCACCAAGACTTCTAACTTTGCAAATTAGATAATCGGAAAGATCCAGAGTTTTACCAAAATTTTGAAGGGAAACAATGAGCCAGATAGGTTACTAACATAGTAATCGACTTTGAAGGAATAGGAAAGCCTACTCTCTTGATAAATAATAAGAGTGCACAGGCATCTGAACATCTTTGAGCTTTTGAACTTCTCTGAGCTTCTGAACTCTTGCAGACATTCTGATCCTCTTTGAGCTTCTGAACTTTGTTTAGCTTCTGACCACGTTGTAGCTTCTGAACTCTTTCAGAGTGTAAAGATTCAGACTTCCATAGGTTTCATCAGAGTCTAAATCAAGTGTGCTCTCGATATAACGTTGGATTCTCCCGCACTCTTAATTTAAACATTAATACCATCAATTGTCCATTTAATACTTTGTTATCATCAAAACCTAAGGGTGTGTATTAACACATATTTTGTTCCAACAAAACGATCCCCAGAAACGTTAAACATAAGTTCTGGAAACCCTTCCCCACAACGAAAACGAACAAAGGTGTCCCTATAGTTTTTGAAGTTGGAAGCATACAAAGAAAATCGCCCTTTATTAGGTTGACTACTAATTGTAATAAGAGAGTGAGGAGATACATTCTTTACATGAAAAAAGCAAAAGAAAATCTCAGCAGTGGGAACTAAATCTAGACCTTCACAAGCAACTTGAAAGGCTTTAAAAAATGCCCAACTATTTGGGTGAAGTTGACAAGGGGCGACATTCATCACCCTTAGGATCTGACACTCAAAAGAATTAAAGGGAAGCCAGAGGTGTAGGGTTTGGAGGACATGGGTGTACATATAGAAGTAGTGAGGCTCTTGTTCGTTGACAGTGGTCACAAACTCACCCAAGGCGACAGGGTCAATCACAACCCTATTCTCGCTGCCCTCACCAGATACCTGGACAGACTGTCTAAAGGTGGAGACAAATTCATTAGTAGTAAACCTAGAAGAGATTTCCATTGAGGTAGAAATCGTTGTGATGGAGTCTGCAACAATTAAAGAGCGATTGTTAGGGTTTTTAGAACTAAACTCATACGAAGAAATAATAACATAATCGCTATCATTTCCGCTACTACCACTATCGCTATCACTATTCCCAGACTCAAAATCACTAGAATTAACGGTAAACCCAAACATCTCAGAATAATAACCATTAATATTTAGGGTTCCGTCAGCCTTAGTATAATGGGCACGAACTTGACGTTCCCAATCAGAACCCACAAGATGAATAACTAAGGGATAATCCTTTGCACCATCGAGTTCGCGTAGAAGAACCATGACTAAAATGAAAAGCGAAATAATTAAAAAAGACAGAGAGGTAAAATGATAAGTACCTTTATAAAATTACACGGCTGAAAAGCAGGGAATGGAAAAAGTGGTAAGATTACAGTGAAACTCGAGTAAGGAAGGGAAGAAATTTGAATCTGGTAGAATGCAAAGAGTTATGAAGGGTTAGGAAGTTGAGAAATTGGAAAAAGTGTTGAAGAACAGAAAGAAAGGTATTTATGGACGAAAAACTGTCAGCGAAGTGGAAACGTTCAGTTACCCATTGGTTAAACTCACATCTTGAAACGCGTGTCAGCATGAGAAACACGTTTGACAGTTGTCAATTCAAAATTTAAGCGGAAGAAGAACTGTTTTGGTACTCTGTCTGTGGCGTGATAAAACGTCGCCTAAGTCTATTATCATATCGCCTATGGCGAGACATCTTATCCGCCCTAAAGAGGCGAGATATATTATACTTTCTTGTTTTTATTATGTGCTAACGTGTATATGAGCAGGAAGTTGAGAAAGGAAATGCATTTCATTACTTGAAAAGGGAAATTACATAAGGGAAATTACAAAATGAAAATTGCAAAAGGGAAATTACTGAAAGAAAAGCAACAATTGAAACTACATTAAAGCAAGGAAATTATTTCTAAACACCAGGAATAGCATCCAACGCCATGGTCTGCATATCCTCCAGGGTGCATTTGTACTTCTTCGACGTTGCCAAATCATCATTGATCTTCTTGAGATTCTCCCCTAGAGTTTTCGTCTTGATCTCTAGGCGAGCCAGTTCACGATGTTTGAACAACAAAGAAGAAATCTCATTTTTGTTACTCACACGAAGTTCCTCTTTCTTCTTGACCAACACCTTCAGTTCCTCTTCCAAGACCTTCATGCGATGTGTCACTGCCTCTTCTTCAGTAAAGGCCATGTTCATAAGCTCTTCATGAACCCTCTTGCTCTCCTTCAGACGCCAAGTTTTGTCAAACAAATCAGAGACCAGCTCGTGATGGAGATGATGTTCATCCTCAGCATTCTCAACGAAATAACCATCTTCAATCAGGCCATCTTTGAGAAACATCACCCTCTCAAGGAATTTCAGCTCAGCATTAGTCAACCTCCAGGAGGCTGACCTAAGTTCTTCGGCAAATTCAGAGAAATCATCAGCTTGATCAATCAAGTCATCTATGTCATGAGAGAGCATACCTTTCAAAGCCTTGATAATTCTAGCTACTGGAGATTCGAGAACAGAGTTTGGAGAGTTCATGATTGGATTAAGCAAAGAGTAGGGAAGTTTGTGAGATGATTAAGTTAATCCAAGGTTCTCTTATTTATAGCAATGACTGGAAGTGGAAGGAAGAACATCACGTATAGCATATGAGGTCCAAGAAATTCGCCACAAACAATAGTGGTTACTAGTGGAAAATTCGCCCATTATCACCACTTCGCCTCCACTGAGTCTCGTGCTTGAGGGGCTGTGGACCGGGAGTAAATATAAAGGGTGTATTTAGCAAAAGCCCAAAAATTAATTATTGACTTGTACAACAGCCCAATACATACGCGAGAGTCAAGCCCAATTTTCCCATGAGGGCGAGACACCTATCCATGGCGAGACATGGTCGTATGGGCGAGATGCCTACGATCCCATGATTTCCCCATTCTCCATTGTAACTGCCATTTCTCCACGATTTGTTCACTTATCTTCATCTTTCGTACTATTAGGAGCAAATTCTTAGAAGAACCATGGCATTCAAACCATGTTCCCCATGATCACCTTATAAATAGGCATGTGATCGAATGTATAGGAGGAACGTGGGATTGGCCAACTAAGGAAAAGGGCGGGAAGAACTCTCTTCCTGTATACCCTATAAATACTTGTAACATTGATGAAAAAAGGACGGACAACGAAGGAATTTTAAGATCAAGATTGATTATTTTGTTTATTCGACGGTCCAAGTTATTTACTTTATACACCCCTTTAAGTGTTCACCAGAACACTATGATATTGATTTTGGTGAGTAAAATAGGTTTAGCGTCTTCCTTTATATAGCTTGTATGCTTCAGCTCCAAGAAATCTTTTTAGAAGCAAAATATATTTTCCACACAATATTTTAAAACAATATGTTCAATTGTTACTCGAAATTGGCCTCATAACAGGGGAGGGTAAATGAGACTTTTCTTCATTGTCAAAGAAAGGTGGGTCCACATAAAATTAGGTCTCATTGTGCGAAACATTTTCGGTTTTTTGCTTGCTTAGGAAAAACGCGGCTCTTTAGTTTCATTTGTCCTTTTTTGCTCTATTATTCCTTTTTTTCGGTTCTTTTTATTTCTTATTATATTTTATTCCTATATAGCATAGATCTCAATTGTTCTCTCTATAAGAATATATCATTTTAGTTTCTCTGCCGTCCTTTAGAACCCTTGAAGAGCGAGAAATGGATTATGCAGGTAGAAACGGCGTGTATGGCTTAGCCTCCGGTAATCGTCGTAAATTAATTTGCAATATTTTTTATTTTGATTATCTATCTCCTGTGTTAATCTATTTTTTTTTTTCTTCATCTTGTTTCTCTTTTAATTTTCTTTCTTTTGGTCTTGTTGATATAGTTCTTAACGATAATCTTCATGCCAAACTTTGGCATAAATGTCTGGGTTCGCTATACATCCCTAAGATTGGCGATAAGGTTGTCTACTATCCCCAAGGCTATATGGAGCAGGTTCTATCTTCTTTTCCATTTATTATATTCTGAGCTCTTGCATGTTTTTTCAGTGTGAGGATCTTTTATATGTTTAAGAAAATATGTTAATTCTCATATAATTGTCATATATTTTTATTGAAAAGGGAAGGGCTTGATATACATTTCTTATTATCATACATAATCCAATTTGTGTTTGTTTAATTTTAAAAACAAATATAAAACAAATAACAAATAAATTGGATTTTAAAAAGATATATATTGTCTAAATAATTTTAATATGTATAGATTTCTCTTATTTGAATTTCATGTTTAAGATTTATAATTACAACATACTTCTGATTTTTCATGGTGTTGTTTGTGAGTGAAATAAAATTCACCAAATGGTTGTTATAACATTTAAAATATATTCACTGTAAATTAGTCACATTGAAAAGGAATTGTGATTTTTTTCTTAGCAAAACAAAAACTGAATTTTGATTTTAAATAAAACTTTGGTCAATCTTTTTATGCCAAATTTTTTTATCTATTATTATTCAAAGTGTATTTTGTATAGTCTAGTTGACTTTTATGGTATATGCCTTTTTTTTTTGGGTAAATATGTATACCTATTTAATACATCAAAAAAATACAATAACTCCAGTCAAATCAATAAATACAACAACTATAATATTTTGTTTAATCTGTCCCCGTGAATTTAGCTCAGTTGGTAGGGATATCGCACAATATGGGTAGGAGCCCAGGTTTGAACTTGGGACGCTCTACTTATATATTCAATTTTAAGGTGGATTTTACAGTCACAAGGCTACTTGACAAAAAAAAAATATTTTTGTTTAATCTATAAATTTAGAGAACTATAATATTTTGTCTATTATTTTGAAAGCTATAAAATTTTATCTACTAATTTTTTTACAATTATCTATGACTTTTTAATACTTTAAACAACCAATATTTTTTTAGAAATTATATAGAGAATTATTAAAATCATATTACGAATAAAAATTATTTTTCTTTTAAAAAAATAAATATTTTTTTTAATGCTTCACAAAAAAGACACCAGAAGTGGTTCAATGAATTAGTTTAAAAAACCTTTTGTAGGAAGAAAATATTCAATGAATAGTACATCAATAAAAATATTAAATTTTGTATTTGGTTTTATCGGTCTTTTTATATATTATGGAATATATTGGATTAGATTAAACTTTTACTAACCTCTCAAATATTAATTTTTTTTTTTATATTCCATATTTCTACTAATTTTTTACAAATAATTTTATTTGAGGTAGCTATGAATATGTTATTAAAATAGTTAAATGTAAAAATACTTCATCTTATGCTTCAAAAAAAAATTACTTCATCTTATAAAAAATTAAATAAATTATAGAAGTAAGGGCCAGGGGTAATCAAAGCTACCCATGTCTACACCACTCTACTCCAAAAAAATGAAGGAAAAAAAAATTAAAGCATTACATGACTTATATTTGGGTTTTAGCCACATGATGTCCTAATAAGTATTAAAGTCTAGTTGTTTCAAAAAAAAAAGTACTAAAGGTTTTAGAATGTTTCTCTTTAAGGGTAGAACATAACCAATAGCATCCAATCACTTAGTTTTTTTAATATTTTTTTTTTAACAAATAAACATATTTATCTATGATAAGTTAATTTTCCAAAATCTATAAAGGGATACGAATCACGTACATTCTAATTACTTCCCTTAAAAAAAAAAAGTCACTTGATTATTTGACAAAAAACAATGTACATATTTCAATCCGTAATGTCAATATAGTTAGGTTGTATATTTTCACCGACTCAAAATTTTATAGTCGTGTGTGCAAATTTTAGATGATATTTCTTCTAAAAAAAATAAGATACATATTCAATTTTAATATTAGTAAAAAAAATATATATTCAATTTTAATATTAAATCTGTGATTTTTTAGGAACTGAAAATTTTCAATGTATTTGTTGATTAATATATATATATATAATATTTCACTTGTTTGGGCATTGACTAACTTTGATTTTCATATATAATATTTGACTTGTTTGGAATTGATTAATATATATATATATATATATATATATATATATATATTTGACTGTTCAAAAAATATATATAATATTTGTTTCTTTTTCTTTACTCTTTTGTTAAAAAAAAATTCTTCAAGTCTTTCTATACTTTTTTTTGGTACAATAGTGTTAATGTTGTATTTATTACATGGTAACAGAAAAATCATATATAAAAAAACAATAACTCAGTTGTAATATTTTTTAGCCTTGACCAAAGAATTTTTTTGGATCCGTCACTGCTGGAACCACTTGATGTTAGAACTGAGTCTTGAATCAGATTAAACGGTCCAATGGGATAGATACTGGTGATAAAAATCCAAAAAAAATTCAAAAATGATATATGATACCATAGAGTTTCAATACTCAAAATTTATTTATCCGTGCATGGTTTTTGGTATTGTTCTTTTTGAGATTTTTTTTGTTTGATCATTGTTCCCACTTCCTTTGTTTCGTTTGTTAGGTGATGGTATATTCCGACCTATTTAAGATTATATATTATTCTATTGTATAAAATGTTACCAGTTACTAACTACTATAGTCCAATCTATTTTTCTTTCATGTGCCTAATGATGGAAATCTTAAATAGGTCGGAATATACCATCAACAAGATCCCAACTTTGAAATTCTTAATTTGGAGTTGCCATCTAAAATTTTATGTGTCGTTATTGCTGTTCAGTTGAAGGTAGTGTCATTTTTTATATAAGGGTATTGTTTTTAATCACTAAAAATGTTTAACGATCATGTTGTAAATAAATATACTTATATTTGGTATTGTAGGTACATGTTAACACAGATGAGGTTTTCGCTCTAGTTACACTAATCCCATCGGAGGTTAGAACTTTTCAATATAATAGTTAAAATATGCTTTTTTTCTCTATAAATTCATTTTGTCGCTATCTATTTATATAAAACACTATGAAGTACACACACTTTAGATTAGGCGTATTTTAGTATCAAACTATTGATCGATGTTTGACACAACACTGATATGTATAATTACATTGAAATTTTTCATTTTCTCAATTTAGTATTAATTTCAATGTATCAGTGTCCATGTTGTACTCTAGTGTTCATATATGTGTTTGTACTTCGTATATTAAAATATATGCTTCCCAAAAACACTCATTTTTGTAGAAAGTACTAAACTTAAAATAGGAATTAGCACTAAACTTAAAATATTTGTACTTTTATTGGATGAAAATGAAGAATTTTTTAATATTTTTATGATTATTGCCCTAAATGATTACAGCAACAAGGGTTTATGGAAGAGGACAATCATCCACAAGATGATAGTCCTAGTCAAATATACACTTTTGCAAAGATGCTGGAAACAAGTACACAAGCTGATAGACTTTATATTCCAAAGGAACATGCAGAAAGATGCTTCCCTAGACTGGTTTGTTTTGGTTGATGCAATTGTGTCTCTTTTTTACATTTAATTTGACAATATTATTCTATTTATATATAGTGATTAATTGTTATCATCAACGGTGTAAATTTTTTATACATGTATCGCATCAAATTACACCATAGTATCATTTTTATAGGTTAGTTTTTAAAATATCTCTATATATAAGCATTCATATGGCAGGATTTGAGATTAGATGCATGCATATGTATTAAAAAACTTACACTAGCAAGATAATGACCTTACTTAATTTTTATTATATCTTTAGTAGTATACACTATTGGTGTATACAATTGAATCTCTCTCTCTCTCTCTCTATATGTATGTATATATATATATATATATATATATATATATATATATATATATATATATATATATATATATATATATATATATATATATATATATATATTTAGAGTAAAATTATACAAAAATAATAGAGAATGGTCTTAAAGATTCCAAAATTCTATAGGGACATATTTAACTCATAATTTTTGTATCTAGTTTAGATTTTCACCAAGAATTTGTCCTTTATTTTTCTTTGTAAAAATTTGGTTTGTTTTAATTCGTTACTTTGTTATAGGACCTGACTGGTCAACCACCAATGCAAGATTTAGTGGTGAAGGACTTGCATGGAATTGAGTGGAATTTTCGACATATTTATTGTGGTAAGTTTAAGTTAATATTTTATTTCAAATATTTACTTTCTTTTGTTAACACAAGAGTCTTTTTTTAGAGACATTAACACAACATATTCTATCAAAAAGTGTTGTAAATATTGAATAAATTTCAATAGTTTAAATTATATTGTATCTCATAATTATATTTTAGAGTCTATGATTGGCCTCTATAACTATAACTACTGGTCGTGCATAATTGCAACTATTGATGATTACAACTATTTTTTCTTGCCATAATGGAAATCATTATAAAAATTCTAAGTTATGTATTTTTTATCATGAAATGCAGATCAACAAAAAGCTCACTACCTTACAAATGGTTGGAGCACGTTCGTAAATTCTAAAAAACTTGTTCCTGGAGATTCATGCATTTTTGCTAGGTTCTCTCTTTATCTCCATGTTTTGTTTTTTTATAAAGCAGATTTTTTTTATTAATAATGATGACAATAATGTCAATTTTTCAACTATGTTATTTGAGATATGAACACCATAGTTTAAAATTATAAAATGTTCTTCCTGTATAAAAAAACTTAAGTTTTTTCCACTGAACTGACTCCTTAAAATTAATGATTCTTGTTCAATTACAAACATCAAATTTTTAACTAACGTATTTGACAATGTTTCTCAATATCTATAAATTCTATTGTGATTGAAAATTGTATGTATCTAGCAATAACATTACTAGTTTGAGTTGGTCTGGTGGTGTTAGCTTGAAACCTTGGAGTGTGCTCCTTTCGAGGTTTCGAGTTCGATTCCTCCTGGTCTTAATTTTAGTAATCTAATCCATACAGAGCTTCTTAGACCGGATATCGAGTTTTAACAAAACATTACTAAATTTGTATACATTAATTTTATATCATAACTAGACATTATCAATAACTTGGACAATACCTATTATGTTATTGTAGGGGAGAGAATGGTGAAATCAGTATTGGGATTCGTCGAGCAATGAAACAACATAGTGATATATGGAAAACATCATCTCCCCTTGGATCAATGTGTGCTGCTTCTCATGCTGTTTCTGCAAGAACTATGTTCCTTGTCCAATACTACCCTTGGTGAGCTATTAATATATTTGTTTTGAAATTATAATGAAGAATATGTACTCACAATTTTCTTGCAATTCAATTCAGCACCTAATAAAAATAATTTTTAAATTTTTTCACTAATATTTTCATACAAGACAAATTTAATTCCTACTTCATTGTAATATGAAGACTAATTTGTGTCATGTATGAAAATATTAAAGACTAATTTGATATTACTTTTTGTCAGAAATTAAATTAGACTGAAAAAAATTGCAAGGGAGAAAAATGAGTTTATGAACTAAATTTTATTAATACATATGTAGGACTGCTCCCTTTGAGTTTATGATCCCTCTGAAAACTTATGTTGAGTCCATTGAAAGAGACTATCCCATTGGAACGAGGGTTCAAATGTTGTACCAATTTCAAGAATTTGCAAAAAGGTAAATCACACTCCCAAATTAGTTTGGTTGAGTCATGAACTATTTTATGATAAGCTCTGACAATACATTTTTTAAATACACCATAAAACATAAAAAAAACCTTCCTGGAACGAGGATTTCATGTTGTAAAGTGTAACATTGTTTCCACATAGCTTTAAAGGACGGTCTGATCTATAATAGTAGTTGAGATCATTTTAAGTGATTTTTTTAACTTTATCGATATAAACCGTCCGATTAATATTTAATGTCTCAGAATTAAAACTATGTGGAAACTTTGTGCTTTTTTTACTGTATCAACCTCAATCCCTTTTTCAATAGCTGAAATTTAAATTGGACCCACTAAATAATGTGGATTTGACATAAATTTGGTGGGGCTTATAACTTTTATTTAATAAAAAACAATAGTGTATATTGTTATTAATTTTCTTATTTTATTTGGTAATAGATACATCAATGCCCAAAATTGTTTATGATATTTGGTTGTGTATATGAAACTATTAGTAATAACCTTTTTTTACTTTTTTTTTTTTTGAGTATTTAGATATGGTACAATTGTTGGTAATGAAGATATTGATCCCATTAGGTGGCCTGGATCTGAATGGAGATGTATTAAGGTAAAATCAAATACCTTAATTACCTTTAGAATTAGCTTGAAAATTTTATAATACATTTCTTTTTATCTTGATTGATTTAAATAAACTTAATTACATCTCCACTTAGGTGCAATGGGATTCCAAACCACCAAATACTTTTACACAACCTGAAAGGGTTTGTCCTTGGTGGATTGAACCTTTGGGATCTCCAAAGATTAAGGGCTTTCATGTTCTGCCTTCATCGAATGATGGTAAGTTTTTTAACATTCATTTCTCAAATTTTAGATGTTTTGATATTAAATTTATTGTTTTTGCTAATACATATGTTGTGTTTAATATAAGTATTGAAATAATTGAATTCTCTTATTGTTATCAGTTATTGGGAGTTCATCCATGCCTCAATATCACGTTGTGGACATGGACATGCAAGGTCAACAACATTACAATACTAGAAATGATGAAAATTCAATTTTCTTCATTTTTACTTTCTTTATATTACTTTGCTTTTTTATATTTGTGATTTTTGTCTTTCGTCCTCTTTTGTAATTCTTTGGTTTCTTAGACAACCCCAGATATTATGTCAAAAATAAATTACAAATGAGAGGTGGAAAGAATTGAGTGATGAAACATGAGTTAGCTCTATGTTGCACAAGTGAAGTAGATCTTCACAAGTTTATTTTTACGGATAAACTATAATAAGTCTCACTTTTAAATTGGTGGATATTGATTGGTGTTTTGAATTATGTTTAGTTATATTATTTCTAAAATCTTTATTTATTAGAAGAGTATATTTGTAGTACTTATGAACTTAGTTCAGTTGGTAGGACATCATTATATATGAAAGGGTTGGTGTTCGAACCTCGAACATCTCACTTATTGACTTTATGGATGAAATTTCTAACCACTGAACTATTTAATTCAAAAAAAAGAGTATATTAGTATTTATAAGCTAGCCGTATGAAAGTTCCACCAAATCATATGCGATTTTGATGAATTCCCACAAGACTATATGTTTTTTAATAGAGTCGGTGAATTAAATCGAGTATTATCAATGCCTCTCTAGGCAACTCAAATCTCTCTTATGAATTCCTCAAGATACAAATTCACTCACATCTTGGGTTGAGTATTATCAATGTCTCTTCAAACAATTATTTTAACATAAATATGTTGCTACTATAATCTATCATGCCATTTACAAAGGTTTGAGTTTGTGTATGTTGTGATACAAAATCAATATAGCTTATTGTAGCTTTATGTACTTGATTTTTATTGGTGTTAACTGACCCTCGTTCTTATAATGAAGTGGACTGTTATAATCTGAAGTTTGATCTTAAGATAAATAAAGTCTGATAAAGAATTATCACTTTCAAAAATCAAATCTAAATTCTCCCAAACAATATATTGTATAAGAAATTTTTTAACTATTTGTTAAAGTACAAAAATAAGTATTTAAATTATCGTATCTACAGGGACTATTGTGATGTTAAAAACCGTTCAACAATAACCATTGGTTTTAAGTTAGGGTTTTAGAAAATTGTTTGTTTTAAATTTAATTGTGAAAATCTCGTAATGATCGCGATAAAACAAAGATTAGATTTCAGAGGGAAGAAATTGCCGGGATTAGACTTCACTTTATCAATCCTATATATTGATTCAATCAAACGGATATATACTTTAGTGATTAATTAACATCTTCACATATTGCTCATCAACGATTTCCGTATCCGAAAAACATCGTGAAATCTATTGTGTCGATTAATTTTCGATCTCTCGACTTATCGATCCACACAATAGCATTAAGCTTCAATATTAAAGGTGAATATTAAAACTTAAATCCATGTCTAGAGTTTAGGATTTTAATATGTGATTATCCTAGATCTATAGATCCAAACAACATATATCTATATCATTTGAATCATATGAATAACATGAAAAGCAAGGATATCACAAACATTAATGAATCAACTAAAATACATATATCAAAAGATGAAGATCAACATATAGTCATGATAAGTTACATCTAATCCCAACAATAAAAAGGTTTAGTCACTCATTGTCATGGCGGTTAACTTACAAATATGAATAGAGGAACAAAGAATGAACATCAATCCTTTGATCTCTCAAGTTGGATGGATCCACCTTCAATCTCCTAAGAAAATAAGCCTTTTGCCTTCTCTCTGGTTTTTTTCGTTCATTTCCAATATCTGATCCCTCATTCTTCTCTTACAAGGCTATTTATAGAAAAACATAAAGCAGCTGGTCGCTCAGCTACCACCTGGCCGCCCAGCTACCAATCTTTCTTAGTGATGGAGGTTTGTTGACACGTGTATAAGTTTGACTTGTTGCACAAACTTTCTTCTTGGTCGCCATAGGCGAGCCTTGGTCGCTGCTGGCGACCACCATTCTGTTTTTTTGAACCTTTTCTGCTCGCTATAGGTCGCTGCTGGCGAGCCTTGGTCGCTGCTGGCGACCACCATTATGATTTTGAACTTTGTTACTTTGGTTTTGCTCCTCTTTTTGTCATGAAAGCTTATCAAAAGAGTTAGGATTAGGATATACTTCCTCCGTTTCTTTTTAAGTGTCCAGTTTTGTCGGATTTAGAGTTTCTATTTAACTGTTCATTTTGTGTTTTAAGGGTACGATTTGTCAATTGTACCCTTTTTTAATTACACTTATCTTTTTCAATAAATATTTTTTTATATATTTGAAAAACTAAAGTTTTTTTTTTAAAAATAAAAAAGTTTGTTTATTGTTATATTCTATTGATAACAATAATCTGAAAATATTTTTTTTGTATAACAATAAATCTATTGATGATGGTATAATAGGAAGATAAGGTGCAAAAATTCAATTTCTTAATTTGGTGTTACTATTCTAAACAGACACTTAAAAAAAACAGAGGGAGTAACATTTATCTTTGGCTAAAATATATATGTACAAAGTCTTGGGGGTTTTAAATATAAATTCTTTGAAAACAAGTCGATAATTGCCATATTTGAGTATGGAATTTAACTACTTTCTGGCACTTATCACTATTTGAGCTTGATCACTTTATTTTTATGTACTTTAATTTAATAATTCCTCAGCTTCAAAATGAGTGTCACTTTAGGAAGATTTTTTTTCAAAATAAATGTCACTCACACTATTTTTTAATGTAAAATAATTGTACCCTGAAATTAATTAAATGTATACTACTTCCAAAGTGTTGTACCAACAATAAATAAGATTAATTTAATAAAATTGTCATGTCTTTTGACAACACTGTTGCATTCTTAGAAAAAGTAAATTATTATTTCTACATTTTCTAAATTAATTTCTAAAAATTTTAAAAATATCAAACTAATGGGACTAATATAAAAGTTTGACACTGATTTTAGGGAAAATATTATAAAAACCAATTAAACTATTTAATTTTGAGGAAAAGATTATTTTGCAACACCAATAAATTAACTTGTAGATTATACTATCATATGATAGATAAAAAAATTATGTTTAGTAAGGGTTCGTTTGTTTGGGATTTTAATAATAAAAAATTTATTTTCTTAAAAAGAACATCACTTTTATTATTTTGGTAGTTTTATTATCGTATCAGAATGAGATAGCTCTGATGATGAGGCAGTTACAACAGTGATAGGTTTCTGGTATGGTGGATTACGGTGGAAAAGGTATTTGTCAAACACGTTAGCACTCCAATGCTCAAGTGAGTATGTGATCAAGGAGGAGTGAAGTGAAAAAGTCATTGAAGTGTGTACTTTGGCGCCAAAGTCATGACCTTATATATAGGGGGATACGGTTGTAATCGTCTGTGACCGCTGACATAGAGCAATGGGAGCCGTTGGGATGAATCATGATATGTGTTATCAAAACTAGATGGTTCCTCTAGTGAGATAGTGTAATATGATGGTGATTGTAGACTTCAACAACGGTGGGAAAAGGGATTGGGTTCCTGAAAAAATGTTAGCACTCTAACGCTCAAGTCAGTAACAACTCGAGATGAGTGTGTATGAATTGGGTGAAATGTGTGTACCTTAAGAGTTAGTGCATAGTGTATATATATAGTAATGAATTAATATACATGAGGATATGCATAACAACCTTGTAGACCCCATTACGTGAGCAGAATTGAGGAGTGCTTATTCCATCCAGGGGTCATTATTTTGTTCTGGGTGGCATAACATAAGATGCGGTATACCTTAGGTGAACGTGGATAAGTTGAATTAGGCTTTATAATGGGCCTTCAAGCATTAGGGACTTTTGTCCAATTCGGAACGGTTGCCGCCAAGTCCTTGCTATGAATATAGTAAGGATTTAAAGAATGACCAAATCTGGAACCAGGATAATGTAGGGTTCGGTTCTTCTTAGATGATATTAAGTGTGTGCATTGACCGGAGTTGAATTGGAATAGGATCCGTTGTGATCAGAGACTCTTGGTTCTCGAGTGTTTTCTCATAATAGCTAGTGGATTCTGACATGGACCTTTGATCAGCAACGAGGAGTGGGCACATTGATTGACATGTTCCCCACTCGCGCGTAGTTACCCAGAGATGCGCCTAGACCTACTTGAGTAAGGTTGAGCTTTCAAGACGCCTTCTGAACCTCTGGATTGAAATTTAATTTTTTTCTTTATTCTAGAACATTGATTCCTTTCTGGAGTTGTATAAATAAGCACAAGTTTGCAAAAGGAAATCTTTTACTTTCCTCAATATTTTCCTTTGTTCAAGTGTTTCATTCTTTTATAAGTTTTTGTTGTTCTTCAACCTACTCTTCATCTTTCCTTGTTGTTCCAGTTCATCCACATCTAAGGTAGCTTCTTTCTACTTTACTTACTTATTTTTGTTTGTTTGTTTTTCCCCTGACAAAAATGGAAAATTAAGAGAACCTCGTAAATTTTGAATTCATAGATAACAATGGTGAGAATATAAACAATTATAAAGGGGAAAATGTAGTAATTAGTGGAAGATCCATAAGATTAAGAAATGGATGATGTTGCTTCTAGTTTTGTGATTGAGAAACCTTCGAGGGAGGTATAAATTTATCAATTGCTCCCCTTATATGAAAGTTTTGAGAGATTTTATGGTTGTTCTTTTACTTAGGTGGGTATTATGTGGAAATTAGAGCAATTATGCAATCTTATAACTTATGATTCTCACATTTCTTCTGTCTTTTTGGACAGTTATTCTTCATCTGCTATTGGGAGGAAAAAACCAACAAATGCAGAGTCTATTGGGTGCCCCTCTATTGTCATGCGTCTATAACATGCTGCATAGCGAGTTGCCCCTTTCATGGTGGCCCATTATCTTGTTGGAGGCCCGTTCTCTTTTTGGATTGGACTTAACTTGTAATAACTCTATGCGTGTTTATTTATATTTTAAAATTGTTGTATCATATTTTTTTAATACTATTAAAAATTCTCTTTATGTATGTGATCAAAATTATTTAATAATTTATATTTCATATGGATGTGCATTTGATGTTTTACGAATGAAATTATTTTTTACTTTTTATGGGGTAACATTTGTTAAATTATTCACTTAATTGTAATTTTAGTCCCTTTTTGTGTAATCAAGCATCAAAGATAGAAAGAAAAAACAAAAAACAGGCAGGCAAATTACATTGGTGCCAATTATAAGTGTGTTGATGTTTTTCACTCTATTTAACCTTCTTTTTCCTTTGGGTAAGGTCTATATATATATATATATATATATATATATATATATCCCTTTTTACTAAGATATTTATGAGCTATAGACATACAATGGTGGGGATTTTGAGAAGTATAATTTTCTCTTGATGTCTAGATGCTCTTAATTAATCTCAGGAAAAAAAAAGTGATCCCCTATTTTAATTCATTTACGGAATTGGTCGTCCCATTTTAAAACCACCCAATTTCTTGTCCCTTAAATTTTTGGACTAAAAATTGGAGATATGGTATATTTTGCGTCAAATGCATCTTGCGATCCTTTAAATTTAACGTTTGTAACTCATTAGTCATTTATATTTTAGTTTGTTTCAAAGTGGTACTTCAAGTTTTTTGTTTGCGCTAAGTAATTCACTGTATTCACCATTACCTTTTTTATTTCAATTCCATTAAAAAGATTTTATGTACATATGATCATAAAATATTGAGGTAGAAGGTTCAAAAAGTGTTTATGACGCCGAACATAATTACTTACCGCCGTTTTCTTCTTCTTAATTTCATAATTTAAACTTAATTTGACAAATAAAAGGATAATCAACAATATCGTAAAACAAGTAATTGGTTGATTTTATTTCAAACAAAGATTGAATAATACACCTATGAAATATCTATTTTAAGAACAATGAATTTGGACCTGTTACTTTTAGCATTAAACTGTTGATAAACACATTTTCGCAGAGTTGGATTAAAACAGTATATGATGCAGATAATTTATAATTTTAATGACCAATTTTGTTACAAAAATACTTAAAAGGACGAACTCGTTATAGCTTAAAGACTGTAAGATGCATTTGGCCTATATTTTAAATGACGTGTCATACTTGTCTACCTGGAGAGTATGAGAAAGATGGAACAACCAATCTTGATGGATTAAATCCTTTATGTCTTGAATCAACACTGCATACTTATGGAACTTAGGAGTTGGCTCATGAAGGATCTTAACACGGAGAAGTGAATCTGATAGAAAATCACATCAGTAAAGTTCATAGATCTTGCTAGACTGAGTCCATGAAACAAAGTCGTTAATCCAGTATAAAGAATTTCCGAAGAGTGGGGAATATCGCCAAAGTTACCTCTAATCCAATTTTCTGCTGAAGATCGAAGAAGACCACCAAATCCAGCTCTAATATGAGAACCTAAACAACTTTCATCAGCATTAATAATAATGCAATCTTGATTGGAAGGATTCCATTTGACCCACTTGTCATCATTGGTGCTGGAATTGAGAATAGGAGAGCAAATAATGAATGTAGTAGACAAGTTTTGGGCTTCCATTTTAAGGAGATGCATTGATAAATTTGTATTGGATAGGCAGGATGAATTTATGTTCCGCCAAGACCACCAAAGGCCTACACCAAACATGTTGTGCCTTGTGTTTGCTTAAATTATGTTTTATCCAACTGATAGGATCAGTTTTCATAGAGAAATCTTGAGAAGAAAAACCAAGAGGCAACCAAAGGTTTTTAGTGTAGACAGTCACTGAAGCAATGGAGAAGAGTTTCCTTCTCATTGGAGGAACAAGTACAAAGGCTAGAGGCAACCATGTTTCGATGATATAGAAGAGATACACTACAAGAAAACACCGTATTATTGAGGGCCCAAAGCTTCCAAAAAGAGGTAAAGTCCGCCAATATTGCATGCATTATTGGCGGCCCTAGACCCACAAAGAAACGCTCGTCAGTAATTGTTATTGGCGGTCTAGAGTCTCCAATAACATTACTGGCAGCCTGGGACCGCCAAGAATGATGGACATAACAGCTTTAATTGCTAGAGCCCAGTAGCTGCCAATAACAGGATTCGAGGACGGATTACTTGCGGCCTGCAGCCGCTAATAACGCTGTTGTAATTAAAAAAAATTATTTAATTATTTAAAAATCAGATTATTAAAATAATCTAATAATATGATTTTTAAATAATTAAATAATTTATTAATTTTTAAAAAATACTGCATATTTCAAAATTATACTAACTTTATATTTATTTTGACTAAAAATACTAACTTTATATTTTTTTGACTAAAAATACTAACTTTTTTTATTTTACCTAAAAATACTAACTTTATATTTATTTTGACTAAAACATACTAACTTTTTACATTTTTTTTATATATACTATTTTTCGATTTAGTGACTAAATTTTTTTAAAACATATACATTTAAGTAAACAAAGCAAAAAATTAAACTTTTTAAAATTAAAAGACAAACACTTACCACTTTTTAGATGGAGATGTGAAATTTTTTTAGAAGTATGAGCTGAAAAATCAAATTGAAAGTTAGAAGTATGAAATTTTAGAGAGAAGGTGGAGAAATTTGGAGTGAGAATGAAAGTGTGATAATGAAATGAAGATGAGTGAATATAAAGAGGGATAGAAAATAGTTGTTGTTGTGTGTTTCCTATATAGGGATGGCAAGAAAACTCAAATCCAACAGACCCACCCGAACTCAAACCCAAGTCAACGGGCGAAACCCGAGTTGACAACCAGCGAAACCCGAGTTGACTGGGTTTGAGTTTGGGTGACACCCGAAACCATGGGTGTGGGTTTAGGTTTCGGATCACTCAAACTCACACCCAAAACTCATACACCCACCCGAATATATGTATAATTACCTAATTATATATATATATATATATATATATATATATATATATATATATATATATTAGTGTTAAAAAAATTAGGGTTCACAATCACACATTCCTTTCACGCGAATCACTCACAGCCGCACGAATCCCTCCTTCACACTCACTTGGTCACTTCTTCTTCTCAAATTCAATTCCTACAACCCCTCATTCTTCTCACTTGGTATGTTCTTCTTCTTCTTCTCAATTTCTGAAACCATGTTCTATTGATGTTACATTACTAAATTTGTTTATTACTAAATTTGTTTATGAATTTGTTAAATCATGTTCTATTTCTTTAAACCCCCTACAGGTGTGTCTATTTGAGAGAGCTTGGTGATATAATGCTTGTGTGTCAGAATTCTTGAAAGTTTATGTGGAATTTGATATTATTGTATTGTATTTTGTCGTTTGCAAACTATGTTATACTGTGTTATTTTGTCATTTGCTTGTATTTTGTACTTTGTCATTTTATCAAAAAGAATTCGGCCGAGTTTTGGTAGGTAATTAACTAATTATGCGTGTTTTAGCTACGGGTTTTGAGTATGGGTGGAAAAACCCGAACCCAATGGACGTGGGTGTGGGTTTTGATTTGCCACCCAAACAGCCTTTGGGCTTGGGTTTGGGTGTTTGTTTCGGGCGTGGGTTTGGGTATTGCAAAACTCTCACCCATGGACACTCATTGTCATCCCTATTCCTACATCACATGCATTACTGCGGCCTTGTCATTTGCATTATTGGCGGTCTAAAGCCCCCATTAACGCCAGTCAACTTTTTATCCATTTCTTGAAGGCCCACAACCGCCAATTGTGCAAATTCAATTTTTTTCTAAAAACCGCCAGATATTGGCGGCCCAAGACCCCCAATAATCATTATTTTATTTATTTTTTCGGTTGGAATACATTGTTGACCGATTTTGTTACTTATTGAGAGCTAAAATCTGCCAATAATGTTGGTTATGAAATTAAGGTTTTCTTGTAGTGATAAGATTAGAATTGAGTTGTGACAAACTACCCGCATCAAGAATTTAATATGTAATATGAATTATATTTTATTTCTATTATTATTATTATTATTATTATTATTATTATTACATATTAAAATTTATACCTTGATTAAATAAATTATAAAGGCTTAAATATGAAAACGGTCCCTGCAATTACCCATTGTTTTGATTTTAGTCCTTGTAAAAAAAGTTTGATTTAATCCTTGCAAAATCTCAAAACTTTTAAAAAGGTCCCTGACCTAGAATTTTTGCTGACATGTCCAATTTATAATGATTTGGTAGATGTTGAATGTATTTCTTTGCTGACATAGCTTTAAGCATCTCATTTTTAATATAAATTATTATATTTATTTAACTTTTCAATTATTTATATAATAATTAACATTTTTAATTAAAAACTTTGTTTTTTAGTTAAATCAAAAGTGAAAAATCCTATAAAAAAAAAGAAGCTTAAAATCCAAAAATCCATCTTCAGCTTCAACAACAGGACAGAAAAACATAGATCCCCATGACGGTGCGTGGAAAAAACACAAGAAGGGGGGTTGAATTGTGTTTTGGATATTTAAAAACTTTCCAAGATATTTAAATCTTTTCAGAGTCTTTAAAGCAGAGCGGATTATTCACACAATTAACTTATGGCGTTATGAATGATGAAGGAGTAAATGAGAGAGTGAGAGAGAGAGAGAGAGAGAGAGAGAAGAACACACAACAATTTATACTGGTTTCCCTCACAAATTGAGAGTACTCCAGTCCCCTTGTTTCCAAGAGAGTTTCACTATAATCACTCGGATTACAATAGTTGCTCAAGCACACAAGCTCAAGACTTCCTGCTCTTAGTCACACAAGACAGAGAGACTTCCTTGCTCTGATCGCACAAGATCAAAGACTTCCTTGCTCAAGCACACAAGCTTGAGACTTCCTGCTCTTAGTCACACAAGACATAGAGACTTCCTTACTCTGATCACACAGAATCAGAGGCTTCCTTGCTCAAGCACTCAGGCTCAAGACTTCATGCTCTAATCACTAAGATTGAGACTTATATGCTTCTACACTAAACAGAAGACTTTCTTGCTTCTACACTAAGCAGAAGACTTTGTTGCTCCTACACTAAGCAGAAGACTTATTACTAACTTAAGCTTAAACTTATTACAATCATAATAACTTCAGAGGCTTAAAGCTAGTTTCTATGCTCACTTCATTTGAGAGATGTTTTCTATTACATGCAATTCTCACTTTCTTCTGAGAGATATTTTCTATTAATGAGCGCTAGTCATCAATTCTTTCTTTAGCAAATTTATATGAGTTGAGAAAGACATTGAGACGTTGGAGAAATTCCCGTTGTAAAATGGACAGTTGTAGTCATTGAAGATCCGTTGAGTAAAGCCACGTCTTCCTTTGCAGAGAAGTTTCACCTTTACTGTTTGTCCAATAGTACAGTTATAAGGTACAACTAGCTCCTAGAGAGAGGGATCACATCCTTTGTGACCGTTGCAATTTAGTTGACCTTATAACAAATCATCAGGCTTGATAAGTTGTAGTTAAAGTAGCCCTCTGATGACTGGGAAATTCTTTTGCTTCTGATGAACCTTTGATAAATTGGAGTCTGATTGGTCTTGTATGGTTGGCCTCTTATAGTCCTATGCAATTCAGCTTCTGAACGTCTTCATCCTCTGAATGACTCATGACTAGCAGACAGCCTCTGAACTCTTGTAGGCCTCTGAACATCCTTGAGCTTCTGAACTCCTCTGAGCTCCTGAACACCTTCAGACGTTTTGATCTACTTTGAGCTTCTGAACCTTGTATAGCTTCTGACCACGTTGTAGCTTCTGAACTCTTTCAGAGTCTAATTATTCAGACTTCCATTGGTTTCATCAGAGTTTAAATTAAGTGTGCTCTTGATTAAACATTGAATTCTCCTGCACTTAATTTAAACATTAGTACCATCAATTGTCCATTTAATACTTTGTTATCATCAAAACCTAAGGGTGTGTATTAACACATATTTTGTTCCAACAATCTCCCCCTTTTTGATGATGACAAACACAAGTATTAAATACAATTGTGTATGTGATGCAAGTGAACGTGATCTTTCTGATGCTGCAAAGTGAAATATTAAAAATCTAATTGGCTTCAATTCAATGAAGGTAAAATGCCAATAAAGTACCTGGGCCAGTCCTTCAAAGCTCTCAGTTAGTGATTGTTTGCCTGCAAGCTCCCCCTAAGTCTGATAACCCATAGGGTTAGGTTTGTAAGCTCCCCCTATTTTGTATCCATAGTTAATTTTAATCAGTTTCAGAAATACTTTATTATATGACTTAAATTATGCATATTTCACTATGTAAAGAACAAGGTTTGCAAGCTTCTTCTTTCCATAGTGTGATAATCTTTGAATAAGGTTGCACCCTTACTCAAGAACCAACTATGAACAATAAACTTCAATTAATAAATGCATTCTCCTTGAAATTAAGCCCTTAATGCAGATGCAAGATGAAGCAATATTTAAATTGAATGACAAAATAGAATCAGAGGCGCTTAGAGACTTCTACATACACACTTGGTTCTGATGGTTATCATTAACAGCTTCAGAGTTCAAAATATTTTCAAACAGTTCAGAGCTTAAAAAAATCTTTTCAAAGAAAATAGCTCAGAGTCTGAACAAAAATTTGAAAACAGTTCAGAGCTCTTTAGTCATTATCAAAAAGGTAATATAAGCAATTAATAGAAATTCAACTTTCAATGCCGTCAAATCAGGAGTGGTTGAACACATTTAATACTCGGCCATTGAATTATGCTTATAAAAGGAGAGAGATACCTAGTCATTTTACTCACACAGAATAATCTTAGGTTATTGATAGATCTCTTGAAAGAAAAAATGAAACGCTCAGAGAAAAATAAGGTAGTTTCAACGAGAGTTAGTCAAGATAGGAGAAAACATAAGAAGAAACCAATGGAAACAAAGCCAGTGTCCTTTACAGAAGAACTCAATTCAGAGTCTGAAGAGAAATCTTTGGACTCTGACTGTTTTAAGTTCTGAAGACATATATTCCTGAAGAAAATCAAACTGAAGTTCGAGGCTCTAGAGGGGTATGTGTCTCTTCCTGAGAAAAACCAAACTGATGCATCAGAATCGGTTTCTTCAAGAAGGACTGTGGGTTGAATGGCTTCAGCCAAAAGTTCAACCTTCCCCCTCTTCAAAGGTCATGTAGGCGTGTAACCACAAATATGACCTTTGAGAGCACTAGAAGATAGTTCTTAGAAATTTTAGTCTTGTAAACCAGAACTTATGTTCTCAATGAAATAACATTCATTACTTTGGCTTGTTTAGTTTTGATTTCTTATTTGTATTACTTCTCTTGTTATGAAATTCCAATCCTTAAGATTAACCAATTAAACAGAAATTAAAAGAAAAAGAACTGTTTAAAAGAAAATTAACTCTAATTAAGAAGATAAACAGTTTTTAGCGGTTTAAGATAACAACACTTGGATTATTATATCATGAATAAATATTTCAGATCAGCACACGGAAATTAAAGAAACATACAGAGATATGATCTTAATTCTAACAATGTGCCTAACAAAATATTAATCAAGATATTTATTTTAAACAAGCAAGGAGATCCTAGGGTATTGATTGGGGTTGGTTACAAAGATAAGCCAGGATTCTCAAGATTTCCTTCTGTTTGGCATTTACTACCTCCATCAGCCCTCCATGCTTTTTCATTTCTGCCCTAAGGTCTTCAATTTCAGCCTCATACAGTGGGTTTCTGATGTGCACTTGATTTGCTCCTAGATTATCCACAATAGGCTCATTCAGTCTTTCCTCAAGTGATGCTATCTCTGCCATTAGATTTTGCTCATCACTTGCTCTTACAGAAGAGGATCCAGGTTGATTCCTCTCTGTGTCCTTTTGAATCTGAATGACCTCTTCAACCATTGCGTTCTTTCCCCTGTTACTCCTCCTCTGTTCTTCAAGACCAGCCTCTTGGAGACTGTGCAGCTTCTTTAGTAATTCTTCAGTTAAGCTTACCCATTGTGCAATATGGTCAGATGAAGGCATGTCAACCTGTCTTATCTCAGAAAGACCATGTATCTGTCTTATCAAACCATTGCATTCACTCAAGACATCAGGGGTTATGAAATTGGTTTGAGGAGGGTCAGAGTTTGAGGGTGTGATGGTGTGTCGAGGTGAGTTTTGTTGAGGTTCTTTTCGGGTTACATTACAGTCATATACTGAAGATATCCCAATTTCTTGGAGTTTCTCAGCAGACTGATCATGTTGATTGGTTATGTGTGGTTGTATGATTTGATCAGTTTGACCAAAGGGCCTTGCTTGAACATTTGTTAATTCTTTGATCATTTCATTAACATGTTCTTTGGTTAATAGGTTTGGATTTTCATTTGATTGAAGTACTTCAGTGTGTACTGACTCATGAGAATCAGTAGCAGCCACTTTAGTATATGAGCTGGTTTGGTGTTCAAGGTTTGTTTGAGGTGTAGAATGTGAGTGATCATGTTGAGGTGCTAGTTCTCCTCCTAGGTGTTCTTCAAGGAATAGTAGAGGTGAATTACTGTGTTGGGTTGGAGATTTGTTTGGTTGAGAGTCTTGAGTGTTTACAGTAGCAGAGTCAGACACTAACACATTACCTGAATCTTTCAAGATTGAGCCTTCAGCAGCTTTCTTCTTTGGCTTCTTAGCAAGTCTCTTTAGTCTAACACTTATAGGTTCATCATCAATGTCACTTTCTTCTTCTTGAATCATTTCCCTAGATGATTCATCAGTCTTGACTTGAGTCCTTCCCTTTCGATCTGTCCTTGCAGCTTCATTCTTCTCATTCTTAATCTTCACCAGTCTCTTCCTTTTCTTCTTCAATCCTTCCTCTTCAATCTCAAGCCCTTCACCTTGACTTTCTAGCAATTGAACATATTGATTAACAATACCATTTGAGAAAGCAGGTATATCAATCTTATGTCTTTTTATCATTGAGTCCTCTGAGTGAGAGAGAAGTTCAAAAGGATCAGAGGGTTTCATCTCTTTTCCAGCTAGCAAGTTCATGTTGGAGAGAGTGTGAGCTGAAATTGTAGAGGCTCTGATTTCCCTAATCAGATTGTCATGTCCAGTAGCTTTAATTACATCTATCACACCACATTGATAGAAGATTTCACTAAGGATTCTTGGATAGATGACATGAATATTTGGCTTGGATTGTTTTTGAGTAGCATTAACAGCTTTACACAGGTGATTGAAGATATACTTAGCCCAATTCAGTTGATATCCTTTAGTGAGATAGTAGATAAAGTATCTATGATCCCAAGAAAGTTGATCAGAGCTTCCACTTCTTGGAAAGATTGATCCTAGCAGAATTCTGGCTAAGAGTTTCTGAGTTGTCTTCAAATCACCGCTTTTGTTGCTCTCACACGTTTTCCCTTCTTCATAACACATATTTGTCATATCATTTAGGCACCATGTGTTCTTTGCTTCAACAGCACTGAAGGCATTGAATTTTCCTTCATTGGGAATTTGAAGAATACTGGCCAAATTTGATTGAGTCAAAACTACTTCAAAGCCACACACTACTGACCTAATTTCGTCTTCTTTTACTTCTCTTAGACCTAATTCGGCTGGAGTCTTGTCCTTGTTCTCAGGTTTTGAATTCCTTAAGACAACAACTTCTCTATTGTAGTCTTCCATGGTTACTACCTTGCTTCTCACCCAGAAATCTTTAACGAGCGTAGGGTAGATTGGACCATTTAGAATCTTTATGTACCTACCACCTCCATTTTGGTCCAAGAAGAACTTCTCAACATTGTGTTGATTAACTCTAAGACTTCCAAAATCAATTGGTTGTTCCATAACCAAGTTGAGTGATTTTCCTTTCATGTCGAGCGATCTTTCTTTGCTAAAAACTCCAGAGCAGTTGATGATGTGGTCTGCTAAATCCCTTGGAAACAAAAGCGAAATAGTAGAGGTTGATGAGGTAGAGGTTTCCATCTCAAAAGTTAGGGTTTTTGGATTTTCTAAATGCAGAGAGAAGAGATTTGTTTTCGTTTTGAAGGAGAGGAAAGTGATAGTGTAAAGTGTGCAAGTGTTTAGTGATTTTGATTAACGCAGCAAGACAAATTAAAAAAAATAAAACAAACTCATCATTAACTGTTTCAAGCCAATCAAAACGTGTGTACGTGTTGTCTATTTAGCGCCAAAAACGTTTTAGTAAAAATACTTAAACGTTTCCAATTCATTTTGTATTCAGAGGCTTAACCATCAGAGGTTGAAACGTTTCTCAGAGTCTGAGATTCTTCAGATGCTGAACCCTGAAGAACTTTAGAGGCTGAAAAACAAACCTTTCAGGACACAGAAAAAAATATGTTCAGACAGAATTTTTCAAGGTTTTTAGTTCTGAACATTTTGTGTCCTAAGAAGACATTTTCAACCTTTCAAAGTTATTCCTCTGAATTGTCATTTAGGAGTTAAGAATTACTTACCTTGCTTTGAAGTTTCTCTTTTTAATTGTAGTCAGAGTCATTGCCTGAGCAATCACTCCACCACACTAAGTTGTTGTCTTCAACGCAAGCTTCAAATTCTTCATGCTCCCTCCTGCTCCTTATGTACTCCATCTCATCTTCTTCTCCATCTGATTCTTCAAAAATGTCCCTTCTATGCACAATTGCTCTTCTTTCATTCACAGTCACATGCATCCATGTGATTGGAAGGTTCAGAGACTTAGTTTCACCTGCAATCAAGTAAACAATTTTGTCTCTTGGTACCCACTTGCTTGAGGGTCCTAGACTGTTAGTTGCCCAATCTTTATCCTTCATTTGTTTCTTCTGAGTACTATCAGAAACAAATGTAGTGTAAAGATTAGGGAGTGAGAAGCTTCCACCAATAACTGATGAGCTTGGTTCCTCTGATGTTTTACTACTAGAGTATCAAATCCCATTAGTATTGTTGGTCTCAAGGTTGCAAAGCATGGAAACAATTTTATTTTGATCAGCATTTATGTTACAGTACTCTTTGAGAACCAGAGAGTGCTCAAGGGGTTTGTAACATATAGCATAATCATTCTCAAGGTCTTTTGTTTTGATAAAATCTTTTTGTACAAGACCTTCAGAGTGATTTGCTTGCTTACTTAAATTCTCATAGTCTACTTTAAGCTTTTTATACTTCTGCTGACTGTTAGAGAGTTTAAGTAAAGTCTTATTAAGATGTTTGATCAATTTTGCTTTAGAAAGACAAGAGTATACCTGATTCATTGTTCTCTGGATGCTGTCTATGTTCTCAGGTTCTGACTTTTCATCAGAACTTGAGTCTTCAGAGTCTGAGCCATCTTCAGAGAAGTTGTCTAGAGCATCCCAGGTTGTCATTCCTTTGATCAGCTTTCCTCCGCTTTTCTTGAAGTCGTACCATTTTTGAATTTTTCTTGAAAACTTTTCAAGATACTCTTCATCAGGTCCTTCAACAAGATCTTCATGCTCTAATGCTTGCTTTCCTTTCCTTGCTGCTTGAGGCGTCTAGAAAAATGCGCGAGCGGAAAGCGCTCGCTAGACAGTAAAGTCGCCACCGAACTTTATTTATTCCGGAAGGAAAAGGAAAATATCGATAAAACCTTAAAATAATGGAAAGAGGGTCATCGCAACCATTTCCAGGTTCGGGAGTCGATTATGCGAGGGGAAGCTATTAGCACCCCTCGCATCCGTTGTACTCAACGGGAACCTTCTCATTAATTTTAGGGTTAAAAATAGTGTTTTAATTTATTTGCATGCTTTTTATTAGTTATTAAAAATATTTACAAAAAGGGAAAAAATTAGTTTTTTATTAGTGTGCTTGACGAGATGTACGAATCTCGCTCCTACGTATTCTCGGGTGCAATGAGAAATTCAAAGCTACACGAAGTTCTGGGTAGAAAATACTTGTTTGTTGGTTGATTTTATTTGTGAAAAGATTTTTATTTTTTATATTTGACTGTGCTCAAAATAATATTTGATGCGTTGAGTTATTTTTAGGTGCGGAAGACCAACAATCTGTCGACAAAGCGTGACGCTAAGCCCCCGATCGTTCGAGAGATCAACGAATGTACATTTGCCAATCTCCTCTTTAATCCAAGATTTTTATATATAAAAAAATGTCTATGTGGAAGACGAACAACCCGTCGACAAAGCGTGACGCTAAGCCCCCGATTATCCGGAAGACAAACGAATGTACATTCGTCAATCTCTTTTTAATCCACATTTATTGTAAAAAGAAAAGAAAAGACGGTTTTGCAAACCAAATTAAATAAATAACTCGTTTATGTTGTTGTTACAGTAGAGAATTTAATATCTTCTTGTTTTTTTTAAAAAAAATGAATAAATAAAACCAAATAAAAATAAGTAAAAACAAGTCATGGTCGATGCACTTTTTATGCTTTATTGTTTACATATTATCTACAGGTTTCATGTTATGTTTGGATTAAGTGAAATTAGCATACATTAACAAGACAAAAGCAAATCACACAAGTAAAGAATCACAACAGGAAATACAAATCAAGTAAATAGATATCAGTCCAAAACAACAAATAGTCCAATTAACAAATTAAAATAAATGAATAACTAGATAACTAAATAAATAAATAACAAATAAAAACAATGAATGATGGAAACACACAGAACCTGTAGTCACGAGGGAGAGAGTGAAGCGTTTAAGAGAGAGTGAAAGCTCGCCGGCGGGGAAGAGACCGACGGACAGCTGCGGTGGCGTGGTCTGGAGGGTACGACAGCGACAAAGCACGATCTTCTTTTGTTTCTCTATTCAATTCTTGCGGTTTTAGTTTTGTCTCTTTGCTTCTGAATTTTTCATTTTTGTTTAGTTTTTAAGAGGGAAGTGATGAACAATGATGATATGGTTCTGAATGTAGTGGAGTTTGTGTATTTTGTGTTGGTGAAAAACAGGGGAGATGAAGTGAAGCACGCAGCAGCCTTGCTGTTGTGTGGTTCCTTCTTTTTTCTCCCCCCCCTCCCTTTTTTTTTGGTATTTATAAGTAAAAAAAATTAGGTTTTAGCTTTTATTTCTGATTGTTTAAATTGGGAATGAAGTTATGTGAGTTCAATGAGGTTTATGAACAAATGAGGATCTTCCCTTTTGTGTTGATTTGCCATGATTTCTTGATCCCTTTCCCTTTCTATTCTTGTTTGACTTTTTTATATATATTTATGATTTTTTGGGTTTTCTTTTGACAAAAAGTACATAAAATAATGAATAAAATTTTCTAAAAAAATGGCTAAAATAAAAAATGTAATTTTGTGATTTTTTGAAATAAATACAAGTAAAGTAAAAAAAAAATACAAAAAGATGGAAAATGTGGGACTCGAACACACGACCTTAGACACAAAACCTTCTTGAACTCTTTTCTTACTACAAAATGGACTAGTACACATATTTGAAAGAAAATGCGATAATAAACTATATGATAATAAAATGTGGGCAAAATTTAGGGTATGACACTGCTTCTGCTTCTTCAACTTTAAACTCTTGCATATCCTTCAGAGCCAATTCATGGACTCTGAGTAAATCAATCAATGATTCAGGACTCATTGAATTGATGTCTTCAGTTTCCTCTATAGAATGTGGAATATCATTCCAATCCAGAGGCAAACTTCTCAGCAACTTGCTTACAAGCTCTTTGTTGCTGAGTTTGTTGTTGTGCTCTTCAAGCTTGCTTGTGATAGCTTGAAACCTTATGTTCATTTTCTCAATGCTCTCATTTTCCTCCATCCTAAACTCCTCATATTGATCCAACAAGCCATTTACTGTTGCCCACTGAATGCTTTCATTATCATCACTAATGAGGCAAATAGTAGTAGTTGTAGAATCAATACTAGAAGTTTGATTAGCCCCTGATGTGGAAGGATTTTGATTGTTGCTCAGATCTTCATTTAAGCTCAGTCCATCTTCAATTTCTTTGACAAGATCAGCAACTTGTTGATATAACTTCTGCTTCCAATCATCCATGTTTTGAGCCATGGAGGTTTTCTCCTTTGGATCTTGACTGTCTCATGGTTAAGTGATTTACCAACAGAACCGGAGCTCTGATACCAATTGAAGGTGCGTGGAGAAAACACAAGAATGGGGGTTGAATTGTGTTTTGGATATTTAAAAACTTTCCAAGATATTTAAATCTTTTCAGAGTCTTTAAAGCACAGCGGATTATTCACACAATTAACTTATGGCGTTATGAATGATGAAGGAGTAAATGAGAGAGTGAGAGAGAGAGAGAGAGAAGAACACACAACAATTTATACTGGTTTCCCTCACAAATTGAGAGTACTACAGTCCCCTTGTTTCCAAGAGAGTTTCACTATAATCACTCGGATTACAATAGTTGCTCAAGCACACAAGCTCAAGACTTCCTGCTCTTAGTCACACAAGACAGAGAGACTTCCTTGCTCTGATCACACAAGATCAAAGACTTCCTTGCTCAAGCACACAAGCTTGAGACTTCCTGCTCTTAGTCACACAAGACATAGAGACTTCCTTGCTCTGATCACACAGGATCAGAGGCTTCCTTGCTCAAGCACTCAGTCACATTAAGATTGAGACTTATATGCTTCTACACTAAGTAGAAGACTTTCTTGCTTCTACACTAAGCAGAAGACTTTGTTGCTCCTACACTAAGCAGAAGACTTATTACTAACTTAAGCTTAAACTTATTACAACCATAATAACTTCAGAGGCTTAAAGCTAGTTTCTATGCTCACTTCATTTGAGAGATGTTTTCTATTACAATGCAATTCTCACTTTCTTCTGAGAGATATTTTCTATTAATGAGCGCTGGTCATCAATTCTTTCTTTGGCATATTTATATGAGTTGAGAAAGACATTGAGACGTTGGAGAAATTCCCGTTGTAAAATGGACAGCTGTAGTCATTGAAGATCCGTTGAGTAAAGGCACGTCTTCCTTTGCAGAGAAGCTTCACCTTTACTGTTAGTCCAATAGTACAGTTATAAGGTACAACTAGCTCCTAGAGAGAGGGATCACATCCTTTGTGACCGTTGCAATTTAGTTGACCTTATAACAAATCATCAGGCTTGATAAGTTGTAGTTGAAGTAGCCCTCTGATGACTGGGGAACTCCTTTGCTTCTGATGAACCTTTGATAACTTGGAGTCTGATTGGTCTTGTATGGTTGGCCTCTTATAGTCCTTTGCAATTCAGCTTCTGAACGTCTTCATCCTCTGAATGACTCATGACTAGCAGACAGCCTCTGAACTCTTGTAGGCCTCTGAACATCCTTGAGCTTCTGAACTCCTCTGAGCTCCTGAACACCTTCAGACGTTCTGATCTACTTTGAGCTTCTGAACCTTGTATAGCTTCTGACCACGTTGTAGCTTCTGAACTCTTTCAGAGTCTAATTATTCAGACTTCCATTGGTTTCATCAGAGTTTAAATTAAGTGTGCTCTTGATTAAACGTTGAATTCTCCTGCACTTAATTTAAACATTAGTACCATCAATTGTCCATTTAATACTTTGTTATCATCAAAACCTAAGGGTGTGTATTAACACATATTTTGTTCCAACACCCCAAAACTATTCCAACAACAGTAAGAAAAAGACATTCAAATTGATTTTCAAGATGGGAAGAAGACACTCATGCCTTTGTCACAATCCCTAATAACCCTTGATATAGTCACAACTTTTGATATAAAAAATAATAACCTACACAACAACGACAACATCATCAACAACAACAACCTCTTTCACCTTTGATTGTTCTTCTCATCTGTTTTGTTTGATAACAGATCTAGGTGTTGAGAGCTATTACGCGATTTCACCGCCGATTGCACAATTTCTGTTGAGAGCTATATGAACCCTAATTTTGGTCCTTCTTAAGTTAAATTCTTTTTTTTTATTATAAGTTTGTTTTTATAAAAAATGAAAATTTAATTTTAAAATGAAAAGTTAAATGGAAATATAAATTAAAATATCCATGTCAGCAAAGTAACACAGTCAACATTTGTCAAATCATCATAAATTGGACATGGTAGCAAAAAATTCAACTCAATGACCTTTTTAAAATTTTGAGATTTTGCAGGGACTAAAAATCAAACTTTCTTTTTACAAGGACCAAAATCAAATTGAGGCATAATTGCAAGGACCGTTTTCATATTTAAGCCAATTATAAATCTATTTTTCAGCAAATGTATTATTATAAATTAGAATTATATTATGTTGCTACTATGTATAGCCACATTCTCTAAACTTTCAAGTTAAATATTAAATATTAAGCCACCGTTTTGCCCGGCTTTTTTTAGCTTTTTATTCTCTTTTTAATCAAAAGTTGGGCCAAACACATTTTTAATAAAGCTCTTAACCGTAAAAAGTAGATTTTTTTATGTGCAAAATTGGATTAAATGAGCTTCTAGGAAAAGAGGTTGAAACCTACTTTTGAAAAAGAATCGGAGCTTTTTTTACAATGATCCCGCTTCGATTCCTGCCGAAGACTCTTTTTATTATTTTTTCATTTACATATTATTAGTTCTTATTATCTTTTTTTAAATTTGTTTTTTTTTATGTACAAATCTTTTTTTTTAAATATATTTTTTACCAAACAATTTTTGCTCTTTTTTTGGAAGCTCTTATTTTCACTTCTAAATTTCAGATAGCTTCTAAGAGCTAAAAAAGCTAGGCCAAATGGACCCTAAAAGCGAGTTTAATCGCATAAATATAATTAGTATATTTTTTTATTGAATGACCAATATATTTAAATATAAATATAATTACTTATTTAATCTTTGTTATGTTATCTTGTGCAAAGTTTGTTATGTTATCAAGTGAATTTGGTTGCTCATACGCTAGTAGGGCGACCAATTCTTGGACTAGTTTCCATAAATTTGAGATTATTCCTTCATGTATTAAATTTTTTGTGATTAATGAAATGCATTAAGTTTGTTTCGCTAAAAAAAAATTAATGTGTTCTTATGAAGTACTACCTTCGGTCCTTTTTTATAAGAAGTCGTTGACTTTTTTAGTTTATTGAATAATTAAAGTATATAGTTTATATTATAGACTAAATAAATCAAATATTCAATGAACCTAAAAAGTAGATTGTTACTTATAAAAAAGGTCTCATGAAAGTATATTTTTAAACAAACAAACAGTTATATCAAACTTTCAAAAAACCAAATGCAGCCCTTCAATTTTTTGAAAGGTAGGTCGATAAAGCCTAACTCGACCTAATATATTTCCACCGACCGGCCCAAGCCCAATGCACCCCACTCTACAGAGCAGGGCCTCTATTTTACAGGGACCTCAATGTTTTTGTTTCATAGGCCCAATGCACCCCACTCTATTTTCACGGACCTCAATATTTTTGTTTCATAGGCCCAGGGACCCCAAAGTACGCGGCCAAAAACATGGTCACAAAACCAATGTTAGTAATGTTGCTCTTTTTTTTGGTTGACGTGTGTAGTAATGTGCTGAATAATATATACACTTGGCATAAGCTTTCTTTCTTTCCTTTTTTTATTTAAAGAAATACACTTGGTTTATTTTTATTTTTATTTTTTTTTGTCAAGTAACCTAGTGGCCAGAAAATCCACCTTGAAGGTAAATAAATGGAGTATCTCGGGTTCGAACCCGGGCTCCTGCACATATAGTGCGATATCCCTACCAACTGAGTTAAGCTCACGGGATAAATACACTTGGTTTATACTTAGAATTTAATTTATATGTATCGTCAGTGTAAAGTTATTTTACACATGCATCTAATAATATGTCGACACATCATATATGGTAATTAAAAATACATGATATGTCACATTCATTAAACGATGTGGCAACACATCATTATATGTATGTGCAAAAAATCTTTACGCCAACGGTGTACAACAATTAAACTCTTATACTTAATTCTTTTTCTTATTGTTTTTTTTCAATATTAGGTACTAATATTAAAAAAAAATGAATGTTGGATATTTTTTTTTGTCGTAACCTTTATTTTTTCAGAATATTAAAAAAAGGACTTTGTTTATCCAAACTTTAGTTATAGATTCTTTTAGATAATTTATTATTATTATTAGAACTCGTGATCTATTTAAATGTATGTATATATTTTGAGATATTGATTTGAAAATACTCTAATTTTTAAAAAAAGAGTTTTTTTTTTTTATGCCCAAAAAATAGTTAAGATAAGAGACTTGTGCAATACCAACTGGATGAATGAGGTAACTCTTTTAAGTAGCTAAAAGATTATACTTCTTATAAAACTAATCTAACCATGATTAAGAATATAGAATAATAGAAATGAAGGAAAGAAACAGAGAAAAGAGAAATAATAGAATTTATATATTTTTTTCGGTGTGTGCTTTTTATTATAACTAGCGGGTCAGACAGGCGCGTTCACGCGCCTGCCTGTGTCTAACTTATGTCCAAAAAAAATAATAAAGACATGTTCTTATGGTAAGTTTGTTAATAAAAGTTTTTTGTTGCTAAAATAAATTCAAGGGTATTATTGGTATTATGAAAAGTTCACACCAATTTTTTTTTGTATCCTTTTTATATATAGTATAGATAATGAGAGTCATATGTATATGAAAATACAATGGACCAATCCATGAGTCAATGTTAATAGACATCCACTAAAATATTCATAACACTCCTCATTGGATGTCCATAGAGAATATATCTCACTAAAACCTTACTAGACATAAACCCAAGGGAAAAAAATCTTAGGCGAAGGAAAAAATACAATATCCTTTGTGTGTGAACTACGTCATTAAAAACCTTACCAGAAAAACCCAATGAAAAAAACAATAACGAAGGGAAAAAGAGTGCAAAACATATTTATGTCTCCCCCTCATAACTACAATTATATCAGAGACGAAGAAAACTAAATAATCTTTTATACTAGTTGTTCAAAAGTTTTACTTGAAGTTGACCTTGTAGAAAGACACATCTTATCTTCTTTATTATACTCTGCCAAATTAGTAGTGTCAACGATATTATCTTCGTATTGAATTGTTGCAATAACCCCCTTTGAAAATAAAGTCCATAAATTTCTTGTATGTGTATAATCACATATTTCAACAAAAATACATTTTCAACTTGTTTGATACGATGCAATATCTCCACATGATATATGATATTGTTGTCAGGGGTTACCGTGAGGTAGTCAAAGCCACCCCAAAATATTGTTGTTTTATTGAGTAAGTAGGTATATTTTATAATTAACTACTCCAATGATATATATATTTAGTTACCACAAACGAGTTTAATTACAAAAATGAGTAGAAATAGAAAAACTAAAATCATATTTGCTTGTTTAATAGATGTATTATATTTTATTTTAACATCTTTGCACGCTCTTCTTTTTTGTGAAGAAACGTCTTTAGACTCTTAAACTATAAAGAGAAGTTTGTTAACAATAAAATTATGAAATTATCAAGACAACACTTCAAATATATATTTTTTAATAAATTAAATTCGGCCCCCTCGTGAAAAATGGTTAGCTTCGCCTCTAATTGTTGTATCTCTAAGGTACAAATTTTATGGTTGACTTTGTTCCAATATTTTTGTGTTTTCTAATCTAAACAAGAATAAAATACCACGACATGTATAATTATCAAAATACATTAATTAGTGTCTTCAGTTGAATTAAGATATGGTAATTTTAGGATCAATTCGAGTTGTTCATCATTTTCTTGAGGCCCAAATATTTTCATAAACATGAACAAATGATATCGGTCTCATATTCCTTATTTGAAAATATTCGCTGAGAATATTAGACATGTAACTAGATTGTTTGTGTACAAAAAGAGACTTATTCATTTATTAAATCATTTCTTCAATAGTCTGATTTACACGTCTCGCAAAAATTAAATCATTAAATCATTTATGGACTTTCATATAATCATCATTATCAAGTGAGCCAGTCAAAAAAGTTGGAACACTTCTCTTACATAAATCGAGTATATCATGTGCTATGAAACTCGACCTAACCTAAAGAAGTTTAGCTTCTCATAGACATAGTTAGGAAAATGATAAAAGTGCCCTCGGGGCACTAGTTAATGAGGCTAAGTATAATAAAAATGTCTTGAAACTTGTGTAATCAACTTTTTAAAAGTGTAGATTGTGATCTTTTCAATAATTTTTTTTTCCTTTTTTGCTTCCTTAACTAGTGCACTAGTTAGCATGACCCTTAAAATAAAAGAGTAAAATTATGCATACAAAGTAAGCTCGAATCCTTGTGGAGGAAGTTACCACTCCCTATGGTGGGGAATGTAGCTTCCATTGAGAGCTACTTGCCCTCCTTGTTGCTCCTCCTTTGCTCCTTAAGAGATTTGTATTTCTCTTTGAATTTCTGAATGAATAATTGTGGTGGATGAGAGCTCTATGATTATAATTTTCTTCTTCTTCTTTGAAACCAAATTGCCTACCATGTTTCAAGCATGATTAAGACTCATTTACAATATTATATTGTCCAACAGGGACATTTCTTTTTATTAGAGCATTAGCAGCCGTTAATTAATTTCATAAACTTTTGCAAATGAGTTATCTTTTGAACTTCTGGTTTATACTGAGTTATAAGAGGATTAAGATGAAATAAAAATAATAATCATAATAACAATAATGTGTCAAAAAAATTGTTTAAAAAATTTCATATCAACTTCTAATCATATTTTCAGCTGCTAAACTAATTTATTAATTGATAATCAATCTTATAGGGGTTAGACAAGTCTCCATGTAACCGTTATTATATATATATATATATACCATGCACTAATTCGGATTTGGATTATCTACATTCAAAAATCTTACATTCACCTACATTCACTTGTATTTAGTGTAAAAATACTAGGAGAGAGAATGAAGAGAGATAGCATGCTTAAAGTAAAGACAAATTTAACCTTAAAAATAAACTAAAGGTAGGTGAATTTAGGATTTTTGAATGTAGAGAATTTAAATCCCACTAAATCCACTAATTAAACGTAAAAATCACTTTATAATTTAAATAAATTGCAAGCCAAAATTTTAGGACGACAAATGTGACTAATTTTTATTAGTCAAGAAATTAAAAAATGTGGCTAATTTTTTTACATACTCTTAAAATTATTTCTCAAATTTGTTATTTGAGGAGCATAATTTTTTTAGGATGCTTTAATATTGAACTTTTGTTTCTTCAAAAACTATATTACAAATGATCTTCATAGTGTTCAAGAGCAACTTATTCTTTGCGCAATTCTATGTGCAATATTTTTTTTTTTTATTTAATTTTTTGGAATGCGCGATATTAATTTTTTAGTTCTCCAAGAAGTATGTCCAAATGTTCAAAACAATGATATAATTCATTCTTTAAAAAGTATTTTGCTTCAATATTATGAAACTATTTCTACATTATAAACACGAAGTAGAATAGAATAATAGAGATGAAGAAGAGAAGAGAGAAAAAAATAGAGATTGCATTTTTCTTTTCAAATGTCTATTTTCCATTACAATGAGAGTCGTATTTATATGAAACTATAACGGGTCAAATGACATGAGTCAATGTTAATATACATCCACTAAAATATTCATAACAATAATGATATTAATTTGAAGTTGAATTAAATACATAGAAGTTTTTTTTTTGCTATATATAAGGAAATAAAAAATAAAATTTATGTTGGAAAGATAAATTTTCACAATTTTAAGGTATTGACCGCAGAACTTTCTTAGTTAAAAAAAAAAACTTTCGATGTAATTTTTTTTATTAATAAGCTTAACAAGTACTCCGAGACACTGTTTAGCAATTTTCATATATTTTAATATCTTTTAAAAAACTCACATGTAAAAGTAATTTTTTTAATTACAAAATAACCAACAATATTTAACACTTATTCTCTCTTCTAAAATAAATTTGAGATGCCTTTTTGACACTTCTAATTTGATTTTTTTTTAGATTTGGATGTTTTCAAAAATTTGTAACAATCAGTTGCAATATTTTTTATAAAAAAATGTGATTTTTTTTCTAAAAAAAAGTTGTAACAAATAACCTCTAAAATTCACTTTAAAATGCATAGGGGGAGCCAAGCCCAACAAGCCAGGACAGTTGGCAGCACTGGGGCTAATATTTGATAGCTTCTCTTCCAGCCTCCTACATATCTTTTTCCCCTTTAAATTTTCTTTTTTGCTCTAACGAAAAAACTTCGGAATGTGTTTCCCGATTTTCTTTTTTCTTGAATAAAAAGTTAATATGTTTTCCAAATTTTTCCTAAATTTGAACAAAAAAAACTTCAGAAAACGTATTTCGAAGTGTTTATTCAAAGGCAAGATTTGATTTTTGGGAGTTAGTTTAGGGTAAATCTAAGATTTTTACGGATTAATTCAGAGTAAAATTGATATTTTTTATTAAACTATTTGTGTATTATTTCACACGTGAAATTTTGTCTAGACTTTATCATATTTTTTTCTTATTGGAAGATAAAAAAATGTAATAAAAATGAATTTATTATTATTTAATTTGTTAAGAATTTGTTTGTGGGTTTAGCTTGTGGTATAAGTTGAAAAGTAGCTAGTTTGGTTGTTCCCCCGCCGCCTGAAAACAAGCAACAAGAAGAAGAAAGAAAGGAGTGAGTGAGATATCAAAAACCGATTTTTGGATTCATTCATTCATTCAACAAACCCTTTTTCATTCCTTCCATGCACATTGCCTCTCATTCACTTTCTTCATTCATTCACTCACTCACTCATTCATATTCCCCCAATACCAATAAGGTTTCTCTTCTTTCTCATTTTTTTCACAACCCATTTTTTATTTTCTTGTAAAGTTTCGTTTTTTTTTTTTGTTCTTCATGTTGTGTTTTGTTTATGTAATGTCATTGCCCTTTTTTCTATTTTATTTTCCATTTATTGTCATTACTGTTAATCATTGTTTTTATCAAAGAATCAACTTAACTTTAAGGTGGATCTCAGAAATTAACAACTTTTAGGTCTTTTGTCAGTTTCTTATTTTTTTTGAATTTTTTCTAGGAAATGTTGTATTTTTTTTCAAAAAGGTTAAAAGTATATATTTTTATTATAAGTGAATTTTTTAGACCCTTTTTGGATAAACTAATTATTTTAAGCGATTGTAGGCTTATAGCATAACCACTTATGATATAATTGTTTATGTATAAGCTATTTCTATAACAAAAGATAAAATAAAGTCAAACTTTTTTATATGAGCTGTAAGTTGTTTTCATAAGCTACTGTTGTAGGGCTTATGAAAATAAGTTGAAAATAGGTTAAAGATATGTAATAACTTGTTTGTGTAAGCTTTCGCAAATAGTCTCACAAGTGCTTATACTGAATAGATAAGTTCAAATAAGTCAATCCGAAAAGGCTATGTACTATAATGAAATGATTGAATGTAAGAAAAAGGAATGGAATGATCAAACTATATCATAGTGTCTTAGTCTAATGCTGTTTTTGTAATGACACTGGTATATGATTTTGTGCATGTTGCCTTTGATAAGCAGCTGAAGAAGACTTGTTTGAAGTAAATAAATCGAAGAAAAATGAAGTACGTTTTGGTGACGGGTGGAGTTGTTAGTGGACTTGGGAAAGGAGTTACTGCCAGCAGCATTGGAGTACTCCTTCAGGCTTGTGGCTTTCGAGTTACTTCGATCAAAATTGGTATTTTCCCTTTTGTAGAATTGAATTCTCAATCTTTACTTTGCTCCTTTTAATTTTGAATGAATGTCAATGCAGATTTTTAGAGGTGATTGCATTTTTATGTATTTGTTGATACGAAGGAGTTTTAAATTGCGGTTGTGGTTAAGCAACAAACTATATTGCCGAAAAATGTGTCCGCAATTGTGATTGCTATGCTGTTGTGGAGACCTCTAAAGCCTTTGTATTGCGGTTGGGGTCTACAATTTAGAACTATAAGAAACGTGGACTATTTGGTTTAACAAAACTTTTTATGTTTTCATTTTTTTTTTTTTTGCTTTTGATAATGAAAATTTCACATTGTTTTACTGTTCCCTATTTTCAAATATTTATTATGGAAATGGTGAAACAATCCCTATTATACACAGTTTTGAAAACAAGTCAAGTAACCAGTGGTGTCAAATAGCGGCTAAAGCGTGACAGCATTTTAACAAACTACTATTGTTCTGCGATAAGTGGTTTAGTACATAGCATTACTATGTAGCTGCTGTAGAAGCTCTATAGCACTCCAGCGTAGCGAAATTTGAACAAACCACTATTTTGTTACTATTGTTCTGCAAAAACAGAATCTCTGTGAATCATGCAAGTGTTTTTTTCTTCTGTGAACTAATCTTTTGATGTTTTGAATATTGCTATTTATTTGTAATTATTTTAGCTGAATCTAAACTTTCTATTACTTGCAGATCCCTACCTGAACACTGATGCAGGGACAATGTCTCCTTTTGAGCATGGTGAAGTGTTTGTCTTAGATGATGGTGGTGAGGTAAATAAAATTAGTCAACCTTCTATTATTTTTGTCACACTTCTCCTTTTAGGTACTAAATTGGTGGTTTGAGATTGTATCAATTACATTTTTAAAACACGGAATCAGCCATTTTAATGTGAATCTTACTTATGTGATGTGCATCCTTTCCTTTTATTGCAACTCACTTGAACATGTAGCTTATTTGTTCTGAAGGTCACATGAGTCATTTTTCAATTTTCGACTATAATAACACACTAATAGCATTCCCGTTTCACTCATGTTCTATTTTCATTATTTTTTTCTTGGTTGAAGGTTGACCTTGATCTTGGAAACTACGAACGTTTCTTGCACATCAAATTAACTCGCGAAAATAATATTACAACCGGAAAAATTTATCAGGTGAACAAAATGTTTGTTTCTTCTATTTAAATGTCTAGATTTTATTTTGTTTTTGTTTATTATGAGTGACCGTGATTTCTTAATATTTTTTTTTGAATGCTTAATAGTCTGTTATTGAGAAAGAAAGAAGAGGAGATTATCTTGGCAAAACTGTTCAGGTATGTTTAGCCATTCTTAATTTTCCTTCAAAATCTATTGTTATGGTTAATTTTCTCTTGGTTTTGATTTTACATTCACTATTTTTGTAGGTTGTTCCACATGTTACAGATGCTATCCAAGAGTGGATAGAACGTGTAGCACAGGTACCTGTTGATGGAAAAGAAGGCCCTGCTGATGTTTGTGTCATTGAATTGGGTGGAACTATAGGTAAATTGTTGTTCTTTGCACAGACTCTAATGAATACTAAAGTAGAATTTGATTTTCAGTACTTCTATAATTTTCTATAAAACGCTAATATAAAATTAATTTACTTTGATGTAGGGGATATTGAATCTATGCCTTTTATTGAAGCACTTGGCCAATTTTCGTACCGTGTAGGTAATGTTTGTCATGACCGAGACCTTATAGTATACTGAATAATTTATACATATTTGGGTTGGATGTTCTTTTGCGAAGGAGTCGTATCTCATTGTTGTTTTTTTTTTAGGCCCTAGCAACTTCTGTTTGGTTCATGTCAGCCTGGTGCCTGTTCTCAATGTTGTCGGTGAACAGGTACACTGCAAACTGTATGTAATCAATAAACATTGAAAAATTTAATAGTATATTTTTACTTAATGGAAGTTTTAATCTACAGAAAACAAAACCAACCCAGCACAGTGTCCGTCAACTAAGAGGGTTAGGGTTGGTCCCAAATCTTCTTGCTTGTCGCAGTTCAAAGGTCTGTTTCTGTCTCTTGCTCTTTGCTTTTTCTTTTCATCCCCGATGGTTTTCCACTAATAATGATTGAACGTTTTTATGTTGTCCTTACCAGGAACTTGATGAAAATGTTAAGGCAAAACTTTCTCAATTTTGTCACGTGCCGGTAAATGACACAAGAACTCTAAACACTTTTTCACTTCACTTATCCTTGAAGTCTTACATATATATAATGTCAAAGGAAACTTATGTATCTGCTGCAGTTATCAAACATACTCACTCTCTGTGATGTTCCAAATATTTGGCACATTCCTTTGCTGTTACGAGTAAGTAATTCTATGATTTTTATGAAACTTGTTTCTAATATACTTTTTCCTAGATAGTTAATTGCATTATTCTTACTGTTATGCGATTCATATATTAACTAGAAAGTTTTCTTTTGATATTGTTATGTTACAAATAGGACCAGAAGGCACACGAAGCAATCCTGAAAACGTTAAACTTGCAACGGTTTGTTTGACCAACTCATTCTTGTGTTGGTGTAATCGATCCCTACCCCCAGAAAGAATCGTTATCCTGTTGTGTTGATTTTTGAGAATTTATTGTTAGCTATGGTACCATAGTTTCGTCAAAATGATTGTCTTTGAACTGATTTTGTTATTATTTTCAGTGTTGCTAAAGAGCCCGATTTTAAGGAGTGGATCACTAGAACAAAAGTTTATGACAAATTTCCTGAATCTGTGCGTTTCTCTATTTCTGATAAATCATAAATATTATAATAATCCATGAATTGTGTCAAGGATTGACCTCAAACATATTATGCTATTCACAGGTTAGAATTGCAATGGTGGGAAAATATACAGGCCTTTCAGATGCATATCTTTCTGTACTGAAGGTGCATTACTTTTCAATAATTCTCTCCCTTTTCCCCCCAATTCACAGTAACTTGCAGTTTTAGTCGTTGATCTTGTTAATAGAGTGAGCTGTCTCATCTAAAGTAACATTGGTAACCTCTATACCATATTTATTCTGTAGCAGATGTAATAGTTTAATCACTATTTATTGCTTTCGGTGCTAATGCTTTTATCTCGAGTTTAGATACACTTAGGATGGTTTATGTGCAAATATTATCAGTAATGTGTTTCTATATGACTACTTGCAATTCTGATGTATGAAAACCTGAATTTCGGTGATACATGTGATGGTTGATGGAGATTAGGATTTTTTCTGGTTAAAGTTGAAACAAAAGATGGATATTTTTTTTCGGTTTAACTTAACTGTACAGCCATTTTGTTATGATCATAGTTAAGGGAGATGATTGGATAAGTTTTTCTTTTGAAATTTAAGAAAATAAGGAAAATTGAATTGGATGGAAGAAATCTATTAGTAATTATGGATAAACATTTATCATGATTTGACGTCATGTTAAGTTGTTCATTTATTGTTTCTTTTTGGAAACTTCATGTTTAATGTCAACGGCGAGCATGAGTCAACAGATGTAGATTCTTTTATCGTCAAGGAAAGATCATGCTACCTTTTTTTAACCCAATGAAATATGTAGTACATGGTATTATCTATTAACGCATTTGCTTTGTTATATGTGCTTCTTTGCCATTTTTGTGCAACAAAATTTATTGTTTGTTGTAAGGTTAAGCCAGTGAGACGCTGTTCTCTAAAATGCAGGTAGTAATTCACAAATGATTGATATCGACGGCTTTGACTGTGTATTGTGTGTTATCTCCTTTTCAGTTCCTAATATGAACTGCTCTATGGAACCTTTCTTTCTTCTTTTTATGGTATGCCACTGTTTGTGCTGTTAAATAGCGGCCATAGCAGTGTTTTAACGCTATATCATAGCAGAATTTGAACGAATCACTATTGTTCCAAAATACACTATTTAGTACAAAATGTTAAGTAGCGGTACTATAGCACTGTTGTGTGGCGAAATTTGAACAAACCACTATTTTCTGTGACCTACGATCGACGATACTGGCCACTGTATGGAACCTGTGTATTGTGACATGCTTAAAGGAAAAATCTTATATAATCGGTCTTGTGTAGGCACTTCTGCACGCTTCTGTTGCTTGCAACCGCAAGTTGATTGTGGACTGGGTTCCTGCTGGGGATCTGGAGGACGATACCTTTAAAGAGGTGATTATTGATCTTTCTACTGTTGCTGCATATGTTAGTTAAACTGTTTTGTTTTGCTTTATTCCAAACCTCTGATGGTTAATTTCCTGACTGCAGGATCCCAATGCATATAAAGCTGCTTGGAGTCTTTTAGAGGTTTTTTGATTGATTCTACTATTTGCACTTTTATGCACTATCTTTAACTTAAATGTATTCAAATGTCAAATTATCTTCAAATGTAACCTAATTTTTTTTTGTTGCAGGGTGCTAATGGGATTCTAGTTCCGGGAGGTTTTGGTGATAGAGGAGTTCAAGGGAAAACACTTGCTGCTAAGTATGCTCGTGAACATAGTGTTCCGTTTCTTGGCATTTGTTTGGGGATGCAAATTGCTGTTGTTGAATTTGCAAGATCTGTTCTAGGTCTTCATGATGCCAATAGCACAGAATTTCATCCTGAAACCAAAAATCCTTGTGTCATATTTATGCCAGAAGTATGTTCGCACTGATACTCCCATTTTTCTGTAGTTATGTCATGATAATGTTATTCCTTTTACAATTTAGTTAACCTGGTTTTCTATCGATAGGGTTCGAAGACTCACATGGGAGGCACTATGCGTCTTGGTTCAAGGAGAACTTACTTCCATGTTGCTGACTGCAAATCAGCCAAATTGTAAGGATTAATAAACCAAACTTCAGTTTATTGATATGTACAAACATGTTGCATGACCATCATCTATGACAACTGTGCTCCAGTGTTTAAATTGATTTGAAATTTTTACTTCATCTTTAATTTAATCCAACAAGATACTTTATCTTAACATGTCTAATAAAAATAATTCAAAATGGATGTTGTGTATCTTCACCAAAGATTTATATCTCATTCGTGATACTATATTGGAATTTTGTGTAGGTATGGCAATGCAAGTTTTATAGATGAGCGGCATCGCCATAGATACGAGGTAAGTTTTGTTTGCATGCAAAAAAGCTTCCTTTATGAGAAAATAAATCAACATTGTTCATGTACAAAAGTTGTTGAACTATAATACAGGTTAATCCTGACATGATATCACAACTTGAGACTGCTGGTCTATCTTTTGTCGGCAAAGATGAAACTGGGAGGCGAATGGAGGTGTGTATTTGCATTAAAGTGAAAATCTTTAATCTTATAGCGTCTGAAAATTTACAACTACATTTTTTTATCGTAATTATGTTATTATGATACAATTGCAGATAGTTGAAATGCCTGGTCATCCTTTCTTTATTGGTGCTCAGTTTCACCCTGAGTTTAAGTCCAGACCAGGGAAACCTTCTCCACTATTCTCAGGTATTTTCTTTCGAAGTTATTCCATTACCGGATTTGTTCTCCCCATACCTAGGTCATGCCTTTCTACATATCTCTACATGTATCTTTTGTGCTATCTTCTCTAGTTCAATGAAATGATCAACGAATTGTACAAAATTAACATAGGGCTCGTTTGTGACTTTGATATTCAATGATTTAGACATTACTCCATCCGTCACAAAATATAAGCAAAATTCACCTTTTTAAGTTCATCGCACAATTAATGTATCTGTTCTATATAGGCCAGATACATTAATTCTGCAATGAACCTAAAAAAGTGAATTTTGCTTATATTTTGTCACAGAGGGAGTATGTTTTACAGATTTTTAAGAAAAGTGAAGGTTATTTTTTGTTTGTTTGCTGTAATGAAATCACTTCTCTGTTTTTTTTTTAAGAAAATCATTTATCAAAAATGATTTTTTTAAGATAAGCTATTCAAAACAACTTCTCATTTGAAGTAATTTTTAAATTGTTTTTCAGATTCTTTTTTTTAAACTAATTTTTTATGAAACTTGAAACAAATGGATGAAAACAACAATATTTTTTTTTTACTATTTTTTTAAAAAAAAAAATTTAAAAAAACATATCCTTTCTCACTGAAATGAGGTTCTGGGGAATAGATCCTGACGAGGTCATTTAAAAATTGTTTAATGCTAAGATAGACATTTTCACATGCTTGTGACATGTAACATGAAAGAATGTATTCCCTAGGTTTGGATGGTGGTTCAATTTTCTTAGTTAATAATGATGCAGAGTATTAAATCAAGTCCATTACGGTGCAATTGTTAATATTTCTTTGAATATCATTCATGTGCTCCATTTAATGGATAATATTTTTTTATATATTTTAATTCGGTCCTATAAATGTGACACTGTAACAACAGGATTAATAGAAGCAGCATGTGAGAGGACAGTTGTGTCAAAAAGCAAAGAAAATGCAAACTTAACCAATGGGATACATGAACCACACTCGCCAACATCGAAAGCACAAAATGGAAATGGGTTGAAATCTTCCAATGGTTCCTTAAATGTTGTATGTCCCAATGGTTCCTTAAATATGGAGGAGGGAATTTAGTCAAACTTTTTTAGCTTACAATTATGCTTTGGTTTTGTCCGAACATTTTTGTTCTTAGTTAGCTTGTACAGTTTTGAGTGGTTTCGTTAGAGATAAGTTTGAGCTCTACCTATAGCTTTTGTTTCTAGCATGAAGCAAATTTTGGGTGTAACAACTTTTGTTTCCAAGCATATAGGTGAAGCTTATGGATGTTATTAATGTTTTGCTTTTCACAATGGTTCGAAATAGTGGTTTTTTCCTTGTAAGGAATAACGTGACGAGTTTTAAAAACCATTTATCCTTTATAGGGAACAAACCACTTTCATTTTCTTTCAAGTTTTTCTTTTTCCGAAATATTTTAGCTGATTCTTGGATGACCTGTTACAAATGAAACAACTTTCAAGCTTCTCTCTTGACAATCTTTGGTAAGATATATGAAACCATTATCATATGTGGGATTTCAAGTGCACAACTTGAAAAAGGTGCATGTGTGAATGCAATGGCATTTCTGTGTGTATGAAAGGTAAGCGGCAAAGCCCCGACCAGGAAGCATATCAACTCCACAAGTGAGAGACCAACTTTGGCTTCACTATTATCAACTTGTTTAGCTTGTTTTAAACATGGTTTGGTTAGTACTTAGTAGGACTGAGTTTGACTTTGCTCCATTTTTATGAGATATAGACACAAATAAAAGACTTATGGGACCCAATAGTGGGATTCATTTATTAAGTAAATATAATTAATTTATCTTTTGTGTCTTATCTCTCATAAATGGACAAACAATAGAGCTTAGTAAATAGAGTAAAGTCACTAAGTAGGACTATGACCATGTTTGTTTAATGATGGTTAAGTCAAGGAATCATTTTATTTAGACTAGAAATTCCCTCTTGTGTGCCTTCTAATTTGCACCTAAATTGGTTTGATCTTTTGGCAGTCCCAAATACTCTAATCCATATGCCTTTATGATTTTTCACTGTTACTGAGTTTGTCATTAGGATGCAACGAGCCATCTTTTTAGAGTAATAATCTAATCCTCTCTGGGACATGCAAATGTCAAGTTAAAGGAAAAACTTTGAATCTGATACAGCTGCAACAGAACCAAGAGCTTTGGCTGTAGAGAATAATCTCCATCAGAAGAGTTTAATCAAGCATTAGGAGGGTTAGCTCTAATGATATCAATAATTTGTTGTTGGAGCACACTTCTTACAAGACTTAAGAGCCCACAATTTTCATAATTCGAGAATTTCTTTTCATGCCCCCCGCTTCTCGTGCTCCCCATGCATTTTTATTTTTACCCTTTATGCTTGTTAAGTATCGGATGTTGTAAAAATGAGAAAAATTGCAAAAACATTATCCGTAACCTATGATGCAAACTTAGTCTGCTACTTAACCTGCGAATGATACTTGGACTAGAATTGAATGGAGTAAAAAAACTGGTTCATGTTCATTCTTTCACATCAGTTACATCATCGTCTGCATTTGTGACACTACACAATCTTCCATCTTGCATTGTAGTGTCAAACATCGTTCTAATCCTAGGCATGATAATATTATCAAACCCACACCCTTTTTCATATTTGTTCGGAAATTTAACTGTCAACCTACAAGTAATATACTCAACCTTCGACAAAGTTTCTTTCTATAGTTTACAAATAAGCTATTAAAGGACTTTGAAAATTGACTCATTGCTTGTTACATGATGAGATCTACACGTGGCCAATAGTATGTCTAGCTCACATAACCAATTTGCAGCCTCATTGCTCAACTTCTAATGGAAACTTTGGCTCCCAGTTTGGTGGACGATTTGTAAGTACATCTGTTAGTGTTTGTTATGTCGAGCCTTGAAGTCTATCAGTCTCTAGTAAGTCCTCAAATTTTTGAATACCAAAAAAAGGTGTCTTTCTTACATTTTCTTCAGCCGGATATCAATTCTTATTACATTGAAAATGAACCCAAAACCTTTTTAATTCAAGACCTATTTTTTTACCACTAGACCTGCCTTTGAATTTACAACACGATGGTATGTTAGAAGCACACACGACGAAAAACATATTATTTATTTATTTGGGAACATTCATTCAAAAAAAACTAGGCTAAAATTATGTTAATGATTATAAAAGCTATAGTTGAACATAACTTTCATAGGTCAAATGAATAAGCACTTGTGCCAATCCAGAGATAAATTTTCCATTACAATAAGTAAATAAGGTCTTCTGCTAAAGCTATTCAAGACATGATATGAAATAAAACAAGGTGACTTGGAAATAGAGTGAAATTTCAAGCATGATCTCTATTATTCCGGAGCAGAACCAGACACATTTTCGTTGGTCTCTGTTTCTCCTCCATTGGTTGTAGAAGTTCCTTGTGACTTGGCCAACTCCATCACTTCTCCTGGTGGTGGATGATCAAACTTGCATGTCGCGCCAAACTTGCACGTGGCAGTTTTCAAATAATATGGGCAAATCTCAACACCCTTCAAGACACCATACAGAAAAGTTATGATATGCCAATAGATTTATACATCACTTAATATTGAATATGAAATTCACTAGTATCATGAATCTCTGATAGAAATTTGACGCTAGTTAGGTTGATGCTACTAAAAACTGAAGTTAATGGCTACAAGGACAATGCACAAGAGTCACTTCCTTGGACACATTACTCATGCGGTTCACCAATCAGCATCTACTGAGAATGACTTGAAACTTTTCCATGACATGCAAGACATAACAATTGAAGTAATCGTGCACTTTTATGACAATATTTTATTTACTAAGGGTAACATGAATGCATGTGAAAACAGGCAAACATACCTCTCTTCTTGGTAACCCTGCAGCCGTAAGTTTAACATTTGATTGCAGTTTTGACAGTGATGCTGTTGAGCGGTCGATTGGGTGATGATACTTGCATCTTTCCCCAAATTTACATATGCCGGATTTCATATAGAACTGCATGGCAAATCATTAAATAGAAATGTAAAAGAAAAATAATATAAGCTTGCATGAAGTTTGAACAGTAGTCTTATTTTGAAAGAAACAAATATTTTTTAAACCAGATCAGTTATTGAATTGATAAGGGGAGAAGTACAAGATTTTGAGGTAAGACCAGTAATGGAATGAGCCCCTAGGCTAGCAGCCTAAAAGTATGTTACTAGTCATCATTAAACAGAAACCAGAGGATTAATACCAAAATAAAAAAGGAACTGAGCCCCTAGCCCTCAACATTCTTCACCTAATACTAAATTGTCCTAAGCAGAGCAATAAAAGAAACAAATGCAAGGTACCCTTGATAGAGATTGGTGGAATAAGTATAATAATATCAGTCCTTACATCACATTCAATCTGTCCAGGACGCTGAGGATAGATGGTCCCTGTTACTCCCACCTGGGTCTGCAAAACAAATAGCCACATGAGATGCATTAAACTTCAAGTATGTTCAAATGGGTGATACCTCTTGTGAATATAATTTACAATAACACAAGAATAGCAACTTTTCTAAACTAATAACACTTCTAAGTAGAGCCACTACAAAAGTAGTACACCAATAAAGCAATAACTTCGTGGTCACCTGTAAATTTTATGTTTAAGCAACTGAAACATTCATTTATTTTAAACAACCACTCGCATAACCCACAAGAATGAGCAACAGGTGTTTGTTAACATCATTTGCAATTTGCATCAGTCTATTCTCTATGAGATGAAGTACAGTAAAAACTTCCACAATACCATTGGATTTGAGATCCTGGGGTCAAAAGCTTGATAAAAAGATGCAGCTGGATTAATAACTCCAATGTTATGATTAGCAGCCGAGGATCCCAAAAGAGAAGGGGCCAATGCAGACATAGTTGGATTAATTGCTGCACCAAAGTACAAACATGTGAAATTATTGTTTAAGAACGAACATGAATAAAGAGTTAACATCCAACACCATACATACCATTCATGTCAGGATGATTGTAGCGACAACTGGCACCGAACTTGCAACTGATGTATATATGAATGGTAAAAAAAAGTAAGGACATTTAATTCATAAAATACTTCCATTAACCAATTAAACAGAAATCAATATTTCCACTACAAGAAAAAGAGAAATCAGTATTTACCTTCCAGTTTTCATGTAGAACGGACAATCCACTTCTCCCTGTCAGCAGAGATTTGTAAAGTGAAAAACCAGGCAATTTTGTGATTAAACAGAAATGAAAACACGAAAGAAATTATGAGAAAATTAAATACCAGTCTCACAGGAAGCCCTTTGCTATTATGCAACAGTGGAGATATAAGAGGCTTAGTTTGTTGTGCATCGCCTATCGCCCCGTCAAACATAGAAGAATTTGTTTGTGTCTGCTCAACGGTATGGCTTGATTCATCAGAGAACTGAATCTGGATATCCTTGGGGTGATGGAATTTGCACGCAGCACCATATTTACATTTTCCAGTTTTCAAATAGAACTGCATAAATATAAAAAATATGTAAGCCATTTATAAATTATGTCTCAAGTATTGATGCCAAAGATGAATATCTAACCGCACAATGGGGCTCTTGTGGCCTCTCGGGTAAGCCCGAAACATCAGGATTTTCCGTGGGAACATTTGGATGATTAAATTTGCACCTTGAACCAAACTTGCATTTTTGAGTTTTCAGAAAGAACTGCAATGTATTTAACTCAAAATAAGTTAAGAAATGATCAAATGCATCTGAAGGAAAAAGATAATTGCAAATTGTATTCACCGGACAATCTGGTTCTCCAGGTCTTTCAGGAAGAGTTTCACTTGGAACAATATTTGGAACCTGAATCAGTTATGAATAAACCGTGTATCATGATTCATAACAAATCAGTAAAACCGTTTTCTATTTAAGAATTTAAATTTGTAGTTGATTTGCGACCAAAACCAATTTCCAACAGACACTAATCAGGAAACATAAGAATGACAAGAAACACAGGTAACATATTTAGTATATGAATCAACTAGAACATAATTATCCTAGCATACAATTTAACACAACCTCGCATGCACGCCCTAAATTTCACTGGGAACTGGATACCACTAGAATAAAAATTGATTGACAAGTTGACAACATAGTGAAATGTCATTCTAATACAGTTACGCAGTTGACTACATTCACCATTAAACAGGCAGATATATACTGAGTTACTCAACATCAAATTAGTGAAATAGTTGTAAACAACCATGTGACACGGTGAATAAAAACATCTTGGTTAATATACAATCTAAAACGAAAGAGAACAGATAAAAAGTAGCATTATGAAAGAATTCAAATATAGCTCCTAAATCATATGCTCTTATTCCAAATTGATAGGAACAAAGTAATCAGGATATGTTATGCTGAATTTAGAAATACAAAGACCATTAACTTCCGCTAATATATCTGAATTACCAAGTCAGTTCCTCAGAAGTCACCAAGCTGGTTAAACCGTTAAATGCTTAAATCATTAACAAGTTTGATACATACAATTTATATTCTCCATCTTGGGTAAAACGTTAGTTAAGATATTAGAATTAGTTATTAGTCTTTCATATTGTTAGTTTGTATATTGTTGTACTACAAGTACTATTGTACTTGACATACTGTGCTACATTTTATTCTATTAAAATCGATTAATAACTCTGTAGTGTTGGACACTGACATGCATCGAAATCAATGGTTTTACTACAAATATAATACATATAAACTGTAAGAAATAGAATTGATTAAACTAGTATATAATACACCGCACCATTATATATATTCATATATACTTTCTATAAATATAGAATCATAAAATACATCATTTTGCATTAGCCAATAATATATGTACTATACAATAAAATATAATTTTCATATAGGCATAAATAATAATAGTCACCTCTTTCCAATCTGGAATTCCACCCTCAGGAACCCAAATAGGATGATCAAACTTGCAGCTCTCTCCAAATTTACAGGTTCTTGTTAGCATATAGTGGGCACAATCCTTCTCTCCTGGCCTCTGTGGATAAATAGGCAAAGTGCTTCCGGTTTCATATCTAGGGCGCTTGGCCAATGAGTTTGTAGTATACCAAGCTTCGTTTTGCCCAATTGTATTCAAAATGGTTGGATGGTAGAGCGCTATAGTACATAATAGAAGTGTATATACAGGGAAACCAAAACAAATGTATAATGTTACTTTATAAGTTTGACTTAGAAAATAATTTTAACAAAGAGCATAAGCTTTAGTAACTATAAAGAATACATTTCATCTAGAAACTGAGATGACTAATATTCATTAAGATTGTATAAAAGCTTTAAGTATATGTTTGTCAGAGTTATATCAAAATAACATATATAAATTTAGGGTATTAAAATAGCAACAGTGTGCCCTCTGGTTGAAGTAAAATTGTCAAATTCACTTGGTTAGTAAGTAGTGAAACACTCAAATAAGAAGCTAACTCTAGAGATTCAACAACTTCGCATCACCTAGCTCACATTAGTGTTGTCAAATAGCAAGTGGCTCTCTAGTGTTATAGAGTAGCAAATTTTAAACAAAATAGTTTTCGTTATGTAATATGCTGTTTAGTAAAAGTATTGTCCAATAGCAACTGTAGCGCTGTAGTACTGTAGTAGCAGAATTAGAACAAATTGTTATTTATAACGATCTGCAATTGGCAACACAGCTAAAACTACATAAACCCCACCTAAGCCAATGCCACTAGAGTCATAATCACATAAAATTAAATTAGAAAACATTCAAGTACATATAAAACAAAAAAGTAAACTACTAAATATGCAATAACCAATGCAAACACGAGAATGCTGAGATTTACACCATGTAGGACCAGTGGCAGATCTTCCCTATGACAGGTGAGAGCCGGATGGCTCCCCTAATTAGTATTTTTTTGCGTCAAATATATAGACACACACACACACTAGAACATATTTATACTATATTTCCAAATATATATACTAGCTCTTGGTAGCACTCAGGGTGTTGTTCAGTAACTAGTGTGTCTCATGTTCCACTCTGGTGCGATATGTTCTAACCTGTCTCTCCAACTATTGTGAAAAAAAATAACACCCAAAACCAAGGAGCCAGATTCAAACCTCTAAGAGCATCTCTAATAAGGATATCTAAGTGGGTTTCATAGAAGGATGAACCCGTTCCTTACTTCTTCTCTTCATTGGAGGAATTTGACATGACAAAGTCGGTAGCATAGAAGTTGTAGATGTAATTTAAATAAGGTACAACATCGTCATGTAGAGGGCACTTATCAATAGTGTACCAAACTCAAAGTTGGTTCCTTAAAACACAAGCTCTAACCTCGCAAATAAAACTTTATAACCACTACAACATTGTGACTAACCAATTAATCGTTGAAACTTAATGTGGCTCCCTTAAAAATCTAACTAAGCTCGACCACTGTGTAGCACTTACACTTCGGATACAGATACGACACTGACACATGTGGTTGCATTCAATCACTTTAATTTTCTTCAATTATCATTAGTGTCTATGTGTCGATGTCAATCTTGAAGCACGGACACAAACACATACACTATACACGACACCGTGGATAATTTGAGAAAATCACATAATTCAATGTAATCATATGCGTCAGTGTCGGCCACCGAAACTTGTCTGACATTGGTGCACGCATAATCCAAGAAGTGTTTGTGCTACATAGCGAGTTTATACTCATAGGATTTACAAATTACATCCTCACTCACTAACACAAATCTCAAACACAAACATAATCAATCTATAAAACTGAAAAAGCAAGCATTTATTTTGACATTTATAAATAAGCATATAACACTAACAAGTACACTATACTACGTACTACTTCATTTCATTTATTAATTCATTTACTTCATTCAATATTTTTCATTTCAACTTCATTCAATCTTAAAACAAGATCTAACTCCAAACCCGGTCCAACAATCAATCATCAAATCAAATAAATAAATAACGGAAAAAACCTAAAAGATTCTAATTTTAGTGTCATCTCATCATAAATCATAATTTCATAATCCACATAACTCAAGCTATTATAAAAACAAATTACTTACAAAATTCAAAAAAAAAAAAAAAAAATTGGAGAAAAAGTAAAAAAAAGATGAAACAAAACTAACCGTCAGAAGAGCGTTTAAGTTCAGAGGCAACATTTACGGCGGTGTTGTTGAAAGCGTTAGCCCAAGGATTAGTTTGCGACAGGAAATTAGCAGTGGAAGAAGAGGAGATTCTAGAACCAACTCCAGGTGGACCAATGTCAATATCAGAAAGAGAAGAAGAGTAACGGATAGCGGAAGCAGCGGCGGCAGCTTCAGCGGTGCGGCGATAATGAGCAAGGAACATTGTATTCGGGTCGTAAAATCGGGTCGGGGATTTTGTTGATGATGCTGTTGTTGCTCCAGTTGGGCTATATGAAGTGTAGATTCGATTTTCCATTTGGTTTAGATTTATTTTGAAGAAAAATGAGAAAAGGATGTTACTGTCATGTGAAATAGAAATAGTAGGTTCGTTTGTTCAGTCAAAACAAAACTTATTGGAGAAACATGAGAATGAAATGATTGAAGCATATAATGCATTTTTATTTTTATTTTTTTATTTGAGGCTATTATTATTAGGTGTTAATGGATTTTGTTTGTTTGGATTGGCTCCTGAACTATATCCATTATTTTATTTACGGTTTAATTACAATTATTATAATTTTGCTTCTTCTTTTTCTCCTTTTTTTAGTTTAGAAAAGATACTTAAAAATTATTGCTAACAAAAAAGAGGTTTAGAAATAAAGTAAAATTTTTTTTTTTTGCCAATTTTAATCGGGTTTTGCTTAAATTCACTTATTTTGATTAAATTATATTTGGCAAAATAGGTATTTTAGTTATTTATTCATTATTACTATATTTCTAAAAATATAATCTTCCAATTTTTTGGGAAAGGGATTTTGGTAATCGAAATTCTTAGACCATTGATCACTTGATTTTTTGATGTTTATATCTCTAGTAAAAAAATATATGTTTAATTGTCCACAAATCCTAGCTCAACTGCTAAAAATATCAAAACTGCTAGCGTCGGATGTTATGACCGCCTTCGAACCCCGGTCACTTCACTTTGTGTGCATGGGTTTCAATGGTTTGTCATTCCGTCTATTAATAAAAAAAATATTTAATTAATATTTAATTATTTTGAAATTAAGTTAACATGAGTAAATTTGAGAGAAAATATAAGCTACTTTTTTTTGAAAATATTTGAGAGGAATTAATATTTAATTATTTTGAAAATATAAGCTACTTGAAGCTTATAAAAAATGTTATAGTCAAATAAAAAATTATAAATTTGTGAGAAAAATTGTTAGTGAACCTATTTATTTTGGTCATATCACCTTATAAACTATAAATTAACCACCATAAATTCAAAATTTTCTCTTGTCAAACTAATTGGTAGTGTTATAATAAGGTGAGTATCTACTTATAAATATAATATATCTTCGAACAACATTTTATTTGATTTTGAAAATCTCACTATTACTATTATTTAGATTAACTTAGAAGATACTATTATAGCTATATCATGGTAAGGGAATTACGCATTGAGTCCAACTGACACTCTCTTCCTACTCTAGTAGAGTTTTAGTCGCCACCGTCTCCTTCATCCTCAAATCGCCTGAACCACTGTCGTCCACCCTCTCTCTCAATCTTCCTCAATTCACTTAAGCCATTATCGCCCTCCTTCGCTCCACTTACATTTCCCTTCCTCCCGCTCATTCCAATCAATTCTTCAAAGATGTAGATGCGGCTCTGGGTGGTGCGACGGTCGGTGTTAGCCACCCGCACCACCCCTGTCCAAATCGCCCGGCTGCATCCTGCTATACTCTTTTTCTGGCAGTCGAAGGTCACAACTTACTGGCTTTGTCCTGCGATTACCTGTACTGGAAGACGGTGGTTGTATGTCTTTCCTAAAATGTAGGGTTACGATTTATGTCTCACTTTTGTTTATGAAATGGTGTTCAACGGAATCACTAAGTCGGGCACCCGCCTTCCTTGTCTGATATGATTAAAGACTTTGACAGTTGGACTCTGAGAGGCGTTAGTTCTGCTGATGTGTTTGTTTCGTGGTTGTCGATGTCGCCGTGAGCAGTTGGTTCGTAGATTTGTTGTTTCCATGTTGGCGGTCGGATCCATTCGTCGTTCTCAAAATCTGTTTTCACGGTGGGACCTCTATACATTGTTTTGTTGGAAGCTTCCCACGAGCTGGGTTAATCAAGACCTGATTCGACCTAATATTGCTCGAAAAGGCTAGGTGCGTAAATACACCACATTGACGGAAGCATTCGTTCGTCATGCTAATGAGTTCAATGGTTTTTTTGGTATCTTGTGCTTGTGGTGCTCAACCTCGTTGATTGAGCATCACTTGATCTGGCTTTCGGTCGATTCTAGGTTGCTTTGAATTCTCAACAAGATTTGATTCGTTAGAGGTCGATAGAGAGGTCTAATTTTGTCTCTATTATATTTCATTATCCGTATTATTATTTGATTTCATATTGTTTAGCTCGGAAAGATGATGTCTCAGTTCAATGTAAGAAAAACTTTAAGATTGAGAATATATATTTGATAAAAAAAAAAAAAAAAGACTCAGAATATTTACAAATATATATATATTTAAATCCATTCAAACTAACTAACAGAACTCAAATTCAAAATCTCCTAAATCCAGGACATGATTTTTTTATCACCGGACAAAATTATAAATTGAAAATTCCTCCTGCGTTTTCGTTTTCTAAAAAATATGACTTCAAAAGATAATTAATTAAATTACTGTTTATCTTATAACTTTTTATTATATTATATATTGAAAATCCGGACCAAAAAAGAAAAAGAAGAAGCTCCGCACATATTGTTTTTTAACTATCAAGTACAAGTACTGAAGAAATAGAAAACTGTGTGTTCCAAGTTTCAATTACTACCCTAACAAATAATATGGACAAAATGTCCCTCCCAACTATATGAGTTGTACAATGCTTCTAAAAGAAAGTTTGATACGCCTTGTCTTCTCTATTTCTTTTGCTCCACCAAAATTTCTACGTTGACCTTGCTATGACAGATTCAACACAATAAAAGAAAGCAAATTATGTACCAAAAATAAAAAGAAAAAAAAGAAATCAAATTGAAATTTAGAAGTTACAATGTTAACATAGGTCTGTGCTTCAAATTGCAGTGTAAATAGAAAGGAAAAGGAATAAGTGTAACCTTACCGAGTCTAGATTGAGCTTGTAGAGTAGAGCACATTTTTTATTTTATTTTTATAATATAGAGCCACATATTTTAGTCCTTGAAATAATTTTTTATTTTATTTTAATTTTGCAAATATATAACATTTTACTTTTGGTCTTGTTATTTTATTTTAGTCCTTACAAATTTTTTGTACTATATGTAGAGTACTTAATTCATTTATTTTTACAAAAGTAAAGTACTTAATTTTAGTTCTTTATAATAATGACTAAAATAAATATTACAATAACTAATTTTAACATGAATATATTTTGCAAGGACAAAGGGCTAAAATAAAATAAAAAATATTTACAAGGACTAAAATCAAAACTCTTCTTCTTGTTTGTGGGAATCATCATTTCCATATATAAGCCTTTATATATGTATAAGGATATTATTAAAATACAATTTAATTAATCTTTTCATAAAATTTGTTTCTATAGAAAAATTAAATGAGAGAAATATAAATTTAAAAATATGATTTAATTGTGTCAAAAAAATAATAATTTAATTTTTTACAATATCTGTACAAAAAATTAAATAATATTATTTATTGTTGGAACATGATGAGAGTTATGAAGGAAACTTGGTATTGAAGTAAACACAAAGTGTTAGAACCATGTGTAGTGTGAATTGAAAAAAGACTCTTTTGAGTCCCACATTGCTAAAAACACACTTCATGGTAGTGTTTATATACTACAAAGTGACCACTAAGGGTGTGCCCTTGGGGTACCCACTTTTGTAAGAAAGGGAGACCGCACACCATGTCGAATATCACACACGCGCGCGCGCGCCGCCGCCGTCCGACCGGGCTTGGGCTTGGGTCATGTGATATATTAATTTTTTAATGCGGAGAAAAAGAAAATTTTAATTAATTTTCTTTAATGCGTGTCCCTTTATTTTCGCACATTTTGAATGTGCTTTAGACCAAGTCTGAAACGGATTATTAATATCTGTAAACGGTCAAATTACGTGGCCCTGATTCTTTGCCCACGTTTTTGTTTGACTGAGCAATTTCGGCTCCTATAACCGCTCTGATTTTCAGCTCCTCACTTGCCTATAAATAATGCTTCGTTCTTCAGTTTATTTTTTGCTTCTTTTCTCTGCATTCTGAGAAACTGTTTTTCCCTTCTCTCTATTTCTCTTCTTCGAAAATTATTTGTTGTTTCAATTACGAACGGTTATCACCGTATTGAATTGATATTTGCATATCAATTATCGAGTGGTTTTTCAAACCATTACTAGTGTATTTTTTACTGATACTACAGTGCAGTAGTTCATCGGTATTTATTCGAAAACGGCTGTTTTATCTTGGGGACTTCGCGGTCGATATACTACAATGCACTTTATCGAGTAGTTCCGCGAAACGTCTTAAAGAAAGCGACCTAGTATGCGACTCAGCCAATAATTTATTTCGTTGCCAATTTTGAAAAAAATCGTTTTTCTGTTTTTTTTTTATAAAGTCAGTAAACCGTTTTTACAACATTTATTATTGTGCATTTACACTACAAGAATCATTTGGGTTTCCTACAACATATTTGTGTAGGAATAGTGCCTAATTGTGTAGGAAATGTAACATTTTCGACGACGTTTCCTACAAACGGCTTTGTAGGTATAAAGATGATTACCGACAACATTTCCGACAAAATTCGTAGGAAAGGCTAGGTATTTGTGTCAGGAACCAACAATGTTCACTCCGAGAGCATTACCGACCATTTCTTGCATCCGGCCAAAGTTTCCACACTCCGCTTGCGCTCAACTGCTCGAAGCGTTGGTATTAACATCAAACTCGGTATTAATATTCGTCGGCTCTCGTTCACCATGATGTCTCCACACATAATAATCATTCATAAATCCGACCTTCTCTAAATGATGGATGACATCTTTTGGGCTCTCAGTCGACCCACACATGCATTTAATACACAAACATCTTATCCCTCCCTCACGTTTAACAATATCTTGCGACATCGCGTAAGTAATAAATTCTTCAACTTCATCCTTAAAACGCGCTTTAACTATTCTACCACCCGAATATTTTCTATCATACATCTAACTTCGACGAGACATATATTGATCCATCTACTGCACATATTGTTGACATTAATTCAAATGAGTTAATTTCTATTTTTTATTTGTCACTGTGTAAAAATAAGTGTTTTATTAACTATTTTGTTTTATGAAAAACTATATATAATATAATAACATTTATTTTATGATATGTGTCCGCTACAAATTTTTTTTTTTTAAATAAAACAATTCCGACGAATATATTTATAGGAAACGTTCCTAGAAATTTATGTGCAACCCGTCAGACATTTTTTATTTTATTTTAAAATAAAACATTTCCTACGAAAATGTTTGTAGGAACCGTTCCTTGAAACAAATTCCCTGTCAAAACGCAATTCCTACGATACGAAACTGTTTGTAGGAAAGGTACCTTGAAAGCACATAAAATGCTCATAAATGATGTGGTCCACCACAAAATCAATACTGGTAGGAAATGTTGGTCAGAAATGCAAGCAGTTCTTGTATGTAATATTTGTAATTTGTACTTATTTTAGTTTTTTTTGTTACACTTTGTACTTATTTAGTATTAAAGAGGGTATTAAAAAAATTGAACTACTAATTAAAATTAGAATGAAAGCCAAAAATTATGTTTTCCCTTAGGTTTCAAGAATTCTATACACTGACCTAGGTAGAGGAATATGCTTCTTTGACTAACACTCTTGCTGAACTAATTAATAACCCAAAGCCAAATATTTTGAATTTCTATCCTCTCATGGGTTCGTCAAGTTAATCATATTTTTTCAAAGGGAATATAGATGTTAGAGGTTCAGTTAACAATAAGGAAAGTGTCCATTAAACTATTTCATAAAAAAAAAAAAATAGAGATGACCCGTATTCGAAAGAGAGCATAATCATGCTCATGAGATAAAAGTTCATAAGATTTCATATTGATTGATAAAAGATGGTAAAATGTGTACATTAGTATTTCATTTAGGCAAATTCTTAACTATCCATTCCAATGAATTGGGTAGAGTAACCCATCTGATTTGTTAAAACTATAATGGTCAAATTTTATCCCACTTAAAAAAACGTGTAATTTTTAATATGAGTAATATACTTTTATGTAATTGTATTCTAACCCCTTTTACATTAATGCTCAGTTTTTTTATTAACAAAAAACTTCATATTTCCAAAGCACTTATTCTCCCTAATATTATTTTTTAATAGCACTTTTTTTATAAGCTGTTTTTTTTTTAATAAGCTTTAACGCGGCACAGCATTAGTCCCTTCACTATTCACCTCTCCTTATTATTGTTTTTTTTACGGATGCTCTCGTTATTTTTTTTTGGTTTAGGATGCTCTCATTATTATTATAGTTATTACTATAGTATACTGTATTAAGTAAGTTGCAATAATTCATTTAAACTTATTAAAACTTTAAAACAGGTTATGAATTATCCATGTATTTGTTTTATTTAGAAATAATCAAATATTATTTATTACTCCTTCCGTTCCTTTTTATTTGTCGTTTAAAAAAAAAATTGTTTTAAATCACCTATTGTTTTGATAATTTAAGGCTATATTTTGTCTATTATATCCTCCTTCATAGTTTTTTTTATTGACTAAATTTTATATAATTTTTTTATTGTATTTATTTTATTTTTACTAAACTCCTTCATATAATATTCTTACTTTTTATTGTTTTTGTTTTGTTCCTATTTTTTGTACATAATATATTTCAAAAAATAAAATAAAATTAGGGTATAATAGGAAGATAAGTTGCAAAAATACACTTTCTTAATTTTGTGTTACTATTCTAAAACGACAAATAAAAAGAAATGGAATGAGTAATTTATAAAATGTAATAAACCCACTTGGGTTATCCGGACCAGCTCCAACGACCACGTGGCTTTGAAATTTGCTTTTTAGGCCCCACTATGTTGCTAAGAAAAAATGTAATTTCGGAATGTAGGTGCCGAAATGTCTTTTTTTTCAACTTTTTATATACTTCAGCACGTAAAATCCGAAATTAGTTCATTTTGGCACCTACTTGCCAAACTTAACTAATTTCGGCACGTAGGTGCCAAAACTAACTAATTTCGGATTTTAAGTTCTGAATGGTTTTTTATTTTCAATTTTTTTTTATATATTGTAACTGCCAAACCATGCAAAATCCAAAAATTTAGGGCTATTTTCGGGTTTTTTGGGCGCTCAAGAGTACTATAGGGAGCCTAAAGAAATCTTTATTTTTTTATAAATACTATGAAATAATTGAAAAATACTAAAAATATATTTAAAAACATACACTACTAGAAACATAGTCTACAGTGATCGATTTAGAGACCAATTTTAATAAAAATCGGTCACAAAATCAATTATCAACTGATTTAGCAACCACTTTAAGTCAGTTGTTAAACTGTTGGTTGTTAACTCATAGAAATCGATATAGCGATCAATTTCTCTATCTCAATAGAGACGATCTCAATAGAGATCGATATAGCGATCGATACTCGGGTCCAAGCCGAGGTCACATTTTAGGTCCGATCTCAGCTCGATGTAATGAGGTTGCAGCTCAGAACTTAAGCAAGGGAAGACATGGAGCCCTGGTTTGTAGTGGTGGACTTGTCTATTACATCACCCTATTTTACCTGCAGTGGTTGCTCTTCCTTCTCTATCTCAATAGTTCGACGACCGTCCGTTTAGGGTTGTTTTTCAAAATTGTTGCCGCCTTCCTCCGTCCGAGGTAGTTATGGTCCTGGTTGCTCTCTCGCTGGATATGTTCCTCTGATTCACTTGTTTGAAGATTTGTTGGATTTCATCGAAGTCACCTCTACTGTAGCTCTGGTTGGTCACCGGCCGACACTGCTTCTCTCACTGCGGTTTTGGGTAGGGGTGCTCGTGGTTAAGTTAGGATCAGTTGTGAGGCAAAAACTCATCCGATCCAAAAATAAATTTACTCGTAGTTCGGTTTGGTTTTGGATGACAAATAATAAAAACGATTCGATTCGATCCAATTTTATGCGGTTTAATATGGATCGGTTTTTGGATATCTAAATTATAAATTGTAATTTTTTTTTACTAAATATTAATATTATAAAAAACACTATAAATAATAGTTTCACAATTTTGACAAAATAAATATTAAGTTTGATGTAAAATATAATATATTAAAAATTAATATTTTGGAATGACAATTATCAATTATATTTGAAACATATCAAAAAGTAAAAAATAGATTAATTTAAACTAACAAATAGTGTTCACAATATTTAAAATGAACAAAAAGAAAGTTAATGCAATATATATTCATACTAATAAAAAGATAAATAAAAAAATATATGTATGTGGTTTTGTTCGGTTTGAGTCGGTTTTAAAAATCAATATGAAATCCGATATGTTGATTTATATGCTTTGAAAAATCAATATGAAATTCGATTTGACTCGTTAAACTCCTTTTATTTGCTTTATTTTTTTTAAAGAAGTCAATTTTTTAGACATTTCACCTTTTAATATTTTTAAAAGCCATAGATTAACTTAAAATAAAAGTTAATCCGAGCATAAAATATTTAAAAGATATACACAAATACAAAATTCAAACTTGCATTTCATAAATATATATATTAATTGAAGTATCAAACTCGTTTATGAAACAAATAAGTCGAATTATATATAGCTCGAGTTTAACTCATTCTGTTAATGAATATTATTTTCAAATTATGTTTGAGTTTATATATATGGTTCACCGTTAACTCTATTTATAGAGACTACAATTTTTATTTTTATTTTGACGAATAGAGACTACAAATTTATTTAACACAAAAATAATAATAGGCTTACTGAAAACAAAAAAAATCAATACGACCTTTGGTTTAAAATATAAGCAAAAAAAATAATTTTTCATTTTCATTAAATAAACAATGAATTTGGTCTATAACATTGATCAGATCCAACCCACTTGGGTTGACCTAGTGGTGTTGGTTTTGGTACTTGTAGTATGTTCATCTCAAGGTCTCAGATTCGATTCCCTCTTGTGCCAATTTGGATGAGCTAATTTAACTTCTTAAAAAAAAAAAATTAACCAAATCTATTAATTATTTAAAAATCTATATTTTTTTATATTTAAAATGAGTGCGTTGACGCAAAAAATAGTATATATTTTGTAAAAAAATAGTACTACTCCTATGTAGGTTAGGAAAAAAAAAAGGCAAATTCTTTTTTTTTTGGTTGGTGAGGGAAATTCTTTTTTTTTTTTGAATCAAACAAACTTATTGTATTTCATTAAAAACTAAATGTTCAATACAAAAGGGAATATTCTCAAATCTATGGAAGCTAGCCCAAAAATTGGCCGCCTTAGCAAGAGTATGAGCAACCAAATTCGCTTGCCTCCTAACAAACTTAACCTTAAAGTTTATAAAAGATGACATAAGACTAAGGATATTATGAACAATTGACAGAAACTCAGAGTTGCCTCTACGCTTCATATAAATGACCTCTATCAAAACTTTCGAATCACTTTCAAATTGAACTCGATCTAGTCCTCTATGTAATTAATCTCTCTCTGTAACTCCAGATTTAGTGGAGTTTGATTCTGTAGAAAGTTAACTCGATTACGGTCATTTTAGTACCAATTTGGTGAATTATTGATCAAAATTGAGTTTTGTGCGAAACTTTGAAGTTGAGGCTCATAAGCAAACTTCAAAGCTTCGCACAAAACTCAATTTTGATCAATAATTCATCAAATGTGTACCAAAATGACCGTAATCGAGTTAGCTATCCACAGAATCAAACTCCACTAAATTTGAAGTTACAGAGAGAGATTAATTACCATTTTAGTGAAATAAGGGGGGGCAAAATTCCGATTTTTTGAAAACAGGGGGTAAAACTGCATTTAAACCTTTTTATTTTTAGGATTTAAAATTTAAATTCTTAATTATATTAGTTTTTTTTAGTTCTTTTTTTAAAGAATTTGAAAGAAATTTATGAAAATGAAAAATAGTAAAAATAAATAAATTTATACAAATTAACCATGTTCCACTCTAATCATTAACTTTTGGAAGCAATTTAATTAAAATAAAAAAACTACTAACAATTACTGTACGTGTTTTTTTTATGCATACTGTATATTTGTACCATTTGATATGCTGTCATTGGAAACAACACTCCATTGGGAAACTACTCCTTTGGGAACCTCACGCACGCTTCTTAATTATATAGGCAGGGTCAATTTATAAATATTAAGAATTATATTACCACATTTGGAAATTAAATGATATTATTTTCAACCAATGTATTTAAGACAAGTAGGATGGACTAGTGACCCATTTTTATGAGATGGGTAGCTAAGTTCTCACCTAAATTCTTAACTACCCATTGCAATGAATTGGGTAGAGTAGCCCATCTATTTATATGACTCAATTAACTAACTAATTGAGTAACTAACTATAACTAATTTCTAACAAATTAACCAACACCAACAAACTCTAACTATCTTAACAAATATGGAAGATGTTTGTTATAATTGAATTTCTGAAATTTACATTTCTCTGTATACAATGTTTATGTTTATTCACCCTAGATGCCTTTCAAAATCATCTTATAAGAAGAAAAAAAACTCAAACTAAAAATACCTATACCTCTAAAAATACTCAAAATCTTCATTAGAAGAATCATGTTGCACCTTACTATTATTTTTATCACTCACAATATCAACAATCTTCTTATCAGCAACAGCAGCAACAATAGTTTCCTTACTAACATACTGACTAAAATCAAATGGTTCTGGTATAATAGGAGGAGTAGCACTTCGAATCAATGCCCAATTAACCCCTTCGAAAAACGGGTGTTGTTTAATCTCAGTAGCACCTCTTGTATAAGCAAATCTTTTTTGAGGTTCTTTAACCAACAATCCTCTAATAAGATCCCTAGCAACAGGACTACATGAAGGATGATCAGGAAACCTTAAAGGTTGTCCTACAACATTGAAAAGTGTAGCACGGTTTCCGTTACCTTTAAACGGTGTAGTTCCGGTTAAAAGCTCGTATAAAAATATCCCAAATGTCCACCAATCAACAGCACTACCGTGTCCTTCACCACGCACGATTTCTGGTGCAAGATATTCGTGTGTCCCAACGAATGACATTGATCGGACGTTTGTTGGTTCTGCCATTAATTCTGGAAGACGGATGAGACCGAAATCTGATTTTGATTTTCGGTTTTTTTTAGGGAGGATTTTTGGAAACAAGTAATTTGATGGTTGCATACAACCTTGTACGGTGTGATCGTCATCAAGGATTCCAATGGATGTGGCGGTGGTGGTTATGTGTGCCGAGGAGGACTTGACGAGTGTAGGGTTAACTGAACATCGAAGGGATAAGTCGAAATCCGATAGCATTATGTGGCCTTCGTCACGGACTAGAACATTTTCTGGTTTTAAATCTCTGTATACTATTCCTAACATGTGGAGGTACTCCAATGCTAATAGAATCTCTGAACAATAAAACCTGCATGCCACAACAAGTTAATTAGTTAGCACAGTGAAATTTGTAAAGTTGTTTGTTATCATTGAAGTTTTGAATGATTTTTAAGTACTAATCTACTTGAACCACGTATCAACCGAGCTATAATAGAATTTGTTTAATTTGATCTAATTTAATGTTGTATAGGGCGGCCGAAGACAATAACAATGAAGATTGTTCCAATAAAGTATGTTAGTCGAACTTCCATTTGTTATATTAGTCCAAAGGACAAGATATAAGGGGATGCATTTTACACGCACCCTCGTGTTTCTTAATAGTGGTTGGAATATTGATATCGATACAAAATACTGACAAGTCAGCAAATGCGATCACAATTGCAGTTTCTAATTTAATGTTGTATAGGGTGCCCAAAGATGATAACAATGAGATTGTTCCAATAAGGTATGTTAGTCGAACTTCCATTTGTTAGATTAGTCCAAAGAACAAGATATAAGGGATGCATTTCACACGCACCCTCGTGTTTCTAAATAGTGGTTGGAATATTGATATCGATACAAAATGCTGACAAGTCAGCAAATGCGATCACAATTGCAGTTGTAAATTGTAATGCCCAATTCATCAAAACATTACATATAATCAGTGGCGTCTACACCACATGTGCCATATGTGCTATGGCCTAAGGCCTCATAAAAATAGGGGCCTCTAAAAAAATACTGGGTAGTAGTATTAATAAATGTGAGGTATAAAATTAAGGATTGTAAGCTTCAAAATGAGAGATTGTGTAGTTCATATATTTAAGATTCTCTTTATTCTAAAATGAGGGATTTATTAGTTACAAGATATCCTAAAAGAGATTTTCCTATTGTGAATAATTTCTTTAGACGTTTTATAGCTAATTGTTACACTATAATTTTATTAAATGGATAAGCATGTAATAGAGATTGTCCTATTTATAAAAAAAAATTATATTAGTGAAAAAATGATTATTTTTTTAGTGTTATTTATGTTATTTGTAATTTAAATCAATGATAATTTTTTTTGTTTTTCTTTTTTGCATTTTTTTCTTTTATTAGGGCCTATTTTTAATAATGCACAGGTTCTCCAAAAAGTTGGAGACGCCGCTGCATATAAATTACACCATAATGATCATTACAATATATAATTCATCAAAACTAGTATGATCATTATAGTATATTCAATGATCATGTACACAAACCAGCAACAAAGGTGGACTAAGAATGAAAGTTGGGTCCTGTGAACTTAGTTCAGTTGGCAGGAACATTGCATTATATGCAGGGGCTGAGGTTAGAACATCGGTTATCCCACTTATCTACCTTAAGGGTGAAATTTCTAGTCAATAGACTACTTGACCAAACAAAAATTATATAAAAAAAAATATGTAACCTATTTAATTGAAACTTTAAATTAAGTTAGATAATCAAATCTAGCTATATATGTTATTGAATTGAAATAAAAGTAACTAACCTTGCAGCATTTTCAGTGAAATGCTTGTTGGGTTGCTTCATTCTGAGGTTATGCAAACTACCACAGCTACAAAACTCCATGACCAAACAATAATACTTTTCATTTTCAAAATGAGAATACAAAGTTGGCAAGAAAGGGTGATCAAGAAGTCCAAGAATCTCTCTTTCAGTTTGTGCTCTAAGAAGTTTGTTTCTACTAGCAAGTGAAGCCTTATCCATTACTTTCATAGCATAAAATGTTCTTGTCCCTTTAAGTTCAACAAGATAAACACTTCCGATGTCACCATAACCGACGCGTTTCAAAAGCCGAAAATGACCAAAGTTGAGATTACAATGTGACCCTCTTGTAACTAAGTTGATTGCATCCCATCTCACATCGCCTCCGGTATGTGGCTTAAATATTGGTGTACTTGTGCTTTCTAAACTATCACTACGCGAATTCGGACTGCTCTTTGAAATCATTCTTTGACTCGATCTTGCTTTAGAAGGAGTAGAAACTTCAGAGAAATTCCTCATGTGTGTTTCTAACTTTTCAGGCCTAAATGATGTAAATGATGGTGATTTTGCTGGCTTATTTGTTGTTTTCTTTGCATTGTTTTCATTTTTGAAACCATCTTTTGTTTCTTGATTATTCACCTTTCTAATATCATCATTTTCTGTATTTTCATTTGCACAACTTTGATCTGTTTTGTGAGCTTCTTCTGATACATTGTTGTTACTCATCTGCATTTATTTAATAATATTTAAAATAGATGGTTTTGAATTTTGATACTCAAATCCTACAATTTCATAATTCATAAATAATTGCTTATAAAAAAAAAAAAAATTCATAAATAATTATTTTGTATGTTACAAAACAAGATTATATCAACTTTTAAGTCTTAGGACCAAATTATAGCCTTTTAATTATCAAATTGAATTGAATACTTACAGTTGTATGAGGTAAATCAGGCATTTTGATAGGCTTTGATGCCATCAACAACACAATAACACCCCTCAGGAGAAATTTCTACAACAACATATGAAAATAAGTTAATATAATAAATAGGAAATGTGACATTCAATGCACATTCGAATTAAAAGGTTGGAAGAATTAGTAACATGACTCTTCTAGAAAAAAAAAAAACTAACATCGATTACTCGAGTCATTTATTTAGAATATTCTCGGATTAGCCACATACAGGTAAGATGCATAAGTCTTACTAAGATATGGTAGGACGTCTATCGGGGTGGACCCTAATTAATATGGGTTGGCAAAAAAATAAAAGCAAAATTTCTCATTAGAGCATTAAATATATTATCGTAGTACAATGTTTCTTTTTATGGTTTTCACCACTAGTATCCGGCCCATTGAGCCACCTAATCTGGTTCAGCAGTTGGTTTTAGCATCAAGTGGTTTTTAATAGTGCAGTACAATGTTTCTAATGTTAATCTATATGTAAAGTTATTTATGTGAAGACTGGTTACCGGATCACACATTAAATAAATCATTTTAACCATTTTGTTTTTGTCTTTTTAAGGGTTTTTAACCCATTTCTTGAATGACATGAAGAAACTATTGTGGAATATATGTTTTGAACATTGTAGTGATAAAAAACGAGATAACATAACCCCTCAGAAAAAAGATGTTAATAATGGAATGCAGATCAAACCTGAAAGTTAAAAAAAAAATATCAACAATATTTGATATCTTCTTAAAATCTTTGAGAATGATCACTAGAGAATTTAATGACAATATTTCCTTTGCATGTGATCAATAATGAAGAGAGATCTTTCTTTTGTTTGAATTTTGCAACATTCAAAAGTGAATAAATTAATGTTGATAGTTCTTGATTGGGACTACCAAACAACATAAAAACAATGGAAGGAAGTAATTGAGAGAAAATTGTGGATTGAAAAGGGAGAAGATCATAACAAAACCAAAAAATGGAAAAAACACATTTATATATCATATATAAATAGAAAATTAAAACTATATGATATTATTATCAATGTGTTAATATATGAGCTTACTATAGATACATAAAAATTGAAAGGAAATGGTCATGAAGATATGGATGGATATGCGTCTTATTCTCTGAAAAAACAGTAGTTTTGTTTGTTTTTCTAAACTCTCTCTGTCCACTTGTCCAATTCTATCTAAATCAATTTTCAGGTATTAGATAACATTTGTAGTAATTTTATCAATTAAATTGATAAAAAAAATTCTACGAACACTAATATGTTTTTTTATATATATAATGGAGGGACTAAGTCCGAAAAAGATATTACAGAACATCTTGCCAATATTTAAAGATAGGATAGATGTTTGACTTTGATACTTAAAAATTAAAATGTCAAAAATATATGCATTAAATATATTTTTAATCCGTAAATTTTGTGAAATTTTGTGGTGGCAGATGCTTTGAGTCGGAAGTCATTGCACATGTCATCGCTTATGGCAAAAGAGTTGAAGTTGATTGAAGAATTTAGAGACTTGAGTTTGGTATGTGAAGTCACCTCCAATAGTGTGAAGTTTTTTTTTTGGTACAAGAGGGGAAAACAAAAAAGAAACTAAAAGAGACTATCTAGAGAAAATAATCCCACTAGCATCTGCTAGAAGGTGAAGATTCAGTCCAGCAGGCGGGATAGCGATAGTAGTGAAGACAATGTTGTTATGAGCACCATGTTTAGCTAAGTAGTCTGCACAGGCGTTGCCTTCTCGGAAGGTATGAAAGATCGAGACCTGCCAGTCTTTATTCAGGATATCCTTGATGTTGTTGAGAATAGCTGCATAATGATGCCACACATCAACCGGTTCGGTAATTAATTTGATAGTCGTAGCAGAGTCAGAGTAACACGATAAGTCTTTAATATTCAACTCCCAAGCTAGAAGGAGACCTTTAAGAATCGCCATAAGCTCCGCATGGAGGATGTTAGTAACTCCGAGATTTCCAAAGAAGCCATGAATCCAAGCCCCATATGCGTTACGAATCAACCCCCCGAAGCCGGAAATGCCAGGATTACCAATACTGCTTCCCTCCACATTCAATATCATGCTAGTTCCTCCAAGGGCATTCCATCTCACAATCTTTGGTAATGTTGTCACCTGATGATTAAAGTGGCAATTTTTGAGCAAGAGAGCATAATCCACAATGCGTATTTTGAGAGAAAATTGCGGAACCAGTTCATTATCCAAGCACAAAGCATTTCTTGTCCTCCAAATCCACCAAATAGCCGCCATGAACAAGAACATGGAGGAGCAACTAAGCCCATTTCGAAGCCAACTAGAAGAGTCAACTTCTTGGAAGAAATTCTGATCCGTGAAACCCAGAGATTTCCAAATGGTGTAGACGAAATCGCGATCTCTCAAGCAGTGGAGATCAGTTTCAACATGAATATTACACCGAGGGCACATGTTACCGTGGATAATGCCTCGATGAGTTAACATATCTCGAGTAGGGATGGAATTATGCAGCAAAGTCCAGATAAAGAATTTAATCTTTTCCGGAGCCGGTAGGTGCCAAAGCCAGGACCAAGATACCACACTAGTAGGATTAGCAGAGAAAGCATTGCGATTAAGCCAGTGATAACCGTCCCGAGCGGTATAAATCCCTTGAAGATTTCCCTTCCAGGTGTAGCAATCATTAATAGAAGGGTTTAGACAAATAGGAAAAGAGATCAACCTTTCCTTTATCTCCATAGGCAAAGCTGTGTAGAGTGCATTAAAATTCCAAATGCCATCGATGTACACATCCCTTACCCGCATCTCCAGATCATGAATATCAACATACATCACTTGGTTAGCAAGGACACCACTCCCCGACCAGTTAGTAAACCAGAAGGAGCTATTACCATTACCCAGCCGAAAATGATAGCCGTCTTTGAGAGCCGACAGAGCTTTCATAATTGCATTCCACGTGACTGAACCAGGTTTTTTGGTGATATTTAGCAGAACATCCCCTTTAATGTACTTGTGCCTGATAACTTGCACCCATAAAGCCTCATTATTCTGATGGATGTTCCAGACCAACTTTCCCAAGAGAGAAAGTATTGGCTTCTCTTGACTTCCTGATACCAAGACCTCCCAGTTTTTTAGGCTTTGTGGTCTTATCCCATCCTACAAGATGAATACCTGTATTAGATGATCCTTTCCATAGAAAATTGCGCGCCATTTTGTCAATAGAGTCGCAAGTAGTCTGGGGTAGCCAAGCTATTTGCATATAATAGTTAGGAATAGAGTTCAAGACAGATTTAACCAGTGTCAATCGACCAGCTTTGTTAAGCAACCTATGCTGCCAGCTCGCAAGTTTCTTACTAATTTTCTCTTCCAAGAAAGCAAAGTCCCTTCTTTGGAGCTGACCGTGCATCATGGGAAAACCTAGGTATTTTTCAAGTGCTAAAGTGCGGTTGATACCTGTGCTAGCAACAATGGAAGATATTTTGCCTCTCCGAGTGGTGGAGGAGAAGAAAACCTTGGATTTAGAAATGTTAACCTTCAACCCTGAATAGTCCGCAAACCTTTTGAGCGTAGAGGCAATAATCCGAGCTTGGGACTTGGTTGCTTTAGCAAAGAGAAGGACATCATCAGCAAAGAACAAATGTGAGAGAGGAGGACCATTCCTAGAGAGCCTCACAGGATTCCAGAGCCCATCGTCAATATTCTTTAAGATGAGTTGAGACAAGAACTCCATACACAACACAAATAGGTAAGGGGATAAGGGGTCTCCTTGCCTAAGGCCTCTAGTGGGGGTGAAACTCGGAAGACGACGGCCATTCCACATAATAGTTAAGGAAGAGCTAGAGACACAAAACATGATCAATTTGATCATTGCCGAGGGAAAACCATTTCTAGATAAGCACAACTGGAGGAAATCCCAACTAATAGTGTGAAGTTGGGAATGTTGAAGTTAACCAACCCTTTTCTTGAAAAGATTAGGGAATGTCAAAAAGAGGATGAGAAATTGATGAAGAGAGTGACACTAATAGTTGAAGGACAAGAGAATGATTTTAAGATTGATGAGAATGGAGTAGTGAAATTCCGAGGAAGAGTTTGTGTACCCGATGTACCCGAGTTAAAGAAAATAATTTTTGATGGAGGTCATAAAAGTGGATTAAGTATTCATCCTGGATTGGTTAAGATGTATCAAGACTTGAAGAAGTTATTGGTGGCCTAGAATGAAGAAGGAAATTGCGGAATATGTGTATGCTTGTTTGGTTTGTCAAAAATCGAAGATTAAGCATCATAATCCGTCTGGTTTGTTGCAACTGTTGTTCATACCGGAATGGAAATGGGATAGTATTGCTATGGATTTTGTTGGAGGGTTACCAAAGACAGCGAAAGGGAATGAAGTGATTTGGGTTGTAGTCGATCGTTTGACGAAGTCGGCTCATTTTATTGCTATCAAGATTGGAACGTTGGTACCCAAGTTAGCAGAGATTTATGTTGAGCAGATTATAAGATTACATGGTATTACATCTAGTATTGTGTCAGATAGAGATCCGAAGTTCAGTTCTAGATTTTGGGAAAGCTTGCAAGAAGCGTTGGGAACTAGGTTGAGGTTGAGTTCTGCTTATCACCCTCAGACGGATGGTCAATCCGAAAGGACGATTCAATCTTTTGAGGATTTGTTGAGAGCGTGTGTTTTGGAACAAGGAGAAAGTTGGGATTCATGTTTACCTTTGATCGAGTTTACCTACAATAATAGTTTTCACTCAAGTATCGGAATGACTCCTTTTGAAGCTTTGTATGGGAGAAGATGTCGTACGCCCCTATGTTGGTATGAATCCGGTGAGACTGTAGTTTTGGGTCCCGATATTGTACAAGAGACTACGGAGAAGATTAGAATGATTCGAGAGAAGATGAAAGCATCTCAGAGTCGGCAGAAAAGTTACCATGATAAGAAGAGGAAGGATGTGGAATTCCAAGAGGGAGATCATGTGTTCTTAAGAGTGACTTCTACTACCGGTGTAGGGAGAGCATTGAAGTCCAAGAAGTTGACATCGAAGTTCATTGGACCGTATCAGATTTCGGAGAAGATTGGAAAGGTAGCTTATCGGATTGCTTTGCCGGTAACACTATCTAATTTACATGATGTGTTCCATGTGTCACAATTAAGGAAATATGTTTCGGATCCATCTCATGTAATTGAATCGGAGGATATCCAAGTGAAGGATAATTTGACTATTGAGACTATTCCGTTGAGAATTGAAGGAAGAGAAGTGAAGAAGTTAAGGAATAAAGAGATTGCATCGGTGAAAGTTATTTGGGGAGGTCCCGCGGGAGAGAATGCAACTTGGGAGTTGGAGAGCAAGATGAAGAGTTCGTATCCCGATTTGTTTTCAGGTAAATTTTCGAGGGCGAAAATTCTTTAAGGGGGGGTAGAGTTGTCACATCCTGTTTTTATTTAATTATTTATTTGATTTAATTTATTTAATTAAATTCCATATTGTGTGATTTATTTAAATATGTGGCTTTTAGTGTAATGGTGTGATTAGAATAGTAGTGTTTTTAGGAGGTGTAAATAGAGAATTTGAGTGGGCTTATGAGGAAGGGCAATTTGGTAAATTGAGGAGGAATTAACCTAGGTATAAGTTTGGAAACTTAGTGAGAGAAAGTTATTTGTCACATTTTGTGAAGAATTAGAGAGAGAAGGTCTAGAGAAGAAGGAGAGGAGAAGAACATAGAAGAGGAGCTAAGATAGAGATTTGAAGGAGCTAATTCTTGAAGAATTAGAGGTAAGAGAGTAGTTTCATATAATTTGTGGGTGATGAAGAGGGAGGAGAAACCATGTTCTCTTTGCCCAAACCCTCTCACCCTTTGCTATGCTCAAAGTTAGCATTTTTATGTTTTTATATGAATCAAAATGCTTCCTTTTGTGATGATTTCGTGATAACTATGTTATGTAATGCTAAAAGTACTTGTTGATGGTTTCAATTTTGAGAATCAAAGTATGTTCATATGAAATTATGAGTTTTGAGTTTTGAATGAAAAATATGCATAATCTTTGATTGGTGATGATTTTGGTGTTTGTAAGAGATGAAACTTGTACTTCTATGTATGATAACATGTTTATAATCTAAAGAAAACATCTTTTTAAAACTGGAACATGTTTTAGGTGATTTGGTGGTGGAATCCGAACAGCCACGAAAACAGAGCAGAAATTCTGGGCACTCGTCGCTAAGCGGGAGCTAGCGAGGGAACTTTCTGGGCTCCCCAGCCAGCCCTGTTCTGTCTGACTTGCTTCGCTACAGCGAGAGCTAGCGAGCGAATGGCGAAGGTTTCCAGAATTGCTCGCTAGGACTCGCTAGATGGCGAGGAAGCTTCTGACTTGCTTCGCCAGAGCTCGCTATAGCAAGAGCTAGCGAAGGCAGTCAGACTCAATTGATTATTAATTAATGATGGTGATAGTTTGGTGTATAGGTTGCTAGTCTTATAGAGATACATAAATGATGATAATATTTCTATATGAGGGTTGTGTGATGGATGATGATGAATTGAATTGGTCTCAATTATGTGTATGTATAAATGTGTGGGAATGTATATGATATGATAAGATGAATGATGATGCTTTTCATATACTTGTTGAGTATGTATAATGATATTGATGGTGGATTGTAATGAATATGTTAAGGTGTATGTGTATGAATATGCTTATATGTGTATGAAATATTGATGGTGAGTTGGTGATATCATGTATTAATACATGAAGTGTTGGTGAATATATAAATTGATTTATATTGATGAAATGTCGTGACACATCATTCATGCATAAGTTGTGTCAATTGATGGTGATAATAGATGGTGAAGGGATTCTTGTATCCTATATAGATGGTGATATGGTACCACATGTAGACATGTCTAGGACATACATGAAGGTGACATTAGATGCATTAGGAAGGTGAACCTCATTTGTGTTGATGTGATAATGATGTGATATTTGAATGATGGTGTTCTCATTGAATGTGCATTTATCATGTTGATTGTTACATATAGATTGATTATATGTATATACCTTGTTGATGGTGATGAATTGGTATTGTATGTGTGTTGGTTATGCGGATAGTGAATGAATGTGTATATATATGCATTGTATATGTTGAATTGGATTTGATGTTAGTTATTGACTTTCATTTATTTCAATGCCGATTATATGTACTAACTCTCTATTTCTTTTGTAATCGATCGTTGGACGATTCAGATTCTCAGGCGTGAGGATTTGCTTTGTTTGCTTAGGAGGAGTACCCGGCATTGTTGCCAAGTATTCGGGGTGAGGAGATGTGTCTTACTATTAGTGTAGTACCCGTGTCCATTGCTCTGAAGGATTTGTAACACCATGTTGGGGTTTATCTTATTTGTTGGGTTTTGCCTAGTGTCGTTGTTAGACCTTGTTTATGTATGATGGTGTAAGGCTTATGCCAAGTACTTAATTTCCTATTTATTTGATGATGAGACATTGGTAGGTGATTTATGTGGATGTTGGTTTATTATTGTTGAACTTAATGAATATTCAGTCGTTGACTTATTTATGATTTTATTATTTGAATCATGACTTGTATGATGAGGTCTTATTATTATTTCCGCTGCAATGTATGTGATGAGCATGATATATGTTTGGCTTATATGCTATAATTGAGTGATGATTTTCACATGTAACGCTCTTCTTGTGTCTACTTGCGTTTTATTTATTTATTTGGTCGAAATTTTGGGGTAGATATAAGTAGGGTGTTACAATTGGTATCAGAGCCTGGTCGATTCATTGGAATCAATTAGGCTTAGTAACCCGTTGTACAACATGTGTTGGGTGCACTGTTTGTACTTTGTTGTAACGTTTGTTTGTTGATTGGAATTGACTGTTCAGGACCATGACGTCGGCACGTGCTAATGCTCAGATCGCGGAGTCACTTGCTACTTTGACTCATCTTTTGGCAAGAGGTGATGATCCGGCTAGGGATGGAGAGAAGCGCTTGGATAGGTTTTTGAAGCACAAGCCATCTTTCTTTGTTGGAGGTTTTAACCCGGATGGAGCGGTTAAATGGGTTGAAGAAGTTGAGATTATCTTTGATGCTATGGAGTGTGCTAATGAGAACAAACTTGCATTGGGAACCTATGTGCTTAGGGAGGAGGCAAACCAATGGCGGAAGAATGCTAAGTTGAGACTAGGAAATGGAGGTGTTGTCATCACTTGGGAGATGTTCAAACGGGAATTCTTTAACAAGTATTTTCCGGCGGATGTGAAGAATAAGAAAGTGGTAGAGTTCATGAAGTTAGAACAAGGGAACATGTCGGTAGCGGAGTATGTGACTAAGTTTGAGTCCTTGTGTGCTTTTAGTCCTCACTACAATACCCCGGAGGCGGAGAACGACAAATGTGTTAAGTTTGAGAGTGGTCTACGCCCCGACATCAAGCATATCATTGGATTTGCGGAGATTAGAAACTTCACTACTTTGGTGGCTAAGGCTATAATTTGTGATGAAGATGGGAAAGTTAAGAGTAACTATTTCAAGGCGGTTAGAGGAAAGAGCCAAGACCGTGCCAAGCCTTATGAGGTTAGGGGAAAAGGAAGTGCTAGAGGTGGAAAGGGAAAAGAGAAAATGGATAATGACAAGTGTTATAGGTGTGGCAAGATTGGACACCGTTCTTTTGAGTGTAAGAAGGATAAGGATGTGTGCTATAATTGTGGGAAGGAAGGACATAGATCTAAAGAGTGCAAGGCGACTACTCCTACTTGTTTTAACTGTGGTGAAGAAGGTCACAAGAGTCCGGAATGTAAGAAGCCAAAGAAGGTTATTGGGAAGGTGTTTGCTTTGAATGGAGAAGGAGCTGATCAAGTTGATAATCTCATTAGAGGTATGTGTTTCATTCATGACACTCCTTTAATTGCGATTATTGATACCGGAGCAACACATTCTTTTATTTCTATGGATTGTATGAAGCGTTTGAATATTCCTATTTATGAAATGTCTGGTTGTATGAATATTGAGACTCCTGCTAGTGGTTCGGTTATTACTCGTCTTGTATGTCGTAATTGTCCTGTATCTGTGTTTGGTAGACATTTTGGTATGGATTTGGTATGTATTCCACTTAGTGGTATTGATGTTATCTTTGGGATGAACTGGTTATTCTTTAACCAAGTTCATATTAACTGTTGTGAGAAGACTGTGATTTTTCCAAAGTCAGAAGGAAGTTTGTCCCTGATGAATGAGGAAGAGGTGAAGGAATCTTTGAATGATCACAGAGAGTTGTTCATGGTGTTTGGATCATTGAAGCTTGAAGGTGGAGTTAAGTTGGAAGAGATACCGGTTGTTAGTGGATTTTCGGATGTATTTCCGGAAGATATATCTGATTTGCCACCTGAAAGAGAAGTTGAGTTCAGTATCGATTTAGTACCTGGTACTAGCCCGATATCAATGGCACCGTATCGTATGTCGGCATCGGAATTGAACGAATTGAAGAAGCAACTTGAAGAGTTATTGGAAGAGAAGTTCATACGTCCAAGTGTGTCACCTTGGGGTGCACCAGTGTTGTTGGTTAAGAAGAAGGAAGGGAGTATGAGGTTGTGCATTGATTATCGTCAGTTGAATAAGGCAACGATCAAGAATAAGTATCCACTTCCGAGGATAGATGATTTGATGGATCAACTAGTTGGAGCTTGTGTGTTTAACAAGATTGATTTGAGGTTTGGATACCATCAGATAAGAGTGAAGACGGAGGATGTTCCTAAGACTGCTTTCAGAACAAGGTATGGTCATTATGAGTATACAGTGATGCCTTTTGGAGTTACGAATGCCCCTGGTGTTTTCATGGAGTACATGAATAGGACCTTTCATTCATTTTTGGATAAGTTTGTGGTAGTGTTCATTGATGATATTTTGGTTTATTCTAAGTCGGAGGAAGAGCACAAAGAGCATTTGAGAATTGTATTACAAGTTTTGAAGGAGAAGAAATTGTATGCCAAAGTGTCTAAGTGTGAATTTTGGTTGAAAGAAGTAAGTTTTCTTGGTCATGTGATTTCTAGTGGAGGTATAGCGGTGGATCCTGCAAAGGTTGATGCTGTAATGAAATGGGGAACACCTGAGTCTGTTTCAGAGATAAGAAGTTTTCTTGGATTAGCTGGTTACTATAGAAGTTTCATTGAGGGATTCTCGAAGATGGCGTTACCGTTGACTTTGTTGACTAGGAAGGATCAAGCATTTGTTTGGGATGAGAAGTGTGAGAAAAGTTTTCAAGAGCTTAAAAAGAAATTGACTACCGTGCCTGTGTTGATTTTACCTGATGCCAAGGAATCATTTGTAGTGTACTGTGATGCATTGAAGTTGGGACTTGGTGGTGTACTCATGCAAAAAGGAAAAGTTGTAGCTTATGCATCTCGTCAGTTGAAGGTTCATGAGAGGAACTACCCCACCCATGATTTGGAGTTAGCGGCCGTAGTATTTGCTTTGAAGGTATGGAGGCACTACTTGTATGGGTCAAGATTTGAAGTGTTTAGTGATCACAAGAGTTTGAAGTATTTGTTTGACCAGAAAGAATTGAATATGAGGTAACGAAGATGGTTGGAATTCTTGAAGGATTATGATTTTGAGTTGAGTTATCATCCCGGAAAAGCTAATGTGGTGGCAGATGCTTTGAGTCGGAAGTCATTGCACATGTCATCGCTTATGGCAAAAGAGTTGGAGTTGATTGAAGAATTTAGAGACTTGAGTTTAGTATGTGAAGTCACCTCCAATAGTGTGAAGTTGGGAATGTTGAAGTTAACTAACCCTTTTCTTGAAAAGATTAGGGAATGTCAAAAAGAGGATGAGAAATTGATGAAGAGAGTGGCACTAATAGTTGAAGGACAAGAGAATGATTTTAAGATTGATGAGAATGGAGTAGTGAAATTCCGAGGAAGAGTTTGTGTACCCGATGTACCCGAGTTAAAGAAAACAATTTTGGATGAAGGTCATAAAAGTGGATTAAGTATTCATCCTGGATTGGTTAAGATGTATCAAGACTGGAAGAAGTTATTTTGGTGGCCTAGAATGAAGAAGGAAATTGCGGAATATGTGTATGCTTGTTTGGTTTGTCAAAAATCGAAGATTGAGCATCAGAAATCGTCTGGTTTGTTGCAACCGTTGTTCATACCGGAATGGAAATGGGATAGTATTGCTATGGATTTTGTTGGAGGGTTACCAAAGACAGCGAAAGGGAATGAAGTGATTTGGGTTGTAGTCGATCGTTTGACGAAGTCGGCTCATTTTATTGCTATCAAGATTGGAACGTTGGTACCCAAGTTAGCAGAGATTTATGTTGAGCAGATTATAAGATTACATGGTATTCCATCTAGTATTGTGTCAGATAGGGATCCGAAGTTCACTTCTAGATTTTGGGAAAGCTTGCAAGAAGCGTTGGGAACTAGGTTGAGGTTGAGTTCTGCTTATCACCCTCAGACGGATGGTCAATCCGAAAGGACGATTCAATCTTTGGAGGATTTGTTGAGAGCGTGTGTTTTGGAACAAGGAGAAAGTTGGGATTCATGTTTACCTTTGATCGAGTTTACCTACAATAATAGTTTTCACTAAAGTATCGGAATGACTCCTTTTGAAGCTTTGTATGGGAGAAGATGTCGTACGCCCCTTTGTTGGTATGAATCCGGTGAGACTGTAGTTTTGGGTCCCGATATTGTACAAGAGACTACGGAGAAGATTAGAATGATTCGAGAGAAGATGAAATCATCTCAGAGTCGGCAGAAAAGTTACCATGATAAGAAGAGGAAGGATGTGGAATTCCAAGAGGGAGATCATGTGTTCTTAAGAGTGACTTCTACTACCGGTGTAGGGAGAGCATTGAAGTCCAAGAAGTTGACATCGAAGTTCATTGGACCGTATCAGATTTCGGAGAAGATTGGAAAGGTAGCTTATCGGATTGCTTTGCCGGTAACACTATCTAATTTACATGATGTGTTCCATGTGTCACAATTAAGGAAATATGTTTCGGATCCATCTCATGTAATTGAATCGGATGATATCCAAGTGAAGGATAATTTGACTATTGAGACTATTCCGTTGAGAATTGAAGGAAGAGAAGTGAAGAAGTTAAGGAATAAAGTGATTGCATCGGTGAAAGTTATTTGGGGAGGTCCCGCGGGAGAGAATGCAACTTGGGAGTTGGAGAGCAAGATGAAGAGTTCGTATCCCGATTTGTTTTCAGGTAAATTTTCGAGGGCGAAAATTCTTTAAGGGGGGGTAGAGTTGTCACATCCCGTTTTTATTTAATTATTTATTTGATTTAATTTATTTATTTAAATTCCATATTGTGTGATTTATTTAAATATGTGGCTTTTAGTGTAGTGGTGTGATTAGAATAGTAGTGTTTTTAGGAGGTGTAAATAGAGAATTTGAGTGGGCTTATGAGGAAGGGCAATTTGGTAAATTGAGGAGGAATTAACCTAGGTATAAGTTTGGAAACTTAGTGAGAGAAAGTTATTTGTCACATTTTGTGAAGAATTAGAGAGAGAAGGTCTAGAGAAGAAGGAGAGGAGAAGAACATAGAAGAGGAGCTAAGATAGAGATTTGAAGGAGCTAATTCTTGAAGAATTAGAGGTAAGAGAGTAGTTTCATATAATTTGTGGGTGATGAAGAGGGAGGAGAAACCATGTTCTCTTTGCCCAAACCCTCTCACCCTTTACTATGCTCAAAGTTAGCATTTTTATGTTTTTATATGAATCAAAATGCTTCCTTTTGTGATGATTTCGTGATAACTATGTTATGTAATGCTAAAAGTACTTGTTGATAGTTTCAATTTTGAGAATCAAAGTATGTTCATATGAAATTATGAGTTTTGAGTTTTGAATGAAAAATATGCATAATCTTTGATTGGTGATGATTTTGGTGTTTGTAAGAGATGAAACTTGTACTTCTATGTATGATAACATGTTTATAATCTAAAGAAAACATCTTTTTAAAACTGGAACATGTTTTAGGTGATTTGGTGGTGGAATCCGAACAGCCACGAAAACAGAGCAGAAATTCTGGGCACTCGTCGCTAAGCGGGAGCTAGCGAAGGAACTTGCTGGGCTCGCCAGTGCTCCCCAGCCAGCCCTGTTCTGTCTGACTTGCTTCGCTACAGCGAGAGCTAGCGAGTGAATGGCGAAGGTTTCCAGACTTGCTCGCTAGGACTCGCTAGATGGCGAGGAAGCTTCTGACTTGCTTCGCCAGAGCTCGCTATAGCGAGAGCTAGCGAAGGCAGTCAGACTCAATTGATTATTAATTGATGATGGTGATAGTTTGGTGTATAGGTTGCTAGTCTTATAGAGATACATAAATGATGATAATATTTCTATATGAGGGTTGTGTGATGGATGATGATGAATTGAATTGGTCTCAATTATGTGTATGTATAAATGTGTGGGAATGTATATGATATGATAAGATGAATGATGATGCTTTTCATATACTTGTTGAGTATGTATAATGATATTGATGGTGGATTGTAATGAATATGTTAAGGTGTATGTGTATGAATATGCTTATATGTGTATGAAATATTGATGGTGAGTTGGTGATATCATGTATTAATACATGAAGCGTTGGTGAATATATAAATTGATTTATATTGATGAAATGTCGTGACACATCATTCATGCATAAGTTGTGTCAATTGATGGTGATAATAGATGGTGAAGGGATTCTTGTATCCTATATAGATGGTGATATGGTACCACATGTAGACATGTCTAGGACATACATGAAGGTGACATTAGATGCATTAGGAAGGTGAACCTCATTTGTGTTGATGTGATAATGATGTGATATTTGAATGATGGTGTTCTCATTGAATGTGCATTTATCTTGTTGATTGTTACATATAGATTGATTATATGTATATACCTTGTTGATGGTGATGAATTGGTATTGTATGTGTGTCGGTTATGCGGATAGTGAATGAATGTGTATATATATGCATTGTATATGTTGAATTGAATTTGATGTTAGTTATTGACTTTCATTTATTTCAATGCCGATTATATGTACTAACTCTCTATTTCTTTTGTAATCGATCGTTGGGCGATTCAGATTCTCAGGCGTGAGGATTTGCTTTGTTTGCTTAGGAGGAGTACCCGGCATTGTTGCCAAGTATTCGGGGTGAGGAGATGTGTCTTACTATTAGTGTAGTACCCGTGTCCATTGCTCTGAAGGATTTGTAACACCATGTTGGGGTTTATCTTATTTGTTGGGTTTTGCCTAGTGTCGTTGTTAGACCTTGTTTATGTATGATGGTGTAAGGCTTATGCCAAATACTTAATTTCCTATTTATTTGATGATGAGACATTGGTAGGTGATTTATGTGGATGTTGGTTTATTATTGTTGAACTTAATGAATATTCAGTCGTTGACTTATTTATGATTTTATTATTTGAATCATGACTTGTATGATGAGGTCTTATTATTATTTCCGCTGCAATGTATGTGATGAGCATGATATATGTTTGGCTTATATGCTATAATTGAGTGATGATTTTCACATGTAATGCTCTTCTTGTGTCTACTTGCGTTTTATTTATTTATTTGGTCGAAATTTTGGGGTAGATATAAGTAGGGTGTTACATTAAACAGTTGGAGGTGTAAGGTTCAAGTACTGACAATCCGCCATCACTCACATTGCTCCCCCATTAAGTTGAACTAGATTTTGATACCACTATAATTGGCACCGTCCTCTCAATTATATTTTTCTCAACATCAAAATCTTCCACCAAATGTGTTGGATCAAAACATTGGCCTTAAGGAACCACAGAAGTGACTTTAACAAGACACTTTCACTCAAAACATTAAAGGATTAGGTTTATGGGTTTTCCATCAATTAAGTGAGAGTCTCTGTGTGTCTGAGATCCTTCATCACTCTATCATTGCTCCCCCATCAAGTCGAGTCGGATTTTGATAACACTGTTGTGCCGTGAGGAGAGCCTCACTGGGTTGGATCGACACATTGGACCTTTAACAACTAAACAAGTGACTTTGACACCAAATTTTCACTCAAAACCTTAAGTCATTAAGTTTATGGGTCTTCTCACTTATATATTGCTCAACTTCAACTCTTCTAAACAATGTGAAGCTTTAATTCACTTAATATATCTTAACATACAATACCTAGCAAACTATGGCGATTTACAGATTACTAAAGTCTCTTCACCTAAATATCTGAGGTTAACACAAATAAAGAAATAAAGAAGTAACGTCCAAACTATGGCGATTTCTTATTCTTTATAATTTTATTCTATTATGAACAACCTTACATTTGTTGTTCATTACTACATTTCAAATATTCTTGTCTAGAAAGTCACTATAATGACTTGTTATATCTGCAATTTTAATATGTCACCTCACATATTTAAATATCAAAATAGTTGCTTACTCTCTTTATAGAGGAAGAGAACTATTTCTATCAAGAAGAAAGAGTAGCACATGGTAGAATATACTTATCTTGTTAACATTTTAGTGGTTTTAATCATATACTCCTACTTACACAAGCACATTACACAAGCACATGACAAGTGTATTGAAAGCCACTCAAAAGATCCCCACACAAATTCCAAAACATAATATTGTGGGACAATATTCACCTAAACCAAAGAGTTAGAGAAACAATATATATCCCATAAACAAAGCAACAAAATGAAAGTGTGAAGAGGGTTATATGGTCCTACACCTCCCCTCTACAAGTATTCACACAGGCTGTTAAAGGGAACATATAATGCAACTAAAAGCAAACTGACACTACACATGCCCTTGCCTTACAATTGCACATTCACATGGTGACTGGCCCCTAATGTTCCCCCCACTTAAGTTCATGAATGCACTTTTGCGAGAGGTAGTAAAAATTAATCACCAATTGTTTAGTTGGTTTAGTGGTGACCGACGTTGAATTTAATAAGAAAAATCACGGTTGGATCCTCCACAACTGCGATCGGAAGAGGGCTATAACCACTTGATATCAAAACTGACGTTCAAATCAGATTAAACTAGTGGTAAAAGCAAAAAAAAAAATTAATCTAAAGACTTGAAATTGATTTTTATGTATTTTAGGATTCTTGATTAAAATTTATTTTGTTCCCAGAATCAATTCTAACTTAAAAAAATAAATAGAATTTGCATATTTTGTATTCAATTAATGTAATTTATGCAACTCACTTTTACGTAAACATATTTAAACATAAAGTATTTTACCTAAAATTTACTTTTAACTAAAATCAATTCAATCAAATTTAATTTTCGCCACCAATAGAACAAAACACACACTTATACTAAACAATCCTAAACCTTTTTTTTGTTCTAATAATCAATTTCATCCCTCAACTATCAATTACAAACCACACTCAAACTGTCATTAAACTCATCTCACATCTCATAACTAAGATAACCATTTTTTTTGTTCCTAACTAAAGTTATACACAACACATTAATTAAAAGTGAACTATAGTTAGCACATTAAATATGCTGATCAGCATGCCAATGAGGTGCATTGCAAATGCCTGTGGCAAGTGGTTAAGTGATCATTGGTGAGGCCAGCTGCTTGCATAAAGGAATGTACCACTGTTGGACCTACAAACCTAAAGCCTCTTCTAATCATGTCTTTGCTTATGCTCTCTGATTTTGATGTCTTCACTGGAATCTTGTGCCCAAACTTGTATTGTGTGGAAATGGGTTTGTGGTTCACAAAACCCCATATGTATTTGTCAAATGAACCAAAGTCCTTGTTAACCTGTAAATGTAGAATGAACCAATTTATATAATATTAAAAATCTTTAAACTAGAGAATATCATCAAATTTGAAAAGAGATTTTAAATAAAGATCTGTGGCTATAATATTTTGAAGAAGCTAAATTAGCCCACCCAAATTGATTCCAGAGAGAATCGAACCTGAGACCTTAAGGAGAAGACACTCCCATGCCCCAAGCCAATACCACTAAACCAAGATCTGCGACTATAATTGTTGTTGCAATATTAAGTTTTTGGTCATTTTGGACCTCTACAACCATATTGCGACCGCAATTGCGACGAATTAGTCACATTTGTCTTGCAATTATAATCATTGTCAGCACTTGAACCCTGAATCTCCAACTTTTTTAACCCTTAGCTCAACCAGCTCAACCAGTTGAGCTACCCATCTCACCCTACCTTAGGGACTAAAACTGTGTGCATATATGTATTGATAAAGTTTGAAATTTAAACATAGAGATCAAACAGAACATATGGGGTCAGGTATAGAAATTTCCATCCTGTCGGGAGCTGGATATGTATGCAAAGTGCAAACTTTCTTGTCATTGTTGAAGTACAGATTAAATATTAAAATGAAGTTTTTTATTAAAGACTTTAGTGTACTTTTCATCATTGATAACTAATCTTTTATTTTCTTTAGAATATACACTAAAAACAGGTAAATCTATAGTGTTTTGGTGGACTATAGTTCTGAATAGGTCCGCAACCGCAGTTGCAACCGCACCATCAAGGTTTTTCATGTCTCTAGAATGATATTGCAACCGCATCAATCACATTTGCCTGTATTTTGCTGCAATATCAAAGTTCACAGCGTAACTAGAACTATAACAAAGACTAAGTTTCTGAGTCTGTTACCTCTAAAATTCGATTAGCATTATCAACAACTCCTCGAACTCTGCTTATATCAATGCCATATTCCAAACTAATAGACATCATTTGCTTATCAGTCAAGTTGGCCAAAGTTGCTGGATTAAATTCTGAAAATGCAGTCCTGTAAATAATTTAAAGTTCATTAGTTCTCTCATTACAAAAAAAAAGTACATACATGTATGCATATGCAATCATGCATCTAGAAGTGACGCACACAACACCTAACAGGACACAAAGACCCTGAAACATAGATACCAATAATAATTTAATTGGATACAAATTAGTGTACTCTCTTTAGCCTCAAAGAAAGTTGATATATCTGATTCAAAAATAAAACTAAATACATCAACTTATGTTATTACAAGTGTCAGTGTCGTGTTACATAACACACTGTTAGCCATTTAAATACACCTTTAATATAAAGTGTTTGTACTAACTGCTAAGTGAGTAATTACAGAATAATCGAACCTGAAATCTTGACGTTTCTTTAAGATTGATGTCCAATCAGATCCAACTTGAGCACCACTTAAAACTAGAAGTTCAAACAACATCCTGCATGTGCAAAAACTTTTTGTAAATAATCATCATCATCATTTCTTCTTTACATATTTTTTGTTTGATCTTCATTCTATAATTTGTGTTTGATGAGAGAAAAAAAATAGGAACTTACTTGTCATCATGAACTGGAACTCCCCATTCCTCATCATGATAAGCAATATATATTGGATCTATTTATTAAAAGAAACACACTGAAATTAGCACATTATGTTTTTCATATGCATAAAACACACACAACTATGTATATAAAAAAAATGTTATCATATGAACTACTCTTTATTTAATCCTAAGTACTACTAGTCTATCATAGGAGTCTGGTGAAAATCAAAGACCATCAATATGTCTGTAAAGCAATTAATTTGTTAAATAATTGTTTATGTGATTGTTAATTAAAACTATAGCTAACAAAAATAATTAATCGTTTGGTCTTCTAGTACACTAATATTATGGTGTTATTAATTTATAAAAAAATTAATTACTCCCGTTTTACATAAATTAAAAAAATAATTAATTTTGTGTGAAAAAAATTATGACTAATTTTATAAAATTATCCTTTATCAATGGTATGAAAAAATAAATTAAATAATTAAAAGAAAAGAGAATAGTAAATAGTTAAAGATGTAAGAAAAAAAATAATATTAAATATTTTAATATTAATATTATAAAGCGACTTATAATTGGAGATAATATATTTTAAAATGACTCATAATTTAGGACGGAAAAAGTACCAGAATTGGGTGTGATAAAGCTGCATCTTTTCTCCTCCTCCTCACTTGTTTTTGAAGTAATATTGCTTAAAGGATCAAGAGGAACAACAACACTTTCAAATTTTGCAGACTTTGATCTTCCATAATGAGAAATCTTCATTTTCCTCTGAGCATTTTGCAATGCCATTTGTTCTCTCCTCAAACCAGCAATACTCCCTGGTGAATCAGTTATCATACTTGAAGAATAACTCAATGATGCTTCAATAGAACCACATGACCCTTCTTTAAAGCTCTTTGATTTTTTCCTCTCTAAAGTTGGAGTCTTTGTTGAGTTTCTTGGTATTAGTATTACAATCTTTTCAGAACTTGTGTTCAATCCATTAGTTTCATTGACTCTCTTTGTTGATGGAAGCCTCGGTGATAGTGACTTTAACTTTGGTGAAAGTGGTGGTGTTGATGAAGTTTTGGTTGGTGGAAGTGGTGGTGATGATGGTAGTGGTGGTGGTTGCACTTTTTTAATTGAATTTCTTCTTTCAAGGATTGGAACTCTATTACAAGTTGGTTGAAGAACAGGTCTTCCATTGATTTTGGCAACAGGTGATGTAGCTGTGGTTGTGATTTTTATGCCTACAGTTACTTTGGTTTTTGAGCTGCACATTTTTGAAAATGTGTTGAAAAGAGGATAGTGGATTAAGAGGTGAAGTGATTATGGAAGAATGATATGAAAAGTGAAGGTAAGAAATGAAGGATGTGTGTGATGAGGGGTTGGAAGGGAAGGGAGTTGGGTTTTATAAAATGTGTGGATGGTTGGTGGGGACAGGACAGGTAAAGAAGAACTTGTAACATGGGGAGGTTGGAATCTGTCATACAACCTCTTCTCAAGGATATCACTTTTTGTTTTTTTTTTATAAATATAAATTTTGATGCAAAATACCTAAAATATAATCTTAGGTGGGAATGATTTTCGCTTATAAATAATCAATTTGGAATTCTTTAACATCCCCTCACATCCAATATTACTAAAATTGGTGCGTGGATATTAACCAAGAAAAATGACCTCATAGTAGAAATTTAATAGCAGATAGTTAAACGGATCTTTTTGAGATATTGATTTCATCTTAGATTTTGTGGCCGAACATAATTCAACCTCACAAAATATTCATAAGGTGAGAATTGTTCTTACATATAAATATATTTTCAGATTATTTTTCAACTAATGTGAAACTCTTAATCAATTACAATATATAGTTTATGTATAACTTACTAACCACAAGATTGTATATTTGAATTTAAGTCATCTTAAATGTGAGCAAATGATTTAACCATTTGAATCGACCACAATAAATGACCGAAAAATATTAGCCAAAAAGATTGCCGGCAGAATACTCCTACCCCACCATGCCTTCCCCTTTACCTTACACCTTAAAAATACCGGGGTATGCAGCGTGGAAAAGAATAAAAGAAGTGTCTGATACAATAGATAACTTCAAGGAATGGCGGCAAAGCTCTTGATTGATCAACACGAGTGAATTGTGCTTAGATGCTTTGTAAAACTGCACCAATCTACGAGAAGAGTTGATGGATGAGTAAGATTCCTCATTCGATTTGCGGGATATGATGTCGGAAGTTTTTAAAAACTAAATCATAATTTTCGTATTGGTATCAAAATCAAAGAGTGTGTTGCTAATACTTTGCGATTGTTATTTTTATTTTTATTTTTATTTCTGCAATGGTAATTGTTGATGATATTTTTGTGTTAGAAAATGCAGTACCATTTTATGGTCATAGTTATTATTCTTAGGAGAATGTTAATATGTTAGCCAAACATTTATTCTTAAACAACATAGTACTACTTAAAAAAATAGTATTAAATTTCAATTAAAAGAGAATTAGGAAAGCGTGGATTCGTTGAGTTGGATATTGTGCTGTGCTGGAGTCATGAACCGTGTTTTTCTTAGGAATGGAACTTTCCTATTTCCACCATGTTGTGGTAATGTGCTTCTCTCTTCTCACGGATTTTTTAGGCTGGAGTGAGGGGCAAGGAAGGTAAAAATGCAAGTAGAAAAACAACACCAATCATTATTTGGTCTATTCTTTTTAGCTGTATGGAATCTTATTCTCTGTCACTATCTCATTCTCTTTCTATCTATATACATATTTAAACAGTTTAAGGGTAGAAAAACGGTTCGATTTTCTTTTTTGGGACTTATTGGACTGTAGAGTTTAACATGGGAAAATGGAATACTTTTTCACCATGGTCCAATTATGTTTTAGCCATTGAATTAAACAAAGAACACAGCTCATAGGCACGCCCCACACCCATGAGCTTGCGCCTGGCACAATGGACGCGCCTTGTGCCCAGCAACCAAACCAGCATGCATCCAGGATTTCTAACTTCCGTAATCGAAATTTCAACCATAAACTAAACTTTTATTCTCTTACACTATCTTCACCAACGTTCTCTAAGAGTATATGTTAACAACCAAAAATTGAACTCAATATTTTAATAATTTTTGTTCAACTTGTGTACTTTCCACTTTCCAGGTAAACTTAGTTGCATTGCTGTTTTCAATTTCATTATTACTGCCAAATGGCAATTAATGAGATTAAAGGAAGATTTTAATTGAGCTTATAACAGATTCAGTCTTAATCCTTACAGGTTGGCTGAATGACTTGTTCACTTAAATACAAGACATGTTATGCCCCAAAGTGTAGGTCCCTATTTAAATTCTTACACTTTTCTTCTAGTGACAATTTGCTGTCTAGAACACATACATGACATGACATCATTTCAACAAAACCATGAAACCAATATCACATGCATTTGTAGCTCACCTAATTGAAAGTATTAAATATGAAACTTCAAAGAAATAAAGAAGAAAGTATCCACTCTCATTTCAAGTTGTTGTACATGTATACAAGGAAATTTGACCATAAAATAGGGCTGGTGAAATGGAAATGAGTGATACATGGATGTAATGGATACTTGAAAAACAAATAATTAAGACAGATAACAATAATTATCAATGAGTTTTAAATGGTGGGAGGAGTTAAGTTTCCCATCAATCGTGTATGAGAATAATGTTGGATTTATAAAAGGGTGATCCGTATATCTAAAACTTTAAACTTTTGAGTGAAAATGTAATGTCTATTTTTTTATGGTCTTAAAACGTTAACTCATTGTTATTTCTTAAAAAAAAACTCATTGTTATGTGCATAAATTAAACTTTCAACAATGTCTCAAATAAAACCAAATAGAGGGAACCTATAAAAAAAAAGTTTATCCACTTAATGGGTATGGTATTTGGTATGATTAATTATGTATATGATTGTTGAAAATGATTGTTGAAATAAAATGGGTTTGGAAGATGTCTTTAGAATTTTGATGATAACAAAGTATTAAAAGAACATATTAGATATGCTAATATATGTTCAAATATGCAGAACCATAGATTAAAATTTAATTGAGAATATATATGACAACACTTCTAATTTTGAAGTGGAGTAGAAATTTAATATCAGAAGCTAGAAGAATCCGAATTAAAGTATCAGACGACTCTAAAGAACGTTAGAAGCTAGAAGACCAGATTATGAGAGTCAGAGTATGAAGTGAAGCATCTGATGAACAAGATATTACAAATTAGGGTTTGCTGGCTTATGACCTAGCATTTGATAATAGTGAGGTCAGACACCTTGCATCTTCTGTAACAAAAAAAAAGTTGTATCAAAAAAAAAAAGACACCTTGCATCTAATTCACTGCTGAAGAGTGGGAATTTACCAAAGGGTTCTCGAGCTCAACAGACCGTGTAATAAATCTACGATATTTTAATTTATGTTTTGATATATTTATTTTGTAATTTGGTGTGAAACATTTGAATATTTTTTGGATAAATGTTAAATCATGAGTTTATTACTTGAATTTGTTGCGTTAATACAAGCTTATTTTATTGTTTTAATGTATTGATAACTATGTTTTAATAAAATATATGGATATAAAATAGGTTTAACTGTCAAAATATAATATCCTGGTATTGGAAATGCACAATCCGCTTCTTAAGTAGTGAACTATTTATAGGATGTTCCATACTTAAGCATTGAACCAGTCTGATACAAAAAATGAAAATCAATATATGAAAGGCAAAATGAAATTGATACATAACACCATAAAATTTATTATTATTTTCATTAAAACTGAAAGCAAAATTACACTAGAATAGATTTCTTACACTGTAAAGTAAATTAATTTTAAAAAATAGACAAAAAATTATATCAAATTAGAGGCTCCGTCAAGTGTACCTAAATGGAATTTTCCCCTAAGGATAAAAGAGGGAGATATCCTGATTCTAAGTGAGTAAGAGGGACTATTTATAGATTATTTGAAGCCTTTTGATTTGTCGAAGTCATGTCATGACCGCACAACTGGCCAATCAAAATTGGCCACTTAACAACCATTTAACTGATGCAACAGACTTGACCACTCATCATCCATTACTTAAGTAACAACACAGTCCACAAGACAAATAGTGAAGGTTTTTTTCCAAATTTTTTCATATTTATCATATCCGCTACTTATCTAGCAAAAAGACAAAATAAAAAACTCATAGTGCAGGACACACAAGAAACACAATGCCCCAAAATAGTAGGCACAATCTAAATACGGATTTGGATTCTCTACCTTAAAAAATCCCTAAATTCACCTACATTCACTTACATTTAGCGCAAAAAGTTAGGAGAGAGAAATAAGATAAATAATATGATAAATTGTAATGACAAAATTGACTTTGAAAATAAACTTCAAGGTAGAGCGTCAAAATACTTACTCAGTTCCAAAAATTAAAAAATTGAAAAGCCCAGTCCCAATCAACTTGCACGAAAAGCCCAGTCCCAATCAACTTGCACGCGCGCTCACTTCGTCAGTGCGTCCCAAAACTCTTTTCTGTTCCCACCCACTGCCACCGCGCCTCCGTATCCCGCCACCGGTCCATCGGCGACTTTCTCCTCGTCTGTCCCTCATAGAGGTGAAAATTATATTTTTATTTTACAACTTTTACAAACAAATTGCTCTTTCTTTCAGTTTTTGTTGATTTGTTGTTTTCTCACTTCCTAATTGCATGTGAAGCTCTTGAATTTTCTTATTCCCTTAGGGTTTAGGGTTTATATATGGTAAAACCCTGAAATAAGACACAATCTAGGTTTTGTTTAGTTTGTTTTTAATCTAATTGCAAGTTTATATGATCCAATTTGTTTGGTGGGTGAGGTTTGAATGAAGTTAAAAATTATTATGATCACTATATTATTAAATGAGAAGCTAAACATGCATGCTCTTTGTTGAAGTTCCTGTAAAAACTCTTCTGTTTGCAATTCTATATATTATTCCATAAGATTTTAATTTTGCTAATTCTAATGGCTAATTATCTTCAATTTTATTTATGGGTTCAACTTCAATGCTGCAGAATTGATCAAGAACAGTGATTCTAATTCTATCTTTTTGAAAATTTAGCTTTTTTTTATTAGGGACTCATTTTAATATAAGGTCAGGGCCTTCAATTTGATTGGGCCGGCCCTGCATGGAATAATAGCGATTAGTTCAAATTCTGTTTTGTGCTATTAGCAACACTACAATCATCAACTATAACGAATCAATTATGTTATCAACTAAGAAGGATACATCACTAATTTAGACCAGAATCCAAGTTTTGAATGGGATTTGTTTTCTTTGTTAGTTGTTTGGATTTATTTATTTGTTTAACATCTAGGGCCTGTTTGAATTGGCTTATTTGGACTTACCTGTTGGTATAAGTTTTGTGAGACTGTTTGAGAGAACTTATGAAAACAACTTGCGACAATTTTCATAAGTATTTTTCGGCTTACTTTCATAAGTTTGCAAATATAGCTTATGAAAACAGCTCGTGGCATATATAAAAACAATTTATATATTTTATCTTTTGCTATAAAAATAGCTTATGTAAGCTTATACATAAGTGCTTATGCTATAAGCTGCAAATAAGCTGTTTATCCAATAAATTTATCATTCAAGTCTCCAAACTGTGTGAAGAAACCAAAAGGCAAGCTATATGCTTGCTATTTATCTGAACTCCTAAAATGATTTTTCTATAATGTTATTAGTCATTCATATAGCCGAGGTTTTGATTGAATATGATGTAAGTTTTGTACTGATTATTTTATTTATTTTCTCCCAAGGAATCACATTGCAGTAACTTTATTATTATAACTATGACAGCCAAGTGGTATATTCATTTTTGCCTATAAAAAAAAATTGCAGTAACTTTATTTTATGCACATGTTGTTTTTTGAATTCTTCTATGATGATTATTAAATTTAAATACGTGGTCTAAGTTTGTTTTGCAATATTCTGAGTGAATGGAGTTTTATCTTGAGCTGGAAGAATCACAAGCGTGAAACCATGTCTATTATGATTGCAATAGAAAAAAAAAAATTGATTGAGGACCTCCAATAATCGGTAAATGGGTCGGAGTACCCTGTATTGAAATTTCATCTGTTTGACCAGCCATTTTCATGTTTTGATGAATCATCAAATGTTGAACATCGAGTTTAGGTGAAATCAAGCTCCCTATATCGCTAAGGTTATGTTTGGATTGATGGAATGGGATGGAATGGAATAGAATAAGTTAGTATTCCATTGTTTGGATACTCATGAAAAGTATGGAATGGAATGGAACTCAATGACATGCGTTCCATGACATTCCATTGCTTACTCCCAATTTACTTTCCCTCCAAATTGGGTGGAATGGGATGGATACTCATTCCAATTTATTTGTCCAAATACTAAATTACTAATATATCCTAGCTTGCCTTCTTTACCTATCAAATTACGTGAGTTTGAATTCCCCCATTCCGTTTTTTCCTTCGATTTGCACAAGGTCAGTCTTGCAATGTTTTCTTGAGAAGAATAAAAAGGGAATAAAAAATTATATCTCGTTCCATTCCGTCCACTTTCCAAACAACTTAATAGAAACATTATTCCGTCATGGTATAAAATATCCAAGCAATGGAATGAAATCTCTATTCCATTCCGCTCCGTTCCACTCCATTCTGCTCCGTACTGTTCCATCAATCCAAACAGAGCCTAAGAGTCTATTGTACATATTTTTCTTATGACATGACATTTTGTTTTTGTTTATTTAGTATTTTATTTGTTGTTTGATGTTGTATTTCTAACTCGATGTTTGCATGAGTTTCCATGTAGAGGCTCAAGCTATTAAATCTTCCATTTAAATTATTTGCTCGTCTGATTTTGTTTTAGTTTGTGGCTTTTTTCCCTTAATTTGTCTCTCATTCAATTTTTCTAGCAGCAATGGGAAAGATGTACAAGAAGAAACAAGATGAGAAACATGGACCTCGAAGAGAACATACCAATAAACAGGAAGATGAAATGGACATAAGGAAGATTATGAAAGACGTTGAAAACTTCAGTACGTTCTTTCTTTATTTCTTTTCCCTTGAATGTAATCTATCTTCTAATTGAATCTGCTTTCTGTTATTGTTGTACTTGGAATATATGATCAATGATTTTTTTTTTTTTATAAAAAATGCATTGCATTGTGATTTTGCTTGTAATATGTTTAAATGATAAGAAAAGAATTTGAATTGGATGCTTGAATGATAAGAAAAATATTTGTTCCTTTCATTATTTTAAATTGAGGGTGTTGGAGGTAAATATATCATGTTGGTAAGCATACTTAATTAACCTGGTTTGTTACCTTCTTTCTTATAATGGCTACTTATTGCAATATGTCGTAGGCAACTCACATATGACATGGAAAGAACGCAAAGAGATTGAAGATAGGAAGGTTGTTTCCCTTGGTGGAAAGGTGGGGTTTATTTGTTGATCGTCTATTTCTATATCTTGCTCTATTTGCAAATATATTCATATTACCATGATGCTCAGTGCACAGAATTCACCGTGTTTCATTTGCTCATATGCAGCCCCTCAAGAATCAGAGATTACCTTTAAGTGTGGCATGGCCAATGATGAAGAAACAAAAGCAGAGAGAGGAAAAAATGCACCAAGAGGTAACTTATTATTACTATCATTCGCCTCCATCTTTATTTTCTACTATAACACTTGCCTTATTATTCCTTATATATGTACTGCTTGTGGCTTTTAGCGTATGATTCTAGGACGATTTGGGGGAAAGATTGGCGGTAGCAGTAGCAGCAGTAAAAAACCAGTTGGAAAACACAAACCTGAGGACAGGGGTTTGAAATTAAGCGAAGGCCGATTTAAAAATGGCATACTTGATGTGAAGCATTTGTTAAAGTCAACACCAACAAGAGGTCATGATACTGGAAAAAACATGTCGAATACAGGGAAAAGACAAGGAGGCAACTGGAAACATGATAAAAGGGGTGGTGGTAAAAAGCATGAAATGTTTTAAAAAATGAGATGAGTCATTTGTCAAACTATGTATCGACATTATCCTTATGGTATTCAACTTCTTTATGGGTAGCTGGTCAATTTTTTAACGGCATGTATTATATAGTCTTGACCTGACACTAATACAAAATAGGTAAAATATTCATTTTTGGCTAATCAGTTTGATTGTATGATAAACATATACAGTATCCCAGAGTTGTTACTAGCAGTAGCACGTAACATAATTTTTAATTTTTATCGTGAGTTCAAGACAATGAAAAGAAGAGATACAATGAATGTTTTATGGGTCTTGGTGAATCTTAATAGGATGAAGTACCATGACTTGTTTTACAGGGAAGAAATAATAATGATAGATAATGTAATAATAATTAAAAAAGCTTCACTCCCCTCTAAATCCTTCTAATTTGGGGCAGTAAAAAGTGTCTTTTTGGAGGGATTTTGCTCTCTTTTCCTCCCCTCTTTCTCCATCTTAAAAATTGGACCAAGCACAATTTTTTTAAAATATTCTTTCACCTCCCCTCTAAAACTCTGAACCAAACAGACCCCAATATTCCAACATGTTAGATCTTAAATTTTTCTTTTTTAAAAAAAAAATTAGATATTAAATTTTTCAAGATATGAATATGTATGTTATATTTTTTATGTTTATGTTATATATGGGTGTATACCTATTAAGAATCATTGGATGAGAGCACCAAAGACCATGCTCATAATAAAAGATGAGGAAGATAGTGCAATGGTGACTGTTATATAGAGCAATTTTGGGGTTGGGGATTAACCAACTAATCAACTAATAACCAATTCTAACAAACTAATAAAAATTCTAACTAACTATTGAAAGCTCTAACTAACTATTTATATTCTTAACAACCTAAGTAATACAATTAGAGTATTTTCTATCAATGTAAAACGTGGAGACATCTTTTAACTAGGATTCAAACATTAATTCGCTACATTACAGGAAACTATTCCCCTGTTGCCGTGGACCCAACTTCCTTAGTTATTTTATTTATCTTTTATGGAAGTGAATGAAATTCTTATGCATGAAATGGAAAATTCACCCCTGTGAGAAAACAATTATATTATGTGGAGCTTTGTGAAATTTCTTATGTATAATTATGAATATATATATATATATATATGTGCGCGCGCGCACGCGCATATTCTCTTGTTCGGAGTTCCAAGTTTGTCTGAATTTCTTGTCCTTGATACTGTTTTATGATAAAGAAATAAAAATAAAATCACACCTTCAAATTCTATTAGATTATGAGAGGAAACTAAAATAGTATATATAAAATATTTATTTATATTAAATTAAGGGTAATCATACAAGCAATTTGAACGTCACATTTTTTTTCTTCCTAAAATCGTGAAAATTAGGACTAGAAGTCAAAATCAACATTTCTATTTCTTCTACTAACACATTTAAATTACTGTGTCTTGTCTCCTTTGTTCTTCTTCTGTTTTATTTTACTTATATTTTTTATTTTACGGTGTAACTTCTCTTTCTTATGTGTCTTGTTATAGAAGTTAAATATTTTGACAAAGAATATTGTAGCACACACCCTGCTTCTTTGTTTTTGCATGCAATAATGTTATTCTTTCTTAGATTAAAGCACATGAATCTTAGTTCATAACCTTCAATATATTTTTTTTGAAACATAATGTTAGTAATTAGTTGTTAAATTAGTATTTTTTTCTCCTTTGTCTGAATTTGAAATCAGGACCTCCAACTCATTTATATTTCTTTAATCTTTAGCTCAAACTAGTTGACAACCCACCTCATCCATCATAACCTTATATATTAACCTTCTTCAATTTGCAATGTACAATTATTCTTTGTCAAAGACGCTTAATCATGCTGAGTTTCAAAGGTGAATGGTTAAATCCAACATCTTATATGAATGGTAAATAGGGTTTTACCCCCTGTAAAGTAGGCGTTTGATTTACCCCCTGCAAAAAAAAGATTTTGGATTACCCCTTGTAATGTGAAGATTCTTTGGTTTACCCCCTAATGAAAAATGTTGACCTAAGATTCCAAAAAATGATGACGTGGCATGGTCAGTCAGGGGGGTAAACCAAAACTCGCTAACATTACAGGGGGCAAAATGACGAAATCTTAAGTCAACATTTTCCATGAGGGGGGTAAACCAGAGAATCTTCACATTACAGGGGGTAATCCAAAAATAAATTGCAGGGGGGTAAACCAAAATTCGCCTACTTTGCAGGGGGTAAAACCCTATTTACCCTTATATGAATGGGTAATATGTTGAATATATGAAAGAGATAATTCATATACCCAATGTGTTAACATTTTGGGTGAAAACGTAATATTCAAAATGTTTGATAAGAGATATAATCCATATGTCTAACTTAGGGGGATTGAGCGGATGATATATTCTCAATCCCTTCTCCACCACCTAAATACTTCTCATCCTCATTCTCCGCTTTAAGGAGTATTCAATTCTCATATCTATAATTCTCGCGGGGATCCATCAACATTAAAAACATATCAAATTTCTATTCTTTTCAATCAAACTAGCTTGTTGTGAAAAATATTAAAATATTATCCTAAAACATATGAAAAAATTAAGATATTATTGTGAGTCTTGCAACAACAATAAACAAATATAATATATAAAGAACTTCAATATACATATATAAATGTTATTTTAATAAAATATCTGGGGACAAGGATTAAAATGTCATCTACATCCCCCAAATGTCTCTCAGGGGAACTTTCTCTTCATCCCCGCATTTAAAAATTCTCTACCATACAGGTCTCCTCACTTACAAATATAATTGGCATCTCTAGTTTAGCGATCATGCACAATACAGGTCCAAGTGTGTTTTCTAAAGCAAATTGCAGGGGCCCAAGGCCCAAATAAAAAATGCAAGGCTCCGTAGTTATCATTTTTTAAATAAACCTTTAAAGATAAATGTGTTTCTATTATCATTTTTTTGAATTGTGTGTTTGGACTGCAATTTTAATGTATCAAGGTACTATTTGTAACATTCTAAATATTATATTATTTTACAACAAATGAATATTATTATTCTAGATTTATTTTTTGGTGCATTATATCATGAAGTTTAAATATTATAAAAAATATACAAATTTTGAATATTAGACCAATAATACACAATTAGTTTTTTTTCATTTGCATACATGATCGAAATATACTTTTTGGAGTCATGCATATCAATCTATAAGAACACAACCAGCCAACTACATGCATTGTGCAACCAATATAATATGAAGTTTAAATTAAAAAAATCTCATTTATGAAGTACAACCCTTCGATTCATGTATATCAATCATTAATAACGCTATCAACCAACTAACTACATGTAAAACATTACCGGTATATTTTTTAAAAAGGAGTCCCCCCCCCCCTCCCCCCCCACCACATAAGATCAATTTTAAAATTTCGTAGACACTAATGAGTTATATGGTAAATTTTTTACATATACATTAGCGAAATTCCCATGCATTCACACAAGTTTGCCGATTTCTATTTAATAGATATGGTTGAAATTATATAAGACCACATTTTAAAAGTGATTAAGCTATTTGTTGTATTCTAAAGTGATTTTTATTTAATTATAATGTAAGAAAAATTATTGAAATGTAATTTTTTGTTTCAAACGTAAAAATATTATTTATGTATCATCTTATATATATATACTGCAATCACTATTGTCTATGTATCTCACGTAGGATCCAAAAAAATGTACATTTTGTGTACATGTGATATCATTTACCCAGTATATGGTTTGTATAGTAGACTATAAATAATTATTATAATTTTCTTTGTAAAGACTCTTACTAAATTTGATGGTACTTTGATTAAAATAATTATCCTTTTGTTTTGACAGCAAACTTCTCATGCATTGAAAGATAAAAGATTCATTACAAATGATAGAAGAAATTGGTCAAGGGACATTTCCCCACCAAATCAGTTTCTAGCTAACCCAACAAGGCCATGAGCAGCCATGTTTTTACTTCTTTTGGCAGCAACTACATTAACATTAGACAAACTAAATAACAACTCTAAACGGTCCATAATTATCAAATCAATTTCATCAACATGCATTTTTCCACGCAAACACTTCACCACTAATTCTAAGTCCATTTCAATCACAACATTGTTCAGATTATGTTCTTTGTAACCATTGGATGCACCAACACAGTCCTAACGCCTCCTCGTTTGTTCCCTTTTTGTGGATGCAAAGACAACCTTTCCAACACATTCACGGCCTACCATTCCCCAGCTAGTATACTTTGTATCAACACAATTGTAACGAGACATTTTTTCCAAATGATGTTACTTTGTATTATAATTTTTCTCACACTTTTAACTATAATGACCTATGAAAAAACTTGTTTTTAACTAATTATCCTACTCTTATTAATTTGAGTGTCAAAATACTATATGTTTTATACAAATCAAAATACTAATTTAACTAAGAGATATAAAAACAACAACAACAACAATAATAATAATAATAATAATAATTTTGTATATATGACAATGGATAGGAAATAAATTAAAGAAGATTAATTATTGATTGGAAAAGATGGGCGTGGATAAAGAAAGAAATCGACCTTGAAAAGAGTGGACAAAACCATGAAGAGAGCGGACATAGGACATGAATTAGGACATAGATTAGAAAGTTATTTTAATAATATTTCGTTGTTTTTCAATGTTTGTTAATAATAGGTTAGTGTTTTGTGTGATTTGAATTGAATTTTATCAAGTGTTATCATTAACACCATAGTTGTAACGTTTTGCAGAAGTATAGAAACTTTTTGTGAGGTGAAGTTAGAAAGTCGAAGTTGAGTGAATTTGATTTTCAAGGTCATGACAAAATTCTTACACAACAATATATTGGACTGAAATTGACGAATCTAACATTTTTTCTAACTTGTCCGACTTGTTCCCAAATCTTGTCGATGATTTATCAACAATGTTATGTCGTGTCTAATTCGATGATTTATCAACTTGTTCCCATATCTTGTCGATGCATATTAGTAAATATCTTGGGGACTATGAAATATCCTTTTTTTGAAATAATTTATGTGTAGTTACAGGAACAGTTTTTACAAATGAAGGCAAAGTTTTTATGCTTTTATTACTATTGATATTTAGCTTTTGACAAAACTCTTTAGTCCGCTTGGCAAAATTATACCAAAAGAAACTCTAAAATTTTCTGGAATTTCAGTAATCTCATTATTATAATGATTTTATTTCTTTTCAAACGACGATTATTATTATCAACATTCAATACTCATGTTAATATTCCAAAGTGACCACATTCAAAGTTATTACTCAAACTGATTTTACTATAATCATAACATTGGTAAGTTTTTTAATATAGGAACTAGGTGTTGTTAGGTCAAAATTAGTATTGTTAAATCTCTCTCTAATGGTTTTGATGATAACAAAGTATTAAAAGAACAATTGGTGTTACCGATATTTGTTCAAGTGTGTAGGACTAAAAGAATTAATCATTATCCACTTGAACGTGTGAAAGAGAAGCTGAAAGCAAACTCTGAAGACGTTTAGAGGATGCTAGGCTTTAGAAGTTGAAGAGCATCAGAGGCAGTGAACATCAGACTCTGAGACAATAAGAGTTTGGAAGACCAGACTTTGGTATCTCAGAGGTTCAAGTTCAGAGTCGAGAAAAAGGAAAGAACAAAGTACAACGTTGCCAAAATTGTGAAGATTTTATCCTCCTCCTCAATGCTTTGGAACAGTTATTACCCAGATTGCAATTGTTGTGCATAAAGAAAATTGCAAGTTCCAACAAGCTTCTCAACGATCATCTTCAAAACGAATCTATTTCTATCTGCCTATATATAGAGGCATCAGTTGAAGAATGAGATACAAGACTACCAGCCTCTGAAAGCGCCTTTACTCTGTCAAATTCAAAAGCTGTGTAATCACTTAGAAATTCTTACAAACTTTGTATCTTAGAATTAAGTGTTAGAAAGTCTTTTCTGCGTTGTATTTTGTAAATACCTTTGATATTATATCAAGTGTTCATTAAATTTGTTGAAGTCTCTTGTACGTGGTACTTAAGCAAGGAAGTCCTAGGTTAGTGTGTTTGGGCAAGGACGTCCTAAGTTAGGTGTTTGGGCGATTATAATCAAATGTGATTATAATGAACTCTCTTGAAAGTGCAAAGGGATTTGACTGCTCTCGTATGTGAGATGACCATTAACCAACCAAAGAGAGAAACCATTTGAATAGAACCCAGTCAAACCAAATCAAACAATTTCAATCCAAACCAAATAGAAGAATCAGTGGGGAGAAGTGCAATGTAATAAGAAGAATAGATAAGGAGAAGTGCAATCAATCAGAAGAATCAATAGAGGGAGAAGTGCAATGCAATCAGAAGAATCAATAAGGAGAAGTGAAATCAATCAGAAGAATCAATAGGGAGAAGTGCAATCAATAAGAAGAAACAATAGAGGGAGAAGTGCAATGCAATCAATCAGAAGAAACGATAGAGGGAGAAGTGCAATCAAACAACCAATTTTTGAGTACTAGACCCACCAAACAAACAAATTGTGAGCAACAGACCCACCAAACAACCAAATTGTGAGTACTAGACCTACCAAACAAACAAATTCAAATGGAACTAAACAAAACCAAACAAAATCAAACAAGACCAATCAATAGAAAAATCAAACAAAGAAACCATTTCAATAATTCTCAAGTGCCAAGAAAGATACCCAAATACCAAATTACTTCCTATACAGAAGCATGAACACGAACAAATTCCACACGCAATAAACTCCAAATCAACCATATAGTAGGTTCCCAATTCCAATTGCACAAATCTCACGTGAAACAAATTCCAATCTTGGTACCATGTTAACTTCAATTCCTTTACAAGCCTTCTCAATACTACTCAGACTTCTAATTAAATAACATGTGCCTTTAATTGACCAATGAAAACGATCAACCAAAACAAAAGGGTACCTTCACAATCCCAAATCCAATTGAATTAACTTTCTATGCAACTGAACTAGAGTTTCGTTTCTTTATTTTTTTTTTTTAGCAGCGGCGGAAGCACAACACAACATAACTATCAATAACCAATCATCAAAAACTAAAAACAAACATGTTCCCAAGGTGTTGGAACTCGACAGCGGAAGCTACGAGTAGTTCAAGGCGATCGAATCATGCTCTAGATACCATGTTAACTTTAGAGATTACCAAAGATAAAGACGGCTAGGGTTCCAATAATATTACTATAGCATTGCATTACATAAAATAAGGATTACAAGAGAATTTATAATAATACCTAATGGACTCTAACTTACTAGTATAAAGGCCTAATAGCTTAAGCTTAAATACTTTATTATCTAACGATAAGCACAACATATGCCATATCTGTGAGTGAACCCTATAAAATGAAATCACACGTTTTCATCCCTTAAAACATAAAATTTTATATTCAATTTTATGACCTTTTTATGTTCAAGATGTGTCTATATTATGTTTATATATCATGTTAAACATATATAAGTCTATAATATTATGTTAAAAAAAATATCAAAAACTTGTCCATTAAGGACTAAAAATAAAACAGAAAATTTTAAGGGGATGAAAATATGTACTTTATTTTATAGAGACGAAAACCAAAATCCGTTAATTTTATAGGGACGGCAAATATATTTAACCCTGTTTATTTTATTCCTTAAGTTTGGTTCATTATATTGAAACCCTAAGTTAAAGGGTCTTTCTATTCACAAAAAAAGGGTCTTTCTCTTTTTCTATGTTTCTATATTCATCATTGTTAATATGGTACCAAAGTTTGATTGATTAGTAATAATAAGAGGAGCAAAGTTAATTGATGCAGTGTTTCCACCGAAGAGATTAACGTGATTGCAAATTGTGAAGATTTATTTAATTGGTTTTACGTCTCTGCAAATAATAAATATTTCTTCAATGGGTTGATCAACAATTAAAGGTTCATACTTGCAATTTGGAGTTAATTGAATTCGGTTGCATTTATTTGCATATTGTATCTCCTTTGGACATTCAGATTGAAAAACACAATTTCTTGTTTGTTAGAGTATTGTTGGAAAGTGGCAATTTGAAGGGTAATAGATCGGGATATTATTCATTTGTTAGCTCTTTGATGATTTAGGGCCCGTTTGAATTAACTTATTTTTGAGCTTAGGCAAACAAATTATACAATATAAATTATGTTTAGGGTATGTTAAACTACCTAAAAATAGAAATATAGCATTTAATAGATACAAAGAATTTAATGCTTAGATAATTGAATACACCACAAGTTCAATAAATTTTTTCCACATTTAACTTCTTAACATGTGCCTTAAGGGCACATGTTAACATTCCCCTTATAGGGTTATAAATATATGATCAAGACATAACTAAATCATGAAATATTTATACATATTCCACCATATGAGGGAAATTCTAATTTTTAAATAATCATGATGTATATAAGACAAGTGCTTAGTGTGTTACAAACCATAACCGAATATATGGTGCTCTCATGTTTTACGGGTAACAAACTGACCAATTAGACGTAAAAAATATTAAGAAAGCAAAAGAAGAACCAAGAACATCAGACAAGGCTAGAAAGCATGGTTCTATATTATCAAATTATTAGTGATAAACACCGATTAAAATTCAACATGATATTTGTTCCAAATCCTGCTATTGATATTGTACCTAATTCTCCTTTAATTATAGACTAAACACTATTCATAAACTAATCAAGTCAAAGATTAGCAATTTTGAATCAACCAATCTTACAGAACAAAGTAAAACAAGATACTCATATCCTTGATTAATTTTATAGAATTTCCATAACATGTTATCAAAGTAACCATATATGACTAAATTGTAGAATGAGGGAAAAGAACATTAACACCTTGATCAGAAGCTTCCTAGTAACAAAAACGATCGGCGGTGAGTCAGAGAATTTAAACTCACAGCAAAGTTGGGGGGATGAATCGTCGGCTTTACCGTCGGTGCTCGGTTGCAGCAATGTATTGGTCATAAGCATCCGATCATTACCGAAGCGGAAGAATCCGGCCTTGAAAGTGTATTCCTTTGAACTACATCTTCTTTATTAATCTCCTTTCTTTAACAATTGATATCAAGTAAAAGTCATACTGTAACTATATTGAACATACAAAGGAACAACAAACTAATATATATTCCTCATGGCTCAGTTAAAAATCAATATAAGACCAATACTTTTGTTCTTGAAAATAATGACAAACTCTCACGCAAACAAGTGAATAGTTGGTAACTAATTTTAATTGAACTGCAAACAAAGGATTGGAATCGACGAACAATCAACAATGTTACAATACTATACATCTATTTACAAGGATATAAATACTATGATTATATAAAGGGAAATGATAAACTGCATGACAAATTTTGTCGTATAAATTGCACGAGTGAGTGTTTTCAACTATTTTAATTAGTTGTCTCTTTTGTTTGATTTGAATTAAAATGATTCTTTCTAGTGGTTCTGCTACAAATTAATCCTAGCACATGATTTATTTTGCTACTAGTGAGTAATACTCTTGATACGTGTACTGCTTGTAATTAAAAAGTTGCTATTTGATCTTTATCACATTGTAGAAAACATTGCTTTGGACTGCAGCTAATAATGACGGTGACGGTGGGATAGCAAATTATGCTTACTTACTTTTAGTATTTAGTTTGTTTTTCATTTTTAATCAGATAAACTAGCATGAAGTCTATCAAATGGGTAAATTGCGTGGAGTTCGTGCAATGTCATGAAAAGAGTTTTATCGTATAACATCACTCTTATATAAATACTATGAGTATATAAATTGAATCTTTCTACCAGCAATATTGTAAGGATAACACAACAGTATGATAGAAATATATTAAAGGAAGGATAACACCTGATTAGAAACCGCATACAACTTGCAGCTCTTTGTCTTCTCTAGTTGGTAGGCTGGGAATTGTTTTACCGCAGCCCCACGGTGGGCGCCAAAAATATTCTGGTGAACACTTAAGGGGGTATGTAAAGTAATTAAATTGGACTGTTAATGGCCAAAATTCATCTCTATAAAACTGTTACGATGAACAAAAAATAGAGTTAATATTGGCTACAATATGAAGTAAAAAAGATGGATATAGAAGTTTTATATCTTTCTCATAAGAAAAAATTGTTATATCCCCTTTACAAGAATGAAGGTGTGAAAAACACAAGAAGGGGGAGGGGGGGTTGAATTGTGTTTTGACAATTTAAAAATTCTTCTAGATTCACGAATCTATCAGAGTCTATTTTGCAGCGGAGGAGTCAAAACAACACTCAGTAAAACAGAGAGTATGAAAGAAATGAACACACATAATTTATACTGGTTCCCCTCACAAAACGAGAGTACTCTAGTACCTTGTACTTACAAGAGAGTTCACTATAATCACACAAGATTACACAATTGCTCAAGCACACAAGCAAGAGACTTCCAAATGCTCCAGATCACACAGCAGGAGAATTCACAATGCTCAAGCACACAAGCAAGAGACTTCCAAATGCTCCAGATCACACAGCAGAAGACTTCACAATGTTCAAGCACACAAGCAAGAGACTTCCAATTTTCTCTAGCACACAAGCAAGAGACTTTCAATTTGCTCAAGCACACAGGAAAGAGACTTCCAATTTGGTCAAGCAATAAAGCAAGATGCTAGCTTAATTTACACCTAATGACTAAACTCTATTACAAATGTAATCAAAACTTCAGAGTCTTGATTTTGGAATTCAAACAATTCATTGTTGTAGTCTTGTGCAGATATCTTCTTTTAAGCTCTTGGTGAGAACACTTCTTTGTGCAGTTGATAGGAGCTTTTGTGTTTAACGAATTCTTCTATCTTTCTTCGTTTTTGCACTGGTTCGTTCTCTACAACGACACTTTGTACATTCAAAGAGGTCTTCCATTTATAGACAGTTTGAATAGAGACGTCTGAAATGTGACCGTTGAAAGTATAGCAGTTTGCCTGGAAGTTATTCTTGTCTTTTTCCCCGGCAAACAACTTCTGCTCCTTTATTCCTCAAAGGTAGATGCTTGCACAGAAGAGGTAATATTAGGGGTGTTCAAAAATTCAGTTAACTGAACCAAATTGTAATTCGAACTGCACTGAACCATATTTTAAACTGAACCATTTAATTCAGTTTTGAACTGAACCACTTTTAAAAAACAGTTACAATTCAGTTTATAACTGGTTCAGAACCAGTTCGAATTTATGAACCGTTTTTTATTAAAAAAGAAAATTTAATTTTTTTCAGGAAAAAATCTCGATATTTCTGGGAAAAAATTCCGACTTTTTTCGGGAAAAATTTTCGATTTTTCTTTTGGAAAAAAGTTCTCGATTATTCAGGAAAAAATATTTCAACCTTTTTTTGGGAAAAAAATTTCGATATTTTTTCGGAAAAAAGTTTTGGATCTTTTTTTTTTATTTTTTTCCGGAAAAAGTTTCCGATTATTCAGGAAAAAAATTTGATTTTTTTCGGAAAAAAGTTTCCGATATTTTTTTGGGGAAAAAATTTCGACTTTTTCCGGAAAAAAGTTCTCGATTATTCGGGAATTTTTTTTTTTTCGGAAAAAAATGTGCGAGTGTTTTTCGGAAAAAAAGTTCTCGATTTTTTCGGAAAAATTTTTCCAATCTTTTTTTGAAAAAAAGTTTCCGATCTTTTTTCGGGAAAAAATTTCTCGATTATTCAGGAAAAAGTTTTCCGACCTTTTTTTCGAAAAAAAGTTTCTGATCTTTTTTCGGAAAAAAAGTTCTCGATTTTTTCGAGAAAAAAATTTCGATTATTTTCTTCGAAAAATTGGTTGAAAACCAGTTTTTCAAAAATAAACCAGTTGTTAATAAAAAACCAGTTTTAAACCAGTTATCCAAAACTAAACCAGTTAAAAAGTGTAAACTGGTTCTAAACCGGTTCTGAACTGAATTGTAACTGGTTTTACAGATAATCTGGTTTTTTATAAAAAGTAGTTCCAGTTACTGAACTGAACCATTGATATGGTTCAGTTCAGTGCAGTTCATGAACCATGAACACCCCTAGGTAATATTGTACCGTTGTCTTCAACTCCCTTTTAGACTGATTTAGACGACATGAATTTGCCTTTGCATTGGGCATCCCGTCATGTCTTTAAGCGTAACGGGAATATCTTGAGACGTGGCCTTATCAGAATTGTTGATGTTAAGATCGTCGTAGCTTCTGAGTGCATACAGTATGGCTTCTGATAGGCTCTTCTGGCTTCTGAGAGTCTTTGTCCTCTGAAAGGTTGTAAAGCGCTTCTTGGTGAACTCAGACCTTCTGAGTCATTCAGATGCTTATATTATGTTCTTGACTTACTTAGATTCTATCTTCTTTCTATCTCCACACTTCAAGTAAATTATTAGTGTTCTCCATCTTAGCAATAATACTTTGTTATCATCAAAACCTCATTAGGTTCATAGGGTTTGTTTGGGAAACCTTTCTTGTTCCAACAAAGAATGGGGGAGCTGTATTTATTGGCATTCCTTCTCCATTCACCCACTTTGTCATTAGCATGATCATGGGTTAGTGGGCTGTTTATCACCCTTGCCACCTCCTTAGTGGGGTGGTTTCTATACTTAGTGGGATCATGGATTACTTTTTCCGCCTTTTTCTTCTTTATTTTCTCCGCGTTCCTCCTTCTATACATTGATCACATGCCTATTTGCAAGCTTATCATGGAGGACGTGGGTTGATTGTGAATGTCCTTCCTAGATCGTGTACTTAGTCATAGAGATAGTGGGAATGAGTGAAACAAATAATGGGATAGAAGCGGTTACAGACAAGGATCGTGGGATCATGGGCGTTGGAGGCGACTTGCCCCCTCGCCTTGCCAAAGATTAATATCTCGCCTATATGTCACGCCCTCTGGCGTAATTGAGCTAGATTATGTTTACGTACTGAGACATTGCTATTGGGCCGTTGTATGGATCATTAAACAATGTTTGGGCTTTGTAAAAAAAATTTATACAAAATTTTCTAACACTAAAAAATCTATTTTTAAAAAAATCCAAAACAAACGGGCCCATAATAGGGTCTGTTTGTTTCAGTTTTAAAAAATTAGATTTTTTCTTTGTATTTTTGAAAATTGGTTTTGTAAACGTTTTTCAAAATATTACTAGTTTTTTTTATATTCGTCTTTTCAAAATTAAAACACTAATTTTGACATCTTATAACATAAATGTACATTATTGAAGTTCAAAATATAGTCAAAATCGCAATTTTTTCAAAAAGTTGTATTTCAAAAATGATTTTTGTGAAAATCTATTTGAAATAGCTTCAAAATTAAGTGATTTTTTGAAATTTTGATATCCAAGTTTTTTTCAATAAAATGATGAAATACCTAAAATAACATTTTAAGAATAACTATTCAATCAAAATTTTCATTTGAAGATTTTATAAAAAAAATTCTTTGTAAATTTGTTTTAAATAAAATTTTCTAACACTATAAAATCGATTTTAGAAAAAATCCAAAATAAACGGGGCCATAGTTATGTCTCCTTTGACTCCTCTCCCCATTGGTTTTGGTATTAATTGCTTATACTCACATGATATTACTTCACAAGTATTTGATCTTGCTTTAGTCAAAAAAAATAAAATGCATTTGAGAGTAGTTTTAAAAGTTTCTTTTTGTCACTCAGCCACATGTTACGTCTGCCTTATCTATTAAAAATTGGGTTAAATATGTTTTTTGTCCCTATAGGTTCGCAGAATTTATTTTTAGTCCCTGAAGATTTTTTTTTCACTTTTTAGTCCCTGAAATTTTTTTCGTCAGTGTTTTTCGACCCTACTTTTAATCAAACTCTTGTATATCTTGTATACTTTTACATTTTTGAATGATTTTTTGTATTCATGTTTATAATATTATAAGAACATTTCGGATAAAAATTTAGAATTTTTTAACATAAGATGAATTTTTATATGCAAAAAACTAAAAAATTCATATTTAATTCATCTCTTGTTAAAAAAATTTAAAATTTTGTAAGAGAGGTTCATATAATGTACTAAACATGACCGCATAAAAAAAATTTAAAATTTCGAATGATATGCACGAGTTTAGCTCGAGTTGAATGAAAAGTATGGACTAAAAACACTGATGGGAATTGACCAAAAAAAAAACACCGATGGGAAAAACTTCAGGGACTAAAAAGTATGAAAAAAATCTTCAGGGACTAAAAACAAAATTCGACCAAACTATAGGGACCAAATACGTATTTAACCCTTAAAAATTTAACCTCTTTGACTTGTCAAATATCTTTTTTTTCATATGGATCCTTAATTCTCGATCATCATATGTCATATGATCATAATCTTTTTTGTCTTTAAATCCTAAATCATACATGCCAGTTGTGACCGCTGACATTACTCACTTTGAGTCTTACTTTTGTTAGTCAATTGTGTAATTCTGGTTATTCGGTTATGTTTTTTTTTTCCACTCATTGTTATGTGTAGGATAAGCTGAAATTTTCAGATACTACAGCCTCAACGTCTACTTCCGCCGTTGATTTATCATCTTTTCATTTGAATTTATTATATTCTAAATTTTATTTGTGGTATTCTCGTCTTGGTTATTCACATTTTTGAACAAGTATTTGTATTTATGTTCATAATATAATAAGTATTTCTCACACAAAAATTTATAATCTTGTAAGAAAAGATGAATTTTTCAATAATGTACTAAACATGATTGTACAAAAAAAAAATCAAAATTTCAAATGATACACCTGAGTTGATTAAAAATATGGACCAAAAGATATGAATGAAAATATTTAAAGACCAAAACTTAAATCGAATATATTATAGGGACAAAAAAATTATTTAACTCTTAAAATATGAAAATTAAAAGTTAATAAATCCAATGCTCAAATTTTTATTTTAAGCAAAAGGAAAATATAATTAAATAAAAATAAAAAGATACAGAGACTGGGGGGACATTAAATCTGACTCAGTTATAACCCCAAACGGAATACATCGTGATCAAACAAAACCAGGTCGAACAACCTTAATCAATCCTAACAATACAAACACTCATCACGAGCGCAATCCAGCGAACCCGCGTAGGGGGCGAAACCAAGTTACAAAAAAATATGAAGAGCAAGAGCATCACCAAGATATAAAAAAGGTTCAAAACTTATCGAATAGATCAACCGCCAACGCGGAATCAGATCCACCGTGCCAACAACCCCTGAACAAGCAGCAGGCATAAAAGTTCTTTCGAACAATCATATGGATATTAACGGATAAGAAGCCGATACCGGAGTAGAGGCATTCGTGACACCTTGAGACCTGGAGATCTCAACAGACCCGAAACATCAGAGAATCGAAAAGCGCAAGAACACCAACACAACCAGTTTCACAATAATGACGCGTTTGAACCCGGATCGTGGGATAAGTCCAACACGTTAAACAACCCTTATAGGTTAATAGGACCAGACCCTTTCGGGTTAACAAAACCAATATGTCACCCAATCTCTGAGCCAAAAACACAAACAGAACCTAAAAGTATAACACTAATCCAAAACAAAACAAAAGCAAAGAATACCAAACGACAAACAGCACGCCAACAGAACAAAACAACTCGAACAAACACAAACGGTACGAACACATCGGCGGAGAAACAAACGAGCCAAAGAAACGAGCGCAGATCCATCAAATGGAGAATGAGTACGATGAACCAGAGCATCGAAAACCCAAACCCACCAGAAACGCGTGAATCAGAGGCCACCACAAAACAGAGCAAACAGAAAAAACCAACAGATCTCACCGGAAAGGGAGAAAACAACTTGGCTGAGAAAACCAAACCGCCGCGAACGGAGAAAACACTGGTGAAGACAGATCGGTTCGAAGACCGAACTACCAAAACCACCACGAAAACTTCGGCGCCGATATGGACTAAGGTGGTGCGGAGGGAAGCCGCTGCTCATCGCACCACCACCATGCTGGTCTACATTGAAAAGGGACGATTTGGATGAAAGAAGCAGATCTGGAAGATTTTCTAGAGAGAGGTCAGAGAGAATTTTTTTTAGAGAGACCCAAAAAAGGAGTTAGCATAACCCTAAAAAAAAACATAACTGAAATATTTTCGGTTGAACAAAACTACGAGAATTTTAAGCCATTAGATTTGATCTAGTGGTGAGAGGTTTGGATAGTACGCTATAGATTCCGAGTTCGATTTCCAGCTAATTGTAAACAGAAAAAAAATCTATGAGAATTTTTGTTTTTTATAAAATAATAGAGTGCAAAGGAATATTCATTTTCCTGACATTTTAACTATGTCTTTTTTTTTTTACACTAAGAAAAAAACATAGTTAAAATGTCATCATCCTAATAAATTTGTTAGAGAAAAGAAAATTAATTAATCCTATAAAAATAGAGAAAAAAAATCACAAAATTGCCTAGTGTCAAGTGTGTTGTAACGTGTGCATCATCCTCCAAATTCCAATCCAACAAGTCATCAAACCATTACCAATCAAAACCCAAATAATGAATGAATACAATAAATAAATTGTCAAAGAAACGGATAGAAGAAAAAAAACAAAAAACAACTCATTATTGCAAACAAAAATAGAAGTTTTATTTTTAGTACATTTATTTCAATTAAAAAAACCGAAAAAAATAATAATAATATATTTCCACAACATGATAATACAATGCTCTGTTTCAATCAATCAATCAATTAAAAGCTAAAAAAGAAAGCTAAGAAAAAGAGTCAAGTAAAAACATACCACTTTTTCTTGATCTTGTTCTTCTAAGATCCAAAAATGGCGAAAAAAGCTGTGTTGATTGGGATCAATTATCCTGGAACAAAAGCAGAGTTAAAAGGATGTGTAAACGACGTTTGGAGGATGCACAAATGCTTGATCGAACGATACGGTTTTTCTGAAAATGATATAACCGTTTTGATCGACACAGATTCGTCGTACAAGGAGCCAACAGGCAAGAACATACGAAGTGCGCTGTCGAATTTGGTTGGATCGGCGGAGGAAGGAGATGTGTTGTTCGTTCATTACAGTGGACATGGAACACGTCTTCCGGCTGAAACTGGAGAAGATGATGATACTGGTTATGATGAATGTATCGTTCCTTCTGATATGAATCTCATCACTGGTTCGTACCAAAATAAATCAATCTCTTATTTTCTCTCTGTTTTTCTTAATTAAATAAATTGTTGGATAATTTAAATGTTATTTTTTTTTTTTTGTGCTTTTGGATCTTTCGTGTTAAAGATTTCTAGAGATTCATCTAGGTGTTTGAAGAGTTTATAATCTTCTTCTCTGATAAATGAATGTTGGGCTATGAAGCACGGACACTTCTCGGTGTTGAACACGGAGACGACACCAACACTTATGATTACACTTAATTATGTCATTTTCTCAAATTATTATCGGTGTCGACGTGTCTGTGTCGTGTCGGTGTCTATGTCCGTGCTTCATAGATGTTGGGTCTAGCATAAGGGTTAGACTCACACGTAGCAAACTTTGATTCAAATATCTGTTGAAATTTTAGTGGCCGACGGTGTCGCGAGTATGATTATCTACTGTGAAAAAAACTTTTGATAAACCAAAAAAAGAAAGAAATGAAAATAATTCATAGATCTCGCTTTGATCAGTAAAATTGTATTGATAGCTTTTGGTTCATGATTGTTTGTAGTCTCATTGTTAATTGTTCTTATTCTTTATTTGTTTTAGTGTAATTCTGATGTTATTAGTGAGTAGTAGTATTGTGAATTATCTTTAGGTAAAACAATGTTGCATTGACGTGATGAATTTTGTGTGTAAACAGATGATGATTTCAAGGAATTTGTGGATGGGGTTCCTAGAGGATGTAGGCTGACAATTGTATCTGATTCATGTCATAGTGGTGGCTTGATTGAAGAAGTTAAGGAGCAGATAGGAGAGAGCACAAAGGGAGAAGACGAACATTCTGGATCCGGTTTTGGATTGTCAAATTTTCTGCATAGGAAAGTGGAAGATGCTGTTGAGTCCAGGGGGTTTCATGTCCCTTCAGGATTGCGCAGTCATCATGGACGCAGGGATGACGAAGAAAATGAAGATAGGGATCTCCCACATGGAGTTAAGAATAGGTCTCTACCGCTTTCAACCCTCATTGATATACTTAAGCAGAAAACTGGGAAAGAAGATATAAATGTTGGTCAACTGAGGCCTACACTTTTCGATGTTTTTGGGGAAGATTCTAGCCCAAAAGTGAAGAAGTTTATGAACGTTATCTTTAGCAAACTCCAACATGGAGGTGGTGAAGGTGAACAAGGTGGGATACTTGGAATGGTGGGTAGTCTTGCTCAAGAGTTTCTCAAGCAAAAGCTGGATGGTAATGATGAGGGATATGCAAAACCTGCCATGGAGACAAAAGTCGGAAATAAGCACGAAGCGTATGCTGGATCAACAAGGCGCACTCTTCCAAGTGGTGGGATTCTAATGAGCGGTTGTCAGACAGACCAGACTTCAGCAGATGCTTGTCCTTCAGGAAATCCAGCTAATGCTTATGGAGCTTTCAGCAATGCAATACAGGCTATAATTGACGAGTCTGATGGTGGAATTACATATTCAGAGCTTGTTCACAAGGCTAGGCAGAAGCTACAGAAGGATGGTTTCACTCAAAAGCCTGGACTCTATTGCAGTGATCACCATGTTGATGAACCTTTCGTGTGCTGATATGTTCTGAGAAATAAAGAACAGTGTGTTTTCATCCTGCTGCTGCAAAATTTTCATTTTTTTTTTCTATTTATTTTTTGAACAATTTGGCAATGGTGATGCAATTGAACAATTACGATCAGTGTGTTTCAACTCATTTGTTTCAGCATGGTATAGTCGTCTGTGTTGTGTTTGGATAGTCAATGTTTTTTCTAAAGTAATATATACTTCTATTATAAAAAATAAAAAATAAAAAAAAGAATATTTACTTCAATGATCGTTTTAAAATAATAATTATTGATTCGCTCAAAAAAAATAAAATAATTATTGGTAATATCTGTGATACAAACTGGTTTCAATAATCGTTTTCAAATAATAATCTTTGATAATATCTGTGATACAAACTGGTTCAAATTAAGACAGGACTATGTGATACAGCCTATTCAGACTTAGACTATTTGATACAGCCTAGCCATCTACTGTCTCGGTGAATTATCTTTACAAATATACAAAATCTAAAATGGTACATAAAAAAATTGATAACTAAATGAGACTGCACAATTGTGTTGAATGGCGCAGAGGATGAGTCATCCCTCCCAAAAAATTGAGTATCAAGGTTGAGCCTTTTTACTATGTAATGAATTGTTGACACAGAGGACACCGAATATTGGAGTTGGAGATGTCAAGCAACTTTCAAAAGGCTTTGTTAAAAAGAAAAGATGAGCAAAGTCTACTATACTGTCACAGGTCAATCATCAATTTCTTGAACCCATGCTAAACCTGCGAATGATGTCAATAGGTTAGTTTCTTGATTACGATTGACAAAAAATGAACGAGATCAAAATTCAGAGAGAAAAAATCATCTATTAATTATATCCATTTTCTATCTATTATGAAAATGTTTGCATGTGTGAGAGAACCTTGAAGCACAGTTTCAACAGCTGCATTAGGAACAAGAAGCCCAACAATTCGTTTGCTATCCACAGTAGTTTCTATGCGTACAACACGTAGCCTCCTATGGCTTAGGCGGGCCTGTACATATTTGATTTACAGTTTAGTTATTTTCAAAGAGCTATATTTAAGTAACTTATGAAACTACAATCAACAAAAAGATATCAAATAATCAGTCGCTGGTGAAGTCGTCGTGAGGTATAATGGTCTAACAACTAAACAATGAACAAGAGTCACCTTACAAAGAAAACCTTTTCAAGCAGATATAATCTCATCAAGTTGAAAGTTATTCTACAATGCAAACTCGGTTGTATGGAGAGTTACTATAATAAATTACTAAAATTTAATCCAACCCATCCACTGCAATTTTCATGCTGCAAACCTCACCGTATAAAACCTCAAACCAGAAGATTAAATACTAGGACAAAGAAACAAACGAATGCATGAGTTGATATTTTAGCATCAGCAATTTTGTCAATAGAATGTTTTGGTTTTTGTTGTCATAATGATGAAATACCTGCTTAGAAAGGGCTTTTTCTATGGTTCCCCAAACAGGAAGAATGAGGCCACCCAAGACATTTACTTCCTGTAGTCTTCTGCCCACTGTACAGAAGTTGCCAATCTTACAATTGGGACCATGCATGCACTGCCAAAAAAGGTAAAGAGAAGTCAATGTCAGACTACGTGGAGTAAGCAGGGGTTGCATTTTGTTTTTCATCTCACTTCTAATGTATCTTTTAAGTACTACCATTCATGCATCATACAATGCTATATACTGATTGATGATGTTATAGATGGTATGGGCAATGCTTAAAATACACATGTCCAAGTGTATGACTAAGTTAAGAATAAATGAAAACTGTCCAAGAAATTGATGACAAATAAAGAGAACAATAGCATATCAGAACCCTGACTCAGTTCAGTATGTATGACAAATGTCAAATCCTACGGGAAGATATCTTCTGGTTCGGGTAAGATTTACACTACCTGACTGCTGGAGGATATCTTCCATGGACGGGGGGATTTCTGAGCAATTCATGGGGGGCAGAAAAGCAATTACCCAAGAAATATTTCATTTTAACAAAATTTGGTTTCATTGCAAATTTAGAAACAGGAAAAATATCTTCTAAAGAAATATACCTGTTTAGATGAGACTTCGTATTCTTCTTCCCAGCCAGTTTGAGCTTTTTCTAAGGATGAAACTTTTCTGTATTTACTTTTTAATTCAGATAGAGGCATCTCCCTAAATGATTGAGAGGAAACCATGTTTAAAATACAATAAAATTGAAATGCCAACAAAGCCTAATTGCTAGAATACATACCGGTTTGATTCCCCAACGGGAGGACGAACTATCTTATACATGCCCGAAGTAGAACTAGAACAGATCAAAGAACAAAAATAAGGAAATGCAAATCGTTAAGATTGTGTGTAGAACAGAACGGAGAAAAAAAATGACATAAGCAAATCAATAATACGACCATGTGTGTGTGTGTGTGTGAGAGAGTCACATTTGGTAACTCCATGTCATGATCTGTACATGATCATGTTTAATATTACAACAAATTAAAAATTGGAAGCATGTAATATCTTCTCCTAAAATTCTCTGCTCCTTAAGCAAGTCAAATATCATGATGATATGGAAAAGTGCATTTAGAAGCGTGTAACATATCCTGAACTAGGCATCAGACGTTGAGTAAAAACCAGTGCAGAAATCAAGTTTATTAAATGAGGTCAGCTATCTCTATTGTTTGGTGTATCCAAGTACATGTGAACAAAAATATAAGCTAAGGTTTTTAATTTGCAACCTAACTCAGCAGAGAGAAATGCTTGATGATTAGAATCAACTTCAAGTTTATATTCAATGAAATCAAAACTGAACTAAGGAAACAGGAACACATAATGAAAACCAAGAATAATACCTTTCAAATGCTAAAATGAAATGACGTTTTCCCAACCACTCCCTCTTGGACTCATAGAAACCATCATTGGCTGAGCCAAGCCCATCCTTCTGCTTTTCATTCAGCATGCTACTTGCTGACTGACATATAAATAATAAGAAAGTCAGTATTTTACATTTGAGTAATGCACACCATTAGTTGGGTCAAACAGCAAAAAATAAGCACCTCCCATGTGATCCCGCGATCCAAGATAAACGTAAACAGAACGGTTGAAGCTGCAGTCAATTGATCAACATGAACTGTCTGCATGTAAATGAAAAAATTATCTAGTCCATATTAGCAATATAACAAATTTATCTAAAAGAACAAAGACTATAAATTATTTTTATTGTTTGATGATTAAAATTGAAGGAATACAGTTCATAGTAAAGGAGCAGAATTGGTTCTAAACAAGGAAATATTTCTGCATGCATAAAAAGAAAATTTGTGGAGTATCTAGAAACAACGCAATAATAAAATTTGGAATAACACTATTGATTCCCAAAATTTTGTTTTTGCTCGTGCGGAGGATACATTAAAGGACTGGGTTGTTGTTCAGCATGTACAAAACAGAGCAGCAACTGCTATGCAAAGTGTTGTGAGTAATTGGAAGAAGCCCCCTACCCGGCCGATTTAAATGCAACATTGACGCTTCTTTTGAGGGTACTAAAGTTGGTACTGGAATGTGTATTCGAGATGAAGCTGGGACGTTTATCCGTGCAAAAACAGAGTGCTTTTCACCTAGGTGTGAGGTCCACGTCAGTGAAGCAATTGGTCTTCTTAATGCACTTAATTGGGTGCATGAGCTCCACTTAGTACCTGTGGACTTTGAGCTGGACTCGAAAAGAGTGGCTGATAGTTTTTTATCACATATACCAGATGCTACAGAATTTGGGGACATTATTAAAAATTGTAAATCATGTTTTTCTAATTTTTATAACGACTCTAGTGTTGAGTTTATCCGGAGACAAGCAAATGAGGTTGCCCATAACCTTGCTAAGGTGGCCTTGTTTTCAGCTAGTCCCCAAGTGTTGGTTGAAATACCGCATTGTATTGAACACATTTTGATTAATGAAATGTTACAAGTCTTTCTCCGTCAAAAAATAAATAAATAAAAAGAAAATATCCCAAGATCTGCTGAAATATCAATAATGATATTTTGGAGCAGATTTGATACAATACAAATATCTTTAGAGCAATGCTATTCATTAGGAATAGCAAGCCACAAGAAACACACGAGCAAAAACGTGGCAGTATGCAATTGGCTTTTAAATAAAATAAATAATTTTTTTTTTGACAAAATAAATAATATTTAAAAACGGTAATACAAATTTGGTTTGGCCCGAAATCACCACATCATGTCGTGTGTTTTCTCTTAATTTAATACTAAGAAAAGAAGTAAATAACATAAATAAATGAGCAGACACAAGTCTAGCAAACAAACCTTTGGAGTACCCTGTAGTTCAATGACATTAGCTTTCATGTCAACAATGCCCGTGTCGAGGTTACCTTCAATGCGAGCATTCCGAACAAGAAGATCCAAGATACTCACAAATAATTCAAATAGTCTGTTGATAAAGTAGTATTTAGCATATTGTATCTAGTACTAAAACTTATAAGCATCAAAAGTAATTTGTTATACAAGAGCACACCCATTCTGAATATCAGGAGGTAGTCCCAAAAGCCGATTGAGGAATCGTCCAACTTCGTGCATATCTGAATCAATAATACGCCCAGATAACCTTCCAGGATCTTTACCATTTCCTACAAAATAGGAAGCACATGTTTAGTCAAAATGTTAGGTAGTGCGATATGTGGTATCACAACAATAGTTCAACAATAAATGAAACCACTCAATTGAAAGTTTAGTTGAGAGTAGCAATGAATACCAAGAGTTGAATCCCTAACTATCCCAACAGATACAAGAGCAGCTTTTGCCTGAATAATGAAATCTTGAATAGTATCTGGTCTGTCAGATGAACATCCCGGAGGTACAACAGGTAGAGAATCCTAGAAAATGTTTTGTCATTAGACGGATTTGACAACTCTTTTCATACCAGGCATTATATTATATAATATATATATTATGACAAATCATTTTAAAGAATATGAAACCTGCTCCATTATTCCTTTGTACATAATCATCAGAGCCCTCTTTCCATAAGCGCTATCATAATTATAAGCACTTAACGAAGGCCCAGCCCTGTAAGCCGTGAAGGAAGTCAGGAACATAGACAAATATGTAAAAATTCAATGATGCCAATTCATTTAAAATACAAAACTGATAAATCCAACATGCCTGCGGTCCCCCTGAGTCAAAGCACCAAGTGATTCTAATCTCTTCGCAACAATCGATGCAAATCGTCGTTCTCCACCAAGATTAGTAAAGAGTATCCTGATGCATTTATGATAATAGAGATCAGGTAGGCGATATCAAAATAACTAACGCTGCGATAATTTGATATCCAGTCTAAGAAGCTTACATCTCAACTCCTATAGGATTTCATAAGACAGTGAGAATATACACCACCAATATAGAATTTTGATAAAGCTAGATAACAAACTTATGTCTTGGGTATGAAACAATTGAAATATCAGGTTACAGTAGGATGGAGAAAAGAGAGAGATGAAACCCAAACTATATTCTATATAATGGAAAAATGGGGAAAACAAGACAACAATTCTTCACAAGGACACTGGAAACCAATGTAAAGGAATGTAGCACAGCTTGGTAGCGCGTTTGTTTTGGGTACAAAATCTCCCACAGGTTCAAAACCTGTCATCCCTATCCAACTATTAGTTATCGTATCAGCAGTAACACGAGATCAATTGCGACCAATACAAATTAGACACACATACTCAAAACAAATAGTTCTCAATGTCTATGAAACATAGTAGTTTCAGAGTTTTGGACACACCTTTTGATATTCCTTCAACACGTGTCGAACACTACTCACCAATTCAATAGGTGTCCAATTAAAAAATTAAGTTTTTATTGCCTTGGACAGGGACCAAACAAGTTTATCCAACCATTGCATAACTGCTTAAGCCATTGTGAACTTTATTGACTCAAACAGAATACTTTGGCTCCATGCTTCGGTTCTAAGTTAAATACTTTCTCTACACATTTTCTCGTTCTCCAAAAACCAACCAAAACCTTTTCCTTCAGGCTTTGGTTCTAATTTAAATACTTCGCAGATATTAAACCAGCGAGACAATAGGTTAACTAATTACCTTGGTTAATAGAAATAACAATATGAAAAGCAAGCAAACAGATAGAACGAAAGTCATTTTAATCAATAACCTGTATTCTGGTGCTGAAGCTTGATTTGATCTATGAGTTCTTCCGAACTGCTGAATTGCACGGTCAGCACTCCAAGGAAGCTCTAGCGTTAAATGAACTCTTCTTTTCTGTTGTATAAAAGTCGCGAAGCACATAATGGGGAAAACAGCACAGACAACAAAGAATAAAACATATCATAAGTTCAATCAAGCAGAAATTCTAAACCACTCCAAATCATAAACATAGGTCACAATGATATTAGGGACAACAATACTTCAAGTCAGTTTGAAATACCTGATTTGCAGCTCTCCTATCCGCCTGCAAAGAAACACCAGCCGATCCAGCTTCAGAGATAATAGCAACAAACTTTTTGCCGTCCATAAAAAGCTGCTTTTCATGCATGTTAACCATTTCCATAGTGACATCCTTTCTATACAGATAAAAAAAAATTGGCATAACGAAGCAACTATCAAACTCTGTTTGTTAATCAGTATGATGTGGAGACACTACAACTTACGTATTACGAGCCTGATAAGTTACACCCTTTCCAGTAGGGCCCCTCACTAGCATTCCTCTCCTTCCTGTAATTTCTGCAACTTTGTCGGGCCCCCCCAGCTGTATATATAAAATTTATCACCAGAGATATTAGTAATCTTAATATATATATATATATATAAAGAAACATTATCATGTGGAAAAAGGATATGGCATTCTCACAAGATGATAACCAAATAAGAACTAGAACCTATGAGATTTCATGATGCAACACAGCATGCTAATGTCTCTGAATGTTTTACAGATAAACACCTATAAAAAAATCATTAACATGGGATAGAGGATCAAATGGTAGGGGAAGAGTAGGTGACTCCCAACTCAGTAAGTAAAGACTGGATCTACAACAGCTCAAAGGTGGCCAAGACAAGGCTTCGGTACTCTGCCTCAGTGCTGGATGGAGAGATCACTAGCACTGAGGCCATAACAAAAAAGTGTAACTATTCTGCCTACACATGTGGATAGATTCAATGAAAGTTGCAATTTGCATTGGATGCTTGACACATTTTTCCTATAAATGGATATTAAATATTTTAAATAAAGAAAGATATCAAATTATTAATACAAGAGCAGCTTGTTGCCCGTCTACCTTTGGTTCACGTGTAATTATCTCATTATATATACAAGAGCAAAAACTGGAAGTTTCAGAACTCTATAAACCAAACATTTTAGTTATTCCACACCAGCAATTGTGATAGAGGAAAAGGTTAGCATCTTTATTTTACTTCCCCCTTGCATCTATGTAGCCATTTTAAAATAACCTTTATATAATTAAACTGTGTCTGAGCATATTTAAGCAAATGATCTTCAAAGCAAGGGGATAAATAGAACATGTTATCACTACCTGGTCAGTAATATCATCCAAAGGATTGTTTGGAAGATCCAAAGAACGAATAATCTCTAATATTTTTGTCTTACGTTCCAAGGCTGCATCATACCTGTCATAAATTAATAAAACAATTACAACTTTTCTTTGTTTTATTTTATTTTTCCCCCTAATTTAGGTGCCTAAAGATAATGTGTCTTGCGGTTTCTTTTGTAAACAGTTATTAAACATAAAACAATAATTAAGACCATTAAAGTCAGACCCCAATAACTTGAGAACTGTTTAAATTGTATACCTCTTCTGGAGTTCAGCTATGTAGGCCTGCCTTGCTAGAAGATATTCATCTGTTTTTTCCTTACACAAATGGCACGACCACTCTTCAGGAACTACATCACCAATTGGTGGCATCAAGCATGCGGAATGGACTAATTTACCACAGCACGAACACTGTAGCAATTTTTTCCTTTCCTGCAGTGAAAACTATGTAACTACTACATCCCTAGCATAGCATCAAAACAATACAAGAGATTCAAAAATAAAATAAAGAAAAACGACTACCTCCTCAGTGGTGCAAATTTCACATATCTGAAACTCCTCATCCGAGTCATTAGATTCAATGCCAGAATCAGCTGCATCAAGCCAGAGGAATCATGATAAATGTCTAACATATCTAGATAAAATTCACAAATCCATTTTCAAAGGTTTGGTAAGGAAATAAAATATTGTTGTAAAGTGTTGTTTAAGGGATTTTGTGATTGTGGCTGGGAAGAGGGAAAGGGCTGACAGCGTCTTCACGGATTTCTTTCTGCCTCTAATTTTGTCATGGTGCTACTGGTGTATCTCTTTATATTGTGTTTGTATTTTGATTCATTCATTATCCTCTGCTATATTAGCTTTATCCTCATCATAAATTCTTATTGAAAAGAGCATTAAGCTCTTACAATAAATTTGTTATCACTTTTTTTTTTGGTAGAATAACCAACTCTTTACAGCAAGATAATTAATCTGCATCCTTTACTATCCATCAGCATTCAGCAAGCCAAGACCAGTAAATGATAATACATTAGGAAAACATGGCTTCTCATCCGAGTACCAGAAATGAAATTTTATCGTAAAACTGTGAAGCCTGCAATGCTGTATGGGACTAAATGTAGGATTCCAAAGAGTCCCGAAGAAAGTAAACTTTGCATGAGGACATGAGTGTTAAGATGGATAAGTGGTCACACAAGACAAAATAGAATTAGGAATAGAACTATTAGAAAATTGGGGTACCTCCCATTGGTAATAACTTATAACAGTAAAATATTGTCTTAGATAGTATGGAGTATGGACAAGTGTGAAGAAGACTTATAGACGCACTGGTAAGGGTGGTTGCTTAGATGAAGGATGATCCAATAGTAATTGTCTTGTGTGACCACCAAATCATCTAATCCAAGTAATTGATGCTACCCAGTGCGATAAGGCTCTATTATTGTTTTTGTTTTTTGTTATTGGCTGCTCATCCAAGTACATTCCGTGTCTAAGATGGAACTGGTGCGTTAAGGCTTGATTATTTGGAATATAAATTCAGCAATAGAGTAAACAATGTTATGAAGTGAAATTGGAGTGTGAGGACCACATGCTAACTACAAGTTTTTTTTTCTTTCCTTTTTCTTATAAATATCTAGAGTACCTAATACCACAAGTTGCATGGTTTAGGTATTGTATTTAAATTTTCTATCTTACATAACAATGAGATGAGTGACAGGGATGTAACGCTTGCACAAAATTCAAGTTAAGTAGATGAAGTGGAAAAAGGATTCAAATGTAAATTGTGATTTGAAGTGTCAATCAAACTCAGAAATACTTGACAATACAGCTATGATACCAGCAATGTCATGCAGTAAAAATGTTAAATGGTGAAGGGTCAACAAGAGCAAAATTTAAGGCGGCAGAGATGTGAATTCTTTATGAAATGAGTGAAATACACAAAGATGATCAGGAACAGCTGTGTTTGAGAGAAAATTGGAATCGACTCGGTTGAGGAAATGATTGCACAAACTCATATATAGTGGTTTGGTTATGTTAAAAGAGAAGACCAACATTTCTAGAATGAAATGTGGATGAAATGGTAGTTCGTTAGGTTAAAATGTAGATGAAGACTAAAACAGTATAGACAAAAGGAAAAATGTCCTCATCTAAATGGTTTGTTTCTGAACCTTTGACATTTAAAATATAGCACAATGACTTCATTATTCAGTTTAGGTGACCCAACATAGTGAGATGAGGCATGGATGTAGAGATAATTTGAAAAATGGCTTCATAACATATGCAGCTAAAGCACAGAACGAAAAAGGTTACGTATACAAAAGATTCATCAACTTTGCTTCGGGGAGACTCACTTTCTGATTCGTCATCACTTTCTGCATCACTAGGAGGTTGCCACTTGGCTGCTTTTCTGACCCTTCCTTTTAATGAAACACCAGGAGTTGCAGAGTGCCTCTTCCTTTGGAGCTCTTTAACACCATCCTCACCTATAATGTAAATGAAAATATATATAATAAGTGCACAATAATGAAAACAAATAAAAATCATTTGGCAAAAAAATCTTAAACCTGGAAGGAGTTCAGGTTTTTCTGGTAACGGATAATTTTCTTCCACAAATTTAAGCAGCAATTCTCGAGGTCCAGAAACAAAGTCATCAAGTTCAGAACCCTTTATAAAAAATAAATAAACCAAGTGAAAAATCTGAATTGCAGAAAAAAAATTAATTATATGGAAATAAATACATAATCCAAATACACACATATTTTGTCACAGCTTCTTCTGTCCTTGCTTCACCAGTACTCTGGAGACCAATGACTACAGATTTTTCATCAACTAACGCTTGCTTTGCTAGTCTTACAGTAGCAGGGACTTTAGCAGACATACACATGTGTCTGAAGAAACGCTACAGAGACAATATCATATTTAGTATATATACAAGTGACCCATCAAAATAGAGATTGTCTTCAGACACCACTTAAATATTCATACCTGGTGGCTTGCCCAGTATAATCGCCATAGCTGACTAGTGTTAGGTTTATCATTTAGAAAGGCACTAGCTGACAGCAATTCTACTCGTAATTCTGCCCAAAATTCTGCTGCTTTTTTGTACATGTCCTAAGAAGTTTGATATGAAGAATAAGGTCATCAGAAGAAAATAATGAACTCGAAGGATAAATAAATGCAACTTCAGATAACATAGAAGATGACATCATAATACACGTTTCAATTTTTAATATATGAAAATAAAAGTTGAACAGTATGCAGCCAAGAGATGTGTCTAGTTTTCTACAACATCAACCCCTTTCTTACCATGCATAAAGTGAAGCCAAAGGAATTAAAGTACACAAAATGAAATGGAAAAGTACATTCCTAATTTGATTCTTACCATCATTTTATCTTCTAATGGCGCTTCAATAACTTCAAACTCAGCACCCTCGTAGCTAAGTGTCCGACACAAATACATCCCCCTACAGTGAGAAAAGTAAAGCAAAACAAAATTCCTTCATATGCATACATGTTCTAAAGTCTTGAGTGCTCATGTATAATTGAAAATATTACAACCTTGCTTTCATGTCCATGGCAACTAATTCTAGAGCTCCAACACCCCCTCTATCAAGAGCACCTGGATGTATAAATTCAAATAGTTAACTTAACTTTACACATTAACGGGATGGGCCCATGGGGAAAACACATGTAGAAAGCAACCTCGTTGTATAAATTCAAATAGTTAACTTAACTTTACACATTAAGGAGATGGGCCCATGGGGAAAACACATGTAGAAAGCAAGCATATAAGAAACTCTACAACATTTTACATATGTAGCTATAGTAAGTTGAAATTAAAAAATTAAAAAATATTAATTATCTAGTAATACATTCATAAATGCTTTCGAAGTTATAATATAGTCCAAAAATAGTTATAAGAAAACAGCAGTATTTTCATGAACAAAAATACATCAACTGAAGGAGCATAATCACTTCCAAAACATTGCAGCAGCAAGTATTGTAAAAGAATGGCAAAAGTTTATCCAAAAAAAATATTTAATGAAGAAGATCACTAACAAAAAAAGGAAAGGAAAGAGTAAAAAACAGATAAGTACGCTACCAAGAAATTCACGGAAATCAGAGAAAGAAGTTCCATCTCCCCAAAGACCAAGTCTAACCATATAACCCATATTGCGGGGTTCAGATGCACCAGTTGCTGAGCAATAAACAACGCGGGCTTCAGGTAATTTATCCTGTAAAATTAGATTGCAATAACTGAAACCATGCTTTCTTCCACCATTTCAATGCCAAATTTTGCAAAGTAATTTAACTTCAATGTGTTTGGTGCACACATGATAAGAAAGAGGATTATATTTAAATGACAATTATTCTTGTGAAGCAAATACATTTTTTTTATAAAAACAAATAATTTTATATATTTTTAATTAACATTGAGTAATGAATTAATTTTATATTTTTAATTAACATTAAGGGACGAAGTTTTTATAAAAACTTATTTAACGTTCACGAAAATAATAAGTAAGGGATTAATTTCATATAATTGTAAAAAGATTCACATAAATCGTTGTAACGATAAATGTAAATAATAAATATCTATTATAATATAATAAAGAATATCAAATAAAATAAAAAATTAGATAAAGATTAGTATGTCCTGAGCAAATGAGCAATACGGATCAATAGTAATATATATATATATATATATATATATATGGGGACATATCATACGAGAATGAATATCTTATATGAGAATGATAAGAATGAATCTCAACCCTTAGATTAAAATGGAAGGCTGAGATTAAAACATTAGTAATATGCATCTCTCACTCCCTATCTTCTTCTCCCACTCATTTTAATTTTCTTTGTACAAAATGGAACCAACAAAAAATCCCCAATTCATGAAATTAGATTTAATCCAAACACACAATAGGGAAAACACAGATGAAAGAAATAATATAGGTGACTGAAATAGAGATACAGAGAGAAAATTGATTGCAGGTTTTGGGAAAGAAGACGACGAATCCGTGGATGTGTGAATCAAGAGGATGTGAAACTGAACAGAGGATGTGGGGTTGATGGTCTGCATATCCATCGGTTGCGGTGGTAAGGCATGAGAGAGAAAGATTGAGCGAAGGAATGAAGAAGATGAAAGGTTAATGGATTCAAAAGAATTAATAATAGAGTAGGGAAGGGTACATGATGATATTTTTAATCTCAACCATCCATTTCTTATCTAATGGATACTAAGTATTCTCACCATTCTCATATAATAAAGGCATTCTCACTAGATATGCCCCCTATATATATATATATATATATATACACACACACACAAGGAGGGATTTGTTGACTCCAAGAGTAAGTCTTAATACTTACTCCAAATATTAGCCTTTGATCTTAATATTATTATTAAACGGTTGTGATTACTTATAATAACTCTTACAGTGGGAATTATTTTACAATTCTTATTCTCTCTTACTCTTAAGAACCACCACCGCCAATACACCTAGAAAGAAAGAGCAGATCTCATCTTCTTCATTCACTTTTTCTTAAAGGTAATTTGATACCTTCATTCACTTTTCTTTTTCATTCACAATATTTCATATGATTGGACCACCTAGGAAGGCTGTAGTTCTTCTTACCTATGAATGAAATAGCATAAAGGCCATTGGAGATAGGTGAAAAGGGCACAAAAATGAATTAATTTATGGGAATTGAGATTTTTGGTTGAAGATAATGATGAGATGAGCATGGATGTCTCACATAAAATAAATCGCACAGCTTCCGCGTTAAAAGTTGGAAGGCATGAATAGATTAATACAAAAGTTGGAAGGCATGATGAAATGAGCATGGATGTCTCTGACATAAAAATGAATCAATTTCATTCACCATTTGAATTCATAAAATGGAAATTCGAAAGAATGGACATTGAAAATGTTAAGAGAGAACATAAATGAGAGATGAACTGTAATCTGTGAGTTTAGAGAGAAAGTTAAAAGTCCCCACCGTATACCTCTTCTTAGTGTTCTTATTGCAGGTAATCTTATTTCTTGGAAAAGCAAAAAGCAAAGTTTTGTTGATAGATTCAGTGCAGTTGTTGAATACAGATCTATGGCTCTCACTATATGTTAATTAATTTGGTTGAAACAACTTGTTGATGAGCTAAAGTTTTGGAAGTCTGAGTCAATGAGTATCATTTGTGATAATCAGGCAGCTTTACATATTGCTTACAATCCCAGTATTCCATGAGCATACGAAGTACATAGGGATTGATTGTCACTTCATCCGCAAGAAGATTCTTTTCAGGCAGATAGTTTGTTCCTTTGTACTCTAATGATTAGATGACTGATATCTTTACCAAATCTCTCAAAAAGCCTGAGGATATCTTATCTTATATGTATCCAGCTTGATGCATATGATATATATGCAACAGCTTGAGGGGTAGTGTTAAGATATATATAGAGTTAAGTTACATTCTGTTGAAAAAACTTCTGTATAAGATTAGATTTGTTAGTTTATTTATCCCTATAATTAAGGGATTTGAATGTATTCACTTAGTTATGAATAACAAAGGCTGAGAGTATGTTCATACAAATTTGCCCGTCTTGGTTGAGAAAGTTAAGATTACAAGGAAGGGAGTACTAAGATGTGAGACATTAGTGGATATGTATGGGATAGCTTTGATGGTGCCGGAAGTCTTGAAGTGGCATAATTGTGTCTTGATGAACCAAATATACAAGCTGTTCTATTTACAGATGATGCTCCAGGAGGGGATAAAATTGGTACCGTTCCTATTTCCAAATTTGGATTTTTAGAAGACAATGATTTCCAATTTCTGTTTTATATTTACCAATGTTTTAAGAGTTTTTTGTTCTCAGTTTTCATTTTTTTTAAATTACAATAATATATTTATTATAGTTTGTGATTTTTTTATATTATATATTTATATCCCAAACAGAACATATCCTACGTTTTCAAAAAACAACTTAGTATCGCCACTGTATACTTGAGTACAAATCTAACAAGCACTGTTACTGAAATTAGTTCAGAGAGGTCAATCCACACAGATGTTTCAATTACATCACTTGATTCAAAATTTGACTTTGTTACAAAATTAAATTTGAAAATCTTTGTTTTGCCCCTGGACCTACGCTACAAGTTGCATCTATTGGGCAAAGCTAAAACCAGGCCTTTATATCTTTATTTCTGATACTCCGATTCTCTAAACTATTCATTTAATTTCACCTTTTGGAAATATAGTATGTATGTATTTTCTTTTAGGATAATTTCACCTTTTGGAAATAAAGAAATAACAAAGAATGAGGATTAAAAAGAGAATCTAAATTATCCTAAAAGAAAACAAAAATATATCTCTCCCAACATAAAATCGAAAATAAAGAGAAAGGGATAAATAATACCAAAACTCTTTGAAAATTAAGAACAAAACCTGAATTTCAAGCACTGCTTCTCCAGTGCGTGTTGGCTGACTACCAGCTTCAGGGACCAAATTTTTTGCTTTGTGACACTACAATGAATCATCAAACCTTAGCAACAAAAGGTAAAGAAATAAAATTGAATCCAAGAAGCACTTGAATCATTAATGTTATCCTTCAAAAAAAAAATCGGAAATAATAATTTATACTAGAAAATGTTTGCATACCTCATCAAAAATTACTAAGCCATCAAACCCTGGCCCACACCACTGCACAAGCTGCTGGAGACGAGACCTACCTTTTTCTGAAGATGCTATAAGGCTATTGTATGTCAAGAAAACAACTCCCTCCTTGATCCCAACAGACTTTGAATCAAGCTTAGAATACGGCAGTTTGTTCAAAGCATGCACTGGTTTAAAGGAAAAAGAAAAGGAAAACATTTAAACTTGTCAGAACATTGATTGAAATATAGATGAAATAAATAAAAACACCTGAAAAGGACTAAAGATGAAATTTCTCCAATGAAGATGACAAACAGAAAATTTCCATTCATTGGACAAAAGAAGCATAGTTAGAGTTGAGAAGCCAGAAAAGAGGATAATGATAACAAGTAATCTGTGATAATGTGGCTAGTTCATATGACCAAACACAGCAGCAAGAGATGAAGGGGGCCTGACCAGTAAAAACTAGTGGTTTAACACCAATAATGTAACAAGACTCGTGAACCAACTATATATATCCAAAATCCTAGTTAGATATGTGATATTAATATTATAAAACTACTCCATACAAATTCTAAAATTTGAAAAGTGGAAATTAATAGGAGGAAATAAATCCCATAGTGAGAACTACTTTTGCACCAGTTATGTATTTAACGAGTGTATAACAGGTTAGTATATAACCGCAGTGCTTAAGTATGTAACACAACTTAATCCATATAATATCACCAAAGGAAATACCTTCAATACATGTTGCACCGGCATCATCCAAGTCTCTTCTAGCATCAAACTTCAAGTCTGAACCAACAGAAATCCACCTGTGTAAGATCGTTGAAAACATAACAAAAGCATCAAGACAAATAAACGCTAAGAGTATAGCCAGGCATCGAGTTCAAATTACAAACATGCATGGTCATTTGTTTAGGTAATTGTGTTCAAATGTGCATCCAAAGCATGAATTTGCTTTTAATTCAATTTTGAATAACACACAAGTATCACATGCAAAGACAGTGCGACTTAAACTTACAATGCCTTTCTCCTTCCATGGTGCCAGTTCTCCCAAATTAGACCTGCAATTGTCCGACCTTTACCTACACCAGCTCCGTCTCCAATAAAGAATCCTGCCCTAGCTCCATTGGGGAGGTGCTGAAGGTGTCTCTGTCAAAAAAATTACATTATACACAAGAAAGGCAAAGTAAACCATAATCTATACTGTCCATTATGTCAAAGAAGAAACCTGACAAGCATAGACCAAGGTCTCAATTTGCAAGCATGACAAAGCCTTTGAACTTTCCAAATTATCTTTAGTTTTTGGATCATAGGTAGGATCAGGTGGCTGCACTGCAGACAAGGAAGATGTCTCCACAACAGGATCTGGGTGTGGAGGTCCAATAGATACTTTTGGTGGTCGCTGCATACGGAGACAATTTAACATCACAATAGTGTGCTTGAGTAACTTGAAATAACAAATGAACTGTTGATAACAAACTGCTAGCATACAATGCTGGAGAAAATAATTAGTAACTCACATAATCTGTAAATGTTTCTCCAACCATGCCACCTTCATCTTCATCCCGCTCGACTTCAACAGCAACCTGATTTAATTTAATGCAGAATAAAAGTAAAAATATAGACATAAGAAAGTAGCAAAACATAAAAATAAAAATTCAAATAATTAACAGAAAACCAATACGTCAATAAAAGGAGGGAAATATCACTGGACAACTAGACATAATAATTTAATGAAGTATCAAATAGAGAGTAGATCATCCGATCTCTTTTTCCTCTAGGGGGTTTTATGTTCACAAATTCATTTTATTATTCAAAAAAAATACACACACACACACGCACACACAGACACATATACATATACATATACATCCATATACTCAAACAAAACTGTACACAGGTCACAGAGAAAAGGAAAAATAGCAATTCAAAAGAGCAACCAATTCCCTAGGCACGACCTTCCTTTATACAAGGCCTGAACATCAGATGTCATGATTCACAACAATCTCAATTTTATACAAATGATCTAGGGTTTATTTAATTGAGTGGGTTAAAAGGGGTAAAGTATAAAATTTATTTTCAACTGAAGTTTTGGTCCAGAGTGAACGATGAGTACACTGTAATATTCACCCTTCATTTCTGTTGCACCATGCAAGCATGACGTTATTCTCATTAAAGATTTTCCGCTTTCCCAATTCTTATTTATACTATTTTTAATATAAAAGATATTTACATACTCTAATAGAGGATTCCGGTGGAAAGGTAAACTTTTGTATCTAAATTGAGAAATTTATAAAATGTTTGTAAAAATGAATAAGGGATGGGTTGAGCAAGGTATTGCTTCCATTTTATAAAATCCTAAGAAAATGAAAAAATGTTTAATCAAAATGGAAATTACACTCCCTTCCTTTACCAGCAAATCCCTCCATCCAAAGAATAAGCGATACAACACAGAAGGCTGGGTTTGCCATATGATCATTTTAATTCTTGTAGATCGAGGACCACTTAATTGAAAAAATCTAAGATCTTCAAACTATTTCACTTATTTGGGGAATAACTCCTATTCCAAGTTTACAATGCATTCTATTAATAGCAGTTCCACTCTCATGAAGGTCAACTGGACATTTTCATCCTAGAATGACAACAAAAATTCATGCATGAAAGACCGAGAGGGAAATAAGCCGGCAATATAGAAACAGATAATCGGTATTAATTCCCTCCTCTCTCATTGATAAACTATTTATCTTAATCCAAAAAAACTAACATAGCATATTCTACTTCCTCTTCACAATGCTTGTTCCCCCACCCTTATTAAACTATGAAGCACGAACACAGACACCGGACACGACACTGACACGTCGACACCGGTAATAGCTTAAGAAAATGACATAATTCAATGTAATCATATGTGTAGGTGTCGGATACTCACGCATGTCCGAAACCGGGACACGCCTATTCCGAAAGTGTGTCATAGTTATTAACACATTCACCTTATCAACTATCAAGCAGTGCTATCAAATATCAGTTGTAGGATTATGGTAGTGCCACAGCACCATACTCGGATATGGCGATGCCACATGTTGGCCAATACATTGTGTCTGTTTTCACATTATAATAACACACTCAGATGCAAATTCAAAGTGGAAGTAACCATATATCAATTCAAGTGTATTAACAGTAACACACTAAACTACTACATTTCAACATTTGTCAATCAAGAAATGCTAGATGAAATAAATTACACACAGAAATCAGAATCGAATTATTCAGTGTACACAGTAAAGCAGAGACACAAAAAACTTCACAATTCCAAAATCACCAAAAAAAAGCGATAAAGCAAAATTGAAGTAACGAAATCAAACCTCGTTAACTTCTTCAGGTGGAGGCGGAGCAAAGAACTGTTTAACCTTAGAGAGATCAACGGCGAGGTCAACTTTACATTGAGGACAAGAGAATCGCGAGAGACCATGAGGAACATTGAGAATCGCCTTACAGGAAGCGCAAGGAAGTTGAATCTTAGTTGGATCAATGCCATGTGCCGGCAAATTCTGTGAAGGCGGAGTTAACGGCGACGTTGACGGTGCCGTTTGGTGGACCCTAGCCATGAGTTCTGGTGGAAGCATCTGCGGCATTCGACAGGTCGGGCAAGCGAATTCAGTCAGTCCAGGCGCTACGGTTAAGATCATGCGACAACCAGCACAACGGACGCGAACGCCGTCGGTAGGTTGTGACGGTGGTGCGGTTGGTGGAGGAGGTGGTGGTTGTAGAGGCGGAGGAGGTGACGGTACCGGTGGTTGTGTCATTTTGTTTTTGTTCCTTACGAGCGAGAAAGCGCGAAAGAGAAGGGAATTTTTTTTTATGCTATAATTTCTGTAACTTTCTTCTTTGTTTCTTTCTTCTTTCTTCCGTTTCTGTGTTTTGTGTCTGTGCTCGGAATTGAGCCCAACGGAATTGTTTGTGGGGTGAATGGATGGAGAGTGTGAGATTGGGATTAGGGAAGTTGGACTCACTTTCTTTCGCAAGCTGCGAAATAGGCACGTGACATACCCACGTGACAAAACTCTATTTTATTTGGAGACTATAAGTCTGGCACTAACGCTCATATGTACCTAGAGTGAGGTCAGATTATTTATGATAATATGTATTAAAATTATTTTTCTATTAGTATTAGTAGTAATATGAGTTCTTATTATATTGTGCAGATTTGCAGTTATTTTAGGTATTGTTGATAAATATACGTCATGTTTTTATCGCATATTTATTTGAATTATAAATAGGATTAAATATGTTTTTGATCCCTGTAAAATATGAATTTTCTAAGTTTACTCCTTACATAATTTTTATATATTTTTACTCGATATAAATATTTTCTTACTCATAGTATTAGTCCCTACTATAAAATTAAATTTGTTTAATTATCATTAAACTCTTTAAGTTTGGTTGAAATTATTTTTTGTATTCGTGTTGGTATTTGCAACAACAATTTCAAGTGTTCGAGAATTGCTATAACAAATCACAATCAAATACACCCTCTTAGTTCATCAATATTATTTATCTTTTACGATTATTCCCTTTTAAATCATGAATGGTGGATAAATAACAAAGAGATATATAACTAGAGTGCAGCCGCTATTGAAAGGAAAAAAAACCTAATTTTCTTGTTCATCCATTAGAGAGGGGTGATTTTGCAAAATTTTAAGATAAACATAACGAAAATCATGAGCTATAAATCAAATTTAGAGATCCAATGAAATCTTCTAATTGCATTTTAGTGAGATCTTTTGGTTCAGTTATTGTAGTTACTATATGTTTTCACTCATCTGTAAACATCTACCTTTCTTATTCTCTCATGTGTGCTATATTTCTTTCCAAGAGAATTAAGCTCATTTATGATCGCCGTAAATCTTCCATACATTTGATCTACAGTTTCATTATCATTTGTTTCAAAAAGTTCAAATTTTCTTACTCCTATATGTCAATTCTTGTTTCCTTGAGGCGACTTCCTTCATGATGAGTTTGAAGCGTGTTCCACATTTCTTTGGTTGTCTTGTATTCCATGATCTTGTCATATTCTTCCCTGCACAAATCACTTTTAATAAATAGTTTAGCTTTAGATTTAAAAGTACCCTGTCAGATTATTGAGTTGTCCACTCAAGTTGAGGCTTTGGTGTGAATGAATCTTTGACTAGTGGAATGTATTCTCCAACTTGAATAACAGTCCACTTGTTGTTTGAATGTGTGAAAAACATAAGAAGGGGGTTGAATTGTGTTTTAGGAAGTTTAAAACTTTTTCTCAGAAAATCAGTTTAGCAGCGGAATAAAACAAGTTAAACACAATTAAACAAGATGAGGAGAGTAAGAGAAGACAACACAAGAAATTTTATATTGGTTCCTCTCACAAACGAGAGTAGTCCAGTCTTCTTGTACTTCCAAGAGATTTCACTAGATTATACAAATGATCAAACACACAATCAAGAGACTTCACAAATGCTCGAGCACACAAGCAAGAGACTTCGACTATGCTCAAGCACACAAGCAAGAGACTTCTTAAATTAATACAAAGAGTTGCACCTAAGACTAGAATACCTTCAGAAAGATTTAATCAAATACAAGTGATCAGAACTTTCTAAGTTTAAGAGGTTCTCAAAACCTTAGTCTTGTGTGTGTATTTCTTGGTAATGCATAATCTTTTTCTAAGTTGATCAGTAATTATGTATGATTCAGTTCTATGTTTTCTTCTTCCAAAGAAGTCTTGTATTTATAGGCAATCAGCATGTAGACGTTTGGAGAAGACCGTTGTAGAAGACAAGAATGGCAGTCTTGTGATAGTGAGGTTTTTGGCCTTTTTCCAAAAGAGGTAATCTACCTCAACCATCTTGGTCAATGAGAAAAGTGTTTGCGCAAAACAGAGTAAGTTGGTAGCCTTGTATATACGCTCCTTCCAATGAGACAATATGACATATAACCATGGTCTTCAGGTTGAATTTGAAATCCTAACGTTGAGAAGAACATTTTTCAATAAACGACTGAGTTCTGGCTCTTTAAGAGAAATCATTTAGATAACTCACGTTTATTCCTCTGGTAGATCTTCTACATGCCTCTAACTGATCTTGGGCTTTATGGGAGATTTTATGTCCTCTGAGGCTCTGACTCTATCAGAGCTTCTGAGTTCTTTCAAAGCCTAGCTTTTCTCCTTTGAGCGCAAAACGTCTTTTAGTACTCCAATTGTGAATTTAATACTTTGTTATCATCAAAACTTTATAAGGCCCTAGAGATTTCTTATTAGAACAATTTCATTTTGTCTTTCCAATAGTAATAGTCATCTCCTTCAAAAAAAGAGGTGGTCTAATTGATGAGCCTCCTTCATAGATGAATTTTGCAGTTTTAGCCATTACTTCCTTTTTGAATCTTTTCACTTGTTAGATGCTTAGGCTTAGAGACAATGCTTTGATGCCAGTTGAAGTAACAAGGTTTGATGCCCCAATTTTTAGAGAAATTTATTTTATTATAATTTAATTAATTATGATGAGTTTATGTGTTATTTATATTGTTAAGTGGGGTAGAGTTTTGAGAAAAATTAGAAATATTGAGATATGATCGAGGTGAAAATAACAATAATAATTAATAATAATATTATGACAAAAATCATTGGATTAGAATGAGATTATTTGATAGAGATTTGTTTGGTTGATGAGAATAAAGAGGAAGATATTGTTGGAATTTGTTTGGGAGATTTAGTTGAAAAATATAACCATAAATTAGAATTATTTAATTGAGTGATTAAATTAAGAATGAGAAAAATAAGGAAAGGAATAGTAGGACTTTTAGAAAAAGAAATCAAATTAAATATTATAAATAACATCAGAAACAAGAGAAAATTAGGATTCTCAAACCTAGGGAGTTGAGTCATTGGAAGGAAAACTACGATTCATCTGACCTTCATCGAATTTTCTGCGTAATCAAGAGGTAAGGTTTTTTCCCTATACATTCACGCTACATATGATTTGTGTTGTGAGATAATAGTATAAACTTTATCCATTGGGAGAAAATTAATTAAATGAAACTAATAAAGAAGAAATTCTTGTGAAAATAATATATCAGTATACATAGAGGTATTTTGTGTTTACTATACTTAGGGTTTAATGTGTAATATCACCTCGTTCATATAAAACTAATTTTAATTGATATAAATTTATGTTTGATCCTGTCATCAATTGAAATATTTTCGATGTTATTTGAATCAGAATTAGTTGAATTTATTCTGGCATATTATATTAATGAACTAAGGTTTTGTCCCCATTTCTCATGGTTGATTTGTCTGTGTTCTTGTACGCCTTTTGGTTTCAATTGGATATATTTGAGCTATGGTTTTGTTTGACTATTCATGATTTTCCATTCTTTGATTTAGTGTTTAGTCTTATGATTTAGTGTTTAGTCTTATGTTCACTGTTCGGCATAATGAGTAACAAGGTTTAATTATTTATATGTTTTATTTTGCTTAGACCAAAATGAATAGTTTCTAGGCTAATTGACTTCATGGCCAGACAAATAAAATTGTGATGAAAGAATCATATATGTTTCTTATATTTTTGTTTAATGTGTTTGATAGTATGGTTATATGATTCAATTTTGGTCCTATTTTAAATTGATGTTGAGATTAAATTGATGATAAAAACCTATTTGGTGATATAGGTTAAATTTAGTTGGTGCAGACATAGAATTTGATGTAACAATTTGTCTATGTTATATGCTTTATTGTATAATATTAAGAGTGTTCATTAGTAGCATTTTTTTCTTCTAATCTACCTTTCTATAAAATGAGTTTATTTGATGTTGAATTGTATTATTATTTTTATTATTATTATTATTATTATTATTATTATTAATGTTGTTGAATTATATATTATTATAATGATGTAGCAATGAGTAGTAATGATGTAGCAATGAAGCTGAAACTGAAGTTGATAAACCGTTGATTTCACATGTATTTTACTTCTTTGAGTAAAATTCAATTTTTTTATTGAGTTGAATCATCCAATTGATGAGTTGTATTTAATTAAATTGCTGAGTTATGTGTTTAATGAAGTTGAGTTTAATGATGATGTGTTATGTGTTTAATGATATTGAGTTAATTAATGACGCCGATTAATGATGTTGTTCTTGATACCTCATACATCTAGAGAGTTTAGGTCGCATTGCCCATTCTGTTGTTATATCTCTTTGATGTTGTTGTGACGGTGTGTGTCTTTATATGATTAATGATGAGTTATCCACCTACTTTTTTGAAAATAAATAATTATATATTTTTTTTAAAATTTTTTTATTAGTGAAGTGTTTTGTTATTATTTTATGACATTTTTCTTATGGTGAGTATGATTCGATTTAGATAAGAAAATTGACTCTTACATTTAACATTTTAGGTACTAAAGGTAATGCTTGTTTGATGATTTGACTTGAAGGGTGTACGGGGCAAAATGAGTTTTTGTAAATTGACAACTTTTATGTAATAATAGTCCTTTGAGACACCCATTTTATTTTAATTATTTTGTAAATAAAGTTTTTTTAAATAATTTTTTTATTAAATATTTGGGTTGTTACAAAAGGGATTGAATTGTGACCTTTTAAAATTTTAACTGCAAATTAAGTTATGTTAAAACAATAACAAACTTCAACAACAAACTGTTAGAATACTCTGAGAACGTGCTCAATAAAACACAAATATAACTCGACAAGTGATTTGTGTGTAAAGTGTTTGCTCAAATAAAATGGTAGAGAAAGAGAAGATCAAACACACATAACTTATCCTGATTCACCCCTTAACAGTATGGGCTACTCCAGACCCCATTTGTGTGAGATTATCCACTATATAATCCAAACCAATATTACAATTCTTTCTTTGATCTAAACCAAGAACAAAAGTTCTTCTATGATCTTAAACCAAGACCACAATTCCTTCAGTTGTCACAAGCTGGTTACCTTACCAATGTACCTTCAAACAATTATAACAAAGTGAGTAGATCTTTATAAAGATTAGCAAGGTTTTTTTGGATCTAAGCTTAAACAAACCTAAACTAGTTGTGAAGCTTACAAATGAAATACACTCAAAATACTCAATGAAATATATATCATATTTCTATAGAGAGCTTGGAGTATGAGGGGAAAAAAAGAGTTTGATTGCTTGTGAGATAAAAACAAGTACGAATGCTTTTGCGCTTGAAACTCTTGCTCTTCAAGTTAAACCAAATGTGTTATTTATAGATGGAGATGTTCCTTTGTTGCTTCGACATCAAACATAACCGTTGTGAGTGTAGAAATAGCCGTTGTGAGTGAAACAAAATAGTCCAAGGAAATTTGTCCTTTAAGTGCTTCTGGGAGAACATTCTTCCAGTGGTTTGTGACATTTGAACTGCAAAGATGGCAGAGATATTCATTGTGCCAACTTTAATGAGTTGTTTCTGATGATATATCCGTTCTAAAGCTTTTACCCATGTGTGGGAATATATTTAGGACAGTTCATGTTAAACTTGCTTCTTGTGTAAGAAAATTTGGGAGACCATTCTCTAAATTTTTGGAGACCATTCTCTAAGCAAAAGAGGATAAGACCAACGTGTATAATGAGTTGTTGCAAGTTGTCTTGCAGCTGTAAGTACACAGTCTTAGAGTAGTAGAACAATTATTCATCAAGTCCTTGCAAGTACGAACGAATAGTGAAGACACTTGTTATGGGAGATGTAGCCACCCTTTCTTATTTTTCTGGTCTTTGGACAACTAATTAGCTTTTGTAAGTTGTATGTACTTTGTTGCGGCAATCTTATTGGTTTAGATTAATTCCTTAATAATGTTCTTGGAGAACATAAAGTCTTTGTCATAAGATGTGAGCTTGATATTCCTGAAAGACACTTCAAAGAGTAAGTTCATGAATCAAAATTGATTCCTTGCCTTAAAAGACTTATTTATACTGTTGTGATCCTTTAAATAAATCTCATGTAAAGTTCATTCTTGTCTCGTACCAAGTTGACTTAAATAAGTGATCATGCTTATGAACACGTGAGTCTTGGGAGACCATTCTGCCATGGTCTGAGACCATTCTACTGAGCAGTTTTGCATAAAACATGTTTAATCTTTTTCTTATGAGTGAAACATAAAAATATTAATCCAATGCATCCGTATTATATTAAATCACTCAAAAGCACTTGTTATATCACAAAATGATTAGAATCAAATCAAAATTTAATTAAGAATGTTTGTTATCCTTAAAACATCAAAATAAGATTGTCTCAACAAAAGTATATATGTTAGATAGTATGATGAAAGGATGAAACTTCAAATCTTCAAGGCTAATTTGAAATCCGAGACAAAAGACCCATACATAGTTCATTGAATGTTGTTTAATTGTCTACCTTAGGCCTAACTTCTATTCCTTCAAGAGAAAAACTTGCCTTCATCATACCACTCATTATTTCAATAACATTCATCTGGATATTTTCATCTTCGATGCCTGAATTGAAGAACTCTCCCATCTCAATCTCCAACCACCCATCACTTCTCACACTAGGACGTGGCAATCCTACTAATGTATGGTTAAACCTTCTATTGGACGGCCTGCGTTGCACATTTGGATCCAAACAAACAATTTTAGTGTCGATATGGCCACCTTCAACACCAACAGATAGGACCACAGGGCACTTATCAAATCCATACGCATGAATCGTCTTAAAGACAAGATAAGCTGCATACTGGGTATTTGGGGACAACGAAGTAGTGTTAATCATCCCACGAATTTCGAGCCATCGCAAAAAACGAATATTAGCGACTTCAGTGAACCTATCCAACACAAAACTTGTATATATAAGAATATATTAATTGAAAAAAATTGAAAGGGATTCACAACATCATGAATGGAGTATTTATATAGGTGTAGTTACACTAACAATGCAAGGAATACAAAATAATTTCTAGTGTAATGAATTATGATAAGCTTCTCGGTTAATAAGTTACATTTTTTGTTATCTATGAAGATTTATTAACAATAGGTCATCATCATTGTTATGGAGATTCAGATCTAGGTGTATAGTTAACTTTGGGATTCAAGTCTAACAAGAAGTATCACTTAGAAGAAAAAATGAGGGCAACCTAAGATAAACCAAAATGGAAAATATTTTCATTCAATTTCTTTATGCATATTCAACCTCTCATTTTTTTTCATCTTGCATACAATAAAATCAAATTCTTTCTCACTCGGTATAAGTGGTAAAGATTAAGGTCATATTCAATTTTATCGTCTTTCACATATTAAAGGTTCCTTGATAAAGGGAATATGATCAATTAATAGTTTGAACTCATATATGAAAGATTCAAGGAAATGGAATGAACAATTTGCCCATAAAGGAGAAAGAACAATATTAAAATATACATGAAAAAATGAAGGGGATAAATTGGTCAACCTGGAGTTTAAAAAGTGAAGGATAGTGAGAAACAAAATCAATGGAACCAGAAAGAAACATAATAGTCATTAAAAATAGAGGGCGAGACATTAATTTAATAGCACACAATTGAAATAAAACATATGGAAAAGTTAAGAGTAAACCTCGAATCAGGCGTATCAGTCCAATACCAAGAATATATATCATCAATCCCAGCAATTGTAAGGGATCTAGCAGAAAGCATGTAACACTTTTTTCCACTCTTTCTCTCCAATTGAAAGCTCTGCATATATATTCAAGAATTATTATTAGCATTCTGAACTAATAGCATTTTTGTTTCCATATAGTATGGAGGTAGACTCATGTTTACTTACCTCTACTAATTTTAGCTTATGAGCAACTGTGGAATTCTACGGTGGTTTTCAAGTTTACCAAACATACAATGAGCATAACAAATCATGCAATGCATAACAAATCTTGCATCTTATTTATTTATATTAACAAATTAAGCAAAACAAATATTGTTAATTTATTTTTATTAATTAGTAAGGGGTAGACATTTATTTAATAATATATATCTAATCTATATATTTGTGAACCAATATTCTATTCTAAGTGAGCATGTGACTGGATCTTTGAGAAGCCGCATGAAATGGAAAAAATATTGTGAATAATAATCTATGTACTATATTATTCTAAAATGAGTTATTCGCAAATTTATAAAGTAGTAATTTATTTATACATGTATAAGTGAATTTTGATAATAAATTTTTACAGGATCTCTAATCTAACCCTAATATCATAGAAAAGAATGAGAAATTCAGTTAACTCATTTACTATACAGTTAATAATAAACTCTAATATGAGAAAAATCACTGTGTTATAGGAAGAACAATACCTTTCTACCATTGTCGATGATGATAGGGCTATCAGACATGGCGAGAAATAGAGCCTTTTTGGAAGGATTGTTGGCAAGAGAAGGACACTGTGAGATGGTAGAAGATATTAAATGGGGGTCGGAAGGGAGAAAGCGATTCCATACATCGTTGAATTTAGCAGCTGAATTGAAAGTCGTAGAAACAAGAGAGAGCCTGCCCACATCAAGTGGTGTGGTCCTAGAGAGTATGACCGCTATACACCCTTCAGGCAATTCCCCTAACTCTGTCATTCTTTTGCTTTCCACCGACGACTAGTATACTAATGCAATACCTAACATAAACATGATTTGTATAAACACTTAGTAACTTGGCACATAAATATGCATACAACATACAATTATTCCACTGGTCTAGGTCAATTAATTGACTTAGGTCTATGTTTACGAAATTTAGTTTCTCTTGATTCAAGTTCATATACAAGTTTGACTGATACTTAGCAAAAATAAAATATTTGCTAAAAAGCTTTCTCTAAGTCATTAAATACTCTAAATATCATTTCCTTCAAAACAATTAACTTTTTTAAAAATTTTATTGTATGAGATTTAGTAAAAAAAAATTAAAAAGTCATAAGTAAAGTTTCCTGTGAATTTTTGACAAAGTCTGAGTTGTGTTTATGTTGTTCACAAAGTCTGAGACAATTTAGATTAGTACCATCGGTGCTCATTTTAAACATGAGACACAACTGAAATATACAATAAATTAATAAAAACATTAAAATAAATATTTTACTCTAACATTCTGAATCTTTATATGATAATCACAACCCATATATGTCTATTTTCATTGCACCAAACTCTCATATCCATTGATCTACAATTTCTTAAAAAAATTCAAACTTTTGAGGGTTAAGCAAAGCCAAGTACAACCAAAAAGAAAATTTTAAAAATTCCAGTACAATGATTAATCAGCAAAATATAAGAGTATTCATGTAGAGAAAATAATTTTTTAACATTTCCCCAAATAAACACAAAATTTATAAAATACTCAAAAATGAATTTTTTTTTTTAAGATTTATAAGTATATCAACTTGATCTCTCACTTTCACGAAGGAACTATCAAGTAAAATAAAAAAAAAAAAGTAGAGAAGTTTTCTCGAATAATCTTCGATAAAGAAGCTCCCAATGTGTAGATCCTTCTATTTAGCTCGGATCTACAGGATTCAAGATAAATTTTGACAAACGAATGATGGAGAGAGGAGGGAGATGTGGCGGCAGTTTTTGAGAGAGGACGGAGAAATAAAAGTTTTGTTGCAAAATGAAAAAAAGTAAGGGTTTTTGGGTTTTGTAGGGAAACAAAAAATATTAAAATATTCCAACTTAACTAAATCCAATTATGCGACGCTAATAGTGCTCTAATCTAGTCCTTACCTAAACTCTCTAACCTATGAGTAATAAATAAATTCTATCATTTTGATCCATATTTTTAAAAAATTTCACTAACACATTGACAAATTGTTTTTTTATTGCAGTTTTGACCCAAAAGATTTAAAAATATAACAAGTAGAATACAAATTTAAATTATTTATATGATTCACAAAATAAATAAACTTGAATTGTGTATAATGGTCTTCAAGTCCTATTTTTGACTATAAATTAAATGTATGTGACTAAAGTAAATGTGTCTATATCTATAGATTGACTAGGGTTTGAGTTTTTCCTCCATTTTTAGATTTTTATTTTTTTTCCTTTTTTATTATTTTTTTGTTTTATTTTTTTTCCTTTTGTTTTCGAGAGTATGGTTTGACCATCCTATTGTATATAATTTTCCAAATAAACTTCTATCATATTAAAGGAATTTAAAATATTTATTTAAAATAAAAAGTCTTGTGGTATCCAATCAAGACTTTTACAAAAGTTAAATAAATCTGGTGGTATTCAATTAAGACAATCAATTTTTTTTTTCAAGGCAACAATTTTTTTTTGGTATTCAATTGAGATTTCATACAACTTTTAAAATGTCTATTGGTATTCAAAAGTCTACCGATTTTGATGGATCTTTGGAATGAATTTTGATAGACTTCTTATCTTTATCTTAATCTTAATCTCAATCTATCTTAATCTTAATATTATTTTAATCTCTTATATTATAAGCTTATTCCGTTTTGTTATTCTTAACCCTAATTTTTTTCCCGTTCAGTTTTCCTCTCATTTTACCCTAAAATTAATTCAAATAAAACTAGAACTTCGACTCGTGTACCGCACGGGTCTAACTAGCCGTAATATGAAAAATAAGATATAAAATTTTAACACTACAACATATATAAAAAAAGTCGAGTACCATTAAATATTAGTTCAACAATAAATTTGATTAAATATTCATACAACATAAATTATGATATATTACAAAATACTTCTTTATAGGCTACATTGGAAGTTTTATTCGTATGTTCACCGTCTTCGTCGATAATCAATATTTTTAATCATTTTCTAGAAATAACTCTTGAAGTTGCAACATATAACTGACCATTTAAAAACACTATCAATGGAAGATATATCCCAACATGCTTAATAGATTGTCCCTAACTCTTATTAATATAGTCATTGCAAAAGAAAAAAATTGGTTTAGGGTTAGCATTTCGGAACAAGTTTAAAATATAAGAGATGTAATAATAATAATAATTATAATAATAAATATTTAACATGATGAGAGAGATATATAGAATCCCATATTAATTAGATGTTGATTACAAAATTATAGAAAATTGATTATGTTGAGGTCAAAACCGTTTTGATGTATGTTTTAATGACAACAATGAAGGTGCGTGGAGAAAACACAAGAAGGGGGGTTGAATTGTGTTTTGGATATTTAAAAACTTTCCAAGATATTTAAACCTTTTCAGAGTCTTTAAAGCACAGCGGAATATTCACACAATTAACTTATGGCGTTATGAATGATGAAGGAGTAAATGAAAGAGTGAGAGAGAGAAGAACACACAACAATTTATACTGGTTCCCCTCACAAATTGAGAGTACTCCAGTCCCCTTGTTTCCAAGAGAGTTTCACTATAATCACGAGGATTACAATAGATGCTCAAACACACAAGCTCAAGACTTCCTGCTCTTAGTCACACAAGACATAGAGACTTCCTTGCTCTGCCCACACAAGATCAAAGACTTCCTTGCTCAAGCACACAAGCTTGAGACTTCCTGCTCTTAGTCACACAAGACATAGAGACTTCCTTGCTCTGATCACACAAGATCAGAGGCTTCCTTGCTCAAGCACTCAGGCTCAAGACTTCATGCTCTAATCACTAAGATTGAGACTTATGTGCTTCTACACTAAGCAGAAGACTTTCTTGCTTCTACACTAAGCAGAAGACTTACTACTAACTTATAAGCTTAAACTTATTACAAACATAATAACTTCAGAGGCTTAAGTTAGTTTCTATGCTCACTTCATTTGAGAGATATTATCTATTACAATGCAAATTCTCACTTTCTTCTGAGAGATGTTTTCTAATGAAGAGCGCTAGTCATCAATTCTTTCTTTGGCATATTTATATGAGTTGAGAAAGACATTGACACGTTGGAGAAATTCCCGTTGTAAAATGGACAGCAGTAGTCTTTGAAGATCCGTTGAGTAAAGCCACGTCTTCCTTTGCAGAGAAGCTTCACCTTTACTGTTTGTCCAAAGTACAGTTATAAGGTACAACTAACTCCTAGAGAGAGGGATCACATCCTTTGTGACCGTTGCAATTTAGTTGACCTTATAACAAATCATCAGGCTTGATAAGTTGTAGTTGATGTAGCCCTCTGATGACTGGGAATTCCTTTGCTTCTGATGAACCTTTGATAACTTGGAGTCTGATTGGTCTTTGAATGGTTGGCCTCTGATAGTCCTTCGCAATTCAGCTTCTGAACGTCTTCATCCTCTGAATGACTCATGACTAGCAGACAGCCTCTGAACTCTTGTAGGCCTCTGAACATCCTTGAGCTTCTGAACTCCTCTGAGCTCCTGAACACCTTCAGACGTTCTGATCTACTTTGAGCTTCTGAACTTTGTATAGCTTTTGACCACGTTGTAGCTTCTGAACTCTTTCATAGTCTAATTATTCAGACTTCCATTGGTTTCATTAGAGTTTAAATTAAGTGTGCTCTTGATTAAACGTTGAATTCTCCTGCACTTAATTTAAACATTAGTACCATCAATTGTCCATTTAATACTTTGTTATCATCAAAACCTAAGGGTGTGTATTAACACATATTTTGTTCCAACAATCTCCCCCTTTTTGATGATGACAAACACAAGTATTAAATACAATTGTTGTTGATAAAAATTCGCTATGTTGACATTAGGCTTCTGAGTTTTGCAAGCTCCCCCTAAGTCTGATAACCCATAGGGTTAGGTTTGTAAGCTCCCCTTATTTTGTATCCGTAGTTAATTTTAATCAGTTTCAGAAATACTTTATTATATGACTTAAATTATTCATATTTCACTATGTAAAGAACAAGGTTTGCAAGCTTCTTCTTTCCATAGTGTGATAATCTTTGAATAAAGTTGCACCCTTACTCAAGAACTAACTATGAATAATAAACTTCAATTAATAAATGCATTCTCCTTGAAAATTAAGCCCTTAATGCAGATGCAAGATGAAGCAATATTTAAATTGAATGACAAAATAGGATCAGAGGCGCTTAGAGACTTCTACATACACACTTGGTTCTGATGGTTATCATTAACAGCTTCAGAGTTCAAAATATTTTCAAACAGTTCAGAGCTTAAAAAAAAAATCTTTTCAAAGAAAATAGCTCAGAGTCTGAACAAAAACTTGAAAACAGTTCAGAGCTCTTTAGTACAATATTTTGAAATCCTCAAAGATCAGATTGTCATAACACAGCATGTACCTCATGCTACTATTTTGACCACTCTCCTATGTTCTCTCTCTGAAGCACTACAAGGCCCTAAAAAGCCAAGTAATTTCGCTTCTTCCAACAATTGATTTACCAATATTCTTTCTCCCCCTTTTGTCATTATCAAAAAGGTAATATAAGCAATTAATAGAAATTTAACTTTCAATGCCGTCAAATCAGGAGTGGTTGAACACATTTAATAATCGGCCATTGAATTATGCTTATAAAAGGAGAGAGATACCTAGTCATTTTACTCACACAGAATAATCTTAGGTTATTGATAGATCTCTTGAGAGAAAAAATGAAACGCTCAGAGAAGAAGAAGGTAGTTTCAACGAGAGTCAGTCAAGATAAGAGAAAACACAAAGAAGAAACATTAAAAAGAACAAAGCCAAAGCCTAAGATTTCACTTACTTCAGAGTCTGAACAAGCAGATTCTCATACAGAGTCTGAAGAATGGGACTCTGACTGGTTGGAGTATTTGATAACAAATGTTCCTGAAGAAGACCAAGCTGATGATCAAATCTTAGATGAACTAAAATCTTCTCCTAAGGAAGAGTCAGGAAAGTCAGATGACTCAGATTCCCCAAGAGAGGTGCCATCCAAGCTGGGCCACCCAATTCCACCATCTAAGGATACCAGTTGATCATCTTTAGGATGTTATGTAACAAATACTCATTTCTTTGGCTTGTTGTAAATTGATGTTCTTATTTATATTTCTTCTTGTTATGTAATTTGATCCTTCAAGAATATCCACATATTGTACACATTGAACATCAATTTCATAAATGAAACTCAAGAGTTTGAAAAATCAATTTGCAAGAATGTTTGCTTAACAAAAATGTAAATCAATTAAAGAATTAAGACAAACAAAAGACATGCTAAACAGAATCAATGACAGAATTAACAAAGAAATCTTATAAGTAATCAATCATGAAGTCCTATAAATAATCAAAGAAATCCTAAGGTTGGGGTTGACTACAGAAAGATGCTAGGGTTGCCATTATGTTTTTCTGATTAGTATTTACTTCTTCCATCAATCCCACACACTTGTCTACTTTTGCTTCAATCCTTCTGATGTCATTCTCATAGATAGGGTTCCTCAGATGCTGTTGATTGGCTTGATCACCCCTCAGACTGTCTTGAAGATGAACATTCAGATCGTCCACCTTTTCTCTTGCAGCAGAGGATTCAGGATGATTCCTCTCTGTGTCCATTTGATTCTGAATGTCCTTCTTAGCATTGATAGCTTTCCCTTTGTCAAACTTCTTCTGTTCTTCCACAACTGCCTTCTGAAGATTATATAGTTCCTTTATCAGTTCCTTTGTCAGACTTATCCATTGAGCAGTATATTCAGATGAAGGCATATCTGTTTGCCTTAGGTCATAAAGACCATGTATCTGTCTAAACAAGTCATTGCAATTGCCTAAGACATCAGGATTGTTTGATTGGGTTGAATTAGATTCATTTGATAAGGGTGAATTTGTGAGTTGGGAATTGAAGTAAATTGGTATTTGTTGGGATTGTTGAGGACTAGGACTGGTATGATCAAAGTTTTTGAGATGGAAATCTTTTGTAGAGAGTTCATTGATCATAGCCTCAACATGGTTTGACGATAAGAGGTTCAGGTTTTCTTTTGACACAACATGTTCAGATGAGATTTGGTATGTGGGTGTATGAGGGTTTGAAAAAGTTTGAGTCATAGATGGTTGAGCTATTTTATGCTTAGCTTTGGCATTAAGCAGTTCAAAAATAGCTAGAATTTCATCTAACTCATTAGGGTCAGAATCAGTTGAAGATGATGATGATGATATGTTGATAAAGACTGGTTCAGGGTGAGTTGTTTTGACAGGTTCTGATATAAGTTGTTTTATGGTAAGGTTATCTTCAGAACTTGTCTGGTTATAGTGTGAGAGGAGTTGGGTTGATAATGAGGTTAAATGAATGTCTTGAGCAGATGAGACAATAGGCTTAAAGAGAGATACATCACCTGATTTGTTATGATCTGAGGTTTCAGCAAACTTTTCCTCAGACACCTTGATAAGTTTCCTTTGTCTGACGCTGAGAGGTTCATCATCACTCTTTGAGCCTTCAACTTTATATGCTTTCACTAACCTTCTTCTCTTCTTCTTCAACTCTACCTTCTCAGTCTCAAATCCTTCTCCTAGGTTATCCAACAGTTGAATATACTTATTGACAATGTCACAAGATATTGTAGGCATGCCAATGTTCCATTTCTTAACCAAGGAAGGTTCTGAGTGAGACTGATATACCAGAGGTTCTGAAGGTTGTACTTCATGTTCTGACACCAGGTTCATGTAAGCTAGTGAATGAGCAGATAATGTGGAGGCTATGCATTCTCTTAACAAGTAGTCATGACCAGCAACTTTGATTATATCTATTACTCCATATTGATAGAAAATCTCACTGAGGACCCTTGGGTAGACTACATGTATATCAGACTTGGCCTGATTTTGAGAGAAGAGCACATATTTGCATAGGTGATCAAAGATGTATTTAGCCCAATTTAAATCATATTTTCTTGTAAGAAAATAGACAAAGTGTCTATGATCCCATGACAAATGATCAGGATTTTCACTTCCTGGAAATATAGAACTTGACATGATTTTGGCTAACATCTTCTGAGTGGGCTTCAGATCACCTATCTTGTTGCTCTCACAGCTTGTTCCCTTGACGTAGCATTGTCTTGTCATAGTCTTCAGAAACATAGAATTATGTGCTTCATTGCGACTAAAGGTGTAGTAGATGCCTTAATTTGGGATGGATATCACCTTAGCCAAGTTTGAAGCAGTGAGAATTACTTCAAATCCGCACACAACAGAATGCACCTCTGTTTCTTCAATGATTCTTAAACCTAATTCTTCAGGAGTTTTGTCTTCATTTTCAATCGTTTCTTCTCTCCTTGCAGCTAGCGCCTTGTGATAATCTTCAACAGTCCTCACCTTGCTTCTAATCCAGAAATCTTTCACCAGAGTAGGATAGATTGGACCATTTAATAAATTCATGTACCTAAAGCTCCCTTTGTGATTAGAAAAGAACTTTAGGACATCAAGATGGTTCTTTTCCAAACTATCAAAGTCCACTGGTTGTTCCATAACCAGGTTCAGAGATTTTCCCTCCATCTTGAGAGATAAATCTGTAGAAAACTTGCAAGCAATGGTGTTGATCGGAAAGTTATCAGGAAAAATAAACAAGGAGTCTGGAATTGATGTTGAAGTAGATGCCATTTCAGAAGGTTAGGGTGTGGAAATTGCTACAGTAAGAGAAAAAGTTTGTTCTAGCTTTGATAAGCAAGAATGAGGGATGTGATAGTGTAAAGTGTGAGAGTTTAAGAGATTTTGTTAAAAACATAATACACATTAAAACACACAATACATTAATAAAAAATAAAACAAACTAATCATTAACTGCATTCAAACCAATCAGAACGTGTATGCGTGTTGTCTCTTTGGCACCAAAACGTTTCAGTATAAAATACTTAAACGTTTCCAATTCATTTCCTATTCAGAGGCTTATCCTTCAGAGGTTTAAACGTTTCTCAGAGTCTGAGATTCTTCAGATGCTGAAACCTGAAGAACTTCAGAGGCTGAAAAACAAGTTTTTCAGGACGCAAAAAAATATGTTCAGACAGGATTTTTCAAGGTTTTTAGTACTGAACATTGTGTATCTTAAGAAGACATTTTCAAACCTTTGAGAGTTATTCCTCTGAAATGTCATTCAGGAGTTAAGTATACTTACCTTGTATTGAAGCTTTCTTGATTAGGTGTAGTCAGTGAAGGTGCGTGGAGAAAACACAAGAAGGGGGGGGGGGGGGGGGGGTTGAATTGTGTTTTGGATATTTAAAAACTTTCCAAGATATTTAAACCTTTTCAGAGTCTTTAAAGCACAGCGGATTATTCACACAATTAACTTATGACGTTATGAATGCTGAAGGAGTAAATGAGAGAGTGATAGAGAGAAGAACACACAACAATTTATACTGGTTCCCCTCACAAATTGAGAGTACTCCAGTCCCCTTGTTTCCAAGAGAGTTTCACTATAATCACGAGGATTACAATAGATGCTCAAACACACAAGCTCAAGACTTCCTGCTCTTAGTCACACAAGACATAGAGACTTCCTTGCTCTTCCCACACAAGATCAAAGACTTCCTTGCTCAAGCACACAAGCTTGAGACTTCCTGCTCTTAGTCACACAAGACATAGAGACTTCCTTGCTCTGATCACACAAGATCAGAGGCTTCCTTGCTCAAGCACTCAGGCTCAAGACTTCACTGCTCTAATCACTAAGATTGAGACTTACGTGCTTCTACACTAAGCAGAAGACTTTCTTGCTTCTACACTAAGCAGAAGACTTACTACTAACTTATGAGCTTAAAACTTATTACAAACATAATAACTTCAGAGGCTCTAAGCTAGTTTCTATGCTCACTTCATTTGAGAGATATTATCTATTACAATTCAAATTCTCACTTTCCTCTGAGAGATTTTATCTAATGAAAAGCGCTAGTCATCAATTCTTTCTTTGGCATATTTATATGAGTTGAGAAAGACATTGAGACGTTGGAGAAATTCCCGTTGTAACTTGGACAGCTGTAGACTTTGAAGATCCGTTGAGTAAAGCCACGTCTTCCTTTGCAGAGAAGCTTCACCTTTGCTGTTTGTCCAATAGTACAGTTATAAGGTACAACTAGCTCCTAGAGAGACGGATCACATCTTTTGTGACCGTTGCAATTTAGTTGACCTTAGAACAAGTCATCAGGCTTGATAAGTTGTAGTTGATGTAGCCCTCTGATGACTGGGAATTCCTTTGCTTCTGATGAACCTTTGATAACTTGGAGTGTGATTGGTCTTTGAATGGTTGGCCTCTGATAGTCCTTCGCAATTCAGCTTCTGAACGTCTTCATCCTCTGAATGACTCATGACTAGCAGACAGCCTCTGAACTCTTGTAGGCCTTTGAACATCCTTGAGCTTCTAAACTCCTCTGAGTTCCTGAACAGCTTCAGACGTTCTGATCTACTTTGAGCTTCTGAACTTTGTATAGCTTCTGACCACGTTGTAGCATCTGAACTCTTTCAGAGTCTAATAATTCAGACTTCCATTGGTTTCATCAGAGTTTAAATTAAGTGTGCTCTTGATTAAACGTTGAATTCTCCTGCACTTAATTTAAACATTAGTACCATCAATTGTCCATTTAATACTTTGTTATCATCAAAACTTAAGGGTGTGTATTAACACATATTTTGTTCCAACAGTCAGTGTCATAGCCTGAACAATCACTCCACCATACTGAGTTGTTGTCATCTTCAATACATGCTTCAAAATCTTCATACTTCCTCCTGCTCCTTATGTACTCCATCTTATCTTCTTCTCCATCTGACTCTTCAAGAATGTGCCTTCTATGCACAATTGCTCTTCTTCCATTCACAGTCACATGCATCCATGTGATTGGAAGGTTCAGAGTCTTAGTTTCACCTGCAATCAAGTAAACAATTTTGTCTCTTGGTACCCACTTGCTTGAGGGTCCTAGACTGTTAGTTGCCAAATCTTCATCCTCCATTTGTTTCATCTGAGTGCTATCAGATACAAATGTAGTGTAAAGATTTGGAAGTGAGAAGCTTCCATCAATAACTGATGAGCTTGGTTCCTCTAGTGTTTTACTACTAGAGTATCCAATCCCATTAGTATTGTTGGTCTTAAGGTTGCAAATCATGGAAACAATTTTATTTTGATCAGCATTTATGTTACAGTACTCTTTGAGAACCAGAGAGTGCTCAAGGGGTTTGTAACATATAGCATAATCATTCTCAAGGTCTTTAGTTTTAATAAAATCTTTTTGAACAGGACCTTCAGAGTGATTTGCTTGCTTACTTAAATTCTCATAGTCTGCTTTAAGATTTTTATACTTCTACTGACTATTAGAGAGTTTAAGTAAGGTCTTATTAAGATGCTTGATCAATTTTGCTTTGGAAAGACGAGAATATACCTGATTCATTGATCTCTGGATATTTTCTTTGCTTCTCAGGTTCTGACTTTTCATCAGAACTTGAGTCTTCAGAGTCTGAGCCATCTTCAGAACTTGATCCTTCAACTCCTGGAGCTCTTTCAGACTCATCTTCAGAGAAGTTGTCTAGTACATCCCATGTTGTCATTCCTTTAGCCAGTCTTCCTCCAATCTTCTTGAAGTTGTACCATCTTTGAATTTTTCTTGAAAACCTTTCAAGATACTCTTCATCAGGTTCTTCAACAAGATCTTCATGCTCCAATGCTTGCTTTCCTTTCCTTGCTGCTTCTGCTTCTTCACGGTTCAACTCTTGCATATCCTTTAGAGCCAATTCATGGACTCTGAGTAAATCAATCAATGATTCAGGACTCATTGAATTGATGTCTTTAGTTTCCTCTATAGTATTTGGAATTTCATTCCAATTCAGAGGCAAACTTCTCAGCAACTTGCTTACAAGCTCTTTGTTGCTGAGTTTGTTGTTGTGCTCCTCAAGCTTGCTTGTGATAGCTTGAAACCTTATGTTCATTTCCTCAATGCTCTCATTTTCCTCCATCCTAAAATCCTCATATTGATCCAACAAGCCATTTACTGTTGCCCACTGAATGCTTTCATTATCATCACTAATGAGGCAAAGAGTAGTAGCTGTAGAATCAATACTAGAAGTTTGATTAGCCCCTGATGTGGAAGGATTTTGATTGTTGCTCAGATCTTCATTTAGGCTCAGTCCATCTTCAATTTATTTGACAAGATCAGCAACTTGTTGATATAACTTCTGCTTCCAATAATCCATGTTTTGAGCCATGTGGTTTTCTCCTTTGGATCTTGACTGTCTCACGGTTAAGTGATTTACCAACAGAACCGGAGCTCTGATACCAATTGAAGGTGCGTGGAGAAAACACAAGAAGGGGGGTTGAATTGTGTTTTGGATATTTAAAAACTTTCCAAGATATTTAAACCTTTTCAGAGTCTTTAAAGCACAGCGGAATATTCACACAATTAACTTATGGCGTTATGAATGATGAAGGAGTAAATGAAAGAGTGAGAGAGAGAAGAACACACAACAATTTATACTGGTTCCCCTCACAAATTGAGAGTACTCCAGTCCCCTTGTTTCCAAGAGAGTTTCACTATAATCACGAGGATTACAATAGATGCTCAAGCACACAAGCTCAAGACTTCCTGCTCTTAGTCACACAAGACATAGAGACTTCCTTGCTCTGACCACACAAGATCAAAGATTTCCTTGCTCAAGCACACAAGCTTGAGACTTCCTGCTCTTAGTCACACAAGACATAGAGACTTCCTTGCTCTGATCACACAAGATCAGAGGCTTCCTTGCTCAAGCACTCAGGCTCAAGACTTCATGCTCTAATCACTAAGATTGAGACTTATGTGCTTCTACACTAAGCAGAAGACTTTCTTGCTTCTACACTAAGTAGAAGACTTTGTTGCTTCTACACTAAGCAGAAGACTTACTACTAAATTATAAGCTTAAACTTATTACAAACATAATAACTTCAGAGGCTTAAGTTAGTTTCTATGCTCACTTCATTTGAGAGATATTATCTATTACAATGCAAATTCTCACTTTCTTCTGAGAGATGTTTTCTAATGAAGAGCGCTAGTCATCAATTCTTTCTTTGGCATATTTATATGAGTTGAGAAAGACATTGAGACGTTGGAGAAATTCCCGTTGTAAAATGGACAGCTGTAGTCTTTGAAGATCCGTTGAGTAAAGCCACGTCTTCCTTTGCAGAGAAACTTCACCTTTACTGTTTGTCCAAAGTACAGTTATAAGGTACAACTAGCTCCTAGAGAGAGGGATCACATCCTTTGTGACCGTTGTAATTTAGTTGACCTTATAACAAATCATCAGGCTTGATAAGTTGTAGTTGATGTAGCCCTCTGATGACTGGGAATTCCTTTGCTTCTGATGAACCTTTGATAACTTGGAGTCTGATTGGTCTTTGAATGGTTGGCCTCTGATAGTCCTTCGCAATTCAGCTTCTGAACGTCTTCATCCTCTGAATGACTCATGACTAGCAGACAACCTCTGAACTCTTGTAGGCCTCTGAACATCCTTGAGCTTCTGAACTCCTCTGAGCTCCTGAACACCTTCAGACGTTCTGATCTACTTTGAGCTTCTGAACTTTGTATAGCTTCTGACCACGTTGTAGCTTCTGAACTCTTTCAGAGTCTAATTATTCAGACTTCCATTGGTTTCATCAGAGTTTAAATTAAGTGTGCTCTTGATTAAACGTTGAATTCTCCTGCACTTAATTTAAACATTAGTACCATCAATTGTCCATTTAATACTTTGTTATCATCAAAACCTAAGGGTGTGTATTAACACTTATTTTGTTCCAACAAACAAACCTTATGGAATAAATGTTAAGTTTTATGAATGGTGATCTACTAATGTTTGCACTTGAGTTTTTGTTGAAAGATAGATAATGACAAACGTGGACAAGCTAGAGGCCACTCACATCAACAAGTGCATTTCATATATTCAAACAACAAAATAATTGGAGTAGCATCAGATAATCACAACAACAATATCACAAGCTTCATGTAGATTTGTTCAAGACTGTTGTTTGAATCATAAGAGGATTCATTGAAGGTTCAATCAAGAAAGTGAACTTCATGGTTTATGGTCTTCCTCATCACCACAAGGTTTACAACAAGTATTAAATGTTCAAGGAAGAATTTGAGGATCATAGTAAAAGAATCAAGATGGAAAAACCTGCATCACAAGCTACACAAGAATATGTTTGATATTATGTGACCAATTTTACAATGAGTTTATGTGTTTTGAGGATTTACTACTACAATCAACGTCAAAAAGGAATGATGTATATACTAAGGATCTTCAAAACCTAATCAAAGTATCATTCTACTGAAGCTTCTCAAGATGAGAAAGGTTGAGAATGATTTTCCATGTATTTTCAAAGGACCTTATGCACAAGGCATAAATTTTTTTATCATTCTCCTAAAGGATAATTCTCATTATGGATACACTCACACCTACACTAATGAATCTTAAAGATACTCAATGAACAAGCAACAATGTGTGAAAACATCAAGAGGAATTATGGGATGTTTTGCTGCAACAAGATTTCAAAGTTGATTGATCAAGATCATGTGTCTCACTCCTTGAGAAAATCTTGAATGTTGCTTCAAGAATGTTCTGAGAACATTCTCCAGTTTGTGCTTCATTCTCCTCAAGAACAATCGTTAAAGCAAAAACACTTATTTATTTTAAGTCAATTATGTACAAGACAAAGAAGCACTTTATCAAGGAAAATAATCCATAGAATCTCAGACATTATTAAGGTCATTTAAGGCAAAGAATATATGTGTAAAGAAGACTTTTCCCATTGGTTAAGATTGAAGGATCAAGCATGTGCACAAGGAGAAGTATTTAAGGCAAGATCACATAAGCTGCCTCAAATGTGCTTAGATAGATAATTAATGAACTAATGAGAATGCAACAACATGACTTTAACTCTTAGTTGTCATGTACTTTCAAGAAGAATATTAAATGTGTTGATGTTGGTTGAAAATATACATGTTGGAAAATCTCACGTTAATGAGATTTGTGAAGATTGCCTTAAAATATGTTTCTGGAAGATTTTGTTTGTTTTAAATTGGATATGTTTAAAAACAAATGTTTATATTTTTATCAAGATTCTGGTTGTTTTTAAAAGAGATTTGTTTCTGTTATTTAGGCATATATTTTTCTATAAATAGAGATTGTTTTATTCATAGAAAAATAAGAGAGTGAGCAAAATGTAGAGGCAAGGATTATGGTTTGCCACCACACAAGCGCTAGGGTTTAGAGAGGAAAAGAGGTTTTCTCTTGGTACAACTCTAGGGGTGGACGAACTATCTTTGTGGTACACCTTGGATAGTCTAAATTATTGAGTCTCTTGGCAATGAGAAGAGATTCGGGGAAAGGGTGGAATTAGGATCGAAGGCTAATTCTTGTAACTCTTTGAGAATCTTATTGTAACCAAACTCAATGATATAGTGTTTATTCTCTGGTTGTCGGTTTAGACAACGGTCGTGGTTTTTTTCTCCGGATTTGGAGTTTCCTCGTTATATTCTTATGTTGTGATTGTATTCTTTTATTTTCTCTATGCCAAATTCTCACATGTGTTTAACTTTCTCCAAGAAGGTTGTACTTTGATAGTACACGGTGAATAGTTCTGAAAGGACAATACAATTGCTTCCTCTACATATTACAACTGGTTTCTATCATGGATCAGATCTCCTCTAAAAAGAACAAAGTCATATGTCACCCAAATTGGAGAACGCTCTGAGAATGATGCAGGAGATTGATTGTACTTTTATTTGAAGATGTTAGCTCATCTACAGCTGTCCAAAACGTGTTCAAATGGAGTATAACGGATATATTTGGTAACTAAGCAACATACAATTGTCTACAGCTCACTGCAAGCTCATTATCTGTACTTCTTTGTTAAAGAAAGCTGAAGAACTTCTGGAGAACGCTCTCAGATCAACCAGAATGATAAAGTTCCTTTACAAACTTCATGAGCTGTCAATTTTAAAAGCAACTAGCCGTTGGTTTCAAACCTCAACGAATATACTTGGTGAAAAAGCAAGAAAGGACCATCTACAAATCATTGCAAACTCATCATACGCTCCTCTTGTTAAAGAAAGCTGAAGAAACTTTGGGGAACACTCTCAGAACGTACTGACAGCACACTTATCCTTCAACAACTGTCATGAGCTGTCATTTAAAGTGTTATAACAGCTAGTTTCTGATTCAAATGGATATACTTCGTAGCCAAGACTCCCAGATCAAGTTTCAACTATAAATAGAGGTTTTTGGCAACATTGAAGAGCAAGAGTTCAAGCTACAAATCATCAATCACTTGTTTTTCTCTACAAGTCATGGAACTCTTCTTCATCAATTCACACTCAAGATCTTCATTCTCATCATACATCTGAGTTTACTGAGTGTTTTTCTATTTGCTTCTCAAACAACCCTTTGAGTTTCTACAAGCAAATATATCAAGAGACCACTTTTCACATAACACACTTTTAAGGGGTTGTATATTTGTCTCTTCATTTTACCTCTCTCATTCAGATATGTAATATCAAAATCTAGGATTAAAATATCCTTTGAGTGAACTGAGAGTTTATCTTCTTCAAAGCTTCTCAATTTTGTCTTGAGTGTGTAAAAACTTTGATACAAATCTTTCATATTGTAACATTGGCTCAAGTTAGTACGTAACTACTAATTGAGTGACACCTTCAAAGTCTGTAGGACTTAGGTAGATCAAGCTTGTATGGCTTGGAAGTTTTTTGGTCTTGGATCTAGATCAAAAGAATTTGTAATTGAGATCGGTAGTATCTCAAGATCATAGTGGAAAAACTCACAGGCGTGGGGACTGGACTAGCCCAGGATTTGGGTGAACCAGTATAATTTTTGTGTGTGTATCTCTCTTACCTTTAACTATTTATTTACTGTAAACACACATCACACAAACCACTTTATTTACATTTACTTTGAATTCTACGCAGTAGAGAATGTTCTCAGAAAAATCTGTTTTATAGTAGAGAACGTTCTCAGAACAAGTTGTTCTATAATTCACTAACATTTATCCAAGTATACACTTGAGATCTATTTTGTATAGTGCAAGATTAAATTTTAAAAGGGTCACAATTCAAACCCCCTTTCTTGTGATTATTTCTTCCACTTTAGATTGATCTAGTGTAGTGGCAAAATGCACATAATTAAACTTAAAGGGCGTGAGTTCGATTCTTGGTGGGGTATTTTTTAACATTTTATTTTATTTGAATTAATTTAGGGTAAAATAGGAGGAAAAATGAGGGGGAAAAAATTAGGGTTAGCAATAGCAAAACTGAACAAACTTATAATATAAGAGATATTAAAAAAATACCTCACCAAGAATCGAACCCACAACCTTTAAAATCTATTTTATGCATTTTGCCACTACGCTAGATCAATCAATTTGATATAATTTTGTAATCAACATCTAATAAATATGGAATTCTATATATCGCTCTCACCATGTTAAATATTTATTATTATTAGCTTCCTATTATTATTATTATTATTATTATTATTATTATTATTATTATTATTATTATTATTATTATTATTATTATTATTATATATCTTATCTCTTATATTTTAAACTTGCTCCGAAATGCTAACCCTAAACCTATTTTTGCCCTCTCATTTTCATGTGGTCGATTATATTATTTTTTTTACTCAATGTAGTCCATTATATTAAAAAATATAAATTTATATAGCATGAGAATTGAACTCGCATCCCTTTAATTTTTTCTTTTGCGATTATTATATTAATAAGAGTTCGGGACAATCTCTTAAGCATGTTGGAATATATCTTCTGTCGACAACGTTTTTACATGGTCAGTTGTATGTTGCAACTTGAGTTATTTCTAGAAAATGATTAAAAATATTGATTATCGACGAAGACGATGAAAATACGAATAAAACTTCCAATTTAGTCTATAAAGAAGTATTTCGTAATATACCACAATTTCTGTTGTTTATACACTAGTACAAAAAACACTTGTTAAGTCGGTTAAAAATGGCTTCTTAACTCGGTTTTACACCTGACTTAATAGTTGGTGACTTAAGAAGTTTTGAGTTCTTAAGTCAGATTTTTACCCGAGTTAAGAAAATGACTTCTTAAGTCGGTTAACTATTAACCGACTTAAGTAACCGACTTAAGAAGTAGTATTTTAATTTTACAAAAAAAAGCCACAACTGAAGAGGCCAACAACATTTTGTTTTTTGTTAAATAAAAAACAACATTTTGGTTTTTAAAAAAAAGATACAATAATCATCATCGAATCGAATCGATTCAACCTTTACCCTAATTCAGAGAAACACATCGCCGAACCAGAGAAGTATTATACTATGAGATTTTGATTTGCAATTAAGTATCAAAGGTAGAAACACATCGCCGAACCAGAGAACAATCCTGCAGCTCTGCTAGGGTTCGCGATACCGATCCCTTTTCATTCTTTTCTTCAACAATTCCACCTTGTTTCCTCATCGATTCACCATGGTTCTCCTTGATTAACTATGTTCCTCATCAATCGCTAGTGGATACTGTCTTTGATCGTGAACTGATTGTCTCTGTCCTGTGATTGCGACATTGTCTTTGTCCAGTGATTGCGATTTCTTCATCGATTCACCATGGTCCGACACTGTCTTTGAACCTATTGCCTCTGTCCATCGAGTCTCACAGTATCCTCATCGTCTTCTCTCTGGTCTTCACTGATTTCGTTCTAGTCTGCCATGGCCGACGGTGTCAATTAGTTTTTGGTTCTAGCACGAGTTCTGTTGCCGTTCTGCCGTGAGTTCTGTTGTGAGTCTATATTTTAATTGTTAGGTACCATTGCAAGTTCTATTCATTCCTTCACTCTGTTTCTGCCATAATCCCCTGTTTTGCGCTTAGCATCTTCACTATGTTTATGTCGACCGTGATTCCGTGAATTCGTTTGTTTTCTCTATTTGTTTGGGTCTCTTCATCGCTGCATAGCTGTTGCATTGTTTGGCTACATACTTGGTTGTTAGTAATTTAGTGAGCTTCACAGGCTCTGTTAAGGTTGGGTATCTCTCCACTTCGGGAGAGTTTTGCGTGATCCTGATATCATTATCGTAAACGTCCTATTACGTTTTTTTATCTTGTTTACTTGTGTTCCAGCATTGTGTTCTAATAACATGGATGGTATTAACATGGAAAACCTTAATATCAATGAGGAGGAGGCTTTGAATTTCAACCTAGAGGAGAATGATGATGAACGACACGATGTTAATCTCTGTTTGGTGGGTCGTTTTATTCATGATAGACCTATTAAATTCAACAGTATGAAGACACGTATGGCTGATGTTTGGAGGCCGGTGAAGAGTATGATTGTGAAGGAAGTTACTCAGGGGTTATATTTATTCAAATTTTTCCATCCCCTAGATGTGGAGGAGGTTATGAAGGGAGGGCCGTGGCTTTTTGATAATTACACTTTGGTTATTGATAGGATGAAGGTAGGTGTGGCGCTACATGATATTCCTCTCTATCACGTCAATTTTTGGGTGCAAATTCATAACGTCCCTGTTGGTATGATGCTTGAGAAGGTGGGAAAGGGCCTTGCAAATTACATAGGGGAATTTGTGGAGTATGACAAGAACAATTCTATGAGCTTCTGGCGGCAGTACATGAGGGTAAAGGTGAAGGTGGATGTTAGGAGACCGTTGAAGATTGAGAAAAAGATCATGCTAAATGGTAGACTGGGGGGTGTTGTGAAATTTAAGTATGAGAGGTTGGGTCTGTTTTGTTTTGTTTGTGGAGTTATTGGTCATTCAGAAAACAAGTGAGGTCAAATACAACATGGAACAGGATGATGGCAGCAGGGGTTGGTCGAATGAAATTAGAGCGAAGGTACGTCGTCCCGGAGGTAGAGTTGAATCTCGTTGGTTACGTGAGGAACCAAGTAGTATGGGTGGTGTGCATACTGATTGTCATGCTAGCCAGAGGGAGCCACAAAGTTCGGGAGCCCCACAGTCTAATGAGACACAACCACGCCCGCGTGATAATGGTAGTGATAATTATTAGGGTGGTAACGAGGTAGTGGTCACAAGGAGGAATATTAATCAATCCATGCCAACAATATGGGGAGTCCACACCCTAATCATGAGTTAACCCTTATTCCATCAGTCGCCACTAATCCATTGTCCCATCGTCCTATATTGACTTTGAGCAATGACAAGAATACCAGGCAGGTTGGGAATGCGATGGCCGAGAGGGGTACTACACATATCAGTCCGATTGTGAATGACGTGTCGCAGGAAGCTAGTGGAAGCCATTTAGATGACAACGATATGGAGGTCCAGGTGGAGAGGAAGAGAAGGCAGGCTGAAGGTACATGTTCGGAGGAAGCAAATGTTATTGTTCAACAACATTTTTTATCGGCAGGTCCTGACAGTTTCCAGGACTGCCGAGACTAATGATTATTCTCAGCTGGAATTGTCGGGGATTGGGCGGCCCGAGCGCAATTCCTAACCTACGTAAGCTTGCCCGGGTACATAAGCCAGATATTTTATTTCTGTCTGAAACTTTAGCTTATGCTAGACATCTTGAAACTATTCGTGTTCTGTTGGGTTTTGACTCTTGTTTAGCTGTTGATGTGGAGGGCCGGAGTGGGGGTTTAGCGGTGTTATGGAAGGGTAGTAGTAATTGTAGCATTCTAAATTATACGAGAAATTTTATTAATCTGTTAGTGGAGGATGAGCAACGGGGGGAGTGGCGGTTAACCTGTTACTATGGGTATCCTGAGCGTAGTCGGCGAAGTAGTGCATGGGATCTATTGAGGGAGTTGGGTAATATGCCATCTCTTCCTTGGTGTATCATCGGTGATTTTAACGACCTACTTTCTCAGGAGGATAAGCGGGGCAATCTTCCCCACCCGAATTGGTTGTGTATGGGATTTCGCCAAGCGATTAGTGACTGTGATCTATCTGATATTCCATTATAAGGTTATCCGTTCACTTGGATAAAATGTCGCGGTACTCCTCACGTGATTGAAGAACGCTTGGACAGGGCGATGACTAGTACAAGTTGGCTCAATCTTTTTCCTAATGTGCACTTATCTAATCTTTTAGCCTCACATTTAGATCATAGTCCGACATTGTTACATTGTACTCCTTCTTCACGATCTCGTTTCAATGGTTCTTTTCGGTTTGAGAACAGCTTGTTGCGAGAACCAGATCTAGAGGAGGTGGTGCTTGATGGCTGGGGTGTTCATGAGAATATTCAGGTGGTAGACCGCGTAGCAAGATGCGCCAACAGACTACAAAGTTGGGGAAGGAAGAAAAAGGTGAAGTTTAAAGAGGAAATAGATGAATGTGTGCGAGAGATGGAGGTGTTAAGCGGGAATAATGGGGAGGTGGGAGGTAGAAGGTATCAAGAGATCCATGACCGGCATGTTGTTCTGATGGTTCAAGAAGAGGACTATTGGAAACAATGGGCAAAGATGCATTGGCTTAAAGAAGGTGATATGAATACTAGTTTTTTTCACAAGTCAGCAACTGCTCGTAGCAAGAAAAAGAATGTCGGTAAACTTGTTGATGAAGGTGGCATAGAAGTTCATACTCAAGAGGAGCTTTGTGAGGTAGCGAAACAATATTTTGATACTCTATTCAAGCCTAAAAATGGTGAACAAGAACCAGTCCTTAATCTTATCTAGAGGAGAGTGACGGCGGAGGATAATATTTACCTTGCAGCGCCTATTACAAAGGATGAAAATCATTAAGCTTTGTTTCAGATGCATCCGGATAAATCTCCAGGAGCCGATGGATTTAATCCAGCATTTTATCAGAGGTTCTGGGAGCAATGTGGTGATGATATTTTTGTGGCAGCATCTAACTGGTTGGATAGAGGGTACTTCCCCACAAGTCTTAACGAAACAAACATTTGTCTCATTCCTAAATGTGACAATCCCATTTCTATGAAAGACCTACGTCCTATATCTCTTTGTAAAGTTCTCTATCAGATGATATCTAAAGTGCTTGCTAATAGGTTGAAAATTTGCCTAGATAAGTGTGTTTCCCAGGAACAGTCAGCATTTGTGGAAGGAAGATCAATTCTTGATAATGCACTTATTGTCATCGAAGTGATTCATGCCTTAAAGAGGAAGACTGAAGGGTTCAGAGCATTGAAGATTGATATTAGTAAAGCGTATGATAAAGTGGACTGGGGCTTTCTCCGTGGCGTTCTGACTAGCATGGGATTTGGTGACAGCTGGATACGTTGGATAATGATGTGTGTAAGCTCTGTCAATTACTCAGTACTAATGAACTATGACAAAGTTGGACCGATTATCCCTGGTCGTGGGTTACGACAAGGAGACCCTCTTTCTCCTTACTTGTTTATTCTGGTTGCGGAGGGTTTGACTTCCCTTATTCATCAGGCGGTTGGGAGGGGTGATGTTCATGGAGCGAGGATTTGTCGGGGCGCCCAGAGGTGTCTTACCTTTTGTTTGCGGATGATTGTTTCTTGTTTTGCAGGGCAAGTGTCGTAGAGGTAAATCACCTTATGAACATTCTACATACTTATGAACTAGCCTCTGGTCAGGAAATAAATTTGGCCAAGTCCGAAGTATTTTTTAGTCGCAATTTGTCTCATGCAGCTAAAGAAGACCTGGCTAGTATTCTTGGAGTCCGCCATGCTTTAGGAACAGGCGTATATCTTGGTCTGCCGTCTATGATAGGAAGGAGTAAGAAAGCGGTATTTTCTTACATTAAGGATCGTATTTGGAAGAAAATGAATTCTTGGAGAGGGCGAGCGTTGTCTAAGGCTGGTAAGGAGGTCATGATAAAATTTGTGCTTCAGGCCATCCCATCATATGTGATGAGTATGTTTATCCTTCCTTCCTCACTCATTGATGATATTGAGAAAATGTTAAATGCGTTTTGGTGGGGAGGCGGAAGTAATAACAATAAAGGGATCCACTGGTTAGCTTGGGATAGACTTGCATGCCCTAAAGCGAAGGGTGGTTTGGGGTTTCGTAATTTTGAAGCATTCAATATGGCTATGGTGGCAAAACAAGCATGGAACATCATTCAAAATCCAGAGTCATTGGCGGCTAAACTAATTAAAGCAAGATATTTCTCACGTTCTTCGTTACTTGAAGCATCTTTAGGTTATAATCATAGCTTTGTTTGGCGTAGTATTTGGAAGGCTAGACAGATTCTCTTACATGGGTGTAGGTGGAGGATTGGTAGTGGTGACAGGATTCGTGTTATGTATGATCCTTGGCTGAGTGGGAATGGTGATCGCTGGGTGTCCTCACCTCAAGTGGAATGTGTGTACGATTTCTTTGTTAAAGACTTGCTCCTTGAGAATTATAAAGCATGGAATATAGCTAAGATCCGTAATTTGTTTATAGGACCGGTGGTGGAAGAGATTATTGCAACGCCTCTTATCAATTCGGTTAAGGAGGACAAGGAGGAAAGGAACGGGTACTATTCGGTTAAATCCGGTTACAACCTAGCCATGAGATGCATTTTTCGCAGTGATAGGCACCATGTGAAGGGTAACTGGATTGATATTTGGAAAGCTCAATCTCCTCACAAAACGCGACACTTACTCTGGAGGTTGTGTAGGGGGTGTCTCCCGACACAGATTCGATTGGCACAGCGTAATGTAGATTGTGAACTAAGTTATCCCGTGTGTGATGATGAGGTAGAGGATGATATTCATGTGTTTTTTGGATGTGTCACAGCTCGTGAATGTTGGATGGCAGCAGGTCTGTCACAATTACTGGAGAATCCGGCGTACCAGGATGGGACACTACAACATTTTCATTCTACGAGAACGTCAATAAACCGTTCTATAATGTAAAAAAACCGTTGTTGTAGGCTATGAGAACGGTTTTCAGAGTGTTCTATACCGAGGGGTTCTCTTAGCCTTTCGAAACGGTTTTTTTCCCAATGGCAACGCTTGAAGACAACCGTTTCTGTAGAGTCCCTAACAGAACGGTTCTTAAAGTTTTCAACTACAACGGTTTCTCGCTGTTCTCAAACAAAACCGTTGCCATTGGTCTACTATGGAGAACGGTTTTGCTTTTATCTACCACAACGGTTTTTAACGGTTGCTCAAAGGAAACCCGTTCCCTTAACTTTTTAATTATTAAATAGATACTACAACAGTTTGTTGATACAGCAACGTTTTCCTAACGTTGCCAAAGAAAAAACCGTTCTGGTTATTTTGATACAGCAACGCTTTCTCGTCGTTGCTCAAATTAAAACCATTCTCATTTGATACAACAACTCTTTCTCACGATTACTCTATAAAACACTGTTCTAGTAGACCGTTTACTATATGATCTAAAACAACGGTTTCTTAGCTACAAGTCCGATTTTGCACTGATGCAAAAAGTATCATTTTATTTTCAATTTAATTTTATCACCCTTATAAATAATTATTATATTAGACTTAAAGAACAATAATTTCAATTTTTTTTTTTTTGAATGCCAAACATTTTTTTTTTCCTTATTCACTTTAACATACCAATAATTTCAATATGATCCAATAATAAAAGACATTCCAAATTAAACTAAAATGATTGTCAATATATCAAAATAACACCGACCAACGTAATGTTGTCCTAATATTGTCAATCATTCACAATCAAACTAACATCTTCAAAATAAAACTATCTTAAATGTATATTCCAATGTGAATCATTCACCATCAAACTAACATCTTCAAAATCCTATTACAAAAACTTACATCTATTCTTCAAAATCTTGCATTTCTTCTTTGATATCATCATTATTCATCTTCTGCAAAGTAAAAGTAATATAATTAAAATCAGAGGAAAAAGAAATTAACAATGAGCAGATCAGCTATCTAGAAGTCAATACATTTTTTTTGTAAAAAATCCATCGTTGGCCAATCCAAGTCTTATATTACGCATCTCATCAACAAAGTTAGAATGACATTTATCAAATCCTTGCCATGCTTCTCCATCTGCAGGATGCCTCAACTTTCTATCATCCGTACACTCTTCATCATGCCACCCTAATTAGCTAGTCGTCTTTGAACACATAAACAGACGTTGAAGTCTAGGAATCAAGGGAAAACGTCTCAAAACTTTCAATGGAACTTTATGAGACTTATGATTTTTTTCAACTTAATCATCTCATTCTACCAATGCATAGTTAATTATACCATTTCAACCAGCAGCAAAAACTCCTGCTGCAATGTAAACAATGGTTAAAGCAAGCTGCAAAAGAATAAAAAGAGGGAAGTTAGCACAAGTCCACTGGTTCACAAATTGAATGCTTTACAGAACACTTGTTTCAAAATTTGACACAGTTACAATGTAATAATCCTAGATATAGTTAACACAAGTATGAAGCTTCCATGCTAATCTCTCACAAAAATTAGCTAAATGTAAGTAGCTTATAAGAAGCTTAGTGGCAAGTAGCTCCCATAATCATTTGCTTATCTCAAAGCAGATAGACCCGGTAAGAATATTACAATTTCAAGTAGAAAAGAATGTGAAATCTAGAAAAATATGATAGTATTGAAATTCCTTAAAAGGTATCTGATTATGATAAGTCTTTCATACAGTTAGGAAATTCACAAGTGTTATGGTTTATGATAGTTGTTGCATTGACTCACTGTGAAACAAGTAACCATATCATTGAATTTAATACGTATCCTCTACCTTAATTGAGGCAAAATGTTGCCGACATTTTAGACGAACTCAAAAGATCAATAATGGAGCATCCGCAATGAGTTTCTTCCTCAAAGAATATCTCCATTTTCCTCAATTAATCCGGCACACATCTCTAAAATACCACAGAGAGAATACTAATCTGCATGATAGCAAAATAATTTTTTTAATGATGTGATTAAATAGGCCAGGTTGCAGGCCATTAAAAAAGCCTTTTAGCCTACTAGGCTGACCTTATGAATGGTGTCTTATTAATAGCTACCAATCCACTTCTGCATCCCTAGCACTTAGTAACTTGGACTGCACAACAGCCTGCTTTTAAGATTATGATACAGACCAAAAGCACATCACTACAGAAATGAAAATGTCGAATCCCGAATTAGATGGTGATATCATCAATGTAATTACAGAATAGTTCACGTAATAAAAGCAGAGTCCAAAGGTGACTCATGCCATCATATTTGTGGTCTTACATGGAAATAAATTAGGGCTGGTTGAATGTTCTGTATCGTGTTAAGAATGGAATTTGAAGTGGAGTAAAGGAGACAATAAATACAAGAAATGGTATTATCTGAGTATATTATGGTAATATAGTATCCTACCTCAAACATGTAGATGTTTGACATTCCCCTCAGATCTTCTATCCATCACTAGTGATACATTTGATACTTGATCCAATGTCATGTTTATTTAGCATACCTGTCACCAAAGATGTTTTTCAATCACAGAATACACCAATCATAAAACATACCTGAAGTCACAAATTTGAAAAAACAACTAAGGAACAAAATTTATATCATGAAGAAATAAATGACATGTTAAGTTCGCCAATTATATAGTGTCAGGTCTCAGGAGCTACAGATATAATAGTGGAAACACTTAGAGGTATTTCAAAAACTTAAATGCAAAAATAATTTGTCGAAGGGTTTAGATAAATCTACTACTACCTTTTCAGTCAAAGAAATACATAGCCATCACGATGGAATTAATTGTGTAGAGTACCCCAAATTCTCAAGCTCAAGAGATACTAAGTGGCAGTACACAACATGGAAAAATGCATTACTACCACAAAGACCATTGAAGAAAGAGTATATTCCACCTGGCTTCAACAAAACCGGGAGATGTTGGTGGAACTCTCTTAGGTCTTCATAGTACTCCCCATAAGTGTCGAAGAATATCCCTGAAAACAAAAAAAAAAAAATTAAAACACGTCAAAGAATTTAGAGGCACAATCCAACTAAAATTACCATGCATCATGAGTTCATGACCAACCAAATAGAACAAACAAAAATCCTTCCTATATGCTTTTCAAGCAAAAGTTACATTCTGGGAAAGCATCTGAGAAACAGCTACAACTTTCACATATTTCCAAATATCTTTGCAAAGTAAAAGCTCATAGTAGTGTGTGTCTATAAGAGTTACCAGATTTTTTAACATCAAGTGTTTTTGGTTCAATGGTGGATTGTATCAAAATTGATTTAACTTCCTAATTCCTATCAACCATGATTGGTGAAAAATAAAATACATTGTGATTGGTTTCTCTCAAATCCATTGTTTCTGTGAAAAATTGTTACTACATAACCACAAAAAATGTGTATTTTAAGTTAAGAACAACATGAAAAACATTTAAAAAAATGCACTTGTGTTTTGTCCTTTACAAAATCAGTTCGATTCAACCAGACTCAAGATTTTTCTTTTCCTTTCTAGCAATTGTTCCCAATACTAATTCAGATTGAATCCCTAAAAAATCAAAATACAAAACAAATGACGCAATTAAATTTTAAATTTAGCAGAGTTTGTTAATTAATTAATTAGAAATTTAAGAGTGGTTTGAATTTGGTACCCGCATTGAGGAGAAGCTCATAGGCGTCTTGCTAACCTTCTTGCATTGTGAAATCACCGGCGGAGAGGTTGGAGGGAGAAAGAGCGTTCCATGGGGCACCGGCGGTGAGAAGGAGGTCGAGGACTAGTGCATGGCCGTGTTTTGCGGCTCAGTGTTGTCGATAGAGAAATCGAGAGATTCATGTGACTTCAAGCTTTAGAGATGGCGAAGAAATCTTTTTCTATCCTTGCTTCAACGTTCCCTTTCTTTCTCTAGGAGTTACGAGTGCGAGTGATGAGACAGTTTGAGTTCGAGAGTGATGGAGTTCGAGGGTTCCGAGCTGAGAGTGAGATGAGCGCGATCTGTGAGGGTTACGAGAGTGAGATGAGTGAGAGGTGAGTTGATCGACGGTGATAGTGAGAGAAAGCGTTCGCGAGGTCAGTGATAGTAGCCCTCGCCGCGACCACAGTGTGAGGGAGATATCGATGAGATTTTTTATTGGCTTATTACACTTTTGCTCCTTATCTTTATTTTAGGTTTCAAGTTGGTCCCTTATCTTTATTTTAGGTTTCAAGTTGGTCCCTTCCGTCAATTTTTTAACTATTTCCGTTAAATTTGGACACGTGGCAAACTGATTTGGACACGTGGCACACTTGAACATGTGACACGTGTCCAGAATTAACGGTAACAGTAAAAAAATTGACGGAAGGGACCAACTTGAAACCTAAAAAAAAAATAAGGGACCAACTTGAAACTTTTAAAAGATAAGGGACCAACTTAAAACCTAAAATAAAGATAAGGGACCAAAAGTGTAATTAAACCTTTTTTATTTGTTTTAAAGGAAAATTGAAAATATCTTTTTAAAATTATATGAGTACAATTTTTTAACCGTTGTTATAGATTCCAACTAGAAAACCGTTCTTGTTACAATAAACTATGAAAACGGTTTTATGCAAAATTTCACAAAAGAAAAAAAATACAACGAAAAATATATTTTATTTATAATTTAAAATTATATGAATACTATTCATAACCGTTGTCGTAGATTAAAGATAGAAAACCGTTCTTGTTGGTATTTATGAGAACAGTTTTCTACTGTTGCATAGAATTGACAAAAATATATATACTATCACAACGGTTTACAAAAAGCGTTGTCTTTGATACTCTACAAGAACCGTGTTTTTACATCCCAAAATTTAGGCGTTACGGTAGGCCTAAAATGTTGTAGTGGGACAGTCGCAGACACAGTATTTGAAATGTGTAGAAACGAGGACAATGCAATGATAGGGAGGGTATCATCGTTATTTTGGTGCATTTGGCATAACAGAAACGACAAGATCTGGAATGATAATATTCAGTCACTAAGCCAAGTTGGAAGAATGGCCTTCGCCGTCTGGAATGAGTGGTTTACCGTCCATCAGCTGCGACGTCAGCATATTGTTCCTGTTGAGGATCCTAGGCTGGTTCGGTGGGAGAAACCAAGTGTGAGATGGATAAAATGTAATGTTGATGCTGCGTTTGTAGTTGGGTCCAGTATTACTTCTATGGGTCTTTATTTTCGCAACACCAATGGACAATTTGTGGCTGGCTTGACTCAATGGCAGCAACCTGTTTATTCCATAGTGGAAGGTGAGGCTTGAGCGCTATTACATGCTATGAAAGAGGCTATACATTGTGGATTTGAGCGGGTTCAATTTGAAAGTGACTCAAAGCTGTTGGTTGACGCTATCCATTCGAGAAGACCAGACAATTTAGAATTTAATTTAATTGTTAACGACATTATTCTTTTTATGTCATCTTATGCAAACTTTGAGGTTAAGTTTATTAGGAGGCAAGCGAATTCGGTTGCTCGTACTCTTGCTAGGGCGGCCAATTCTTGGGCTAGTTTCCATAGATTTGAGATTATTCCCCTATGAATTAAACATTTAATAGTTAATGAAATGCATTAAGTTTGTTAGTTTCTAAAAAAATAAAAGATACAATAATCATGTATTTGCTAACCAAATATCCTAAACTAGCTATTTTACTTGAGTCAAATTACATAACAAATATACAATCTAATTAAATTAAGGGGTAGGATCACTCCAATTAATAATAATAATAATAACAACAACAACAGCATAAATAATAATAATAATAATAATAATAGGTGAATTCTAGGGTGAGGGTGTAATTAAGTCCCTCACCGGTGAGGGAGAAAAAATACACCATTAGATCTAATCAACCGTTTAGATATATTGAAAATGAAAATAGAACATACACACATTCTCACACACAATTTAACCCCTATACTATCACCAAAAAGCAAAAGTGCAATCTTCATCTAAAACCATAAAACTTTCAATTTCAACCAAAACATATCATCATCCAAAAAATTGTTAATAGATTAATTTGAGATTTAACAAATTCTATTCAAATTTCACATAACTTTAAAATTGAAAGCTAAGTGTGTAATATCTGTCATTATTGTCACCAAATGCTTGACATAAACAAAATTCTGTAAAGAGTCTAAAGACACTCATGAAATTTCTTTTGCATAAGAACATGAATTTTTGCATTATTATTAGCATTATTATTAACATTATTAACTATGGTACTTTCAAAGAATCCCAGTTTGCTCACCGTACACCACTATCTCCTCTCTCTAAAAGATTCATTCATCACCCCCTTTATTTCATCCAATTCATAAATTAATTTTAAAAAATCCATCTTTATAATTTCAAGTGTGAAGAATGGGAAAATAAGGGTGTATAGATCTCAAAGGAAACAATGAAAATAGACGCAGTAACCACGTAAAAATTAACCATGTAATTTTGAGATGTAGGTATAGAAGAATTAATGGAAGATTATAAGGAAGAGTTTCAATTTGGAAGAATAGTTTTTTTACAGGAGAAATAACTTCTTTGGTTGAGGGTAACGGTATGGAGAGAGAAGTACAGAGAGGAGACCAAAATCTAGTGTGGCAATGAGCATCAAAATCACGTGGAGCAATTTAATCTAATGGTGAAAGTTATAGGTATGAATGTTCTCAGTGTTTTAAAATATGCATTGTTAAGGTTCAAAAATATAGATATTTTGCTTTAATAATAATAATAATGATAATAACAACAACAACATAAATAACAACATATACAAAAATTGAAATAGTATAACAAAACAAATTAGGGTTCAAATTACACATACATACGAAGTTAAGGTTCCGAGTGACGGATGATTTTTTGGGTTTACAGTCAAGAAAAGGATTTGAGGAGTTTTATGTGAAGATTCGAATGATTTTTGGGTATCCCAGTACGTGAAAGATTTCTGAGTGGAGCTTCGAACGAATTTATGGGATAGAGAATGAAGAGTTTAGTGTGAGAGAAGAAGAATTTTGGGCATTTGCAGAGGAAGAAGAAATCGTGAAGAGAAATCCTCTTTCTTTAGAAAATTTTGACTAAAGATATTTTTTATTTATTAAAAAAACATTTTTTTTGTTGTTTTTTTTGACCAAAGATATTTTATTATTTGTTTATGTACAAAAAAAATCTTTATTTCTTTTTGTTTTTGTTTTTTTACTAAATATATTTTTTTTACTAAAGGTATCGGGTTCGATTCCCTCCCGGTACATATTGGAAATTAATTTTTTAAATTAAATAAAACTTCTTTGGTTATGTGGGGCGACACCAGACTTAACAAGTTGATACGGGCGACTTAAAGAATTTAATATGTATATCCCCGTGAGCTTAGCTCGGTTGGTAGGGATATCGCACTATATGTGCAGGAGCCCGGGTTCGAACCCGGGACACTCCACTTATTCACCTTTAAGGTGGATTTTCTAGCCACTAGACTACCTGACCAAAAAAAAAAGAATTTAATATGTATTATAATTTTTTTATTTAATTTTTGTTAAGTCTGTTTTACATGCAACCAACCTAACAAAATTACAAATATTTACGGAATTACCACCTCGTAATTTGTTAAGTCGGGTGGCTAATTCAACTGACTTAAACACCTTTCTATAAAGGTATTTTTGTACTATTCTTGTGTTTTTCACACCTTCATTTGTTATTCATATTATGACTTAATTTTTTTTTAACAATGTTGTTGTTTTATGAGTGTCGTTGCTCTAAATTTACTTTGCAGTTTTTTTATTCATATTCTGACTTAATTTCTCAATTCATACAATAATAGGTCCTTTGATGTTTTTCATATTAAATATGACACATATTATGTTGAGTATGATATGAACGAAGTAAGTTTTTGTATTCTCTTAATTTTTCATGTTATTTTTGTTCAATTCTTTCTTTTGTGATTTTAAATTTTTTTGTGCACCCATTAACTCCAAGAGTAACTCAAAAGAGTTACTCCAAATCTTTGCCCTCCATTTTATTTTAATCTAATGGTTCCTAATTAATTGTAATTTATCTATTATTGTTATTTTCATCTCACATGATCATTATTTCCCTCTTCATTATCTTGCCGTCACCAAGACTATGTTTGGATTGATAAAATATAATGGAATAGAGCAGAGTAAAATAGAGAAGAATATTGAAATAGAAATGGTAAAACAAATATTCATTCGATAATTAATGTTTCTTTCTTATACACTTATATGGTATGGGAAATAGCGCTGCACTTATCATAGAATATAATAAAGCAACATGAGTTATTTGGCAAGTTTGCCATTTGTCATCTAATAAGAGTCTTTGCTATTTTAAAAATTGCTATTAATAGTAATATTTTCCTATTTATCTTTTAATTTGTTTTAATTAATTTTTTATTTAATTATTAATTTTTATAGTTGAAGGTATCTCTCACCCATTTCCATTTCCAAGTATATGGCACGAATCAAGAGAAACAGTTGTATTTTTTATTCTCCTTATTTTTTTTTAGATTAAAAACGGTTCTATTTGTGTTAGTAATTAATTTTTTTCTTTCTTGAATATAAGAGTAATTAATTCTTTTTTAATTATCTTTATATTGTAAACTTTTTGTAGGTTTTTATGGCATACCTTGTGCTATAGGAACTATTTGGTTGGCAATATATATATCTCATTTTGACTTCTTAAAAAAAAACTATATTTATATTATTTTATTTCTTAATTTTAATTATAATAATTGGATTTTATAATTTTTTTTTTGTAAGCACCTAAACTTTACAATTTCCTCGCGTGTTTCCAAGAACACTATTATTTCTTGGAAAGTAACCACTATTTTTTTTCTTTTCAAAAAGGGCATTCAAAGAAAGTAAACCACGGCTCAAAAAATTGATTCAGACTCCTAATCTCCCTTTCAATAAAAAAAAGTAACAAAAACATTTCAAGCCTTCTTTACACTTATCGTTTCTATTTCTCTGTTCAGTTTCATTATCTTCCTATTTTGATGTCCAAAACATATTTCTTAATATGTTCCTCCTCATTCCTTATTTTCTCTTTGTGTTGTCTATTTCATTGTTTTAAGGGTAAATAGAGTTTTACCCCCGTAAAGTAGGCGAATTTTGATTTACCCTCTTCAATTTTTTTTTTGGGATTTCACCCCTGTAATATGTAGATTCTATGAGTTTACCCCCTGTCTGCACAACTTGGCATGTGACCGTATCATGTTGATGATGTGCCATGACACGTGGAAATTAATTTAATTTTTTGTTTTTCTTAATATGATTGGAATTTTTTTAAAATTTTTGTTTGTTTGTATTATTATAATTATTTCAAATCATTTTTTATTTAAAAAAAACAGAAAAAACTACAACGACAAAAGGAAAAACAGAATAAACAAAACTCTGCAAAAAAAAAAATGCAACAACATCATCTTCATCACCATAAATTCAAACCCAGAAACATAAACCCAGAACTCCTAATAAAAGAAATTAAAAAACAATTTAAAAAAATATTTGTAATTACTAATAATTGAAATTTGGGATAATTGAAAAATAATAATAGTTAATTAAATATTAATATTTCTATTTCTAATACTAATAATTAATAATTGAAAAGTAAAAAAAGAAAACGTATCCATCAATTTTTTTATACAAACCCATCCATCATTAATCATAAAAAATCTATTTGTACAAAAAACAAAAAATCAGATTTGGGATTAAAATAAAACTTGCAAAAAATTTAACAGACAATCATCAATCCAGATTCAACAAAACCCAGACAACGCAAATACAATATTTATCTCACCAACACTATTCATCACCCTCATTCGTGGCATCATCATCAATTACCTTGAAACTCAAATAAAAAATACCCAATTCAAGAAGAAGAAAATTACACAAACCCCCAAATCTTAACCGCACTGTTCTGCACTCAATGGATACCTGGCAAATCAGATCTTAGATAAACAATTGCAATTTGTTTACAATATTTCATCTCTTTCTAAAAGCTTACTTTTCACCGAAATCAGAAATCATAAATCAAGGTGAATAAGTAGATGCACAACGGTGTTGAGGAATCGTTTATTTACTGTTCCGGAATGATCTCCACCATAAGATGCTCTCGATCTGCAGTTTTTTTTTTTTTTATTGTTTTGGAATACTAATATGCTCTCCACCAAAAGATCTCTCGATCTGCAGTTTTAGTTTTTTAATTTCAAGGGTATTTTAAAATTTGGGATTTGAGATTTTATTTTTCGGATGATTTTTTGTTGGTACGGCGAAGAAGATTCAATTTTTTTTCTATATTTTATTGATTGCAGGATATTTTTTTTCTTTTAAATTAATTAAAATAAAAAAAGCCATCTAGATCAATATTTATCTATGTGTATTAATTAAATTAAATAAAAAATTAAATAAAAGCCATATAGGCATGCCATGTCATCAATATGATACAATCACATGGCAAGTTGTACAGGCAGGGGGTAAACTCATAGAATCTACATATTATAGGGGGAAATCTCAAAAAAAAATTTGCAGGGGTAAACCAAAATTCGCCTACTTTATAGGGGGAAAATCCTATTTATCCTTGTTTTAATTTGCATTTACAGGACACACCACTACGTCTTTGTTTTTAGAGGTGAGTGAGGAATACAAAGTGATTTTTAATATCATACCTTATTATTTTCTTTTGCTTATTTCATTCTTTTACATTAATTTTCTCTATACTTTGTAACTCTATTTGTGTTCCTTTTGTCAAAATGCATTTAAGGTGCTCCATGTAATGTTTGTTTTGGAACTCTCTAAAATGATTATGATGTGTATTGATTGTTGATGTTAATTTTGTTTATTATGATTTAGGATATATCCTATAGAGATGATGTCATGGAGCTTGAACCAGGCCATGTCCTGTTGTGAAGGGACACAGTAACTGATAAGTATACTATTTAAGATATTTGTGTATATTTGTATTATATCCTATAGAGATGGATTATGCAATGAAGCTAAGTATATGTTTATTAGGATGTTATATTTTGATAAGTAAGTTGATTAGTAAGTGGTCATTGATAATATTAGTCTTTTTAGAATCTTCAATTTTGTTCCTGATCATGTGTTTGAGAAGAAAAAAATCTAATTTTAAGGATCATGTTAAATTTGGTTAATTAAAATCAACAATCAAAGTAGGTTATGTGCTGCATCAACACACTAGTACAAAAATCACTTGTTAAGTCGGTTAAAAATGACTTCTTAAGTCGGTTTTGCACCTGACTTAATAGTTAGTCACTTAAAAAGTTTTGAGTTCTTAAGTCAGATTTTTATCCGACTTAAGAAATAGTATTTTAATTTAAAAAAAAACAAGCTTCAACTGAAGAGGCCAACAACATTTTATTTTTTGTTAAATAAAAAACAACATTTTGTTTTTTTTAAAAAAAAGATTCAATAATCATGTATTAGCTAACCAAATATCTCTACACAAGCTATTTTGCTCGACTCAAATTAAATAACAAATTTACAATCTAATTAAGGGGTAGTATTGCTCCAATTAATAATAATAATAATAATAATAATAATAATAACAACCACAACATAAATAATAATAATAATAATAATAATAATAATAATAATAATAATAATAATAATAATAATAATATTACTATTCTAGTTGTTCTGTTTGAAGGTGTGAAAAACACAAGAAGGGGGGGTTGAATTGTGTTTTGACAATTTAAAATTCTTCTAGATTCAAGAATCTATCAGAGTCTATTTTGCAGCGGAGGAATCAAAACAACACTCGGTAAAACAAAGAGAGTAAGGAAGAGATTAACACACAGAATTTATACTGGTTCCCCTCACAAAAACGAGAGTACTCCAGTCCCCTTGTACTTACAAGAGAGTTCACTATAATCACTAAAGATTATACACTTGCTCCAGATCACACAGCAGGAGACTGCACAGTTGCTCAAACACACAACCAAGAGACTTCACAATTGCTCAAGCACACAAGCAAGAGACTTCAACAAGTTGAAAAAGAGAGGATTGTTCTCTTGTTTCACTTTGTAAAGTTCATAGTGAATTCCTTCACAAGGTGTTAAGGGAGTCGATGTACCAATAGGGGAACCACTATAAATTTCCTTGTGTCTTTCTTCTCTTCCCTGCACTCTTTATTTTTCTGCATTCTATTCATACATCCATCAAACCCTCAAGAAAAATAAAATTACCATAACATCTCTAAAAACAAATAGTTACAAAACCTAATTCACCCCCCTCTTAGGTTGCATTTTAAACTTACAATTGGCATCAGAGCGGGTTATAAGTAACCTGTTCCTAAAAGATCCAGAATGGCTTCCGCAAATTCACAACCTGTTTTTAGAGACGGTGGTAGTAGTAACAAGCCTCCATTGTTTAGCGGTGAATATTTTGATTTTTGGAAAATTCGTATGAAGGCACATTTAGAAGCGCAAGGAGATGGTATACGGAAGGCTGTTGTTGAAGGACCATTTGTTCCTATGAGCGTTGTCAATGGAGTTGGTACACCCAAAATCGAAAGTTCATGGGATGAGGATGATAAGAAAAAGGTTCTCAACGACAAAAAGGCAATCAATATACTTCAAAGTGCACTTAGCATGGATGAATTTTTCCGTATTTCATCATGTGAAACGACAAAGGAAATATGGGATACATCGGTGGAAACTCATGAAGGCACCGCTGAAGTTAAAAGATCTAGATTGAACACTCTGAGTCTGAAATATGAATTGTTCACAATGCAGCCCGGAGAATCAATCCTTAGCATGCAGAAAAGATTCGTGCATCTGACAAATCATTTAAAAGCACTTGGTAAGACTATTCCTAACGATGAACTTAATATTAAAGTGCTTAGATATTTAACCAGGGAATGACAACCAAAAGTGACGGCAATATCCGAGAAGAAAAGTCTATCCAAAATGACTTCCGCAACGTTATTTGGAAAACTTCAAGAATATGAAGGACAACTTAAAAAACTTGAAAAGCACGAGAATGAAGATAAGAAATCCAAAAGCATTGCATTAAATGTTGATTCCAAGGAAGATGAAGATAATCCGGGTGAAGACGAGAACTTCATGCGTCTAGTAAAAAGGTTAGGTGATTTTTTAATGAATAATGATAATTCTAACTTTGTGAAAAAGAAGAATTTTTTTGACAAGAATGAAACATCTACATCCATACAAAATATCACTTGTTATGAATGTGGGAAACATGGATAGATAAAGACGGATTGTCCAAAACTTTCAAAGAAAAGTAGTTTCAAAAGAAGAAATGAGTCAAAGCACAAAAGAGTATATTGCATGGGATGATAATGAAGTAAGTTCATCATCTAAATCAGAGAGCAAAGAATATGCAAATCTTGCACTAATGGCATCACATCATTCTGATGATGAAAGTGAAGAGGTTAGTAGTAAATCTTCTTCTTATAATAATGATTATCAAGGTGCTATTAATGAATTACTTAATGAATGTAAAATTCTATATAAAACGGTGTCAACACAAAAGAAACAAATTTTATCTCTTGAAGAAAAGATTGACACCATGGAAAAGAATTTTGAAAATGAAAAACAAAGTTATATTGAAAAAGAAAAACAGAATTTTACATGCAAAGAGTGTGATTCACTTTCCTTCCAAATTGTCCAATTGAAAAGAGTTCTTGAAAGATATGAAAAAGGACAAGTTGCATTGGACAATATCCTTAGTCAACAAAGATTTTCTAATGATAAAAGTGGACTTGGTTATTCTAATTTTGACAAACCAAGTACAAGTAAAACTATCTTTGTTAAGGCAATTGATCAATCCACCAAAGAAAAAGTGAATACAACACCAAAAGTTCATCATTATCCTAAGAAAATATTTTCTAAAAAGAAATCCGATGTTTCTAGATATAGAAGTAATTTTGTTCCTACTTGTTTTTATTGCAATATAATAGGTCATACTCCTAATGCATGTTATATTAAAAATGTTGGTGTACCAAATGGTGATTTTATTTGGGTAGAGAAAGGAACTAACCCTCAAGGACCCAAAGAAAAACGGGTACCTAGAAAGTATTATTAATTGTTTTGTAGGTACTTGAAGACCATATGCTCAAATTGTCATATTAAGTTTGGTTTCTTCAAGATACAAGACCATATGATATGGTAGGATTAAAAATTCATTGAATTATAATTGATTTGAGAAAGATTGACACTTTGATATCATTATTAACATCGAATCATTGTGAAAAAGATAAGTATTCTTTTTCATATATAATTGTATATCATTCCCCTTATATTATTATTATTTGAATTCTACTCTTTCTTCTTTTTGATGATGTCAAAAGGGGGGAGAAGGAGTGTATGTTTATATGCTTGTGTTTTGTGTTTAAAATTTTCAGAATATCAATTTGCAAAACAAAGGGGGAGCATACAAGATAGGGGGAGATTCATTGAACAACAATGTCAAAAAGATATGGTTTGTCATCATCAAAAAGGGGGAGATTGTGAAGAAGATTTCCTTCTTGAACTTGGCTGAGTTTTGATGATAACAAACTCACATCACAAAAGAAGAAAACTTATGGATGCTAAAGATAAGAAATCAAGATGAAGACCAAGACTTAGGCTTATTATTTAAATTAATTGTAAGTATGATTTTTATCTTTGATTTATTACGTTTAATAATTATATAACTTAGAATGCTCATAAATTATTTTAAAATTAATTACAAATAAGTTTCTAAGTTAAATATAAAAGTCCATATGAAGCAAGCTTTTAAAAATTATAAAAAGCTTATTTTTGAAAAATAGCTGTCAGCGCAATTTACATCATTTGGGCCGTGCAACCATTTAAAAGGATCTGTTGCTGTTTGTAATTCCAAAACAGTGCAACGTTTGAATTTTGAAAACAGACCTTTTAAAGCCGTTCTGCATATCGACCGATTTAATTTGTCCCAGGCAGAATGCACTATTTTCATGAACCATTGTGTTTTTAAATACATATATTTTAATATGAGATTTTTTGAAGAGTTGTCTTGCTTCATGGACATTTTCTAAAACCTCTTTAAATATATTTGTGATCATTAGAATTAACAACAACTTTTACATTCTCAAAACTTCTAAGTAAAACAATATCACTTTTCTCTTATAGACTTTCATACATATAGATTGTGAAGCCTTGATTATATTTTCATATCTGAAAAGGTTTCTGAGCACTAAGTTACATATATTATTAAAGTGATATTGATTTGATAACAACCATACATTATTGTATATTCTTCAACACTTGTTTGTAAATTCTCCTCATAGTTTTGTTGAGAATTGTTGTTAAAGATAGTGGGGTGCTATCTTGTGTATATTAGTGTGAACACCTTGTTGTCCAGGATTGTTCGAAGCAAGAGAGTGAAAAAGAGAGGATTGTTCTCTTGTTTCACTTTGTAAGGGGAATCACCTTGCTGTCCAGGATTGTTGGAAGCAAGAGAGTGAAAAAGAGAGGATTGTTCTCTTGTTTCACTTTGTAAAGTTCATAGTGAATTCCTTCACAAGGTGTGAAGGGAGTGAATGTACTAATAGGGGTTCCTTGTGTCTTTCTTCTCTTCCTTGTACTCTTTATTTTTCTGCATTCTATTCATACATCCATCAAACCCTCAATAAAAATAAAATTACCATAACATCTCTAAAAACAAATAGTTACAAAACCTAATTCACCCCCCTCTTAGGTTGCATTTTAAACTTACACTTAATGCTCAAGCACACAAGCAAGAGACTTCCAAATTGCTCAAGCACGCAGGCAAGAGACTTCCAATTTGCTCAGGCACTAAAGCGAGAGGCTAGCTTAAAATACACCTATTGACTAAACCCTATTACAAATGTAGTCAAAACTCAAGGTCTTGATTTTGGAGTTCAAACTATTTAGAGTTGTAGTCATGTGCAGATATCTTCTATTAAGCTCTTGGTGAGAACACTTCTTTGTGCAGTTAATAAGAGCTTTTGTGTTCAACAAATTCTTATATCTTTCTTTTCTTTTCCTGCACTGGTTCGTTCTCAACACTTTGTCCATTCAAAGAGGTCTTCTATTTATAGACAGTTTGAATAGAGACGTTTGAAATGTGACCGTTGAAAGTACATCAATTTACCTAGAAAGTTATCTTTGTCTTTTTCCCAAAATAGGCAAACTGCTTCTGCTCCTTTGTTCCTCGAAGGTAGATGTTAGCACATAAGAGTTAATATTTTACCGTTGTCTTCAACTCCCTTTTTGACTGATTTAGATGACATGGATTTGCCTTTGCATTGGTCATCTCGTTGTATCTTTAAGCATAACGGGAATATCTTGAGACATGGCCTTATCAGAGTTGTTAATCATTAAGATCGTCGTAGCTTATGAGTGCATACTGTGAGGTCTCTGATAAGGTGAGGTCTCTGATAAGCTCTTCTGGCCTCTGAGAGTCTTTGTCTTCTGAAAGGTTGTAAAGCGCTTCTTGGTGGACTTAGACCTTCTGAGTCATTCAGATGCTTATATTCTATTCTTGACTACTCAGATTCTATCTTCTTTCTATCTGTACACTCAAGTAAATTATTAGTGTTCTCCATCTTAGTAATAATACTTTGTTATCATCAAAAACTCATTAAGTTCATAGGGTTTGTATGGAAAACCTTTATTGTTCCAACAATCTCCCCCTTTTTGATGATGACAAACATAAATATTAATTATTAATTTGTTGTTGTAATAATTTATCATGTTCTCCTCAGATTTGGAGTTTTGCAAGCTCCCACTGATTCAGATGCACTATAGGGTTAGGTTTGTAAGCCCCCCCTACGTTTATCCATGATTAATTAAAACAGTTTAAGAACTAATCATTATATCTTTAGATCAAATCTTCATACTTTGACACTCAGAGACTAGGTTTGCAAGCTCTCCCCATATGTCATGTAAGACTAAGACAAGTTTGCAAGTTGTCTTAAGTTTTACGTATGATTTTCCAATCATAAGATTACAATTAGATCTCCTTCAGTTTATAGCTCAAATTTAATCAACATAAAACGAATTAACACATGCTGAAACATAAATGTTGAATTTAAATAGAATTCAATTTCTTGTTGAGCAGTTTCAGTTACATGGAATTCATTTAAACGTGAACAATAAAACTTTCCCTTTATTTGAAAATGAATGCAAAACAAATGCAGTTTTTAAGTTTTTCTCCCTTCTCCAATTGCTCACCAATTCTCCCCCTTTCTCAAAAGAGAAAAAAAGAATTAATGCTTTCTGCTACATTGGCAATTAATTATCCAACGATTTTTCTTATTTCTTTAAACTTAACTTATTACTTTGCCACTTAATTACTCCAATTAGCAATTAGTTACCCCTAAGTTTTTCTCCCCCTTTTGTCATCAGTCAAAAAGGATGGTACAAACATAGATGGTAAGCGTGCAACCAATGTGGTCAAGTTGAAACAGCTGCGGACAACCATAAAACAATAAATGGGAGAACAAATATCTAGTATGACTTAACTAGGGTTAGAAGGAAACAAAAGGCATTATTCTTTGTCATTTCATTCACACTAAACAATCCAAAGAACAAAGTTTTTGAGAGAGAAAAACATTTTAGGTACAATGAGAAGATCATCACGTAGGATTGCAGAGTTCCAAAAGAAGGTTCAATGAGAAGCTGCTAAGGAGAAACATCCAAAGCATGATTCTAAGCCTGAAATCATAGAGATTTCATCTGATTATGAGAAAATAGATTCAGATTATGCACAATACTTAGAGACATATACTGAGGAAACTAGCACCATGAGTGTGTCTACTAGTGAGGAAGAATCTCAAATGACTGTAGAGTCCAAGGTTGAGAGTTCTAAAACACCAGAGGCAGAACCTAAGTCTAGTTCACCAAAGACAAAATCTGGTTCTGCTTAAATTTCAGTGTTATGTATCCAAGCATTTTGGGCTTTTAATAAAATTTATTTCTTTTGAATCTCTTTGCTATCTTACATTATATGTTTTCTCATTGTCATCTGATTCTGAGAAAACAGATTCAGATTATGCACAACACTTAGAGACATATACTGTAAGGAATAAATATGCCAAATAATAAAACATAAAGATTAAGCATATTTATCAGAAACATTTTATCATAAACATATTGTTAGACAAGCAGAGGGTTTTGAAAACAACAGGCAATAAACATGAAACAGACAAGAAAAATTAAGACAATTTGGTATCAATTTTGGTGGAGATAGAAGCAAGCATGCAAATGATGGTTATTTGATTTTGATCAAGATTGGCAATCTTCCCAACTACTTCTGTCTTGAACTCATCCTGAACATGCATTCTTTGTTGTAAATCTTGAAGAATACTGAGAGGGTCAGATGCATCTGATGTGGCAATATCTTTGCCTTTGTCTTGTTGCTTTCGAGCATCCTCGGCCTCTGCAGCTTGTCTTTTCTTTTCTGCTTCCTCTTTAAGACGTCTTGCTTCTTCTTCAGCAGCCAATTTTGCAGTTTCATCTGCCAGCCTTTTCCTTTCTTCCTCTTCAAGTCGCTTCTTTTCTGCTTCGATCCTCTTATTATCTTCTTCCTCCAGTCTTTTCTTTTCTTCTTCCTCTAATCTCTTCTTTTCTTCCTACTCTAATCTCTTCTTTTCTTCCTCAGCAAGTCTAGCAGCTTCCATGGCTTCTTCATGCTGTTGCTTCTGATTAGCAACGAAAAACTCAATGAGGTCCTGACTCCATTCAATCAGGGCACGAGGAACATTAAGAAGACGTTTTTTTGGAAGCAGACAGAGAGAGCTTGGTAGGTATAGAGACAGTTGATTCTTATGCATATTGGCCATCCAAGGCTCTGAGAGATGCATTTCAAGATGCTTGAATCCTTTGAAACTCATGAAAGATTTCTTCAGTAGAGGCAAGGGAAAAATCTCTAAGGTAATTTAACCGTGGAAGTTCTGACTGAAGAAAGTCAATCAGTGACTGAAAGGTGAGATGAATTACAGGCGGAGGATGGGATGTAACCATTGATGGGGTATTGACAGGATGAGAGATTGGGGTTGAAGGAATATCGGTAGTATTGACTGGATTTTCTTGTGGGGAGCCTAAAAGAGAGTGTGTGAGGACTTGTTGATGTTGTGGTGATGATAGTGGAGAGTTATTTGTGGGTGAGGGTGGAGTTTGTTTCTTGGATTTTGAAAGATCAGAAAGAAGTTCATTTATTTCAGTAGATCCACTGTCAGATGAAGAACTGGATACTTGTTTTCGACGATTGTGGGTTGAAGGTTTGTTGGTGGCTTTTGTGGTTTGGTTCTTGGTGATGAGGGCTTTTTGTCTTTTGAAGTGTTCAACAAGAGGAATATCATCGTCAGTTTCTGTGTTAGAGTCTATCGTGATATGCTTTGCCATGAAGGTTGTCCTTGGGTATGACTTTCCCATCTTTTGAGAGCATAATTTCCTTTTCAATTCCTTCTTGCACTGTGTTGTGAAGGGATTTGTTTCCATTCTTGCCATAAAGAGAAATTAACCTACCACTACTTGTTATTCCCAGTAGAGCAGCCAGATGTCCCTTCTGAATAGTTAACTTTAACCCACCAATATTGGAGTGAATCTCAGTCCCATTGAATGGTTTCAAACCCATTTCAATTCTTGTTTTCCCTTGAAGAGCTGGGTTATTGTTGATCATTTCTAATTCCCGTGCTTTGGCATTTTCACGAGTGAAGAGAAAGGCTTTCATCTAGAATTCTATAACCAGATTAGGATAAATGGGTACATCCAACAGTCTGAAATACTGCTCTAATCCTTGGGCGTTGAAAACCTCTTTGAAGTTGTATTCGTTGGCGGCGAGACTGTCGAAGTCAATTCTCTTTTCGATAATCAATTTGAGTTGATTAGTATTCCTTGTATTGAGATTTCCAGAATCTTCAAGATCTCCTCCAACACTTATGATTTGTGGAAGGACAGTAGATGTAGTTGCTTGTTGGGAAGAAGATGCCATATTGATTTTTGTGTGAATGATGAATGCGCAAAATAGTTTATATGGATGCTCGGAGAAGATGAAGGATGCAAAAGAAATTAGGTAAACAGAACACAAGGAAATGATGGCTATTTATAGACAAATAAGTTAACGAATGAGTACTTGCTATAATGTCATCATTAATTTCCACTTTACTTACTTAACATTTGACACAGATCTCAGAGAATTTAATTTACGTAACTGACACGACAATGGACAGCTGTGAGTCATAAAGACACGCAACTTCCACTTTCTAGTCAGATTCATTTTGAAATTTGAAAAGGTTTCAGATGTTGAATGACTCAGAGGCACACTGTAGTCAGAGGATCTTGGATAGCTGCTTCTGATATCATTCAGAGGCTGAGATTTCTTTTGGCAAACAATTGCATTCTTACATACCTGTTACCCTATGTGGCTTGAGGACACTGAGGTTGTTTAAGATTTTCTTGAAGTACTTTCTTGCCTCTTAGTTGACTTCCATTCAGATTTTGATGACGCTCTTTTGACCTCTTTATGGTTCTAAATGGTTGAGTCCTCCACTCCGAGTCTTCTATACCAATCATGGTTGAGTTCATCATTCCACCATGATGTATCTTCATCTTCTTTGTTGAGATGTCCATAGGGATTATATTCACCAGCTTCTGATTCACTTCTTGCTGACTCTATCAGATTATGACTCATCTTTGAGCTCATTTTCATCATACTCTATATTAAATATAGGTTTTTCATCATCAATGTAATCCTTGAAAATGACAGCTCTCTGTCCTTTGTAAGTGATGTGTCTCCATGAGTTGGGAATTTCCTTGTTTCTTCTTGGAAGATCTGCAATAAGAACAATTTTATTTTTTGGTACCCATTTTTTGATGAGTCCTTTTGGGTTAGTCTTAGAGTTTTCTATCGCGTGTACAACTTCTGAGTCTTCTTGATTCTTACCACTAGAATCATAAGAAGTTTGAGCCTTATTTCTAAGACTTTGTAGCTTTCTTATTTCAGAGGTTGATGGTCCTGAAATATTCAGATTCTCTGATTTTTCAATCTTAGATTCTGACTCTTTCCAGCCTAAACCTCTAAAATTTTGATAGCACTCAAAAGATGTAGTTGGTTCCTTTGCTCTTTTAGATATGAAGGAGGAATAAAGATGAGGAAGTATGACATTGAATCTAGTTTGCTTAGTTTACTTATTACAAACCTCTTGGTAAACACTTTTGTGTTTCATATAAGATTTATCATAAGTAGCACAATGATCTTCTAATTCCCTACTTTTACTTAAGGAATCTTTATATAATTTTTTCAAGTTATTTGATTATTCACTGAGCAACTTGTTATCTTCTTCCATCATTTTGCACTTTTATGAAACTGTACACAACTTAGATAACATTCTTGTACAGACTCCACGAAGTTGATTAGCAGATAAAAAATTGATTACCTGTCCAAGCTCTTCTGACTCTAGCTCTGGGTTATCTTCTGAGTGAGAGGTCATCATTTGCCATCAGTGCAAGATTGCCTTCATCTTCTGATTCATCACTAGAGAATCTGCTGATTTCTTCCCAGGTTGAGCTTTGACCACCTACCGACTTTCCTTTTTCTTCTTGCTTTGGCTCTTTGAGACTTTTCTTTTGTGTGAGGTTGCATTCCACCCATTCTATCAGTTGACTAAGATCTTCTTCATTTCTAGATTCACAGCTTTGCTCTTCTGATGCTCCTTTTTCTTCTTTGACAAGATTGTCTTTCTTATCACTTCTATCTTTTAAAACCACTTCATGGCTTTTAAGATAGCTTATCAGTGATTCAAGACACGTTTTGTCAATGTCTTCTTTTTCTTCAATTCTTGTAGACACATGTTCCCATTCACACGGCAAGCTTCGTAGGATTTTCAAAATATGATCAGTCTTGCTGTAGTGTCTTTTTACTGCTTTTAAACCATCTATAAGGTTTAGAAACCTTATGAACATTGCTTCAATGTTTTCATCTTCTTCCATGATGAATAACTCATATTGTTGAACAAGGTTTCTGCCTTGATTTGTTCTTCATACTTGGAGCTTTCTTCATTTGTCCAATAGAGGTTGTACATCCCTTTGACTTGATTTATCATTCCACTGATAAAGCTTTCTTCGTTATTAGATGAGCTTTCTTCATGAAGTTCTTCTTCCTTTCTGTCTAGACAATTATCTTCTCTCTCTTGTCCATTGTTACCATAGAAATTTTGCTTCCACCAACTTCGGTTGGTAATATCTTCATTTGAAGTATGTGGTAACTTAGACATAGTGTTTTTCAGGATCTACTGTCTCACTGTAAAGTGATTAGTAACAGAACCGGAGCTCTGATACCAATTGAAGGTGTGAAAAACACAAGAGGGGGGGGGGGGGGGGGGGGGGGGGGGGGGTTGAATTGTGATTTGACAATTTAAAATTCTTCTAGATTCAAGAATCTATCAGAGTCTATTTTGCAGCGGAGGAATCAAAACAACAATCAGTAAAACAGAGAGAGTAAAGAAGAGATGAACACACAAAATTTATACTGGTTCCCCTCACAAAAACGAGAGTACTCCAGTTCCCTTGTACTTACAAGAGAGTTCACTATAATCACTAAAGATTATATACACTTGCTCCATATCACACAGCAGGAGACTTCACTGTTGCTCAAGCACACAAGCAAGAGACTGAAGGTGTGAAAAACACAAGAAGGGGGGGGTTGAATTGTGTTTTTGGTAAGCTAAAACTTTTCTAGCTTTCAGAGTTAGATTTTCAGCGGATATATGAATGCTAGATAAACTTAACACAAGTAAAAGCAGAGAGAGAGAGAGAGAGAAAGATGAACACACAAAGATTTATACTGGTTCCTCTCACAAACCGAGAGTAATCCAGTCCCCTTGCACTTCCAAGAGATTTCACTCTAATCACTAAAGATTACAAACTAAAATGCTCAAGCACACAAGCAAGAGACTTCACAAATGCTCAAGCACAAAAGCAAGAGACTTCACAAAACTTATACAAATAATTAACACAAATACACTTGTTAAAAACAAAGGTGTTGTAAAAAATCAAAGCTTAACTAGACTCTTTAAACTTAATCACTTAAGAATGAATACATATAGAGTCTATGAAGATATCAAAAGATATTGAAGCTTAGTGTGTTGTTCAGTTGATAGCTCAAAATAAATGTTGTTGTTCTTTATACGCTCAGTAGTATCAGTAGAATCAGTAGTACTTTCACAAAGAGATTGTCTTCTATATATAGGCAAGTGAATTGTAGACGTTTGAGATAAGACCGTTGCAGAAGGTTGACAACAATTGATTTTAGTGGATATGAATTTGATTCTCTTTTACCAAAAGAAGTAAATCAATTCCACTACTCTTTCATAGTTGAAACGCTCCACCAATTTGAGAAAGAATAGTACAAATTTGTACTATACGCTCCATTTGATGATAAGGTTGAGGATAAGGATGTTGTATTATAAGATTATTCCTTAACCATGAGCTGTCTTCCTTCAAAAGGAAAATCCTAGAAGTTTTTATCAGAGATACGAGGTTTCTGAAAAACAGAGTATGCTTCTTTAGGATAAACTGGGCTTTCATCTTCTGATAGCATTTTCAGAGGCTTTGTCAGAATTCAGAGGCAAACTTCCTTCAGAAGCAATAATGAGTCTTCAGAGGCTTCAAAGATTTCTATCAGAACTTCAAAAATGACCTTTGTGTGTTAAATTTATACTATATGCATGCACACATGGATCAATAATTAGTAATTCCAATTGTCCATTTAATACTTTGTTATCATTAAAATTTTAGGGTGTTTTTCAATAAAACTCATTTTGTTCCAACAATCTCCCCCTTTTTGATGATGACAAACATAAAGTATTAAATATAATTGTTGTTGATTTAATTAATTATGTCAACATCAGGTTGTTGAGGTTTGTAAGCTCCCCCTGAGTTTGATAATCCTTTAGTGTTAGGTTTGAAAGCTCCCCCTAAGTTTTATCCATAATTAATTTGAATCAGTTTAAGATACAATTTCATAAACGTGATTGTATACTTCATATTTGACTCTCAGAGTGTGAGGTTTGCAAGCTCAACTCTTAAGTCTGATAAAATTAATTAAAAGCACAATCTTAATTAACTTCATCTATGAATGCACAATTAAGTTTATCAATTTACTCTCCTTTAAAATAATCATAGATATAGTAAGAGATAAAGTGGATAATATAAGATAGAGAATTTTTAGACAGTTTCAGCTTCTAAAATCTTGATATACACACAATTGTATATTTAAACAAACATTTATTACTCCCCCTTTTGTCATTATTAAAAAGTAAGCAAATAAGACAAACAAAAGAAGAAAGTAATTAAAAATAAACAACATTGTGCACAAACATAGAGTCCTAAGGGTTCCTAAGAAGACTAATGATTGTTTGGAGAGTTGTTTTTGTTGACTGTTGTTCTTGAAGTAGATTATCCAGCTTTTGATTCTGACTCATAATAGTTTGATCTACTTCATGTTGAAATTCTTGCTTAGCAGACTCAGTAAATTCCTTTCCTTGAAGATTTTGTTGAAAGTCATGAAGTTCACTAACATCTGCCTTCTGAAGCTTTTCCAAAGCTTGATCAATGTCATCTCTGAGGGTTTCCCATTCATGAACATAAGTAGCAGAGTCCAAAGGAGAATATCTTAAGTTATGCAGTGAATTAAGTCTTTCAAGCATTGCATTACAAGTTTTAAGCATTGTAAGGTTTGGAATAGGTGGTTTGGGAGATTCTGATTGGTTTGGGTCAGGGGTTGGTTGAGAATTTTGTTCAAGAGTTTGTTGAGTGTTGTGAACAGGGGATACTCTGAATGAGGTCTCATTCAGAATCTCTTATTGAGAGAGAATTTTTGGTGATTGTTCAGAAGTGTTGGGCTCTAAAGATTGAGCTTTTTCCTCCTCAGGAATATGCTTTTCTTCAGGGTTTGTTGGTTTGTTGAATTTGGCTTTTCCTTTTTCAAGAAAGTCCATGACTTCTTCAAAATCATCAGAAGAAGAAGATGATGATGATGACAGGGTTTGATAGTTGGGTTCAGTTTGAGGAAAAATGGTGTTCAAAGGTTTGAGATTTTCTATGATAGTTTCTGGAGGTAGAAGGCCAGATATAGTGATATTAAATGCTTGAGTACCAGGAATACAATTACTTGAAGAATTTAAATTACCTGCATCACTTTGTACATTCTCTTCAGATTCTGGTACTGAAGTCCCTTGTCTTTTTGGGACAGGATGATCTTCTTCATTCACTGATCTCTTCCTTCCTTTTGTTGTTCTCCTCCTTTTAGGAACATTTTCAGAACCAAAGATGTCCTTTTTGATTTCTTCTTCAGTGTTTTCCTCTTCAGCATCATCTGTTATTTCTTCCTTGACATTTTCAGGTCTCTCTTCAACCAACTCTTCTTTATAATCTTCTTCACCATCAGTATCACTAGTATACTTCTTAGAAGTTGATCCAAATCCTTTCTTAATATCATTCTTGGTGATAGTGATACCCATTTCTTTCATAGTTATAGCAAATTCCAAAATAACTTCTAAGGGTTCATTATCAATTAGATAAGCTTCCTCCAAAGGTTGATCTTTCTTGAGACTCTTCAGTAGAGGTTTCTAAGGATATATCAAAGATTTTGAATCCTTCAAGCGCATGTGAATGAGCATTTTTCCATCCAAGAAAGGTGCTCTGACTTCTTCAATGTCCTCAATTACTTGGGCAGCTTGAAATCTTTCAGGAATTGCCATTTGAGAGAATAAAAAGCTCAATAGTCTAGGATGAGCAATTCTCTTAGAAAGTTTCTTGAAATCCTTGGCTTCATGTATACTCCCACAGAGGTGATGAAATATATAAGCAGGAAGGTTCAGAGGCTTATGAGCAGATAGAAAATAGATGAAGTGCCTGTGATCCCATGAGAGTTGATCAGTTCCAGTTTCTCTAGGAATTATTGAAGCAAAGAAAATCTTTACTAAAACCCTTTCTCTGTCATTCATCTGATTAACTTTGTTTGTGACAGTTTTCTTATCCTTGAAGCAATGTCTTGCCATTCCTTCCTTGAAAGCAGACTTACTTCCTTCAACAGCGTTGTAGAGTTTGAAAAATCCAGTATTTGGCAAACCCAATATTTTAGCCAAATTGCTCCTTGTAAGAACTACTGGAAATCCTCCAATAGTTGTTCTTATCTCTATTTCCTTAAACTCTCTAAGACCAAGTTCTGAGCGAGTTTTTCCTTCATTTACTTGTGGATTCTTGTTAATCAACTCCTGAAGTTCCATATTTGCTTCCACTCTTGTAACCACTTCGCACTTTCTCCAGAAATCAAAAACTAGGTTTGGATAAATTGGACCGTTTAGCATCTTGAAATAGTTTTCCCAACCTTGTTTGACAAACAAATACTCATAGTCGAACTTATTTGCTCTTAGTGCTTCAAAATCCACTGGTTTCTCCATAACAAACGAAGCATCTTCAAAATTGAGATTGATCGTAACTTCCTTTAGATGACAGTTTTTAGTGTAGACATCAATGGGGATATCTTCAGGAAATTGCAATGATCTTGACGAGCTAGACATTCTGAGGTTTAGGTTATGGGTATTGCTAAGATTTTGAGAGGGAAAGAAGGATTTCTGAGTTCTAGAAAGAATTGGAACAGTGTAGGTTGTGAAAAGTGAAAGTGTGAATGTGTACAAGTGATGATAAATAGTTAAATTGACAAGAGGGAGTTTAACATTTTATTAAATTAAGATTTTTAGAAGTCATCATTAACTGCCTTTACCCAATTAGAATCAAGGAACGTGTTAAAGAATCACAAATAAATTTGCATGTGTCTAGGACACTTGTCAATCACACTGAGATTCTGACCGTTACCACTTCTAGTAATGATCAGAGGCTATTAAAAAAAATTCAAAACTCTGAGAGAACATTCAGAGGCTGAATTCACAATTTGCACTTCAGAGCTAGTTTTCTTCAGAGACAAAAGTCATGTTCAGATTCTTTTTAATAAAATCAAATCTTTCAACAGCAAAGGGTTTTGTAAATATATCAGCCCATTGTCTTTCAATTTCAATGGATTGAATATTTTACACTTCCCTTCTGAACAAGGTCTCTTATAAAATGATGTTTAATTTCAATGTGTTTAGCTCTGGAATGTAAGATTGGGTTTTTAGAAAGTTGTATAGCAGCAGTGTTATCACAATATAAAGGAATATTGTGACTATTTACTTTGTAATCCTCTAACTGATATTTCATCCAGAGTAGTTGTGTACAACATTTAGCAGCTGAAATGTATTCTGCTTCTGCTGTAGACAAAGCAATAATAGTTTGTCTTTTACTGGGCCAAAATATGAGACTTTCACCAATGAATTGGCAATTTCCACTAGTGCATTTTCTCTCTACCTTGTCTCCAGCATAATCAGCATCACAGAAACTTATCAGCTTGTAGTCTTTGGATTTCTTATAAAGAAGTCCAAGATTTGTGGTTCCCTTCAGATATCTAAAGATTCTTTTTACAGCTGTAAAATGAGATTCTCTAGGATCTGATTGGAATCTAGCACACATACATACACTGAATAAAATGTCAGGTCTTGAAGCAGTTAGGTAAATTAAGGATCCAATCATACCTCTGTAGACTTTTTGGTCTACTTTGCCTTCAGATTCATCTTTATTCAGACTGCTAGTTGGATGCATTGGTGTAGACATTGGTTTGCAATCTTCCATGTTGAATTTCTTCATAAGCTCTTTGGTGTATTTAGTTTGATGAATATATGTTCCATTCTTGGTCTGATTGTTTTGTATTCCCAAGAAGAATTTTAATTCTCCCATCATGCTCATTTCAAACTCATCCTGCATTACTTGAGAAAACTCCTTGCACGAGGATGGATTAGTAGAACCAAAAATTATATCATCAACATAAATTTGAATAATTAAAATATCATCTTTAAAGGTTTTTCTGAAGAGAGTATTGTCAACTTGACCTTTTTGAAAACCTTTTTCAACTAAGAAGTTACTCAGTCTTTCATACCAAGCTCTGGGAGCTTGTTTAAGACCATAGAGTGATTTCTTTAGTTTGAAAACATGTTCAGGATTTGAAATATCTTCAAACCCTGGTGGTTGTTTGACATATACTTCTTCTGAAATATAACCATTTAAAAATGCACTTTTAACATCCATTTGATACAATATAATATTATGATTTGAAGCATAAGAAAGAAGTAACCTAATTGCCTCTAGTCTTGCAACTGGGGCAAATGTCTCAGTATAATCAATTCCTTCTTGTTGGTTGTAGCCTTGAGCTACTAATCTTGCTTTATTTCTGACCACTTCACCTTGTTCATTCAGCTTATTTATGAATACCCATTTTGTTCCAATGATGTTCTTATGATCAGGCTTAAGAACTAAACACCATACTTCATTTCTTTCAAACTGATTTAGTTCTTCTTGCATAGCAACAATCCAAGCATCATCAGAAAGTGCTTCTTCTGTTGAAGTAGGTTCAATCATAGAGATCAATCCAAAAACTGAGTTTTCAATTCTGAACTTTGATCTTGTCTTGAGTGGACTGTCTTTATTTCCCAAGATTAGTTCTTCTGGATGTGATGACTTGTATTTGAAAGATCTTTTGGGTTGCATATCTTCTTCAATGTTGTGTTTAGGTTCTGGATGTCTTTCAGAAGTTGATACTTCAGTTGTTGAGTTGTTGGTCTCTAAGACTTCTATTTGTTCTGAAGTATTATCAATCTCTGAATCTTCATCATCTGATAGCTGTACTTCTGAAAAATTCTCAACTAGCTCTGACACTTTGTCAGGCTGTTTGTCATCAAATTTTACGTGCATAGTTTCTTCAACTGTGTGAGCTTCAGAATTATACACTCTGTATGTTTTTGAGCGTTCAGAATATCCAATAAAGATACCCTTATAAGCTTTAGCATCAAATTTCTTAAGATGAACTTTAGTGTTCAGAATATAACATGTACATCTAAACTGATGAAAGTAAGATACATTGGGTTTCTTTCCTTTCAATAATTCATATGTTGTTTTGTTCAGTATAGGTCTGATGTAGATTCTATTCTGAACATAACAAGCTGTGTTAATAGCTTCTGCCCAAAGAAATTTAGCTAAGTTAGTTTCGTGCATCATGGTTCTGGCCATTTCTTGTAGAGTTATGTTCTTTCTCTCTACAACTCCATTTTGCTGTGGAGTTCTAGGAGAAGATAACTCATGAAGAATACCATATTTTTCACAAAATATTTCAAAATACTCATTTTCAAATTCACCACCATGATCACTTCTAACTTTTAAAATGTTTAAATCTTTTTCTTTTTGAATCTGAGTGCAGAAGTTACTAAACACATCATATGCATCATCCTTATTTCTTAAGAATTTAACCCAAGTCCACCTACTATAGTCATCTACAATAACTAATCCATATTTATTTCCATTGATAGATGTGGTACTGACAGGGCCAAATAAATCAATGTGAAGCAATTCTAAAGGTCTTGAAGTAGAAACAATGTGTTTTGGTTTAAAAGAGGTTTTCACAATTTTTCCTTTTTGGCAAGATCCACATAAAGCATCTGAGTGATAGTTAAGTTTAGGTAAGCCTCTGACTAGATCAAGTATGCTTAACTTAGAGATTAATCTCTAGTTAGGATGACCTAATCTTTTATGCCAAACCCACTTTTCTTCACTCAGAGTTAGCAAACATTTAACTTTTTGATCTGTCAATTCAGATAAATTGATTTTATACACATTGCTTACCCTCTTTCCTTTGAATACTATGGATTGGTCAGAGTTTCTAGAGACTATACATGAATCTTTATTAAATAAAACATTAAACCCACTGTCACAAAATTGACTGATGCTAAATAGGTTATGTTTTAGTCCATCCACAAACCATACATTTTTAATTAAAAGATAAGAGTTACCAACATTACCTGTACCTTTGATTTTACCTTTTTAGTTTCCACCAAAGCCAACTGCTCCTCCATCTTCCAAATTAAGAGTTGTAAACAGACTTTTGTTACCAGTCATGTGCCTTGAATATCCACTATCCAGATACCATGATTGTTTTAAATTTTCTTTTTTACTGGATAGCTGTTATAAGAAACAATATCAATCATTGTAATAGTATTCTCCACATTCAATGTGATATTCATTCCAGTAGTCATTGCTTTCTTCAACTTAACATAGTCAGAAGTAAAGAAATGTTTTGGAACATATGCTTTTTTTCCTTTGCTGATAACTTGCTTCCATTTATCTGTTCAGAAAAATTCTTTCCTACAAGATAAATCTGAATTGTATATAATTTCACATCTTGGTACCCATTCTTTTCTGTGTCTATGTTGGTTAGTTCTAAGGTTCTTTGTTCTGGCTTGTATCTTTGTAAAACTGTGTGGACTAGTATAAAATTTTCTTTGAAAATTTGGTCTTTGAAAAATAGTTTTCTTAGTCCATTGCTTTTGAGCCTTAGGCTTTGATTGATAATCAATACAAGACTTTGAGTGTATTTCTAATTTCTGCTTAGATTTACTTTTCTCTAAAGTTTTATTTTGATTACTAATCATAGGCTTTGGAAGTTTTAGAATCTGAATGTTAGAGTTACTAAGTTTCAAAGTATTCAGATTCTGAATCCTTAGGTTCTGAGTAACTTGTTTTGGGATTCTGATTGACAGCCTCTGAGTTTCTTTCAGAGTCTATCTCACAGACTTCAGTAATACCTTCAGAGTCTAAAACATTCAGAGCTTGACCTTTTTCTTTCATTGATACAAATGTAGAATAAAGACGAGTGAGGGTTTTCTTTAAACAAACAGAAGAACTTGGTTTTCCATATGTTTTACCATATGAGTAGTCAATTCCTTCTCCTCTATTTCTACAAACACCATAAATCATAGAAGCAACTTTGCTTTTATTGACATTCTTATGAACAAACTCTTGAAGAAAAATTTCATGCTCATCACTGGGTCTGTTGCATTTAGCACAACCATTTTCAAGCTCTTGAATTTTTACCAAAGAGTTTTTATATAAGGTTTGAAAATGATAAGCTTTCTTTGTTAAATCATCATGCTTTGTTTTTAAAAGTTTTAATTCAGCTGATGCTTTAACAAATTTGCTTAAAGACATGGCAACATAAGCTAGAAGTTGTTCTTTAGAATAATTTTTTATAAATACCTCTTCACATTCTTCAATATCTGATCCTTCAGAGTCTGTATCTTGCTCAGAATCAGCATCAGAATCTGCTTCTGCCATAACTGCTACATTAACTTCTTCATCATCCTCTTCAGAAGACATTTCCAGGTTTTCAAATGTGGCCATCAGACTCTTCTTGAACTTTCTTCTGAAGTTTTTTGTTTTACTACTGGACTTCTTGTTTTTGTCTTTTGATGAAGCTTCTGGACAGTCAGCAATGAAGTGACCAGTTTTCTTGTACTTGAAGCAGTTCTTTTCTTCTTTACTACTCATACTCCTTGAGTTGTTTCCTTTGAAGTTTCTGTTGTTCATTCGTGCCCATTTTTGAAAGTTTCTTGTAAACATAGCAAACTCTTCACCATCTTGTTCTTCTTCTTGATCATCTATGGAAGATTCTTCTTCAATCTCAAGAGTTTTAACCTTGAGTGCTTTAGAAGATTTTCTAGTTGATGGAAGAGCCACTGACCTATGTTTCTTCTTAGCTACATTAGCATTCAATACCAACTCACGGCTCTTGAGATTGCTGATTAGAGATTCAAGACTAATACTCTCAAGGTCTTTAGCCTCTTCAATAGCTGTGACTTTTGGTCTCCACTTATCTGTTAGGCTGTTCAGAATCTTCCACACATGATCTAAAGTAGGATAGCTTTTCTTGAGAACTATGAGATTTGACACTAGGGTCTGAAACCTGGAGAACATAGTCTCAATGTCTTCATCAGGCTTCATTGTGAAAAGCTCATACTGCTGAACTAAGAGTCTTGCTTTGGCGTTCTGTACTTGCTTATTTCCATCATATGTTGCACATAGAGAATCATACATTGCCTTTGCTATAGATATGTCCACACTCTTTGTATATTCATCACGAGAGATAGCAGACATCATCATATTCTTCACTCTATTGTGTTTAGCAAAAACCTTCTTGTTTTCAGCAGACAAAACCCTCTTCTGAACCAGAGTAATTTTTCCATCAGCACCTATACCATCAATAGACACTCCTTCTTCAATTAGATCCTAAAACTCATCATCAATTCCATTGATATAGTGATAGATGTTGTCTTTCCACCATTCAAACCTTGTAGCATCTCCATTAAACACAAGAACTTTTTTGTTAGAATCATGTTTGGACGTGGAATTCATTTTGTCGTAGTCAAGATGTACAGTAGAGTAATCATATGTGTTGTTTGTATTAGTTGCAGATGATTCTCCAGACATAAAGTGTTTTTCAGATCTTTTACTGTCTCACTGTAAGGTGATTAGCATCAGAATCAGGAGCTCTAGATACCAATTAAAGGTGTGAAAAACATAAGAACGAGGGGTTGAATTGTGTTTTTGGTAAGTTAAAACTTTTCTAGATTTCAGTTAGATTTGCAGCGGATATATGAATGCTAGATAAACTTAACACAAGTAAAAGCAGAGAGAGAGAAAGATGAACACGCAGAGATTTATACTGGTTCCTCTCACAAACCGAGAGTAGTCCAGTCCCCTTGCACTTCCAAGAGATTTCACTATAATCACTAAAGATTACAAACTCAAATGCTCAAGCACACAAGCAAGAGACTTCACAAATTCTCAAGCACACAAGCAAGAGACTTCACAAAACTTATACAAATAATCAACACAAATACACTTGTTAAAAACAAAGGTGTTGTAAAAAATCTAAGCTTAACTAGACTCTTTAAACTTAATCACTTAAGAATGAATACAAATAGAGTCAATGAAGATATCAAAAGATATTGAAGCTTAGTGTGTTGTTCAGTTGATAGCTCAAAATAAATGTTGTTGTTCTTTATAAGCTCAGTAGTATCAGTAGAATCAGTAGTACTTTCTCAAAGAGATTGTCTTCTATATATAGGCAAGTGAATTGTAGATGTTTGAGATAAGACCGTTGCAGAAGGTTGACAGCTTTTGATTTTAGTGGATATGAATTTGATTATCTTTTACCAAAAGAAGTAAATCAATTCCACTGCTCTTTCATAGTTGAAACGCTCCACCAATTTGAGAAAGAATAGTACAGATTTGTACTATACGCTCCATTTGATGATAAGGTTGAGGATAAGGATGTTGTACTATAAGATTATTCCTTAACCATGAGCTGTCTTCCTTCAAAAGTAACATCCTAGAAGCTTTTATCAGAGATACGAGGTTTCTGAAAAACAGAGTATGCTTCTTTAGGATAAACTGGGCTTTCATCTTCTGATAGCATTTTCATGGGCTTTGACATACTTCAGAGGCAAACTTCCTTCAGAAGCAATTATGAGTCTTCAGACTGTAGTCTTTAGAGGCTTCAAAAATTTCTATCAGAACTTCAAAAATGACCTTTGTGTGTTAAATTTATACTATATGCCTGCACACTTGGATCAATAATTAGTAATTCCAATTGTCCATTTAATATTTTGTTATCATCAAAACTTCAGGGTGTTTTTCAATAAAACTCATTTTGTTCCAACAGAGACTTCACAATTGCTCAAGCACACAAGCAAGAGACTTCAACAAGTTGCTCCAGATCACACAGCAGGAGACTAACACTTAATGCTCAAGCACACAAGTAAGAGACTTCCAAATTGCTCAAGCACGCAGGCAAGAGACTTCCAATTTGCTCAAGCACTAAAGGAGATGCTTGCTTAAAATACACCTATTGACTAAACTCTATTACAAATGTAATCAAAACTCAAGGTATTGATTTTGGAGTTCAAACTATTTAGAGTTGTAGTCTTGTGCAGATATCTTCTATTAAGCTCTTAGTGAGAACACTTCTTTGTGTAGTTGATCGGAGCTTTTCTGTTCAACGAATTCTTCTATCTTTCTTTTCTTTTTCTGCACTGGTTCGTTTGCAACACTTTGTCCATTCAAAGAGGTCTTCTATTTATAGACAGTTTGAATAGAGACGTTTGAAATGTGACCGTTGAAAGTACAGCAATTTACCTAGAAAGTTATCTTTGTCTTTTTCTCAAAATAGGCAAACAACTTCTGCTCCTTTGTTCCTCGAAGGTAGATGTTAGCACAGAAGAGGTAATATTTTACCGTTGTCTTCAACTCCCTTTTTGACTGATTTAGATGACATGGATTTGCCTTTGCATTGGGCATCTCGTTGTATCTTTATGCATAACGGGAATATCTTGAGACATGGCCTTATTAGAGTTGTTAATCATTAAGATCGTCGTAGCTTCTGAGTGCATACTGTGTGGTCTCTGATAAGCTCTTCTGGCCTTTGAGAGTCTTTGTCCTCTAAAAGGTTGTAAAGCGCTTCTTGGTGGACTCAGACCTTCTGAGTCATTCAGATGCTTATATTTTATTCTTGACTACTCAGATTCTATCTTCTTTCTATCTGCACGCTCAAGTAAATTATTAGTGTTCTCCATCTTAGCAATAATACTTTGTTATCATCAAAACGTCATTAAGTTCATAGGGTTTGTATGGAAAACCTTTCTTGTTCCAACACTGTTTGTGAAAATTAGAAAACTCTTTTAGAAAGTTATGTTCTCAATGTTATAGGTATGAATGTTCTTAGTGTTTTAAAATATGTATTGTTAAGTTTCAAAAATATTGATATTTTGCTTTAATAATAGTAGTAGTAATAATAATAATAATAATAATAATAATAACAACAACATAAATAGCAACATATATAAAAATTGAAATAGTATAACAAAAAAAATTAAAAGTTAGGGTTCAAATTATACATACATATGAAGTTAAGGTTACTAATGGCGAATGATTTTTGAGTTTGCAGTGAAGAGAATGATTTGAGGAGTTTTGTGTGAACATTCGAATGATTTTTGGGTATCCCAGTACGTGAAGGATTTCTGAGTTTTCTGAGTAAGCATAGAACAAATTTATGGGGGTAGAGAATGAAGAGTTTGCGGTGAGAGGAGAAGAATTTTGGGCGTTTGCAGAGGCAAAAGATATCGAGAGAGAAATGCTCTTTCTTTAGAAAATTTTGACTAAAGATCTTTCTTTATTTATTAAAAAAAAAACGTTTTGTTTGTGTCACGGTGAAAAATTGGGGGAAACCAATGTTGGAACAAAATGAGTGTTAGTTATAAAACACCCTAAGTTTTGATGATAACAAAGTATTAAATGGACAATTGGTATTAATAATGTTTAAATTAAGTGTGCAGGACAAACTTATATTTATGGAGGAGTACGTTTGATTTATGCTCTGAAGAAGCTTTGTTTGAGTCTGAATCATTACACTCTGAAGGCGTTCAGAAGTTAAAAGGCGTTCAGAAGCCAAAGACGTTCAAAAGCTTACAACAATCAGAAGCTACTTGGTATTGAGTCTCAGAAGCTTCATAGTCAAGTGTCATTCAGAAGACGAAGACGTTCAGAAGCTGAATTGCAAAAGATTATCAGAAGCCAAAGATTCAAAGACCATCAGATTCCAAAGTTTATCAGAAGCCAAGAATTCCAACATTCATCAGAATGTTATGTCACTCTACTATGGAATATACCAAGCCTGATGACTGTATAAAGGACAACATCACTGCAACGTTCAATTGGAATTTGATCTTATCAACAAGGAGCGTGTTGTACCTTTATTTCTGCATTTGGACAAGCAGAAAAGCATGGACGAAGTTGTGGAGCAGAATTACTTCTTCTAGGAAGAAATTCAAAACCCGCGTTTCAAGCAATTGGAAATCAACAGCTGTCCATTGTAGGGGTGTTCAAAAATTCAGTTAACTGAACCAAATTGTAATTCGAACTGCACTGAACCATATTTTAAACTGAACCATTTAATTCAGTTTTGAACTGAACCACTTTTAAAAAACAGTTACAATTCAGTTTATAACTGGTTCAGAACAAGTTCGAATTTATGAACCGTTTTTTATTAAAAAAGAAAATTTAATTTTTTTCCGGAAAAAAATCTCGATATTTCTGGGAAAAAATTCCGACTTTTTTCGGGAAAAATTTTCGATTTTTCTTTTGGAAAAAAGTTCTAGATTATTCAGGAAAAAATATTTCAACCTTTTTTTGGGAAAAAAATTTCGATATTTTTTCGGAAAAAAGTTTTGGATCTTTTTTTTTTATTTTTTTCCGGAAAAAGTTTCCGATTATTCAGGAAAAAAATTTGATTTTTTTTCGGAAAAAAGTTTCCGATATTTTTTTGGGGAAAAAATTTCGACTTTTTCCGGAAAAAAGTTCTCGATTATTCGGGAATTTTTTATTATTTTTTTTCGGAAAAAAAGTTCTCGATTTTTCCGGAAATAATTTTCCAATCTTTTTTTGAAAAAAAGTTTCCGATCTTTTTTCGGGAAAATTTTTTCGAGTTTTTTCGGGAAAAAATTTCTCGATTATTCAGGAAAAAGTTTTCCGACCTTTTTTTCGAAAAAAAGTTTCTGATCTTTTTTCGGAAAAAAAGTTCTCGATTATTTCGAGAAAAAAATTTCGATTATTTTCTTCGAAAAATTGGTTGAAAACCAGTTTTTAATAAAAAACCAGTTTTAAACCAGTTATCCAAAACTAAACCAGTTTAAAAGTGTAAACTGGTTCTAAACCGGTTCTGAACTGAATTGTAACTGGTTTTACAGATAATCTGGTTTTTTTATAAAAAGTAGTTCAAGTTACTGAACTGAACCATTTATATGGTTCAGTTCAGTGCAGTTCATGAACCATGAACACCCCTAGTCCATTGCAACGGAATTCTACAACGTCTCAAATTATCTCTTCTCTCATTTATATGTGGAGTTAGAAGAATTTGAAAAGAAGACACATATGCTATACTGAATATTATCTCTCAAATCTAGTGAGAAGCAAAAACTGTCTGAGCCTCTGAAAGTTATTTTGTGTAATAGTTTTTAAGCTTAGAAGTTTAGGATTTACTCTTGTGTGAGTAATTTGGAAAAGTCTCTTGTTAGTTGTAAATTGAGCAATTGTAAAAGTCTCCTGCTGTGTGATCTAGAGCATTTGTGAAGTATCTTGTCTTGTGTGACTTGAGCAATAGAGAAGTCTCTTGCTTGTGGGCTTGAGCACTAGGATTGTAATCTTTAGTGATTATAGTGAAATCCCTTGGAAGTGCAAGGGGACTGTGAAGGTGCGTGGAGAAAACACAAGAAGGGGGGGTTGAATTGTGTTTTGGATACACTAAGCAGAAGACTTACTTGCTTCTACACTAAGCATAAGACTTTCTACTAACTTATAAGCTTAAACTTATTACAAACATAATAACTTCAGAGGCTTAAGCTAGTTTCTATGCTCACTTCATTTGAGAGATATTTTCTATTACAATTCAGATTCTCACTTTATTCTGAGAGATGTTTTCTAATGAAGATCGCTAGTCATCAATTCTTTCTTTGGCATATTTATATGAGTTGAGAAAGACATTGAGACGTTGGAGAAATTCCCGTTGTAAAATGGACAGCTGTAGTCTTTGAAGATCCGTTGAGTAAAGCCACGTCTTCTTTTGCAGTGAGGCTTCACCTTTACTGTTTGTCCAATAGTACAGTAATAAGGTACAACTAGCTCCTAGAAAGAGAGGGATCACATCCTTTGTGACCGTTGCAATTAGTTGACCTTAGAACAAATCATCAGGCTTGATAATTGTAGTTGATGTAGCCCTTCTGATGATTTGGGGAATTCCTTTGCTTCTGATGAACCTTTGATAACTTGGAGTCTGATTGGTCTTGAATGGATGGCCTCTGATAGTCCTTCGTAATTCAGCTTCTGAACGTCTTCATCCTCTGAATGACTCATGACTAGCAGATAGCTTTTGAACTCTTGTAGGCATCTGAACATCCTTGAGCTTCTGAACTTCTCTGAGCTTCTGAACTCTTGCAGACATTCTGATCCTCTTTGAGCTTCTGAACTTTGTTTGGCTTCTGACCACGTTGTAGCTTCTGAACTCTTTCAGAGTGTAAAGATTCAGACTTCCATAGGTTTCATCAGAGTCTAAATTAAGTGTGCTCTCGATATAACGTTGGATTCTCCTGCACTTAATTTAAACATTAGTACCATCAATTGTCCATTTAGTACTTTGTTATCATCAAAACCTAAGGGTGTGTATTAACACATATTTTGTTCCAACAGACTGGAGTACTCTCGATTTGTGAGGGGAACCAGTATAAAAATCTCTCTCTCTCTCTTGATTTTCTGCTCTGCCATCGTTTTGATTGTGTTATTAATTCCGCTGCTAAAAGACTCTGATAGATACTTTATCTTAAAAACTTTTTTAAAAACTAAAAACACAATTCAACCTCCCTTCTTGTGTTTTCCTTCCACCCCTTCAACCAAGCTGTTGATTAACCTGACTCACATTTTGAGAGTTCACCACCGCTCTTTATTGTTTCCAGGGGAAGGGGCAAAAGATCGAAAAACCCACAAATAAACGTGTGGAGCAATATGCAAGACTAGAAAGTAGATGTGTTTATGAGAGGAAAGCACCTCTTTCCTAAACGCATATGGGGCGTCCGATTGATCCAACGGGCAAAAGAGCGAGAGTACATGGTGTATGTGCGTGACACAGGATCACGAGAGGTATAAATGCCTCAAACCTCACAAAATCCATCATTTTTCAATTTCACTTCTCTCTCTTCCTTCTCTCTCTCAGAACCAATCTCTCTCTTCTCTCTCTTGTTCATAAAAAAATGATGAACATTCAACGGAGAAGATGAAGACGGTGGTGGACCACCGCACCGTCCAGATTTTGGCGGCAGAGCCACCCCACCGGAACCCTAAAACTATTAAAAAAAATCCCAAATCCTTTTTTAAACTTTTTTTACCAGTTTTAAACACAAATCAAACTCCAAAAATACCAAATCAAAGTAAAACAAATTTAAACCCAAAAATCTTTGAATCTGTCTGTTACTTTCGTTTGGTTCTGTTTCTTTTGTTTTGTTTTTTTTTTGGTTCGATCTATTTCTTTTGATTTTGTTCTGTTTCTTTTGTTTTGTTTTTTTTTCGGTTTGAGTCTGTTGATTTGTTTGGGTTTGAATGGGTTGAAGATGGTTCTGTGATGTTGTGGTGTTTGTGTTTGGTTCTGGAGTTGGGGGTTTCTTATGATTGTTTGTGTGGATTTGGATGGGTATTGATGATTATTGATGGTGATAATATGGTGGGTTCTGTGTTGATGATTTTGTGGTGGGGGTAGGCGCAGCATTGCTGTTGTTGTTCTTTTTGAGATTTTTCGCCCCCCCCCCCCCCCCCCCTTTTCTGTGAATGTTGTTCTCTATTTATAGAGAAAGGATTAGGGTTCTTTTGTTATTGTTTGAGGGGACAGAGCTCTGTGTTGCTGTGTTTTTTGTCTCCTCTCCTTCTATGCACCAATGGGTAATAGTGTGGTTATTAGATAAAATGATGTTACTAAGCAAAAGAGACTGAGAAAACGGGAGAGGGAGGGACGTGTTTTGTTGTCCTCCTCTTCTTCTTTTTTGATTTTTTTGTTAATTAATTAATTAACAATAATAATAATAATAATAATAATAATAACTAAATAATAATAAGAAAAAGAGAACTAAAAAAAAAGGATGGAAGGCAGCGGTGCTGCTCTTCCTCTTTTTATATATATATATATTTATTTTTTATTTTTTTGTTTATTATAAGATTAACAATAATAATAAAAGTGGTAAAAAATATAAATAACAAAAAGGAACCAAAAATGTAAAAAGAATGAAAAATGTGGGATCTTAGGTAAAAAATTGGGGTATGATAGTTTGTTTTCTTTTTCTGACAAAAGATATGATCCAATTGGACTTTATTTCTAAAGCATAAGAGTGTGCCTTTTCAGCCTTTTAAAGTTCTTTGAAAAATGGTTCACTTTGCGGCCACTCAGGCCCTAGTAAGTGTTACCGGCGTGCAATTTTGCGGCCAATCACAGTGGCCGGTATATTCGCCATTTTTTCACTTAGTGACCGTTTTTCTCACTTTGTGGGGGCTAAATGTGGCCATTAAATTGCTCTTATCTTGTAGTGGGAATAGAGAAGAATACTGAAATAGAAAAGGTAAAACAAATATTCATTCGATAATTAATGTTTCTTTCTAATACACTTATATGGTATGGGAAATAGCTGCACTTATTTGTATTATTTAAACAACTTTATAACATTCAACATATTAATACTCATAAGTTAAAGGTTATTCTATTTTTCACAATTTGTATTGCTTTGAGTTTGACCACTCTAAGAGTATCTCCAATAAAAGTATTAAAGAGAGTTTTATTGACTAATGATTCGTACTTTATTTTTTGGGAAATGCTTATTTGCAAGAATGGGTAAAAACAAGAAAGAGAAGAATAAATCTCAACCATCCATTAAGACCACGTACTACCCCCATGATTTCTATTAAAAAAGAAATTAAATTTATAATAAATTAAAATTATCCTCTAAAATAATGACATGTGTCCATTCTTGTCTTTCTTGCTCAAATTCTTTCTTACAAAATAGCAATGCTCTTATTTTTTATCATTGGAGTTCCGTCATGTGACATAGAGAGTATCAAAATTGATAATACGATACCATATTTAAGGTATCGTATTATCAATTTAATATTACCTATTTTATTTAGACAGAGTTAAAATAATAATTATAGAATGAGCCACTTATTATTAGTAATGTATGATATCTAATATGGTATCACGATTGAATCTAAACATGTATGAGTTGCATAAGTAACATGGCCCCCTTATGTACCAAAAAAACACATGGCATTAGAGACCACTTATTAGTAATATATAATGTCCAAAGTGATATAACCATTAGAGATGCTCTAAAATTTCTAAAGCTCGATTGACCGAGTAATGAAATAGATTGAATTGAAGCTAGAATTATTTACTAGGAGCATATAAAAACAATAAAAATAATATCTAGTTTGTTCGATACAATATGTAAAAGTGATTTTTTTTAATTACAAAATATTTTTTACCTTTTAACACTTGTTTTCTCCCCCCTCCCCAAAAAAAATCTATTATTAATTGGTGCAATAGGCCCTGTTTGTTTTGAATTTTTTTAAAAATAGCTTCTGTAGAAAAAAATTTTACAAATTTTTTTTTTTAAAAGCTTCAAATGAAAATTTTGTTTGAATAGTTATTCTTAAAATGTTATTTTAGGTATATCATCATTTTACTGGAAAAAAAAATTGGATATCAAAATTTCAAAAAATCACTTAATTTTGAAGCTATTTCAAATAGATTTTCACAAAAATCATTTTTGAAATACAACTTTTTGAAAAAATTCCGATTTTGAGTATGTTTTGAACTTCAATAAAGTACATTTATGTTATATGATGTCAAATTTAGTGTTTCAATTTAGAAAAAACAAATACAAAAAAAAAAACTTGTAATATTTTAAAAAACGGTTGTACAAAATCTTTTCAAAAATACAAAGAAAAAATCTATTTTTTTAAAACTGAAACAAACAGGCCAATGAAGAAGTCAAACTTTCAAGAAGTTCATAGTCAAATATGAAATTATATATACGGGGAGAGAAGATGAGATCTGAGAGGCGATTCAATCACTGTTCATGTTCGTCCTCGTAAAGCTTCCGTCTTTCTTCCTTAGTCGATCATCATGGAAAGCTTTTCTATTCCTTGGGCTTGCCTGGATTCTTCTTCTAAACCTACTGTTCAAGAAAAAGTTCAGCCACAACCCCAACAAAAAAACCTAGAAATCATTTGTGTATGCGGTTTCTAATGTGTGCGATATCCCTCTGTCGCAATTCCCCCAGCCTTGTGTTAAGGGTGTCCATTTGGCCATTTCAATTCCGGAGGAGGAGTATCTTGCAGGGATCGATGCTTGCAAGCTTATCCTACACGGTCGAATCATTTGGCCGAAAGGTACAGTGCCCCTAACTGTTGGTGCTTTGAAGAACAAACTTACTATGATCTGGGAAGGCCTAGCCAAATGGGGAGTTTCTTCACTTGGTAAGGGCTATTATGAATTTTGTTTTTCATCTTTAGAAGATGTTAGAAAGGTTAGGTCGGTCGCTTCTTGGTCGTTAAAACCAGGGTTGTTGAAATTATTTGCTTGGACGAAGGACTTCAACCCTAGGGTTCAACAAAATTACTCAGCACAAGTTTGGGTACGTTTTTATGGTTTATCACAAGAATATTGGCGTTCCAACATTCTTTTTGCTATTGCTAGTAGTATAGGGACACCTATTTGCACTGATGCTGTCACAGCTAAACCAATGATTGATCGTACCTTTGGTCAATTTGTAAGAGTTCTAGTTGATATGGATCTCTCACAAACTATCAGACACAAAGTTTTAGTTGAACGTAAGGGTTTTGCGTTTTTTGTAGAACTTAACTATGAAAACTTACCTGAATACTGCTCAAATTGCAAATTCATTGGTCATAGTATTAATAATTGTAAGAAGCTCCTTGCTTATGATGAAGGACAAGCTGATAAGATCAAAGTTGCTAGAAGACAGGTTCCTTTGGAAAATAAGAGTAAGTATGCCCCAACCAAAGATGGTAAAGTGCAGGCATCTAAGAACATGGTTGAAACTACTAGGGTGGAAAATAATGACACTACTGTCATTGAAGGGCACTCAAGTGGAAATAAAGATAAAGCTACTTTGTCTGCTCAATGTGACAAACCAGAGGATTTAGACAATTCACAGCATTCACCGAGACAAATTTCTAATGTTGTGAAGTCTCAACAACCTATAACTGTTAAGAATCAATTTGTAGCACTTGCATATCATGATTTGGAAGATTCAGCCTTAGAGGGTAATCAGCCTTTGGAAGTTAATGAAGGAGAAAGTACCAATGAATTTGTGGATGATTCACAGAGAGAAAGTACAGCTAACAGTAGTAACAATTTGGAAGTTTCAAATCAATTGAAAGTCACAAATAGAGATAAAGATAATATGGAATTTTTGAAACAATCATGGGCAAACATGGCAGAAGAAGAAGAAGAAGAAGAAGCTAATATGAAGATGTTAGAAGATATTGAATCAAAGTCAGTTCTTGAGAGAACACAGTCTGCCCCTTTCACTATGGTACAACCTAAATCAAAGCATAAGGCGCAGAAAAACAAATCAAATTCGCAAACGAATATCTATGGAACCAGATCAAAGCTGGTGGCCCTAAGCCTTTCAAATGAAGTGCTTGTATTGGAATTTAAGGGGTATTGCCAATTCCCCCTACTAGATTGGCTTTAAAAAGATTAATTCTCAATAACAAACCTGATTTCATCTTTTTGGCTGAGCCTTGGATGAATTTTCTTGATTTTCCTAGATTGTGGCTAGCCAATCTTGGTTTAAAACTGTTTGAAGTAAACACTAGAGGTTCCTTGCTCCCAAACCTTTGGTGTATTTGTAAATTAAGTTTATGTCCTACTGTTTTAGCTGTAGACACTCATCATGTTTCTTTCTCTGTTTGTGACAATGGTAAAACTTTATTTTTCTCAGCCATATATGCCACAACTAGTTATCTGAAAAGAAGAGATCTCTGGCAACATCTAACTGATCTTCAGAATCTTCACATGGGTCCTTGGTGTTTTATAGGTGATTTCAACTCTATTTTGGGAGCTCATGAACATAAGGGATTTTGTACTCCCTCAAGAGCAGCTATTATGGATTTTCAGACTTGGATTGACAATAATCTTCTGGTGCATTTACCAACAACTGGTGCTTTCTTTACTTGGTCAAATGGTAGGGATGGTGCTAGATTCACTGAGAGGAGGTTGGATAGAACTGTTGTTAATCAATTTTGGCTTGACAGCTGCACTTCTTTAAGCTGCAATACTCTTGTGAAAAATAGGTCAGATCATTATCCTTTGTTATTTGAATTTAAAAGTCACAATCACAATTTTATGTCTAGTTTTAAATTTCTTAGAATGTGGTCTGTCCACGAAACTTGCAAAGATATTATAGTTAATATTTGGAATGAGAACATTATTGGTTGCCCCATGTATATCTTGAGCACTAAGCTGAAGAGGCTAAAAGACAAACTTAAAGTGTGGAACAAAGAAATTTTTGGTAATGTCCATGATGGTGTAAAGGAAGCTGAACAACAGTTACAGAACATTCAACAACAAATTCATGATTTTGGTCACTCTGACCATCTTTTGCATTTGGAAAAGAATGCACAGGGCATCTTGGATAAGGCTCTCATAAAACAAGAGTTGTTTTGGAAGGAAAAGTCTAGCACAAATTGGCACATTGATGGAGATAGGAACACTGCCTACTTTCACAGAATGGCAAAGATAAAAAATGCAACAAAGTTAATCTCATCTTTCAAAAATGGAAATGATGTGCTTACTAAACCTTCACAAATAGCTGATCATGTTGTTAATTACTATAAAAATTTGTTTCGTACTAACCCCATCTTGCAGGATTCTTTGCTTGTGGAGGAAGTTATTCCTTCTTTAGTAAGTGACAATGTCAATACTTTGTTAACTATGTTACCTTCCAAAGAAGAAATAAAGAATGCAGTTTTTTCTCTTAACAAAGACAGTGCTCCAGGGCCAGATGGATTTGGTGCTTATTTTTTTCAAGCTTATTGGGAGATCATTCAGAATGATGTTGTTAATGCTGTTATTCAATTTTTCATCTCTGGATGGATTCTTCCAAATTACAACTCAAACACCATTGTCTTAATTCCTAAAATTGGTAGTGCTGACACAGTTGAGAAATTTAGACCCATTGCCTTAACTAATTTTAAATTCAAAATTATTACTAAGGTTTTGGCAGACAAGCTCGCTCAAATTATGCCAATTATTATTTCTAAAGAGCAAAGAGGTTTCATTCATGGCAGGAACATTAAAGACTGTATTGGTTTAACTTCAGAGGTCATCAATCTTCTTCACAATAAATCTTTTGGGGGTAATATAGCTATGAAGATTGACATATCAAAGGTTTTTGATACTCTTGATTGGACTTTCCTTCTCAAGGTTCTCAAGCAATTTGGTTTTTCTAGTAAATTCTGCAAATGGATAGATGTGATTTTGAAATCTGCATACATCTCCATCTCTATTAATGGATCTCAATAGGGCTACTTCAATTGTAAAAGAGGAGTCAGATAAGGAGATCCTCTCTCACCCTTTCTATTTTGTCCTGCTGAGGAAGTTCTTAGTAGAGGCATTCTTAAGCTAGTGGTTGATGGGAAGATTGATCTTATCAAAGGCTCTAGAAGCACCTTAATTCCTTCTCATTGTTTATATGCAGATGACATCATGGTATTCTGTAGAGGTAAACTTTCCTGCATTCATGCTCTTAAATTTCTTTTCACTGATTATGCCTTTTGCTCAGGCCAAGTTATTAGTGTTTCAAAATCCACCATCTTCTCTGGTGGAATTTCCCAAACAAGGCTTGCCAACATTGTCAATCTTCTTGGTTTTAACATTGGTTCTTTTCCTTTTAATTATCTCGGAGTTCCTATTTTTAAAGGAAAACCAAAACCTAGATACTTTTATCCAATTGCTGATAAGATTAAGCTAATGCTTTCAGCTTGGAAAGCTTCTCTTTTGTCAATAGCAGGAGGGGTTCAATTAGTTAAATATGTGATTCAGAGCATGCTCATTTACAGTATTTCAATCTATTCTTGGCCTGCCTCTTTGCTCAAAACTATTGAATCCTGGACTAGGAACTTTATTTGGAGCGGTGATATTAGTCAAAAGAAATTGGTTACAGTTGCCTGGAAAAAAGTTTGTGCACCTCTTGATGAAGGTGGTCTTGGTTTGAGGTCTTTGACAAGTATCAATGAGGCTTCAAATTTGAAACTTTGTTGGGAGCTCATGCATTCTAACGAAGATTGGGCAGTCATTCTTAGAAGTAGAGTTTTTAGAGATGATAAGATCATTAACCATCACATCTACTCTTCTTTATGGAGCAGCATCAAAACAGAGGTGTCTGTCATCAAATCTAACTCCTGTTAGAAAGTTGGTACAGGTCAATTGATTAACTTGTGGTATGATTCTTGGTGTGGTGATCCATTAGCCCAGTCTTTAAATATTAATCAGAATGATGTCATAGGTCTTCCTCAAAGAGTTAGTGACTTAACTTTCAATCAGCAGTGGTTTGTTCCTCCTGATTTAGACTCGTTATTTCCAAATCTAAAGAATATGGTGAATACAGTCACTCTCCCAGTTGAGCCTGTTCTTGATCAGTTGTGTTGGAATGAATCTTCTTCAGGGTTAATGTCTTTAAAGCTTGCTTATGAGTTCAAAAGAAAACACTACACCTCTAAGAAGTGGGCTAAAAGTATTTGGTGCAGAGATGTTCCGCCTTCAAAATCTTTATTGGTGTGGAGGTTGATGCATGATAAAATCCCTACAGATAACAAGTTAATGGAAAGAGGTTGCAGTCTTCCTTCAATGTGCTCTCTTTGTCTTTCTCATTCAGAAACTTCTTTTCATCTCTTTTTTGAATGTAGATTTGCCTTTACTTTATGGTGTTGGTTAGCCACTATTTTGAATTTAACTCTGCACTTTCAATCTTTGGAAGATATCTGGAATTTGTGTGATAAGAATTGGTCCCCTCAATGCAAAGTCACTATTAAAGCTTCCATTATTAACTTGTTGAATGCTATATGGATGGCTAGGAACAATGCTAGATTTAATAGCAAAATTACTCATTGGAAGTCTTTTTGTGGCTTGGATTTTGTCTAACACAGCTCTTGCAGGCAACTATTCAAGTGGTGTTTCTTCTGCCTCAGTCAGAGAGTTTGTAATTCTCAAGAGTTTCAATGTTTCTTCACATCCACCAAAGCCTCTGATCTTGAAAGAGGTAATTTGGCAGCCCCCTATTCCTCAATGGGTAAAATGTAATACAGATGGTGCTTCCAACACTTCCACCTCTTCCTGTGGTGGAATCTTTAGAAACCACAATGCAGATTTTTTGTGTGCATTTGCTGAGAACACAGGTTTGAAGTCAGCCTTCAAAGCTAAACTTTGTGGGGTCATGAGGGCTATTGAAATAGCTGCTGGTAAGAATTGAAGGAATCTTTGGTTAGAGACTGATTCAACACTTGTTGTTATGGCTTTTAAATCTTCTGCTCTTGTGCCTTGGGACTTAGGTAATATATGGTTGAATTGCATTAGGATTACTAACAATATGAATTTTTTTGTTACTCATGTGTATAGAGAAGGGAACCAATGTGCGGATAGACTTGCTAATATAGGTCTTACTATTGATAATTTTACCATATGGAATGATATTCCCTCCCAATTAGTAGGTTTTTTTTGTTGACAACCAAGTTTTAGACTTGTAAACTTATAAGGAGGTTTTGGTCCTTGTCCCCCTCCTTCCTTTGTATCTCTCTTATCTTTTGCTTTTATATATGTTTTGAGGATGTAGATCTTTGCTACTCCTCTTTTTTGGTTTAAAAAAAAAAAAACAAACAGGCCCATAATCCTCTATATTGTCTCTAAAGTATATGAGGACCTCAATATATTTCTTTTGATATTGTAAGGGTTTGAGTACCCTTGATACTCTTGATTAATACAATCTTTGCTTATCAAAATAAATTATTAATTGAGAAAGAGAGATCGGTGAAATATTTTTTAGATTCTTATTTTTAAAAATATCAGTAACAAACGGATGCCATATTTTGAAAAGTGATTATTTTTATGAATTGAAAATGATTTATTTTTCTAAGAAAAATTGTGACAAAGAAAAAAGAGAGAAGATCAATCATGAAATAGAAACAGTAAAACAAATATTCATTCGATAATTAATGTTTCTTTCCAATAGAGTTATATAGTATGGGTAGCTGCACCTATATTTGTATTTAAACGACTTCGTAACATTCAACTTATTAATAAAATCCTACCAATAATACTCATAACCCTATTTGCTAAAGTTGTTATTTAGCCAAACGGAACAAAGTTTTCTTACAAATTGTAAAGACCGAACCATAAAAATATCCTTCAACACCTAAATCTTCAATTATTTGGGTATTTAAATCAAAACATGCTAGTTTCCCGTCATTTTTAAGAAAGAATAGCTCACCTTTTTTTCCTACCGCAATAGGACGCTTCACACTAGACAATTGTCCGATAATAAAAATTTTAATCCATGATTCCCTGACACCAATTTGACCCAAAATATATATGTGAAAGCAAGATGTCTTTACATGTTTTGAGATCATAACAACGAATTCATTTAATACCACCAAGTCAACGTATCTATCCCTCGGTTCAATTGTCTCCATCCACTCATCAGGAAAACTATCTTGCATATCCATGGGTAAAAGTGTATTAAATACCATCTCATTGCTCAAATTAAATGAAACCATGTATGTGTTATCTCCTTCCACGAACCAGTGACACAATACATCCAAATACACCTTTAATCCTATACTTTCAGGCATATTCAAATGAAGTCTCTTCCAAGAGCTACTTTTTACGCTATAAATCTCCCAAAAAGGGCGTGGCTTCAACGGTAGATAATTCCAATCAATATCGTCATTAAGTTCATCATATTCACCAATACGAACATGACGAATGATCTTATAGTCGTCATTGACACGGTCGTAGCCGCATCCATGAAGATTAAAAAAAACATTATTAATGAACTCAGCAGGGCTAGGATCTACATGCACCAATTGGTCAGTTGATGGCTTCCATATGCAAATATTTTCTTCATTAAGATCAGAGAAACAAAGAACATCATTAATACTAGAAGGCAACATACTATCATTATTCCAATTCAAATCCAATTTGACCTTATTCACAAATTTGTCGCCAAAGAACAAATACAAATTGTAAGCCTCTTGATAATCTGGAAGGTCCTTTATCTCCAACATATTAAGGAAGAGAGATGTGTCATTGTACAATGATTGATGCATAGACATGAAATTTTTGAAGTAGATTTTCATGAAAGTAGGGTTTTCAAATAGTTGAGACCATGATTTACATGCAGATGTAAATCGTTTCAAGGATTTGAGGGGTAGTTTGGAGAGAATAGAGAAGGAAACATCATCATGAATATAGTAATTGGATTACCCCCTGCAAAGTACGCGAATATTCATTTTGGTTTACCCCCTGCAAAAAAAAAATAAAGATTCCTTCAATTACCCCATATGTTGACAACTAGGATATAGAATATTCATTTTTGCTGATGTGACATGTCTACGTGGTTTTTATTTTATTTTTAATTAATTTAATGATTAAAATATTGCCACATAATAATTGTACTTAAAAAAAAATTAAATTGACATTTTATTTTAAAAAGTAAAAGAAAAATTAATATTTTTTCTCGTTTCAATATCATGATTTTATTTTTAAATTTTTTTCTCATTTTTTATAAAAAATGTCAATTTAAATTCAATTATTTAAAAAAACTATTGTAATTTTAAAAATTTTAAAAAAAAGGATTTAATTTTTTTTGGTTTCAATTTTCTGATATTTTTTTAAAAAATGTCAATTTTAATTTTAAATTTTATTCTCATTTTTTAAAAAAATAATGTCAATTTAAATTCAATTATTTTAAAAAAAAATCTGATTTTTTTTTAACAAATGTTAATTTTTAATTTAAAAAAAATGTCAATTTAAATATATTTTCCGATTTTTAAAAAAAATGTCAATTTTCTAATTTTTTTAATTCAATTATTGGAATAAAAAGAAATTCAATTTCCTAAATTTTTTTAAAAAAATGTCAATTTAATTTTTAAAAATAATTAAATTGACTACCCTTTTTTTAAATAATTAAATTTTAAAAAATAAATCTAAAAATAAATGGACTTAAAAAAATCAAATTGATTATTTTCTTAAAAAGTAATTAAATTTAAAAATAAATTGACATTTTTTTAAATAATTGAATTTTTAAAAAAAATCAGAATTTTTTTTAAAATAATTGAATTTAAATAAAAAAATCAGAAAATTGAAATGAGAAATAATTTTAAAATTGACATTTTTTTAAAAAATAATCAGATTTTTTTTTTAAATGACAATATTTTTTTAAAATGATATTTTTTTTAAAAATGAGAAAAAAATTCAAAATTAAAGTTGACATTTTTTTAAAAAAATATCAGAAAATTGAAACCAGAAAAAATTAAATCCTTTTTTTTCTTTTTTTTTTACTTTTTAAAATGTATTTTTTCTGATTTTAAAAATAAAATGTCAATTTTTTTTTAAATAATTGAATTTAAAAATGAGAAAAATTAAAATTAAAATTGACATTTTTTTAAATAAAATCATAAATTGAAAAAAAAAAAATTAATTTTTTTTTTTACTTTTTAAATAAGATGTCTATATAATTTTTTTTAAATACAATTATTATGTGGCAATATTTTAATCATTAAATTAATCAAAAATAAAATAAAAGCCACTTAGACATGCCACATAAGCAAAAATGAATATTCCATATCCTAGTTGTCAACATAGGGAGGTAATTGGAGGAATCTTTATTTTACAGGGGATAATCCAAAAAAAATATTTTGCAGGGGGTAAAACTCTATTTACCCTATTACTACTAACCTTGTTAATATTTGGAGCCATAGATATCTTTCTTTTTTTTAATAAAGGAGCCATAGATATCTTGATGGACTATGCAAATACTAATTAAGCAAGACAAGCAGCAGTTAGGACAAGACTTGTCTATATGCATGAAGCTGTAAAGGGTTATGATTTATTTATATGAAGTACTTGCTTAAAATATAGGAAGTATCTTTGTAAAATATTTAATTGATATGGAGTAGAAATAAAATTGATACGGAATAGAAATAAAAAAGATGTCTTAATTTTTTATTTTTTTTTATAAGGAAAAAGATGTCTTAATTGATATCATCACACACAAAAAAAATCATAATTGGGTAAGAACGTATAGTCATAATTAGTACTGTAGTAATTATTTTTAAATATACTTTTAAAATTATACATATCTTTGATTTTTTATTTAAGATGAGTCATTTGATACACATTTTATGTGGATGTATATTGGTGTACCGCCAAAGTAGTTAATAAGTGACAAATATTTAATGTAGATTTTATTTCTTTATTAGATTTTCTATATTAAACTTACGTTTTAATATTTTTCAAATGTATAATTCACACAAATATATAATCATCAATTATCTTCCGCAATAAATTAAATAGCATCAAATCTGTCAACTTATGATTTTAACCTTTTTCTTTTAAGCAAAATAGAGGGAGTATCTTTCTAAACTTTTTAATAGATATGGAGTAGAAATAATATTGATACGGATTAGAAATAAAAAAGATGTCTTAATTGTATCATCACACACACACAAAAAATCTTATCTCTGTATTATAAGCTTATTCCGTTTTGCTATTTTTAACCCTAATTTTTTTTCCGCTCATTTTACTCTAACATTAATTCAAATAAAATGTTAAAAAGTACCTCACCAAAAATCGAACCCACGACCTTTAATTTTTTCTTTTGTGATGACTATATTAATAAGAGTCATGGACAATCTCTTAAGCATGTTGGGATATATCGTTTGTCGACAGTGTTTTTACATGGTCAGTTTTATGTTGCAACTTCAAGAGTTATTTAAAGAGAATGATTACAAATATTGATTATCGACGAAGACGGTGAAAATACGAATAAAACTTTCAATGTAGTCTATAAAGAAGTATTTCGTAATATACTATAATTCTGTTGTATGAACATTTATCCAAATTTATTGTCGAACTAATATTTAATTGTAATCGATTTTTTTATATACGTTTTAGTGTTAAAAATTTTATATCTTATTTTTTCATATTACAGCCAATTAGATAGTTTGGGTAAAAAACGTATGGTCTTAAATAGTAGTAATTATTTTTCAATATATTTTTTTTTACAAAATTTTTCAATATATCTTTGATTCTTTATTTAAGATGGGTGTTTTGGTAGACATCCTATCTTATCTAATGTGGATGTGTACCGGCCCGTATACCGCCGAGGTAGTTAATAAGTGGCAAACAATTATTTTTCAAATGTATCCTTCACACAATTATATAATCAACCAATCGTTAGTTGATTCAGTGGTGATTGACGTTGAATTTGGTAGTGAGGACTATGGTTCGATCCCCGCAATTGCACTTGGGAGGAGGCCGAAACCACTTGATACCAGAATTGGCCCCCTAACCAGATTAAACTGATGGAAAAAACAATATATATATATTAAGCAAACGTTTTTTTTAAAAAAAAATTCAAAAATTTTAATATTATTATAATATCTTATATGATCACACACAGCGTATAGCTTGAACCACCACTTGTGCATCACTCTAAAAAAATTACTTGTTTCAGGTTATGATCACACACAGCTTTCATTGCCTCAATAGTGCTGATGACTATTTTGCAAGTGTACAAAATCGTTTAAGTAATGAAGTAGTAAGTAAGATCATCTCCACAAGGATTGTGTGTGCAACAATTCAATTTTCACTAAATTAGGATTAAAGCAATAGAATTGGGGGTTTTTAAAGTTTGTTTGTATCAAAAGCATAAAAAAAATAAAGATGAGAATAATAGTTATAGGTTGTTTCGAATCCCTTCCCTTTCTCAATTTGGTAACCTGTTATTATATTTCACAATTCAAATTAAGTCTCGTTCATCACGACAAATTAACCCTTAAGTAGCAATAATCACTCCCGTGCCTTATTACCCTATTGACTATTAACAACTCCCTATCTTAGGTGAGATGAGAAATTATGAAAGCATTAAAGAGTGTTAATTCAAAAGTCACAACTGCAAACTAAGTATCCCTACAATAGTTGCAAGTTACATATCCCTACAATAACCCTGTTGAATAATTATCAGCAATTCGAATATCAAAAGAATCTCCCGAAAACAATCGATATCTAGATCAATTTCACTAATACGTATACTAATGAAAATCATTAAACATAGATGATAATTAAATAATTAATAAAGACTAAATTGCAATAATGTAATAACCAATTACATGAATCAAGTAGTTATAGGGGAGTTCATCTACTCAACCTAACTTAAGGAAATTAGTTACTTCTAAGCATAATTAACATAAGAGAAGAGTTAAGAAATTACACATAAATTGTAACCTCGTTGAAGTGCTAGAGTAAGGACTCCCTATGGTGGGGAACTGTCTTCCCTTGAGATCGCCTTCTCTCCTCTTGGAGTGATTCTGTAACACTCAAACCCGAATTTACATAAAATTCTAAATTAAGGAAGCTTCAGGGTTTCCGGCGAGACCTGGAGAGCACTCTCGCCCGGCGAGCTTACCCAAAAAATAGGTGCTCTGTTTTCGAGTTCTTATGAAATTCCCCCAAAACTCATCAAAACGAGTTCCAATTGTAAAAAGGTGGTTCATTTAAGTTATAATCATACTAATACACATAAATGTACAATTCATAACACATAAAAACACCTCAATCATCAATAATCAAAGATTTATCATGCTTTTCACCAAAAACTCATAAAACACATAAATCTACACAAACATCTACAATTTACCTTTTTCAAAATCATCAACTTGTACTTTTAGCTTCTCAATACTCTACGAAATAAAATCAACACAAAAGATTCAATTCTGATTCATAAAAATATTCCCTTTCCCAAAATAAAAGAGTGTGGAGAGTTTCGGTTTGGAGAATTAGACATTCTCCCCCCTCCATTAATCACTCTAGCTATGTAAATCTAATCTCTTACCTTATTGATGAACTTCTCTAACTTCACTCTTTAATCTTCCCCTCTAACCAAGGTTGTGAAAACCGGACCGGCCGGTCTAACCGGGAACCGGACCTTTGTCCGGTCCGGCTAGGGCAGAAAACCGTTGTGCAATAAAACCGGTGGAAAACCGGCGCCGAACAGGTAAACCGAACGGTCTGGGCGGTTTAGCGGTTCGGTTTTTTTTCCCGTTTTGAGTATTTTTTTTTTTAAAAAAACTATTAGTTTTTGGTAATTTTATTAAAAAAAAGGAAACAAAATGAGAACGAATAGTGAAGGAAAGAGCAGGAAACAAAAGGAACCTATGTTTTCTTTCTCAAAAACAACAATCAAAACTCTTCTCCTTCCAAAGATTAGACTGTATATTGTGTTCTTTGCATATTAAAAGAAATAAAAATGGTGTTTGGCAGGAAAGAAGTTGTTTGATTTCATCTTCTTCTTTCTTAGTTCTAGAAAAATCAAAATAGTAATAGAAAGTAGAAAACCTTCTTTTTCTTTTTTTGAATCAAACAACCTTACTGCATTTCATTAACTACTAAATGTTCAATACATAAAGGAATATTCTCAAATCTATAGAAGCTAGTCCAAGAATTGGCCGCCCTAGCAAGAGTATGAGCAACTGAATTCGCTCGCCTCCTAACAAACTTAACCTCAAAGTTCTTTACTTCTTGTGCTCAATGTTCTTTTTATGGTTGAGTGTGGATTTGATTTTAAAGTTGAGAAACAAGATTGTCAAAAAAAAAAGAAAAAAGAGGAGAACAAGAACAAACAAAGAGGTGGTGAAAACGGCTGTTATACTGACAATAGAAGAAAGAAGATATATATGACTAATGAATTAGGGTTATTATTGGGCCTAGTGTGTAGTGACCCATTACATTTACTATTGGATCAGTCATAATTGATAAGTTTCTTAGGAAATGCATTCTAATTATTTTTTCTTTTAAGAAACATTCCTAATATGATATTTTTACCAATAATTCATATTTTTTTGTTACACTAATATATAATTTGTATATGACTAATAATTTTTCATTATCATTTTTTATTTTTGTATTATACATATTAATATTGTGTAATTTTTTATTGTGTTATATACGGTTTTTTTTACATTATTTTATATATTATTTAAAAATATATATATTTAATTAAAAACGGTCCGATCCGGTTGAACCCCGGTCGAACCAGTTGAACCTTGAACCAGTAACTACGTCGGTTCGATGACCGATCCGATTCTGATTACCTTGCCTCTAACTTGACTTTTCTTCTCTTTTCCCTTTTCTTTCTCTATTCTTTCTCTTCTCTTCTCTTCTCTAGAGCTTCTCTCTCTACCTCCACCAAAAACAACACAAATGAATTTCTCTCTCTTAAAGGTACCTATTTATATCTAGGTCAAACCTCACTTCTAATTATCAAACTACCCTTCATTTATTCTAAGCCCAACTTCTCATAAAGCCCAACTTCATTTATTCTAATGCCACATAAGCAAATTAAAATAAAACAAATATGACAATTAATTAAATCCACACATAAATAAATAAATAAATAAATAAATACGGTCGTTACTGATGGTGCGTGGAGAAAACACAAGAAGGGGGGGTTGAATTGTGTTTTGGATATTTAAAATTTTTTCCAAGATATTTAAATCTTTTCAGAGTCTTTAAAGCACGGCGGATTATTCACACAATGATGAAGGAGTTAAATTATCACACAAATTGAGAGTACTTCAGTCCCCTTGTTTTAAAGAGAGTTTAACTATAATCACGAGGATTACAATAGATGCTCAAGCACACAAGCTCAAGACTTCCTGCTCTTAGTCACACAAGACATAAAGACTTCCTTGCTCTGATCACACAAGATCAAAGACTTCCTTGCTCAAGCACACAAGCTTGAGACTTCCTGCTCTAAGTCACACAAGACAGAGAGACTTCCTTGCTCTGATCACACAAGATCAGAGACTTCCTTGCTCAAGCACTCAGGCTCAAGACTTCACTTTTCTAATCACTAAGATTGAGACTTACGTGCTTCTACACTAAGCAGAAGACTTTCTTGCTTCTATACTAAGCAGAAGACTTACTTGCTTCTACACTAAGCAGAGGACTTACTACTAACTTAAGAGCTTAAAACTTATTACAAACATAATAACTTCAGAGGCTCTAAGCTAGTTTCTATGCTCACTTCATTTGAGAGATATTATCTATTACAATTCAGTTCTCACTTTCTTCTGAGAGATTTTATCTAATGAAAAGCGCTAGTCATCAAGTCTTTCTTTGGCATATTTATATGAGTTGAGAAAGACATTGAGACGTTGGAGAAATTCCCGTTGTAAATTGGACAGCTGTAGACTTTGAAGATCCGTTGAATAAAGCCACGTCTTCCTTTGCAGAGAAGCTTCACCTTTGCTGTTTGTCTAATAGTACAGTTATAAGGTACAACTAGCTCCTAGAGAGAGAGATCACATCCTTTGTGCCCGTTGCAATTTAGTTGTCCTTATAACAAATAATCAGGCTTGATAAATTGTAGTTGATGTAGCCCTCTGATGACTGGGAATTCCTTTGCTTCTGATGAACCTTTGATAACTTGGAGTCTGATTGGTCTTTGAAAGGTTGGCCTCTGATAGTCCTTCGCAATTCAGCTTCTAAACATCTTCATCCTCTGAATGACTCATGAGTAGCAGACAGCCTCAGAACTCTTGTAGGCCTCTGAACATCCTTGAGCTTCTAAACTCCTCTGAGTCCCTGAACAGCTTCAGACGTTCTGATCTACTTTGAGCTTCTGAACTTTGTATAGCTTCTGACCACTTTGTAGCATCTGAACTCTTTCAGAGTCTAAATATTCAGACTTCCATTGGTTTCATCAGAGTTTAAATTAAGTGTGCTCTTGATTAAACGTTGAATTTTCCTGCACTTAATTTAAACATTAGTACCATCAATTGTCCATTTAATACTTTGTTACTGTTGGGTTTTTGTATGTTGGCTACAATTTTGCAAAAACTAACTCTAGCCAAGATGCTGGACAAGATGTTGTAGCATATGAAGTACAACGCTACTGCTACTGTGTTGCGCATAATTTTTATATAAAATCTTAGAAAGATTTGTTTGAGAATAAAAGATTGCGCACGTTTTAATATATCAAGCTGCGCCTTGTTCCTTAAGTTTCTGAAGACGGTTTATATTATTTATCTCAATAATATAATTGAATCTTTGAAGAATATATATTTGAAGTAAATCTTTTAAAGAATATATATTTGAAGTAAATCTTTTTGAAGAATATATATTTGAAGTAAATCTTTTTGAAGACAATCTTTGAAGAATATTTGAAGTAAATCTTTGTGTTGATTATCTCAATGGTCCAGATTTATTCTGAAGGCTTTTCTTGTGCAACAAGTACCTGCTATCTCAAGGCTATATATATGAGGTATAAATCATTGTTTCAAAGTATCTAAAACCATGTTTACTAAAGCGTGTGTGTTTTTAGGGTTTTAGAGTTTTGCTTGTTTATTGTGAGCCTTTCTTGTGTCAAGTTGATGCAAGTTTAGGACTGGTTATTTGAGTTGTATTTGTGTTCTCTCCTAAGCTTTTAAGTACGGAGATTAGAATTGTGTGAACTTACACCTAAGCTTTGGAGCACGGAGGTAGGTTTGTTATTGGTTACTTTAGTGTCTGTTACAGTGAGTAACGTTCTGAATATTGTTCTGATAGGAGTGAGACGGGGTCTCATATCTAGGAGTTCCTAGGTAGAGTATAGCACGGGTAGTAGCTAGGCGATAAGTTGTAAACGGGGCGTTTGCTGAGAACTTAGAACTAGTACTATTATAGTGGATTCCTCCTGGATTGGTATCCCCCAGAGTAGGTGAGTTGCGCCGAACTGGGTTAACAACATACTGTGTTTTTACTGTTCTGCTATTTTACTGCTGCATTATTTTCTGTGATTTATTGCTACGAACATTGCTGTAGCATCTTGCGTAGCATCTGTCTACAGGGTGTCAGATTTTCAGTTATCATCAAAACTTAAGGGTGTGTATTAACACATATTTTGTTCCAACAATCTCCCCCTTTTTGATGATGACAAACACAAGTATTAAATACAATTGTTGTTGATAAAAATCAGCTATGTTGACATCAGGCTTCTGAGTTTTGCAAGCTCCCCCTAAGTCTGATAACCCATAGGGTTAGGTTTGTAAGCTCCCCCTATTTTGTATCCATAGTTAATTTTAATCAGTTTCAGAACTACTTTATTATATGACTTAAATTATTCATATTTCACTATGTAAAGAACAAGGTTTGCAAGCTTCTTCTTTCCATAGTGTGATAATCTTTGAGTAAAGTTGCACCCTTACTCAAGAACTAACTATGAATAATAAACTTCAATTAATAAATGCATTCTCCTTGAAAATTAAGCCCTTAGTGCAGATGCAAGATGAAGCAATATTTAAATTGAATGACAAAATAGAATCAGAGGCGCTTAGAGACTTCTACACACACTTGGTTCTGATGGTTATCATTAACAGCTTCAGAGTTCAAAATGTTTTCAAACAGTTCAGAGCTTAAAAAAATCTTTTCAAAGAAAATAGCTCAGAGTCTGAACAAAAAAAAAAATTGAAAATAGTCCAGAGCTCTTTAGTACAATATTTTGAAATCCTCAAAGATCAGATTGTCATAACACAACATGTACCTCATGCTACTATTTTGACTATGAAGGTGCGTGGAGAAAACACAAGAAGGGGGGGTTGAATTGTGTTTTGGATATTTAAAAAATTTCCAAGATATTTAAATCTTTTCAGAGTCTTTAAAGCACAGCGAATTATTCACACAATTAACTTATGACGTTATGAATGATGAAGGAGTAAATGAGAGAGTGAGAGAGAGAAGAACACACAACAATTTATACTGGTTCCCCTCACAAATTGAGAGTACTCCAGTCCCCTTGTTTCCAAGAGAGTTTCACTATAATCACTCGGATTACAATAGTTGCTCAAGCACACAAGTTCAAGACTTCCTGCTCTTAGTCACACAAGACATATAGAGACTTCCTTGCTCTGATCACACAAGATCAAAGACTTCCTTGCTCAAGCACACAAGCTTCAGACTTCCTGCTCTAAGTCACACAAGACAGAGAGACTTCCTTGCTCTGATCACACAGGATCAGAGGCTTCCTTGCTCAAGCACTCAGGCTCAAGACTTCACTGCTCTAATCACTAAGATTGAGACTTACGTGCTTCTACACTAAGCAGAAGACTTTCTTCCTTCTACACTAAGCAGAAGACTTACTTGCTTCTACACTAAGTAGAAGACTTACTACTAACTTAAGAGCTTAAAACTTATTACAAACATAATAACTTCAGAGGCTCTAAGCTAGTTTCTATGCTCACTTCATTTGAAAGATGTTTTCTATTACAATACAAATTCTCACTTTCTTCTGAGAGATTTTATCTAATGGTGAGCGCTAGTCATCAATTCTTTCTTTGGCATATTTATATGAGTTGAGAAAGACATTGAGACGTTGGAGAAATTCCCGTTGTAAATTGGACAGCTGTTTGTCTTTGAAGATCCGTTGAGTAAAGCCACGTCTTCTTTTGCAGGGATGCTTCACCTTTGTTGTTTGTCCAATAGTATAGTTATAAGGTACAACTAGCTCCTAGAGAGAGAGTGAGGGATCACATCCTTTGTGACCGTTGCAATTTAGTTGACCTTAGAACAAGTCATCAGGCTTGATAAGTTGTAGTTGATGTAGCCCTCTGATGATTGGGAATTCCTTTGCCTCTGATGAACCTTTGATAACTTGGAGTCTGATTGGTCTTTGAAAAGTTGGCCTCTGATAGTCCTTCGCAATTCAGCTTCTGAACATCTTCATCCTCTGAATGACTCATGACTATCAGACAGCCTCTGAACTCTTGTAGGCCTCTGAACATCCTTGAGCTTCTAAACTCCTCTGAGTCCCTGAACAGCTTCAGACGTTCTGATCTACTTTGAGCTTCTGAACTTTGTATAGCTTCTGACCACTTTGTAGCATCTGAACTCTTTCAGAGTCTAAATATTCAGACTTCCATTGGTTTCATCAGAGTTTAAATTAAGTGTGATCTTGATTAAACGTTGAATTCTCCTGCACTTAATTTAAACATTAGTACCATCAATTGTCCATTTAATACTTTGTTATCATCAAAACTTAGGGTGTGTATTAACACATATTTTGTTCCAACAATCTCCCCCTTTTTGATGATGACAAACACAAGTATTAAATACAATTGTTGTTGATAAAAATCAGCTATGTTGACATTAGGCTTATGAGTTTCGCAAGCTCCCCCTAAGTCAGATAACCCATAGGGTTAGGTTTGTAAGCTCCCCCTATTTTGTATCCATAGTTAATTGTAATCAGTTTCAGAATTACTTTATTAAATGACTTAAATTATTCATACTTCACTATATAAAGAACAAGGTTTGCAAGCTTCTTCTTTTCATAGTGTGCTAATCTTTGAATAAAGTTGCACCCTTACTCAAGAACTAACTATGAATAATAAACTTCAAATAATAAATGCATTCTCCTTGAAAATTAAGCCCTTAATGCAGATGCAAGATGAAGCAATATTTAAATTGAATGACAAAATAGAATCAGAGGCGGTTAGAGACTTCTACATACACACTTGGTTCTGATGGTTATCATTAACAGCTTCAGAGTTCAAAATATTTTCAAACAGTTCAGAGCTTTAAAAAATCTTTTCAAAGAAAATAGCTCCGAGTCTGAACAAAAAATTTGAAAACAGTTCAGAGCTCTTTAGTACAATATTTTGAAATCCTCAAAGATCAGATTGTCATAACACAGCATGTACCTCATGCTACTATTTTGACCACTCTCCTACGTTCTCTCTCTGAAGCACTACAAGGCCCTAAAAAGCCAAGTAATTTCGCTTCTTCCAACAATTGATTTACCAATATTCTTTCTCCCCCTTTTGTCATTATCAAAAAGGTAATATAAGTAATTAATAGAAATTCAACTTTCAATGCCGTCAAATCAGGAGTGGTTGAACACATTTAATACTTGAATATTGAATTATGCTAAAAGGAGAGAGATACCTAGTCATTTTACTCACACAGAATAATCTTAGGTTATTGATAGATCTCTTGAGAGAAAAAATGAAACGCTTAGAGAAGAAGAAAGTAGTTTTACTGAGAGCCAGTCAAGATAGGAGAAAACATAAGAAGAAACCAATGGAAACAAAGCCAGTGTTTGTCACAGAAGAACTCAGTTCAGAGTCTGAAGAAAAATCTTTGGACTCTGACTGTTTTAAGTTCTGAAGACATATATTCCTGAAGAAAAACAAACTGAATTCCAAGGCTCTGGAGGGGCAGGAGTCTCTTCCTGAGGAAAACCAAACTGATGCATCAGAATAGGTTTCTTCAAGAGAGACTGTGGGTTGAATGGTTTCAAAAGTTCAACCTTCCCTTTCTACAAAGGTCATGTAGGCATGTAGCCATAAATATGACCTTTGAGAGCAATCAGAAGATAGTTCTTAGAAATTTAGTCTTGTAAACCAGAACTTATGTTCTTAATGAAATGAGATTCATTACTTTGGCTTGTATAGTTTTGATTTCTTATTTACATTACTTCTCTTGTTATGTGATTTCAATCCTTAAGATTAAAAAAATTATTTGTAAGAAAGTTAATCTTTAATTAAGATAACACCACTTGAATTATCATACCATGAATAAATATTTCAGATCAGCACAAAGAAATTACAGAAACATACAGAGATATGATCTTAATTCTATCAATGTGCCTAACAAAATATTAATCAAGATATTTTTTTTTTCTTTAAGCAAACAAGGAGATCCTAGGGTGTTGATTGGGGTTGGTTACAAAGATAAGCTAGGATTCTCAAGATTTCCTTCTGTTTGGCATTTACTACTCCCATCAGCTCTCCATGCCTTTTCATTTCTGCCCTAAGGTCTTCAATTTCAGCCACATACAGAGGGTTTCGGATGTGCACTTGATTTGTTCCGAGATTATCCACAATAGGCTCATTCAGTCTTTCCTCAAGTGATGCTATCTCTTCCATTAGATTTTGCTTATCACTTGTCCTTACAGAAGAGGATCCAGGTTGATTCCTCTCTGTGTCCTTTTGAATCTGAATGACATCTTCAACCATTACTTCTTTTCCTCTGTTATTCCTCATTTGTTCTTCAATCCTGGCCTCTTGAAGACTATGTAGCTTCTTTAGCAATTCTTCAGTTAAGCTTATCCATTGTGCAATATGGTCAGATGAAGGCATGTCAACCTGTCTTAACTCAGAAAGACCATGTATCTGTCTTATCAAACCATTGCATTCACTCAAGACATCAGGGTTTATGAAATTGGTTTGAGGAGGGTCAGAGTTTGAGGGTGTGATGGTGTGTTGAGGTGAATTTGATTGAGGTTCTTTTTGGTTTTTATCACAATCATATATTGAAGATATCCCAATTTCTTGGAGTATCTCAGCAGACTGATCATGTTGATTGGTTGACTGTAAGGTTTGATTAGTTTGACCAAGGAACCTTGCTTGAACATTTGTTAATTCCTTGATCATTTCATCAACATGTTCTTTGGTTAATAGGTTTGAGTTTTCATTTGGTTGGACTACTTCAGTGTGTACTGACTCATGAGAATCAGTACCAGTCACTTTAGCATATGAGCTGATTTGGTGTTCAAGGTTTGTTTGAGGTGTGGAATGTGAGTAAACAGGTTGAGGTGCAGTATGTGGCTTAGCTTGTGTGGTTGTTTGTATGAATGGTTCTGGATGAACAGGTCCTGGTACAAATTTTGTTAGAGAAAAACTGTCTTCAGGACTTGTTTGAGTAGTGTTTGGAGTGGGGTTCTGAGTTTGTTCAGAAGTTGACAGAGGGTTCTGAACATCAGTCGTGGTGACTTGTTGATGAGGTAGTTCACCTCCTAGGTGTTTTTCAAGGAATAGTAGAGGTGAATTATTGTGTTGGGTTGGAGATTTGTTTGATTGAGAGTCTTGAGTGTTTACAGTAGCAGAGTCAGACACTAACACTCTTCCTGAATCTTTCAAGGTTGATCCTTCAGCAGCTCTCTTCTTTGGCTTCTTAGTAAGTCTCTTTAGTCTTACACTTATAGGTTCATCATCAAAGTCACTCTCTTCTTCTTGAATCATTTCCCTAGATGATTCATCAGACTTGATTTGAGTCCTTCCCTTCCTATCTGTCCTTGCAGCTTCATTCTTCTCATTTTTAATCTTCACCAGTCTCTTTCTTTTCTTCTTCAATCCTTCCTCTTCAATCTCAAGCCCTTCACCTTGACTTTCTAGCAATAGAACATATTGATTAACAATACCATTTGAGAGAACAGGTATATCAATCTTATGTCTTTTTAATATTGAGTCCTCTGAGTGAGAGAGAAATTCAAAAGGATCAGAGGGTATCATCTCTTTTCCAGCTAGTAAGTTCATGTTGGAGAGGGTGTGAGCTGAGATTGTAGAGGCTCTGATTTCCCTAATCAGATTGTCATGCTCAGTAGCTTTGATTACATCTATCACACCACATTGATAGAAGATTTCACTAAGGATTCTTGGATAGATGACATGAATATTTGGCTTGGATTGTTTTTGGGTAGCATAGACAGCTTTACACAGGTGATTGAAGATATACTTAGCCCAATTTAGTTGATATCCTTTTGTGAGATAGTAGATAAAGTATCTGTAACAGCCCAGGCCCCACCAACTTAGGTGGTCCCGGCACTGCCACCTCACGATCTTCTCCACCCCCCTCTCTAGTGGAGTTTTTGCCTTCCGTGGGAATCGAACCATGTACCTTGGGGTTCAAGTACATGTTCAATCCATTCCCACTACCAATTGAGCTACCAGCACAATTGGTAGTGGGAATGGATTGAACATGTACTTGAACCCCAGGGTACATGGTTCGATTCCCACGGAAGGCAAAAACTCCACTAGAGAGGGGGGTGGAGAAGATCGTGAGGTGGCAGTGCCGGGACCACCTAAGTTGGTGGGGCCTGGGCTGTTACAAAAAAAGGCGCCTTTTTTGTAACAACCCAGGCCCCGCCAACTTAGGTTGTCCTGGCACTGCCACCTCACGATCTTCTCCACCCCCCTCTCTAGTGGAGTTTTTGCCTTCCGTGGGAATCGAACCATGTACCCTGGGGTTCAAGTACATGTTCAATCCATTCCCACTACCAATTGAGCTACTAGCGCAATTGGTAGTGGGAATGGATTGAACATGTACTTGAACCCCAGGGTACATGGTTCGATTCCCACGGAAGGCAAAAACTCCACTAGAGAGGGGGGTGGAGAAGATCGTGATGTGGCAGTGCCAGGACAACCTAAGTTGGTGGGGCCTGGGCTGTTACAGTATCTATGATCCCACGAAAGTTGATCAGAGCTTCCACTTCTTGGAAAGATTGATCCTAGCATGATTCTGGCTAAGAGTTTCTGAGTCGTCTTCAAATCACCAATTTTGTTGCTATCACACATTTTCCCTTCTTCATAGCACAAATTTGTCATATCGCTTAAACATCATGTGTTCTTTGCTTCAACAGCACTGAAGGCATGGAATTTTCCTTCATTGGGAATTTGAAGAATACTGGCCAAGTTTGATTGAGTCAAAGCTACTTCAAGGCCACACACTACTGACCTAATTTCTTCTTCTTTTACTTCAATTAGACCTAATTCAGATGGAGTCTTGTCCTTGTTCTCAGGTTTTGAATTCCTTAAGACACCAACTTCTCTATTGTAGTATTCCAAGGTGACTACCTTGCTTCTGACCCAGAAATCTTTAACAAGCGTAGGGTAGATTGGACCATTTAGAATCTTTATGTATCTACCACCTCCATTTTGGTCCGAGAAGAATTTCTCAACATTGTGTTGATTTGCCTTAAGACTTTCAAAATCAACTGGTTGTTCCATAACCAAGTTGATTGATTTTCCTTTCAAGTCGAGCGATCTTTCTTTACTAAAAACCCCAGAGCAGTTGATGACATTGACTGCTAAATCCCTTGGAAACAGAAGCGAAACAGAAGAGGTTGATGAGGTAGAGGTTTCCATCTCAGAAGATAGGGTTTGTGAATTTTCTAATTGCAGAGAGAAGAGAGTTGTTTTCGTTTTGAAAGAGAGTAAGTGATAGTATAAAGTGTGCAAGTGTTTATTGATTTTGATTAAAGCAAAATTAAAACATACACAAAAAATAAAACAAACTCATTGTTAACTGTTTTTAAACCAATCAGAAGGTGTGTACGTGTTGTCTTTTTAGCGCTAAAACGTTTTAGTAAAAATACTTAAACGTTTCCAATTCATTTTGTATTCAGAGGCTTAACTGTCAGAGGTTGAAACGTTTTTCAGAGTCTGAGATTCTTCAGATGCTGAAAACTGAAGAGCTTCAGAGGCTGAAAAACAGGCCTTTCAGGACACACAAAAAGAATATGTTCAGACATGATTTTTCAAGGTTTTTAGTACTGAACAATGTGTATCTTAAGAAGACTTTTTCAAACCTTTGAAAGTTATTCCTCTGAATATGTCATTCAGGAGTTAAGCATACTTACCTTGCATTGAAGCTTTCTTGATTAGGTGTAGTCAGAGTTATAGCCTGAGCAATCACTCCACCACACTGAGTTGTTATCATCTTCAAAGCAAGCTTCAAATTCTTCCTGCTCCCTCCTGCTTCTCATGTACTCCTCTTCATCTTCTTCTCCATCTGACTCTTCAAGAATGTGCCTTCTATGCACAATTGCTCTTCTTCCATTCACAGTCACATGAATCCATGTGATTGGAAGGTTCAGAGTCTTAGTTTCACCTACAATCAAGTAAACAATTTTGTCTCTTGGTACCCACTTGCTTGAGGGTCCTAGACTGTTAGTTGCCCAATCTTTATCCTTCATTTGTTTCTTCTGAGTACCATCAGAAACAAATGTAGTGTAAAGATTAGGGAGTGAGAAGCTTCCACCAATAACTGATGAGCTTGGTTCCTCTGGTGTTTTACTAGAGTATCCAATCCCATTAGTATTGTTGGTCTCAAGGTTGCAAAGCATGGAAACAATTTTATTTTGATCAGCATTTATGTTACAGTACTCTTTGAGAACTAGAGAGTGCTCAAGGGGTTTGTAACATATAGCAAAATCATTCTCAAGGTCTTTTGTTTTGATAAGATCTTTTTGTTCAAGACCTTCAGAGTGATTTGCTTGCTTACTTAAATTCTCATAGTCTGCTTTAAGCTTTTTATACTTCTGCTGACTATTAGAGAGTTTAAGTAAGGTCTTATAAAGATGCTTGATCAATTTAGCTTTGGAAAGACTAGAATATACCTGATTTATTGTTCTCTGGATACTTTCTTTGCTCTTAGGTTTTGACTTTTCATCAGAGCCTGAGTCTTCAAAGTCTGAGCCATCTTCAGAACTTGATCCTTCAGCTCTTGGTGCTCTTTCAGACTCATCTTCAGAGAAGTTGTCTAGTACATCCCATGTTGTCATTCCTTTAGCTAGTCTTCCTGCATTCTTTTTGAAGATGTACCATCTTTGAATTTTTCTTGAAAGCCTTTCAAGATAGTCTTCATCAGGTTCTTCAACAAGATCTTCATGCTCCAATGCTTGCTTTCCTTTCCTTGCTGCTTCTGCTTCTTCACGTTTCAACTCTTGCATATCCTTCAGAGTCAATTCATGGACTCTGAGTAAATCAATCAATGATTCAGGACTCATTGAATTGATGTCTTTAGTTTCCTCTATAGAATGTGGAATATCATTCCAATCCCGAGGCAAACTTCTCAGCAACTTGCTTACAAGCTCTTTGTGGCTGAGTTTGTTGTTGTGCTCTTCAAGCTTGCTTGTTATAGCTTGAAACCTTATGTTCATTTTCTCAATGCTCTCATTTTCCTCCATCCTAAACTCCTCATATTGATCCAACAAGCCATTTATTGTTGCCCACTGAATGCTTTCATTATCATCACTGATGAGGCAAAGAGTAGTAGTTGTAGAATCAATACCAGAAGTTTGATTAGCCCCTGATGTGGAAGGATTTTGATTGTTGCTCAGATCTTCATTTAAGCTCAGTTCATCTTCAAATTTCTTGCTAAGATCAGCAACTTGTTGATGTAGCTTCTGCTTCCACTCATCCATGTTTTGAGCCATGGAGGTTTCCTCCTTTGGATCTTGGCTGTCTCACGGTTAAGTGATTTACCAACAGAACCGGGGCTCTGATACCAATTGAAGGTGCGTGGAGAAAACACAAGAAGGGGGGGTTGAATTGTGTTTTGGATATTTAAAAACTTTCCAAGATATTTAAATCTTTTCAGAGTCTTTAAAGCACAGCGAATTATTCACGCAATTAACTTATGGCGTTATGAATGATGAAGGAGTAAATGAGAGAGTGAGAGAGAGAAGAACACACAACAATTTATATTGGTTCCCCTCACAAATTGAGAGTACTCCAGTCCCCTTGTTTCCAAGAGAGTTTCACTATAATCACTCGGATTACAATAGTTGCTCAAGCACACAAGCTCAAGACTTCCTGCTCTTAGTCACACAAGACATATAGAGACTTCCTTGCTCTGATCACACAAGATCAAAGACTTCCTGCTCTAAGTCACACAAGACAGAGAGGCTTCCTTGCTCTGATCACACAGGATCAGAGGCTTCCTTGCTCAAGCACTCAGGCTCAAGACTTCACTGCTCTAATCACTAAGATTGAGACTTACGTGCTTCTACACTAAGCATAAGACTTTCTTGCTTCTACACTAAGCAGAAGACTTACTTGCTTCTACACTAAGTAGAAGACTTACTACTAACTTAAGAGCTTAAAACTTATTACAAACATAATAACTTCAGAGGCTCTAAGCTAGTTTCTATGCTCACTTCATTTGAGAGATGTTTTCTATTACAATACAAATTCTCACTTTCTTCTGAGAGATTTTATCTAATGGTGAGCGCTAGTCATCAATTCTTTCTTTGGCATATTTATATGAGTTGAGAAAGACATTGAGACGTTGGAGAAATTCCCGTTGTAAATTGGACAACTGTTTGTCTTTGAAGATCCGTTGAGTAAAGCCACGTCTTCTTTTGCAGAGAAGCTTCACCTTTGCTGTTTGTCCAATAGTACAATTATAAGGTACAACAAGCTCCTAGAGAGAGAGAGGGATCACATCCTTTGTGACCGTTGCAATTTAGTTGATCTTAGAACAAGTCATCAGGCTTGATAAGTTGTAGTTGATGTAACCCTCTGATGACTGGGAATTCCTTTGCCTCTGATGAACCTTTGATAACTTGGAGTCTGATTGGTCTTTGAAAAGTTGGCCTCTGATAGTCCTTCACAATTCAGGTTCTGAACATCTTCATCCTCTGAATGACTCATGACTATCAGACAACCTCTGAACTCTTGTAGGCCTCTGAACATCCTTGAGCTTCTAAACTCCTCCGAGTCCCTGAACAGCTTCAGACGTTCTGATCTACTTTGAGCTTCTGAACTTTGTATAGCTTCTGACCACTTTGTAGCATCTGAACTCTTTCAGAGTCTAAATATTCAGACTTCCATTGGTTTCATCAGAGTTTAAATTAAGTGTGCTCTTGATTAAACGTTGAATTCTCCTGCACTTAATTTAAACATTAGTACCATCAATTGTCCATTTAATACTTTGTTATCATCAAAACTTAAGGGTGTGTATTAACACATATTTTGTTCCAACAGACCACTCTCCTACGTTCTCTCTCTGAAGCACTACAAGGCCCTAAAAAGCCAAGTAATTTCGCTTCTTCCAACAATTGATTTACCAATATTCTTTCTCCCCCTTTTGTCATTATCAAAAAGGTAGTATAAGCAGTAAATGAAAATTTCAACTTTCAATGCCGTCAAATCAGGAGCGGTTGAGCGCATTTAATATTTGGCTATTGAAATCTGCTTATAAAGGGAGAGAGATACCTAGTCATTTTACTCACATAGAATAATCTTAGGTAATTGATAGATCTCTTGAGAGAAAAAATGAAACGCTCAGAGAAGAAGAAAGTAGTTTCACTGAGAGCCAGTCAAGAAAGGAGAAAACATAAGAAGAAACCAATGGAAGCAAAGCCAGCGTCTGTCACAGAAGAACTCAGTTCAGAGTCTGAAGAAAAATCTTTGGACTCTGACTGTTTTAAGTTCTGAAGACATATATTCCTGAAGAAAATCAAACGGATATCCAAGGCTCTAGAGGGGCTAGAGTCTTTTCTTGAAGAAAACCAAACTGATGCATCTGATTTAGTTTCTTCAAGAAGGACTGCTAGTTGATTAGATGGTTTTTAGCCAAAGCCTCAACTTTTCCCCTCTGCAAAGGTCATATTTTAGGCGTGCAACCTTCAAATATGGCCTTTGAAGCAACCAGAAGATAATCCTTGGGAAAACATTATATGTAATCCATAACTTATGTTCTTAATGAAACACAGTTCATTACTTAGGTTTGTTAATCTTTGATTTCTTGTTTAAGAATTCTTATCTTGTTATGTAATTCAATCTTTTAGGACTTCCTTATATTGTACTTATTGAAAATTAAATTTTATAAGTAAAAGCTCAAGAGTTTGAAGTATTGATTGTACACGATTTGTTTGTTTTAACAACAGAGAATTTTTAGTTTCATCAAACAAATATAACAATCAATCAGATATTGTTAATCAAAATATTCATATAAGCACAGTGACTGATCAGAATAGACTTAACACCGAAATGAAAGGCATATAACCATATGAACTCTATTAATGTGTTTAAAGTATTAATCAGTTTATAAAAACATATAAGAAATCAAGATAATCCTAATGTTGAGGTTGTTTAGAGATAGAAGTTAGGGTTATCATGATATTTTTCTGATTAGCATCTACTTTTTCATCATTCTCATAAACTTGTCCACTTTGCCTTTAAACCTTCTAATAACACTTCCATAGACAGGATTCTTCAAATGTTTGTTGATTGCCTTGATCACCTTTCAGACTGTCTTAAGAGGTACATTCAGATCATTCATTATTGAGGCCAACCTTTCCCTAAGGTTTTTGCCCAATATTTTATCTTGCAGCAGAGGATTCAGGATGATCCCTCTCTGTGTCCTTTTGAGTCTGAATGTCTTTCTTCACTTGCAGCTTCATCTGTCCTTCTTCTCTTTTTCTTCACTTCTTCCTCTTTGATTTCAAACTCTTCTCCTAAGTTGTCTAGTAGTTGAATGTACTGATTGACAATACCACTAGAGGTAGTAGGTATATCAATGTTGTATTTCTTCACCAAGGAAGGTCCTGAGTGAGACTGAGGCATCAAGGGATCTGAAGGTTGAACTTCATGTCCTGACAACATGTTCATGTGAGAAAAGGTATGAACAGATACTGTGGAGGCTCTGATTTCCCTTAACAAGCAGTCATGACCCGCAGCTTTGATTATGTCAATCACCCCACATTGATAGAAGATCTCACTAAGTATCCTATGGTAGATGACATTTACAATGAGCTTGTCCTGATTCTGAGTGCTTAAAACTGCTTTGCAAAGGTGTTTGAAGATATATTCAGCCCAATTTAAGTTATATTTCCTAGAGAGAAAGTAAGCAAAATGCCTATGATCCCATGTCAATTTGTCAGAGTCATCATTGCTAGGAAATATGGAACTCAACATTATTTTGGCTAATACTCTCTGAGTGGGCTTCAGATCTTCTAACTTGTCGCTCTCACAGCTTTTTCCTTTGATGTAACTCAGTCTTGTTATGATCTTTAGAAACTCAGACTTCATTGCTTTATTGTGACCACAGGTTTGGTGAAATCCTTCATTTGGAATGGATAGCACTTTAGCTATGTTTGAAGCAGTGAGAATTACTTCAAAACCACACACAACAGAGTGCACTTCATCTTCCTCAATGATTCTTAAACCTAACTCTTCAGGAGTTTTGTCTTCATTTTCAGCCCTTTCTTTTCTTCTTGCATCTAGCTCCTTATCATAATCTTCAACTGTCTTCACCTTGCTTCTGATCCAGAAGTCTTTTACCAGAGCAGGATAGATTGGACCATTTAAAAGATTCATGTATCTAAGGCTCCCTTTATGATTAGAGAAGAACTTTAGAACATCAACCTGATTCTTTTCCAAACTATCAAAGTCCACTGGTTGTTCCATAACCAGGTTCAAAGATTTTCCCTCCATCTTAAGAGATAAATCTGTAGAAAACATTTCCTTGCAAGCGATGGTGTTGATCGGAAAGCTTTTGGGAAAAGTAAGCAAGGAGTCTGGAACAGATGTTGAAGTAGATGCCATTTCAGACAGTTAGGGTGAAAAGATTGCTAAAGCGAAAGAAGGGTTTTGTTCTTACAGAAATTTAAGACGAAGGTGTGGGATGTGATAGTGTAAAGTGTGCAAGTGTTTAAATAATTTTGTTTTAAAACAATAAAGCAAATTAAAGCACTCAATACATTAAATCACACAGGAAAACAAACCATCATTAACTGTTTCAAACCAATCAGAACTTGTGTACGTGTTGTCTTTTTAACGCCAAAACGTTTTAGTAAAAATACTTAAACGTTTCCAATTCATTTTGTATTCAGAGGCTTAACCATCAGAGGTTGAAACGTTTCCCAGAGTCTGAGATTCTTCATATGCTGAAACCTGAAGAACTTCAGAGGCTGAAAAACAAGTCTTTCAGGACACAAGAAGATATGTTCAGACAGGATTTTTCAAGGTTTTTAGTACTGAACAATGTGTATCCTAAGAAGACATTTTCAAACCTTTGAAAGTTATTCCTCTGAATATGTCATTCAGGAGTTAAGCATACTTACCTTGCATTGAAGCTTTCTTGATTAGGTGTAGTCAGAGTCATAGCCTGAGCAATCACTCCACCACACTGAGTTGTCATCATCTTCAAAGCAAGCTTCAAGTTCTTCATGCTCCCTCCTGCTCCTTATGTACTCCTCTTCATCTTCTTCTCCATCTGACTCTTCAAGAATGTGTCTTCTATGCACAATTGCTCTTCTTCCATTCACAGTCACATGCATCCATGTGATTGGAAGGTTCAGAGTCTTAGCTTCACCTGCAATCAAGTAAACAATTTTGTCTCTTGGTACCCACTTACTTGAGGGTCCTAGACTGTTAGTTGCCAAACCTTCATCCTCCATTTGTTTCATCTGAGTGCTATCAGATACAAATGTAGTGTAAAGATTTGGAAGTGAGAAGCTTCCATCAATAACTGATGAGCTTTGTCATACCCCATTTTTTGACCAATTGATTTTGTTCGGCGTTTAAAACCTTCTTGCCCTTTTTGTCATTTCTGACGAAATTTCGGCAGAGAGGTATTTTAAAATACCTCATTTGTTGTTTCTTTTATATTTATTCTTTTTTCTATTATTATTATTATTGTTTATTATTTTTTACCATTATTTGTTATTATTATTATCTTCATTTTTTTAATTTATTTATTTATTTTATTTTCTATTTTTTATTAATTTTCGTTTTTATATTTATTTAATTTAATTATTTTGTTTTTATTTTTATTTTTACTTTGTCCTTTTTTTCTGATTAAAAAAATCAGAAAAATTTGAAAGTCAACTTTCTCCAACAAGCAAAGGGACATTTTTCTGCAGAAAGCAGAAGGGCAGTGTACCTGTTTGTCCAAACTCAGATCCTTGTTCCCTCTTTTGAGTTTTTCAAACCCTAGGTTTGTGTATATAGTGAACAGGAGTAGAATGAGCAGAAGGGAAAAAGATTGATCAGTAGCAGAAACACAAAAAATTTGCCCTTTTCCTTTTTTTCCAGAATCAAATCCGAAAATCCAGAACAAAAACAAATCAAAAATCATAAACAAAAAACATCATCATCTTCCTCATCACAGAACCAACAATCTTCAATTCCTTTTTTTTTTTTTTAAAAAAAAAATCCAGAACCGAAAAAAAAACAACAAAACCCCAAATCAAGCCATAAAATCCAGATCAAACAAGAACCCAGAAACCATCACAGATTCAAACCGAACCCAAACAAATAAAAAAAAATAGAAATCAGAACCGAAATCAAAAAGAAGAAGGAGAATCCGATCCGAAAAAAACACACAACACAGCAAGGTTGATCCTTTATTTCCATTTCCATTTCTGTTTGTTTGTTTCGATCCGAACTATGGTTTTTTTATTTGATTTTTGAAGTTTAGATTTGGATCTAGGATTTATTTTTGTGTATGGTTGATGTTTAAAATTTTTGAAAGTGGAGGTTTAGAAGAGAAAGAAATTTGGCCGCCATGAGAAGAGAAGGAAGAAGGAGAAAGAATGAGGGTGCGGCGGGTAGAGAGAGAAGGAGATGGAAAAATGACAAATTTTTTAGGGTTTGGGGTATATATACCCTGACCCAATCCTGTGTGCGCTGGTGCATGGCCTTACGGTGCACCAGCGCGCTTGAACCTTTCAGATCTTGATCAGACGTCCCAGATCTCATCTGGTTATGATCAAATCGTGGCTGTTTGATTTAATCAGACGTCCCTGATTAAATCTGAACTTTCTCACATATCCTTTGGGCCTTCCCCCCACAGTCCAGGCCCAAATCTCAGGGTTGCTTTCTGCACCCCCTTTTTCATTTCGTTTTACTATTCACGCCCCCCTCTGTTTTAATTTTTTTTTTTTTTTAGCTTATGAAATAAGTGCTTTTGGCACAAGCTTATTCTTAAGCTATTTTAGCCAATCAAGCATGATGTCGAGGCTTATTTTACTTTCCTATTTATTTGATATTTAAAAGTTGTTAATATTACTTTATGTCTTTATTTATTTTTAGCTAATTTTATTTTAAGCTTATGAGATAAGTGCTTTTGGCATAAGCTATTTTAGCTTTTTTAGCCTTGTAAAGCATGATGTCGAGGTTTATTTTCATTGTCTTAGTTTTGTATTTATTTATTTATGCTATTTATCCATTGCATATCATATTCATTTCATTACATCGATTTATTCATCATTTTTTTTATCTTTATTTTATTATCGTAACATTGAGTATTTATCGCTTATTAATTGCCATTTACTTTCGTTTTTGAATTTAGGATGTAAATAGGCCAAGTGTAAATTCTAAATAAAAGTGCATAGCATACCTCGTCTCTTGCATCATTTCATATTTATTTTCTTGCATAGATTTTAGAGTGTGATTAGGCCAATGTACCCTAAATGAAAAATTGCATCTCATGCATATTTATTTTTTATCGCTTTCCGCCAATATGTGTAACGTTAAATTCCGAGGGAAAAGGCGTCGCTTTGATCAAAATATCATTGCGAATTGTCTTCGCGTTTAATTTATTTGTTATGACGTTTTAGGTTAGTGTCATTTTGCGCGCGTAACCATTACCTATTTTCTTCTCAAAAAATGAGGTCAAAACCTCTTTCAAAAAATACATAATTATTTTCTTTTCGAAATATCATGGAAACACAAAAATTTTCATCAAACATTTCTATCAAAAACCTTGGAATTCAAACCAAGTGTTCTTTTTCTTACAAAAACCTTGGAATTCAAACCAAGTGTCTTTTATCACTCAAACCTTTTCTCAATAAACCTTGGATTTTAAACCAAAGTGTCCTCGCCTCCTTTCATAATCAAATTTCAATCAATTTAACCATTTAGACTTTCTTCACAAATTAACATCAATCAACTTCACATTTTTGCCACTTTTGGCTTTTGGTCTTTAAAACCATTTTCAAAACCTTAAAATCAAAACAAACAAATTTACTCGTAACTTTTACCCCGAACTACGGTGGTTTGATCCCTCGGGTACGTAGGCATGAGACTTGTCTCTCCAATCAATAAAATCAACAAAAACATTTTTCTTCGTTGTCATAATTTTAAACTTATTTTCTCGATCACTACTTTAGTTCCCATACTTATACATTTTTTACAAGCATTTAAAATTAAGCGCAAAGTTAGAATAAAAACAAGAGGTTCCTATAGAGTACTATAGATACTTAGGGTGCTAGTACATTCCCTTCGTATAACCAACCCCCGAATCTTGTTCTCTAAAAATAGGGTTTTTTCGAACTTTTTCCCTTTCCCTCGGATAAATTAAAGATCGGTGGTGGAACATTAAATTGCGATTCGAAGTTAATTAATAACTCGACATCCAAAAATCACCGCGACAGAAATGGCGACTTCACTGGGGACAACCAAGCGGGTTGAACCTAACTTGTTTTAAATTACTATCTTCGCGCTATTATTCTTTTATTTGTGTAAATATTTGTATATATACTTGGGTTTATTTTGAGTGGTGAGATAAGTCCTAACCCGGGCTTGAGCGACACAATAAGATAGGATGGGGTGAAATCATAGTGACATGTCCAGAGTAGTCTGGATTATGAAGCACATGTGATATGATCCTGCTCGGTGGAGGCCTCATGACGGTAGTACTCGTTGTCATGAAAAGTCATGATGATGGTATTATTTTCAATGTGAGTGTCCGGCGAAGCCGAGAACCTTTAGAATCACCTTTAACCCATCTTGGCCTTTCTTAGGACGTAGTGCGGTGGCTAAATCAAGAGTAGTCTTGAGATTAGTCGTCACGCGAAACTACACTCAAACGAGATTATCCCGTGGATGTTATCGGAACGAGAGTAGTCCCGTAACCCGGTAATGTCCATGAGACGGTCAATGACTTTGGGAACTTTGTAGAACACGTGATGCAGGTACAAGTAAACCCTAGTACTTACCATATGGGAGGGCTTTTACCCTTAACTCCATCATTATGTATCCCAACCTTCCAGTTGTGTTATGAATCATTGTAACATAATCATGCATCCATGCATTCATTTCATCATAAGAAAATCTTTTTTCAAAGGACCTAAGAGAGTAATTTTGTAAACATTACAGATTATGGACCTAAAGAAAAGGAACACTAAGAAGTACAGTTTCAAGGAACCGGATCTTTCCCGGCTAAGAGAGCTAGGAGCTCTAGTTCCATTCCCCGAAGATTTCCAAAAGCGATATGGGAAGCTTTTGAGTATCCTCAATACAAATGTTGAAGAGGGAATTCTTAATACACTCGTCCAATTCTATGATCCAATTTACCACTATTTTACTTTTGTCGATTATCAGTTGGTTCCTACTCTAGAGGAATATTCTTATTGGGTTGGTTTGCCGATCTCCGAGAGGGTACCTTATACCGGTTTAGAGGAATTTCCTGCACCTTCAGTTATTGCAAATGCTCTTCATTTGAAGACTTCAGACATAGTCTCCAGCCGCACTAAAAAGGGGGGTTTTCAAGGATTGACTTCTAATTTCTTATTCGGAAGGGCGTTTGTGTTTGCCAAAAACGGAGATGTGGCCGCTTTCGAAGCTATCCTCGCTCTACTCATCTATGGGTTAGTACTATTCCCCAATATTGACAGTTTTGTTGATAATAGTGCCATCCAAATCTTCTTGGGAGGGAATCCCGTTCCGACCTTACTTGCGGATGCTTACCATTCTATTCATCATAGGACCCACAAGGGGGAGGGACTTATCCTTTGTTGTGCACCATTGCTATATAGGTGGTTTATTTCACACCTACCTCGGACTAGACACTTCAAGGAGAATCCAGAAAAGCTCCGTTGGGCCCAAAGGATTATGCCTCTCACTTCATCCGATATAGTTTGGTACGATGCGGCCTATGATGTTGGGGTGATTATTGATGGTTGTGGGGAGTTCTCCAATGTACCTCTTCTTGGCACACGAGGAGGAATCAGTTACAACTCTACTCTTGCTAGACGGCAGTTCGGATACCCCATGAGGGATAGGCCTAAAAGCATTTTATTAACCGGCATATTCTATCCCAACGAAGAAGGAAGTCAACACATGAGAGAAAGTTTTGCTCGGGCTTGGCATAATGTCCATAAAAAAGGAAAGGATCAGTTAGGGAAGAAGCTTGGAATTGTCTCCGAAGACAACACTAAATGGGTAATAAGTAGAGCTATAGAGCGCGGGATGCCTTATAGTTTCGAGAAGTCATCTTCTGTTGATGCGTCTTCTTCTACCACACCTCCTTCAGTTATCCCATTCAAGACTATAGATGAATTCCAGGAACTTTTGACAAAGTTGAGACTTGAGAAGGATGCGTGGGAGAGAAAATTCCGAGAGTCTGAGCTCGAGAACAAGGAGTTGAAAGAGGAGTTGAAAGAACAAGAGAGGGTGCTCTCTCTACAAAGTGGTTTGTTGGCTGAGAAAGAAGATTTGATCAGGGTCAAGGATGCTTTATTGAGACAGGATAGCAAGAGGAAGAAGAGGCAAGGGGATTTATTTTCCCCCGGCTTCAATTCAAACTTAGATGACGCGACGACTTCAAGAGTGCGGACTTAGATTTGATTTTATGTATTTGTCTTATTTTTATTATGTTTGAAAAGCCAGTTGTAACCTTTGAGTTATTAATGTAACTTTTATTTCTCGTAATGTTCACAAAATTATTATCTTAAAGTCCTTCGAAAAATCTTGCATATTTTAACATAACATATTCATGCATCATATCACATTCATAAGTTTCAAAAAAAAAATCAAGTCTCATATTCTTTCTCTCCTCTCTGTCCCAGTTAAAGTGGCCCGACGACCACGCCCAGAGCCATCTCGCACGTACAACACTCGAGCAAACAAGAAAAAGAGAATGGACCAAGTCGAACAAGAGAACGTTGAGCTCCATGGGGAAGTAACAACGCTCCGGGCTGAAGTAGAAAAGCTAACCGCCATGGTGACATCGTTGGTGGCTGCGCAGAATTAGCCACTAACCCCTCCTCCTCAAGCTACAGTCATTTCTGAAATCGTCTCTGCCCCGGTTCCAGTGGTACCCGTCAACACACATCAGCACGTCATGCCCGAAGGTTATCCTTGAGGCATGCCTATGAATTTTAATGAAGGGCTTCGACCCCAAGTTCCCGAGGTCCCCACTCCTACTTTGCCACATGCTACTGTTGTTCCCCAACCTGGGACGACTCTTCCTCAAGTTACTATGTGTGTCCCTCAGTCAACAGTGACCATTCCAGCTTCCGTAGCTCACACCGTTCCTTATGTGAGCGAACCAGTCTATCATGCGGAGGATCCAGAGACTTATGGCCGCATGGATAATCTTCAGGATCAGTTTGATAAGATGCAGCTCGATATTAAGGCCCTTCGTGGGAAGGATTTGTTCGGCAAAAATGCCCATGACCTTTGCTTGGTACCAAACGTTAGGATCCCACCTAAGTTTAAGGTCCCCGAGTTTGAGAAGTACAAAGGAAATTCCTGCCCTCAGAGCCACCTGGTAATGTACGCCCGAAAGATGTCTACTCAAACAGACAATCATCAGTTACTAGTCCACTACTTTCAGGATAGCTTGACAGGTGCCGCTTTGAAGTGGTACATGGGCTTAGATGGTGCCAAGATCCAAACATTCAATGATTTGGGCGAAGCTTTTGTCCGTCAATACAAATACAATCTAGACATGGCTCCAGATAGAGATCAACTTCGAGGTATGTCTCAAAAGGATAAAGAGAGTTTCAAAGAATACGCTCAGCGATAGAGAGAGATTGCCGCTCAAATTTGTCCACCACTAGAAGAAAAAGAAATGACCAAGATTTTCCTAAATACTCTTGATTCATTTTACTATGAACGAATGATTGCTACTGCACCCAGTGATTTCACTGAGATGGTAAACATGGGGATGCGACTTGAAGAAGGGGTCCGACAAGGACGATTGGTCAGAGAAAGTGTTCCGGTCAACAGTACGAAAAGGTTTGGGAGTAACTTTGCAAGGAGAAAGGAGTCAGAAGTAAGTATGGTGGCCCATGGACAACATCAACGACCGTATATGGGTTACCAACACGTTGCAGCTGTCTCACCAGTGCCTCAAAACCCGCCTTACCGGCCACAAATGACCCAAAGACCACCTTCGCACTATCCACCACTTTATCAACAAACATATCCTCAACAACCATACCCACAGCAACCACAAATTCGACCACAAACTCCCCAACAACCCTACAATTATCCCATTCGCACCCAGATAAATCCATCATTTGACCCCATACCCATGAAATATGCCGACCTACTCCCCACCTTACTCGCCAAAATTTTTGTCCAGACGAGGCCACCTCCACCTGCGCCAGCAGTACTACCTACTTGGTACCGTAGTGACCTAACTTGTGCCTTCCATCAAGGGGCCCCTGGACATGATGTAGAACGTTGCTACCCTTTCAAAAAAGCTGTTCAAGAATTAATCCATAATAAAGTGCTGTCCTTCAAGGATGAAAATCCTAACGTCCGAAACAATCCGCTACCCAATCACGGGTCCTCCGTCCATTTTATCCAAAGTTGCCAAGAAACAAGAACCATTCTCAGTATAAAGGATATCAAAACCCCGTTGGTGCCCATTCACAGTAAAATGTGTGAAGCAAAGTTGTTTAGCCATGATCATGCAACTTGTGAGGAATGTTTGAAGAATCCTCAAGGTTGTTCCCGAGTTCAGGAGGACATACAAAGGTTGATGGATAAAGGAGAATTGGTAGTCACAAAAAAGAGCGAGGATGTTTGCGTCATAGTACCGGAATTCAATGTCTCTGACCGTCTCGAGATGATATATAATAGTGGAGAACCCACAGTTACCCCGCTAGTGATCTGCTTGCCAGGGCCTATGCCATATACGTCCCTGAGAGCTGTGCCATATAGATATGATGCCACCATGTTGCAGAATGGGGTGGAAACACCTATTCCTCCTTTGATATCCGTGGACAATATTGCAGATAATAGCAAAATACTGAGGAGTGGGCATATTCTTCCGGGAGTTGTTCAAGGAAAGACCGGTAGTCCTGTTGAAAAAACACAAATTCCTGACTCTAGTGGGACTGGTGAAAGGGTGTATGAAGACTCAGATGAAGTTTTGAAAATGATCAAGAGAAGTGAGTATAAGATCGTGGATCAATTACTACAAACCCCTTCCAAGATTTCAATTTTATCACTCTTAATGAATTCTGATGCGCACAGAGATGCACTAATGAAAGTCTTGGACCAGGCATATGTCGACCATGACGTAACCTTGGGCCAATTTGGTAGCATAGTGGGGAATGTCACAGCCTGCAATAATTTGAGTTTCAGCGACGAGGAACTCCCTGAAAAAGGAAGGGATCATAACTTAGCATTACATATCTCGGTAATTTGTAAATCTGATGCCTTATCCAATGTGTTGGTGGATACCGGGTCATCTTTGAATGTAATGTCCAAGTTTACTCTCGACAAGCTTGCATACTGTGGTGCGCCTTTGAGGCCGAGTGCATTAATCGTGAAAGCCTTCGATGGGTCAAGAAAATCAGTAATCGGTGAAATAGACCTACCCATTTCAGTTGGTCCCTATGAGTTCCAAATTACCTTTCAAGTCATGGATATTCAAGCTTCTTATAGTTGTTTGTTGGGACGACCATGGATTCACGAAGCGGGGGCGGTGACTTCCACACTTCACCAAAAGCTGAAATTTGTGCGGGAAGGAAAATTGGTGATTGTGAATGGAGAGGAAGCTTTATTGGTGAGTCATTTGTCGGCTTTTTCTTATATCAGTGCTGATGTTAGGGACGGTACGTCTTTCCAGGGGCTTTCTATTGAAGAGAAAAGGTCGAAAAAGGGGAAAACATTTATGTCTTCTGCAAAAGATGCGCAAAGGGAAGTACAACAAATGTCACATCTGAAATGGGGGAAGTTATTACAAATGCCAGAAAGAAGACACATGGAGGGTCTGGGTTCTGCTCCGTCTACAGGAACGGCCAATTCAAATAAGGGTACTTTCATCAGTGCCGAACCGATTCATACTCCACCAGAAACTAATGTTATCATTGAAGACAAAGTTGAAGAAGAGCAGCCTTCTTTCGTGATTCCAGGAGGAATTTGCCGCAATTGGGTCGTTGTTAATGTCCCTTCTGTCACTCCTCTATCTAAGTAATATGTTTGTCTATTTTTGTTTTCCAAAAAAAATCCTTTTGTCCTGCCCAAGGCAAAAGCGAACGCATGAGGGGCTTTGTTTTGAGCTTCAAGTATTTTAATGAAATTGTCGTTTTTATCATGACTTTTGTTTTTGTTTTCTTTTTATTCTGGAAAATGGTAACACAAAAAACCAAAGTATATATTTTATTTTCCTTCTACTTCCTAGCTTTTAATCATTTTCCAAAAAGGTTTGCATTCTTTTATTTAATAAAATCAATCATAAATCACATGCAGATTAAGCATCAATGAACCCGTTGAACACAGTGTTCCTATGCCCTCTCCCAACTTTGAGTTCCCTGTTTACGAGGCTGAAGAGGAAGAGGATGAAGGGATCCCTGATGAGATCAAACGACTATTAGATCAAGAGAAGAAAGTCATTCAGCCTCATGAGGAAGATGTGGAGTTAATTGATTTAAGTTCCGGCGAAGGAAAGAAAGAAATCAAGATTGGGGCATCCTTAGAAGCATCTGTCAAGGAAAGGGTGATCGTTTTACTCAGAGAATATGTTGACATCTTCGCCTGGTCATATCAGGATATGCCCGGTTTAGATCCCGAAATTGTGGAACATCATTTGCCTCTGAAGCCAGAATGTCCTCCGGTAAAGCAAAAGTTAAGAAGAACTCATCCGGATATGGCCCTCAAGATCAAAGAAGAAGTACAAAAACAAATTGACGCTGGTTTTCTTATTACATCAGAATATCCTCAGTGGTTGGCTAACATAGTACCGGTTCCAAAGAAGGACGGCAAAGTCAGAATGTGTGTTGATTACAGAGATTTGAACAAAGCTAGTCCGAAAGATGATTTTCCTTTGCCTCACATTGATGTATTGGTTGATAACACAGCTAAATCCAAGGTTTTCTCCTTCATGGATGGTTTCTCCGGGTACAATCAGATCAAGATGGCAGTTGAAGATAGAGAGAAGACCGCTTTCATTACACCTTGGGGCACTTTCTGTTACAAAGTAATGCCTTTTGGTCTAACAAATGCGGGTGCTACTTATCAAAGGGGCATGACCACCCTTTTTCATGACATGATGCACAGAGAGATTGAGGTATATGTAGATGATATGATTGTCAAATCGGGTACTGAAGAAGAGCACGTGGAGTATTTATCGAAAATGTTTCAAAGGTTGAGGAAATATCGTCTCCGTTTAAATCCCAATAAATGTACTTTCGGTGTTAGATCCGGAAAGCTACTGGGATTCATTGTTAGTCAAAAGGGTATCGAGGTAGATCCAGACAAAGTCAGAGCCATCAGAGAAATGCCAACTCCACAAACAGAAAAGCAAGTTAGAGGTTTCCTGGGTCGACTAAATTATATCTCCAGATTCATCTCCCATATGACTGCCACATGTGGGCCGATTTTCAAATTGCTTCGCAAAATTCAAGGGATTGTTTGGACAGAGGACTGTCCGAAAGCTTTTGACAGTATCAAAGAGTATTTAATGGAACCTCCGATCCTTATCCCTCCAGTTGAAGGAAGACCGATCATCATGTATTTAACCGTGCTAGAGGAATCTATGGGTTGTGTGCTGGGGCAACAGGATGAAACCGGTAGAAAAGAGCACGCAATCTATTATTTGAGTAAGAAATTCACAGATTGTGAATCTCGATACTCCATGCTTGAGAAGACTTGTTGTGCTTTGGCTTGGGCTGCCAAACGTCTCCGGCATTACTTGATTAATCATACTACTTGGTTGATATCCAAAATGGATCCAATTAAGTACATTTTTGAGAAGGCAGCTCTAACCGGAAGAATTGCCCGTTGGCAGATGTTGTTATCCGAATACGATATTGAGTACCGTACCCAAAAGGCAATCAAGGGTAGTATTCTTGCTGACCATTTGGCTCACCAACCAGTTGAAGATTACCAGCCAATCAAGTTTGATTTTCCAGATGAAGAGATCATGTATTTGAAGATGAAGGATTGCGATGAACCGGTGTTTGGCAAGGGGCCAGATTCTGAATCCCAGTGGGGTTTGATATTTGATGGGGCCGTTAACCTCTACGGTAGTGGAATTGGGGCAATCATTGTTACCCCTAAAGGTGCTCACATTCCTTTCACTGCGAGATTACAATTTGAATGTACTAACAATATTGCAGAATATGAAGCTTGCATCATGGGCATTGAAGAAGCTATTGACTTAAGGATCAAAAACATCGACATTTATGGAGACTCAGCTCTTGTGATTAATCAGATCAAAGGAGAATGGGAGACTCGCCATGCTGGTTTGATTCCTTACAGAGATTATGCAAGACGGTTGTTAACTTTCTTCAATAAAGTGGAGCTACATCACATTCCTCGTGACGAGAATCAAATGGCCGATGCTTTGGCCACTCTATCTTCAATGTACCGAGTTAATCGCCGGAACGAGATACCAACCATCAGTATTCGGTGCCTTGAGAGACCAGCATATGTGTTTGCAACCGAGGAAGTGGTGGATGACAAGCCTTGGTTTCATGATATCAAGATGTTCCTTCAGAAGCAAGAATATCCCCCTGGGGCATCTAGCAAAGACAAAAAGACTCTGAGAAGGCTGTCCAGTAGTTTCTTCCTGAATGATGAGGTGTTATACAAAAGGAATTTTGATATGGTCCTGCTGCGGTGTGTGGACAAACATGAGGCTGATCTATTGATGCATGAAGTACACGAAGGTTCATTCGGAACCCATCCTAATGGACACACAATGGCCAAGAAAATGTTAAGAGCCGGCTACTATTGGTTGACAATAGAGTCTGATTGTTACAAACATGCCAGGAAATGCCATAAATGTCAGATTTATGCGGATAAGATACATCTACTGCCAACTTCTCTGAATGTTCTCTCTTCTCCTTGGCCGTTCTCCATGTGGGGTATCGACATGATTGGTCGGATTGAACCAAAGGCTTCCAACGGACATCGTTTCATCTTAGTGGCTATTGATTACTTCACCAAGTGGGTTGAGGCGGCGTCTTATGCCAATGTGACCAAGCAGGTGGTCGTACGTTTTATCAAGAACCATATTATCTGCCGTTATGGTGTTCCTAACAAGATTATTACAGATAATGGGACAAATTTGAATAACAAAATGATGAAAGATCTGTGTGACGAGTTCAAGATTGAGCATCATAATTCATCTCCTTACCGGCCTCAGATGAATGGCGCAGTTGAAGCTGCAAATACGAAGATCGTGCAGAAAATGGTGGTCACTTACAAAGATTGGCATGAAATGTTACCTTTTGCTTTACATGGATACCGTACTTCAGTTCGTACTTCGACAGGGGCAACCCCTTTCTCTTTAGTATACGGCATGGAAGCAGTACTCCCCGTAGAGGTTGAAATCCCATCAATGAGAGTCTTAATGGAAACTGAGTTGGCCGAGGCCGAATGGTGCCAAAATAGATATGACCAATTGAATTTAATTGAGGAGAAACGCATGGCGGCTTTATGTCATGGACAGTTATATCAGAGAAGAATGAAACAGGCTTTTGACAGGAAGGTTCGGCCTCGTGAGTTCCGTGAAGGTGACCTTGTGCTCAAAAAGATTTTGTCCTTTCAGCCGGATTCTAGGGGCAAGTGGACGCCTAATTATGAAGGCCCGTATGTTGTCAAAAGAGCTTTTTCTGGTGGTGCTATGACTCTTGCAACCATGGATGGTGATGAGCTCCCTCGTCCTGTGAATGCCGATGCAGTCAAGAAATACTTTGTCTAAAAAAATAAAAGAACAGCTCGCTAAGTTGAAAACCCGAAAGGGCGGCTTAGGCAAAAATGAGCGTCTCGGTGGGCTGAAAACCCGAAAGGGCGGTCCAGGCAAAAATTAGAGACATAAACAGAAAATAATATCCTGATAGGTCGAAAACCTGAAAAGGCGATCTATGCAAAAGTTAAGGAATAAGACAAGTAACTGCATCGGATCAGGCATCACTTGCTCAGAGTACCTCGATTGACATAATATCTTTGGCTTACAACATTTTAGACTGCAAATTCAAAGTTGTTAGGGAGAATAGCGATCATTGTGTTTAACATACCTTTCCCACCCAATTACCATTTTTCATCTTTGTAACGATCTGTGGGGTTGTGCTTTTCGCCAATCGCCACTCTTTTAATCAAATTCGAGCCTGTGCCCTCTATTTGGAATTCAAATTTACTTGCAATTTTTGTTTCTCCCTCTCTCAATTTAAAGTACTTGAAGCAAAAACTCAAAAAAATAATTTAAAGTTTTTTAGTAGTTCTTTTTTGAAAAATATAAATGACAAACATATTTCTTAGATTCATGAGTCATACAAGCATATATCAACATTGTTTCGAAAGCAGACAGATCCAATAAGGCAAATATGGTCATTGCTAAAAAGCTCGCTAAGTTGAAAACCCGAAAGGGCGGCTTAGGCAAAAAATGAACGTCCCGGTGGATTGAAAACCTGAAAGGGCGGTCCAGGCAAAAATTAGGGGCAAAACAAAAAAAGGTGATATATATTCCCGGTGGATTGAAAACCCGAAAGGGCGATCCAGGCAAAAGTTAGGGATTTCAAAAGAAAAAAAGAAAAAAAGCAAAAGCATGACTGTTGAAACAAGACCATGAGAAAATATTCGGTTTTAGTGTACAAAATGGCGACTTCTGCCAAATCTCTGACCAATGGGCTTTACCCCGAGAAGCAATTATTCTTAACATAGGATTGACATACCATACCGGGTTTTACCTCGAGAATCTGATTTATTTCACCTCTAAGGGGTGCTGTCCCCAGTGGAGAACTATTGAGTGGTTGTACGGATACGTCGGCCCAGTGGTCATCTTACCGTCAAACTTTTATCTCATCCAGTCGTGTACAAATATCATTCAATCATACAAATACAAGCTTCATAACAATCATTCACATGTCCATACATACAATCATTCACATATGTACACATACATTCATATTTACATGCAACATGCACACAAATCATTCACACATACAACATTGACCATCATGTGTCTTGCTTCAATACATCAAAAAAAGAGTCATCCCCAGTGTATTTGGTCCAGAGATGTCTCCATCACACATATTGCACAAAAAGGAGTCATCCCCAGTGTATCTGGTCCAGAGATGTCTCCATCAATCACATATTTGACAAAAAAAGAGTCATCCCCAGTGTATCTGGTCCAGAGATGTCTCTATCATTCATACAAAAAAGAGTCATCCCCAGTGAGTCTGGTCCAGAGATGCCTCCATCATTCATATTTCAAGTACCAGGTTTTGCAAACAATCAACTGCAAACTTATGGTTAATTTCCCCAAAAGAAGTCATTTCCAGTGCGTCTGGTCCAGATAAATACATATTTCTTGTCATGTCTCGCTCTCCCACAATGTCAGCAGACAATTTATTTCCTCGATGTGTCCTTACCATCCCACAATGTTGGTAGACACTGCCTTTACTTGTCCTTACCATCCCACAATGTTGGTGGACACTATCTTTACTTCTGTCCGTACACAGGACTTTATCTGCTTATGTCCACACACAGGACTTTATTGCTTTCCGCCTTTACTTCTGTCCATACACAAGACTTTATCGCTTTCAGTCTTTACTTCTGTCCGCACACAGGACTTTATTGCTTTCCGTCTTTACTTCTGTCCATACACAGGACTTTATCGCTTTCAGTCTTTACTTCTGTCCATACACAGGACTTTATTGCTTTCTGTCTTTACTTCTGTCCGTACACAGGACTTTATCTGCTTATGTCCGCACACAGGACTTTATTGCTTTCCGTCTTTACTTCTGTCCATACACAGGACTTTATCGCTTTCAGTCTTTACTTCTGTCCGCACACAGGACTTTATCTGCTTAGGTCCACACACAGGACTTTATCGCTTTCAGTCTTTACTTCTGTCCGTACATAGGACTTTATCGCTTCTTGTCTTCATCACTTCTGTCAAATAATCTTCATTGCATTCAAACACTTCGTAAATATAACATTCATAAGCATAACATTCATAACATCATATCGTAGCATTTTATAGTTTGATCCGGTCAAAAAAGTGGTGTACTCTGTATTTATGTCTCTTCCATCGTCGAATCAAAACAAAAAACATCATGAAAAATCGTCTTTTTCTTTTTTATCTCCGATAGAAGAAACTTAAATAGGGGCATCTGTCATACCCCATTTTTTGACCGATTGATTTTGTTCGGCGTTTAAAACCTTCTTGCCCTTTTTGTCATTTCTGACGAAATTTCGGCAGAGAGGTATTTTAAAATACCTCATTTGTTGTTTCTTTTATATTTATTCTTTTTTCTATTATTATTATTATTGTTTATTATTTTTTACCATTATTTGTTATTATTATTATCTTCATTTTTTTAATTTATTTATTTATTTTATTTTCTATTTTTTATTAATTTTCGTTTTTATATTTATTTAATTTAATTATTTTGTTTTTATTTTTACTTTGTCCTTTTTTTTCTGATTAAAAAAATCAGAAAAATTTGAAAGTCAACTTTCTCCAACAAGCAAAGGGACATTTTTCTGCAGAAAGCAGAAGGGCAGTGTACCTGTTTGTCCAAACTCAGATCCTTGTTCCCTCTTTTGAGTTTTTCAAACCCTAGGTTTGTGTATATAGTGAACAGGAGTAGAATGAGCAGAAGGGAAAAAGATTGATCAGTAGCAGAAACACAAAAAATTTGCCCTTTTCCTTTTTTTCCAGAATCAAATCCGAAAATCCAGAACAAAAACAAATCAAAAATCATAAACAAAAAACATCATCATCTTCCTCATCACAGAACCAACAATCTTCAATTCCTTTTTTTTTTTTAAAAAAAAAAAATCCAGAACCGAAAAAAAAACAACAAAACCCCAAATCAAGCCATAAAATCCAGATCAAACAAGAACCCAGAAACCATCACAGATTCAAACCGAACCCAAACAAATAAAAAAAAATAGAAATCAGAACCGAATTCAAAAAGAAGAAGGAGAATCCGATCCGAAAAAAACACACAACACAGCAAGGTTGATCCTTTATTTCCATTTCCATTTCTGTTTGTTTGTTTCGATCCGAACTATGGTTTTTTTTATTTGATTTTTGAAGTTTAGATTTGGATCTAGGATTTATTTTTGTGTATGGTTGATGTTTAAAATTTTTGAAAGTGGAGGTTTAGAAGAGAAAGAAATTTGGCCGCCATGAGAAGAGAAGGAAGAAGGAGAAAGAATGAGGGTGCGGCGGGTAGAGAGAGAAGGAGATGGAAAAATGACAAATTTTTTAGGGTTTGGGGTATATATACCCTGACCCAATCCTGTGTGCGCTGGTGCATGGCCTTACGGTGCACCAGCGCGCTTGAACCTTTCAGATCTTGATCAGACGTCCCAGATCTCATCTGGTTATGATCAAATCGTGGCTATTTGATTTAATCAGACGTCCCTGATTAAATCTGAACTTTCTCACATATCCTTTGGGCCTTCCCCCCACAGTCCAGGCCCAAATCTCAGGGTTGCTTTCTGCACCCCCTTTTTCATTTCGTTTTACTATTCACGCCCCCCTCTGTTTTAATTTTTTTTTTTTTTTTAGCTTATGAAATAAGTGCTTTTGGCACAAGCTTATTCTTAAGCTATTTTAGCCAATCAAGCATGATGTCGAGGCTTATTTTACTTTCCTATTTATTTGATATTTAAAAGTTGTTAATATTACTTTATGTCTTTATTTATTTTTAGCTAATTTTATTTTAAGCTTATGAGATAAGTGCTTTTGGCATAAGCTATTTTAGCTTTTTTAGCCTTGTAAAGCATGATGTCGAGGTTTATTTTCATTGTCTTAGTTTCGTATTTATTTATTTATGCTATTTATCCATTGCATATCATATTCATTTCATTACATCGATTTATTCATCATTTTTTTTATCTTTATTTTATTATCGTAACATTGAGTATTTATCGCTTATTAATTGCCATTTACTTTCGTTTTTGAATTTATGATGTAAATAGGCCAAGTGTAAATTCTAAATAAAAGTGCATAGCATACCTCGTCTCTTGCATCATTTCATATTTATTTTCTTGCATAGATTTTAGAGTGTGATTAGGCCAATGTACCCTAAATGAAAAATTGCATCTCATGCATATTTATTTTTTATCGCTTTCCGCCAATATGCGTAACGTTAAATTCCGAGGGAAAAGGCGTCGCTTTGATCAAAATATCATTGCGAATTGTCTTAGCGTTTAATTTATTTGTTATGACGTTTTAGGTTAGTGTCATTCTGCGCGCGTAACCATTACCTATTTTCTTCTCAAAAAATGAGGTCAAAACCTCTTTCAAAAAATACATAATTATTTTCTTTTCGAAATATCATGGAAACACAAAATTTTTCATCAAACATTTCTATCAAAAACCTTGGAATTCAAACCAAGTGTTCTTTTTCTTACAAAAACCTTGGAATTCAAACCAAGTGTCTTTTATCACTCAAACCTTTTCTCAATAAACCTTGGATTTTAAACCAAAGTGTCCTCGCCTCCTTTCATAATCAAATTTCAATCAATTTAACCATTTAGACTTTCTTCACAAATTAACATCAATCAACTTCATATTTTTGCCACTTTTGGCTTTTGGTCTTTAAAACCATTTTCAAAACCTTAAAATCAAAACAAACAAATTTACTCGTAACTTTTACCCCGAACTACGGTGGTTTGATCCCTCGGGTACGTAGGCATGAGACTTGTCTCTCCAATCAATAAAATCAACAAAAACATTTTTCTTCGTTGTCATCATTTTAAACTTATTTTCTCGATCACTACTTTAGTTCCCATACTTATACATTTTTTACAAGCATTTAAAATTAAGCGCAAAGTTAGAATAAAAACAAGAGGTTCCTATAGAGTACTATAGATACTTAGGGTGCTAGTACATTCCCTTCGTATAACCAACCCCCGAATCTTGTTCTCTAAAAATAGGATTTTTTCGAACTTTTTCCCTTTCCCTCGGATAAATTAAAGATCGGTGGTGGAACATTAAATTGCGATTCGAAGTTAATTAATAACTCGACATCCAAAAATCACCGCGACAAGCTTGGTTCCTCTAGTGTTTTACTACTAGAGTATCCAATCCCATTAGTATTGTTGGTCTTAAGGTTGGAAAGCATGGAAACAATTTTATTTTGATCAGCATTTATGTTACAGTATTCTTTGAGAACCAGAGAGTGCTCAAGGGGTTCGTAACATATAGCATAATCATTCTCAAGGTCTTTTGTTTTAGTAAAATCTTTTTGAATATGACCTTCAGAGTGATTTGCTTGCTTACTTAAATTCTCATAATCTGCTTTAAGCTTTTTATACTTCTGCTGACTATTAGAGAGTTTAAGTAAGGTCTTATTAAGATGGTTGATCAATTTTGCTTTGGAAAGACGATAATATACCTGATTCATTGATCTCTGGATTCTTTCTTTGCTCTCAGGTTCTGACTTTTCATCAGAACTTGAGTCTTCAGAGTCTGAGCCATCTTCAGAACTTGATCCTTCAACTCCTGGAGCTCTTTCAGACTCATCTTCAGAGAAGTTGTCTAGTACATCCCATGTTGTCATTCCTTTAGTCAGTCTTCCTCCATTTTTCTTGAAGTTGTACCATCTTTGAATTTTTCTTGAAAACCTTTCAAGATACTCTTCATCAGGTTCTTCAACAAGATCTTCATGCTCCAATGCTTGCTTTCCTTTCCTTGCTGCTTCTACTTCTTCAACGTTCAACTCTTGCATATCCTTCAGAGCCAATTCATGGACTCTGAGTAAATCAATCAATGATTCAGGACTCATTGAATTGATGTCTTCAGTTTCCTCTATAGTATGTGGAATTTCATTCCAATCCAGAGGCAAACTTCTCAGCAACTTGCTTACAAGCTCTTTATTGCTGAGTTTGTTGTTGTGCTCTTCAAGCTTGCTTGTTATAGCTTGAAACCTTATGTTCATTTTCTCAATGCTCTCATTTTCCTTCATCCTAAACTCCTCATATTGATCTAACAAACATTTACTGTTGTCCACTGAATGCTTTCATTATCATCACTAATGAGGCAAAGAGTAGTAGCTGTAGAAACAATACTAGAGGTTTAATTAGCCCCTGATGTGGAAGGATTTTGATTGTTGCTCAGATCTTCATTTAAGCTCAGTCCATCTTCAATTTTCTTGCTAAGATCAGCAACTTGTTGATGTAGCTTCTGCTTACACTCATCCATGTTTTGAGCCATGGAGGTTTTCTCCTTTGGATCTTGACTGTGGGGGGGTGGGGGGTTGAATTGTGTTTTGGATATTTAAAAAACTTTCCAAGATATTTAAATCTTTTCAGAGTCTTTAAAGCACGGCGGATTATTCACACAATTAACTTATGACGTTATGAATGATGAAGGAGTAAATGAGAGAGTGAGAGAGAGAAGAACACACAACAATTTATACTGGTTCCCCTCACAAATTGAGAGTACTCCAGTCCCCTTGTTTCCAAGAGAGTTTCACTATAATCACGAGGATTACAATAGATGCTCAAGCACACAAGCTCAAGACTTCCTGCTCTTAGTCACACAAGACATAGAGACTTCCTTGCTCTGATCACACAAGATCAAAGACTTCCTTGCTCAAGCACACAAGCTTGAGAATTCCTGCTCTAAGTCACACAAGACAGAGAGACTTCCTTGCTCTGATCACACAAGATCAGAGGCTTCCTTGCTCAAGCACTCAGGCTCAAGACTTCACTGCTCTAATCACTAAGATTGAGACTTACGTGCTTCTACACTAAGCAGAAGACTTTCTTGCTTCTACACTAAGCAGAAGACTTACTTGCTTCTACACTAAGCAGAAGACTTACTACTAACTTAAGAGCTTAAAACTTATTACAAACATAATAACTTCAGAGGCTCTAAGCTAGTTTCTATGCTCACTTCATTTGAGAGATATTATCTATTACAATTCAGTTCTCACTTTCTTCTGAGAGATTTTATCTAATGAAAAGCGCTAGTCATCAAGTCTTTCTTTGGCATATTTATATGAGTTGAGAAAGACATTGAGACGTTGGAGAAATTCCCGTTGTAAATTGGACAGCTGTAGACTTTGAAGATCCATTGAGTAAAGTCACGTCTTCCTTTGCAGAGAAGCTTCACCTTTGTTGTTTGTCCAATAGTACAGTTATAAGGTACAACTAGCTCCTAGAGAGAGAGATCACATCCTTTGTGACCGTTGCAATTTAGTTGTCCTTATAACAAATCATCAGGCTTGATAAGTTGTAGTTGATGTAGCCCTCTGATGACTGGGAATTCCTTTGCTTCTGATGAACCTTTGATAACTTGGAGTCTGATTGGTCTTTGAAAGGTTGGCCTCTGATAGTCCTTCGCAATTCAGCTTCTGAACATCTTCATCCTCTGAATGACTCATGACTAGCAGACAGCCTCTGAACTCTTGTAGGCCTCTGAACATCCTTGAGCTTCTAAACTCCTCTGAGTCCCTGAACAGCTTCAGACGTTCTGATCTACTTTGAGCTTCTGAACTTTGTATAGCTTCTGACCACTTTGGTAGCATCTGAACTCTTTCAGAGTCTAAATATTCAGACTTCCATTGGTTTCATCAGAGTTTAAATTAATTGTGCTCTTGATTAAACGTTGAATTCTCCTGCACTTAATTTAAACATTAGTACCATCAATTGTCCATTTAATACTTTGTTATCATCAAAACTTAAGGGTGTGTATTAACACATATTTTGTTCCAACAGTTACATATTCCCTCTCCTTGAGAGTTGCTTGTTGTGAAATGAGAGGAATTTATAATAGAGGGGAAAGAGAGCTCTATTTATATTGTTTTTGGACTTGGGCTCCAAGTTTCGTCGTGGTACAATGGACCCATCGTGGTACGATGGCTTTAGGATTTGTTTGCTTAATTTTTACGTTTCTTGGAAGCTAAGTCAGTTGTCATCGTGATACGATGAAATCCATCGTAGCACGATGAGAACTTCAGAATTGGATTTTGTCTTAAACATGAAAGTTGTAGCACTTTGTCTTAGCTTTCCAACTCATGGTCACGAGCCTCAATCCAATACTCGTAGCTCCATTTATGTCATTTTCAATGCACTGCTATTTACTTCCGTTTTTGCTCATTTTTGTGTAATTTCTTATACTCTTGTATATTCAAGTAACTTAATTCCTTACGTATTTTCCATGTTTTGGCTATCAAAAGACTACTAAAAATACTAAAAACTATATAAAAACATCATATAAATTCCTGTCATCAAGTGCTAATGCTTCTGCCTCTATTATTAAACTCCTCTAACCCAATTTGTTCCTGCCCTTATAGTGTACAATATAAGTTAAAAAGTTTGTTTCGTAACAATCTTTTCAACACGATTGTTAAGAAGTTTCATATTGATTGCGAGATATTCTGAATGTGTGTTTAAAATCCGATTTTTGTAGAGTTGAGTTAGATCCAAATCTCAATTCAAAGATGATATCAAAGTCTCTCTAAGATCCGTTGGGACATCTGTTATCATATTTCTGCCATCGGACCACCCGGTGTTTGTTTTAAATAGGTAGCTTATTATAATTTCCCCTAATTATGCTATATTGAGATGAAGAAGGCTTTAAGAATCCAAGGTAAAATAAGCACCTTATTATTATTATTTTTATTATTATTATTATTATTATACATTTATAGCTTAAGCTTATTTACTTTTTTATTATCAATTTATAGCGCAAGTAGATTGTTAGTTTATAGCTAAAATAAAATTTCAGTCTATTCAAGTTAATTTCATAATAATAATAATATTTAAAAGATATAATGCATTAATAAATTTTACTTATTATTTAAATATACATTTTATTACTTAATTAAAATGTCTTTTTACGTCGTTTTATATACATTTAAATATTTTGTTAAAAAAAAAGTTTTTTTTAGAGGAAAAAGAAAACAAGAGTTAAAAGGTAGAGGTAGTTTTGTGATCGAAAAAATCACTTTTACATTTTATATCCAAACAAGCTACAAATTATTTTATAAAAAAAAAATGTGATTTTATTATAATAAACAAATACAAAGTAAAATTTACTTTTCTATTGAATCTCTAAAAACTAATCTCTATATTATTGAATATCTAGATCACTATTTTTTTTTTAATTTGTAATAAACGACCGATAAGCTATCATTGTTTTTCCTTAATAAGCTATTTACGTTTGGATATGTTCATTAAAAAGTATTTACAGAAATTGAAGTGTTTAGATGTCTCATCACATCACATAAGCAATTATAAATTTAAGATTGACTTTGCATAAAAAATAAATAAATTTAATATTGATTTGAAAAGATAAATTAATTTTTTTTTAGCACAAGTGGTAGATACTTGGGCCCCTTAACCATTTGGTCCTGGGTTCGATACCCGGTCGGTGCGTATGGAGAATCATTTGGTCCTGGATTCGATACCTCGAGGGGATTAGTCTCTGCAGTTGCGTGCAGAGGATACCTTTGGTTTACCAAAAAAAATAAATTTGGGATACTTTTGCATAAGCTAAATGTCAAGCCTAACGATAAACATATTATGAGAGCTTATTAAAATATGACATAAGTAGCTTATGAAATTGTGATAAACACTTTTTGTTAATTTATCCAAACACTAACATAACGACTTATATCAATACATAAGCCCACATAAACTTAAATAAATCAATCCGAACGGGGCCTAAGATTAGTTTAGTGGTGAGGAATTTAAGTACTATAGGTTAATCCTCAGCTCCCTTTGTAAACTAAAAAAACGCTATCAACTACCTTATAAGTCATTTGGTCCCGTGTTCAATCCCCAACCGACACGTATGAAAAAACATTTGTTGGAAAAAGTCAATCCCATAAATGAATCTGAATTACCTCAGGGCATTATTCTCCGCAATTGCATTTAGAGGATACTTTTGGTTTGAAAAAAAAAATCAACTACCTTATATAAGTCATTCATTATTTTTTACCAAACTAAACCAACCAAAAATTGGGGAGACCCGTTATGGATACTGACATTACACTCAACTGGGGAACCCGAACTAGTACCCTTTATCACAATCATTGAGTTTGCCTTATTCTTTATTTATTAAGTTTGAGGAGCCCTTTTGTTGAAGTATGCGATGGGAAACTCACAGACAAAAAAGCATGACAGTCAATTTTCCGGAAATGTTGATTCACCAAGAATCACATCCACCCTAAACAGATCCCTCTCACCACAGTCGGAGTCAATTCGATTTCAACAACAGTTTTCTTCAACAAGTTCAGGGAAGCTTTCTACTAAGAAGAAATATGCTTTGATTCCTGATAACTTCACTACTCTTCAACAGGTTTGTTACGCTTACTCTTTGTTTCAACTTTTTGGTTTCTTTTTTCTTTGTTAGTTTTGTTTAGCAATTCATCAAGCTTTTTTTTCCTTCATTTTTGTTGTTTTTTTTTATGGATAATGTTTAGAGAAATTAGTAGTTGGAGTTGAAGAGTTGACTTAGGACTAGTTAGCATGTGGATGACATGAAGAAGATACTAGCTACACCCTCGGTCCCACAATAATTGTTTCAAAATAATTTTGTGTTTTTTTCAATTTTAAAGTATTCAAGCTTTTGTCCAAAAAATAAATATATTTAGTAATTTGAAATTCAACCTATATTTTTAGAGACAATTTTTTTAGTAAACCACTACATTGGTCTCAGCCTTTGTAAGCACTCAATTGGTCCAAGTGGTAGGAGTCTTGGTCCCCTTAAGTATGTGGTTAGGAATTCAATTCCTGGCTCATGTGTATAGAGAAAATCCGGTTGGGAGGGGAGAACCCACTTTTTGTGCCCCACAGATTTCCCGACGAAGATTAGTCATCAATAACAGCGGTGAAAACTTAGCTCTCAAATAGGGTTTTAGCTCTTTTAATATCACAAAATATTATGAGTCTCTATTAAATAGTTTTTTAATTTGGTTCCTTTATTAATATATGCTTCATTTACCATCAAACAACTCTGTCTTTATTTACTTTCTATCAAATTAGTTCATATTCTTTACCCTTTTTTATCGAATAGTCACTATCTTTAAATTGACAGTTGACCTATATTTAGGGATAAAGTAGTAATTATACATTTGAGGTGTAAATTAAGTGATAAGTGCTTAGTGTTGTAATCTCAAGTTACAAATTTTGAATCCCCTAAAATATCATTATAAAAAAACTGATAAAGTAGTAACCGAAGTTATTTAACTAAGATATTGGACTCAAGTGGTTAATGAGTTTTCCCTAGGACTAATTGTTCGGGAGAGTCCGAGTTCGATTCTTGTGGGAACAATTTTTGGCCATACGTTACTTACCTCACGACCGAATTATGGATTACATGGCCCCTTCCCCTGGGAACCAGAGGATTAACACAAAAAAAAATTGATTTTTTTTTTAACTAAGTTTTAAGGCAAAGGTCAATTGAAATGATTTTTTATGAGTGTTGTTACTTGTTTGGTACAAGACTTTCAAATAAACTACCAAACATGAATAGCCAATCACGGAGAGTTGAAAATAAAGACAAGCTAATTAAAATAACACAAGTGGCATTCTTGCATTTCTTCACCTACTTTCGTATTATTTATAAACATGTCTATTGTTGAACTTGAGTGGTAGGTCAAAATTACTAGTCACTCTCAAAACATAAGATCTTGAAATGAAAATAAACTATGAAGGCTTAAATGCAGTTTTACCCCCCTATTTTGATTGAATCGGAATTTCGCTCCCCTACTTTAAAATCTGGAATTTTACCCCTCCTATTTTGTAATTCTTTGGATTTTGCCCCCCTATAATATTTGACTCATATTTGCTTATGAACACTTTAGCTAGACTGGTCTTATATCATAGTCACCAATGTTAGTATAAAATAGCTTCATACATGTTCATAAACTTTCAATTTCAAGAATCTTTTCATAGTAATTTAGCTTCATACATGTTCATAAACTTTTCATAATAAAATAGCTTCGTACATGTTCATAACCTTTCAAGTGTCAAACAACCAAAGCAATACAAAACCAGTACCCACTAAAAAATGGAAACAGACACGCCTAAAAGAGGGAGAAAAACCAACAAACAAACTGCATCCTGTCACCTTAAAAAACTTGCAGAAAAGAAAACTCAAAAACTAGTCTCCAGGCAACAAAACTACCAACAAAACACAAGACCACCACACTCCAAAAACAGCAGGTCAAGGAAAGGAAAGAGGCAACATCCCTACAAGCAAGAAACAAACATCCCAACGCCTACGTTAAGAGTCCCACATCGGTTACATATAATAAAGTATGAGTTAAATATTATAGGGGGGCAAAATCCAAAGAATTATAAAATTGGACAGTTACAATTCCGGATTTTAAAATAGGGGGGGCAAAATTCCGATTCAATCAAAATAGGGGGGGTAAAACTACATTTAAGCCAACTATGAAATGATCCACAAAAGGGATCAAACAAAAAGAGAAATGATACTTGGACATCGGAAATTTATTGTCAAATCCGGTATCAAGTGTTTTTGCAATGTGTGTAAGGTATAGAAAGTACTAAAAAGTAAGAGAGAGATAAGAATAAACACATACGGTGTTAATATTTAGACATTCAAATAACATAGTTGAAACAAATAACTACGTAAAGAAAAACTTATGTTGAATGAGCACTAAGATGTCAACATCATATTCGACATTTCAACCAACTAAGTGTCTGTTTGTTTTTACGTTGGGAGCACATGGAACGTACATCGACCGTAAGGTACATTTTGTAGCTTTGTGAGTTTTACAGTTGGGAATTAAGGATGCGAGAAATGAAATTCTGTCGCAATTCTAAACAAGCATTAAATAAATTTTCCTTTTGGGAACTGAATTCATGGTTGAATACAAGACTTAATATTGGCTCATTGAGCTGCCAAAAAAGAAAAATACTTAAATAAATTGTGCCCGAGCCAATCTTGAATCTTTTTCCCTTATACAGGTTACAAGTGCTTTGAGGAATGAAGGTTTAGAATCCTCAAATCTTATCCTCGGAATCGATTTTACGAAAAGTAATGAGTGGACTGGTAAGTATTACATTTACAGCGTTAAACTGATTAATGCAATGATCCGTTTAGGTGGATATAGGATTAAGTGCATCCGTAATTAAGATTAAAAATGAAAATTATTTTTGGTTCGTCATTAAAATAAAGACTTTATTCGCTTATTATTTCCTTTGAAATGATTCTATATCTGTTTAAGAAGCCAATGCATCAATGTTCTTATTGAAGGAAGAAACTCATTCAATAATAGAAGCCTGCATGCTATTGGAGATACACCTAATCCTTACGAGAAAGCCATTTCTATTATTGGCAAGACTTTGGCTCCTTTTGATGATGACAACTTGATTCCTTGTTTTGGCTTTGGTGATGGTAAGTCATACTAAAGTCTCAACATACATAAAAGAAACTATGAAAGTCATTGTTTTTTCAGCATTATTATATTTGATCAATTTCTGTTACTATACAGCTACGACTCATGATCACGAAGTGTTTAACTTTCATGCTGATAACTCATCTTGTCATGGATTTGAGGAAGTTTTGGCTTGCTATCAAAAAGTCGTTCCAAACTTGAGTCTTTCGGGTAATTGTGATCTTAGTTTATAATGTTCTTTTTGCACTCACATAGCTCTTTATGCTGCATTTGCGAGTTATAGACAGAAATACGTGCATTGTTTTAGATCAAATACATTGGGTCAAAAATCCACTGGCACTATCTTCACACAAGATTAGGCTCAGATCACGCCTAACAGAAGAACACAGGAAACAGGCTCAAATCGCGCCTAACAGAGAAACACAGAAAATAGGCTCGGGTTGAGCCTTGACTGACACAGTGTTGAATAGGCTCAGATTGAGCTCAACACACACACACACGCGTAGAGATTGTCTTTTCTATTTCTTTCTGAAAGTCTAATTTGCCTCGATGCCATCATATTGGAACATTTGTGGGGTTTACATGAATTTGTTTTAGCCCACAATAGCATTTTTCTTTAAGGAATAAATCATAGAATGGAATCACAATTAATTTCCCTTTCTGGTCATTAGTAAACTTAAGAATCATGGCTTAATAAATAGTTGATTTTTTTTTGTAGGACCAACTTCATATGCTCCAGTGATTGAGGCTGCAATAGACATAGTTGAGAAAACTCATGGCCAATTCCATGTTTTAGTTATTGTTGCAGATGGCCAGGTATATAATATAATGTTAGTTACATATGATTCCTTATTGATATTTGTGAGTGAAATCATTCGAGACTTGTGATGAGGGAGAGTACGTGCACAAGTTGTAATGACTAGGAATACTAACAAATAGCCGAGGATGTTGTAAAGTCAAGGAATAGTAAAAACACACTGACTTTTAACACTCCATCTTAAGCTAAAGCTTACTATGCTTTAAGCTTGTTACATTGAAACATTTTCTCACAAAAAATTGAAACTAAGCTTGACGACTGTGGGGTTTATGGAGGTAACAACAGATCTGGCGCCAAGGTGACCATCTAGGCGAAAGAGAAAAGATTGCTCGAAAATCACCAAAAGGTTGAAAAAGCACCTCTGAATGTGGCAGAGGGAGTCCTGCAGTGATTTTCGCCCACACCCGGATTTGGGAGCTGCATGTGGGACCCACTTACTGAAAAGGCAGCGGCGCACAGAAGCACTTGTGGAGACGGGAAAAGCACCGTCGGGCACGCCGAACTATTCTACAGCGGTTGGTGGTTGCTTGTGGGTGTGGCTACATGCGTCGTGGTGGTTGGCGACGAGAAAAGCGCCGTTGGGCTCGCTGGACTATTTCGCGGAAGTTGGTTGTTACTTGTGGGTGAGGTGGTTGGCGATGGGAAAAGCACCGCCAGGCTTGCCGGACTATTCTGTGGTAGTTGGTGGTGTTGTCTGGTCGTGGTATGGCTAGCAGACTGACTGCACTATTTGAAGATGGAGAAGACAAAGGAAGGTTGCTAGAAAGTGGGTGCTGCTGGTGGCCAATTGCGCCACCGGCAGCTATAGTGAAGCACAAAGTCAGGTCAGAGAATCAGAACCTGCTCTAATACCAGTAAAATATGTAAAACTCAGAGTGAGGTCAGAGAATTTGAACTTGCTCAGATATCATATAAAATATGTTAAACTCTGTGTGCCTAAAAGAAGATCACACAACTTCTATTTATAATGAAGCTGCAATAATTACATTAAATGTCTAGGAAGTTGTAATGACTAGGAATACTAACAAATAGCCCAAGGATGTTGTAAAGTCAAGGAATAGTAAAAACACACTGACTTTTAACAGATATCTTGTAACATTTTTCTTGAGAGTTGCAATTGAAGGCTTCACTAGACTCATACACTCTAAGCTAGCTGTATATTCAGATTTATAGATTTTCCATCTTTCCCAGAGTTGTATAATTTTGTTTGATTTGAACTTCCAAGGTTACAACAAATGGAAACAATGAAGATGGAAAACTAAGTCCTCAAGAAGAGAAGACAATAAAAGCAATTGCTGATGCAAGGTAAATATGGAAAATTGATAATTGTAAGCAACCTTAAACACTAATCAAGATCATTTTCAATAAACTAGTCTCCTTGGGAAAAAAGTAATTATCAATAATAATCGAAGTTAACCTTAGCTATAACTATAACAGAAGTATCATTAAATTTATAAAATAAAAACCACATACCAGCTGCTTAATCAAACATTAATTTTCTGTTTTATACTTTTTCTGCTTCTAGTTCATATCCTCTTTCTATTGTTCTGGTTGGAGTTGGTGATGGACCTTGGGAAGATATGAAAAAGTTTGATGACAAATTACCTGCTCGTGATTTTGACAATTTTCAGGTACAGAAAATAAGCAGTAGTACTTTGACATTACTGAGTTACGTTGTTTGCAATCACTTTTTTATATTAAACCATCTCTCTTGTTTTATGCAGTTTGTTAACTTCACAGACATTATGTCTAAAAAAATTAGCACGTCTGCGAAAGAAGCTGCTTTTGCTCTGGCTGCACTTATGGAGATACCTTTCCAATATAAAGCAGTTCTTGAGCTAGGATTACTTGGGTGAGTTCTAATACACTTGCTAGTTTTTCATTAGCTGGCTTTCTTTCAGGTGACTATTTGTTAAAATATTTTTGCTATGATGATTAATCATTTGGTTTTTATCATCTTTTGTCTTTGCTCTATGAACAAAAGTCATGCAACAGGAAGGGCAAAGAAAATGGTTCCAAGACCTCCTCCGGCTCCTTATTCTCGACCAATGCCACCAGATCATTTTCTGAGGAACATGTCAACAATAACATCATCAATCGATGACGAGCAAAATCAAATGGTACATACAATTGGAACCTAGAGTGCTTTATTATGTTTTGTCCTCTATTTTCGAAGTTAGTTTCGGTACAAGAAAACAAGTAATGAAGACTACTTTTAAATTCATTCATAACACATGTATGCACATTTTCTAAACAGTGATCTATATATATGAAGCAAGTAAATTGATTTTTTAGAAAATAGACTAACCAATAACAAAAAGTGAAGTCTTATCCCACTAGGTGTGGATGGCTACATCGATCAAACTACATAATTTTTACTATAAATCATATCTCTTGTCAAATTCTCGAGTTGTAAGTCCTTGTTAATAAACCGATGGTAAAGAATATGTAAGGAGTGTCTTAAAAATAAAGCATGTAACTCCTGGCTAATTATAGAATTGTAGAGACACTGATTCTTATTATATAATAAGAAGAATAAGGGATACAAGAAAAATATACCTAGATTACATAAGTTGGAGCAACAAGTTCAAAGATACAAAATTGAATCCTGATTTTGTGGGATATCCATGATAATGCAACAGTGATAACTTTCAACAATTAAGAAACTGACCAGTCCTTCGCTTCGTGACAAATTATTTTATGTTTTAATAACTAATGATTTGTGCAGGTATGTGCTATATGTCTGACCAATAGAAAGGATTTGGCCTTTGGATGTGGTCATATGGTAAGCCTCATTAAACTATTTGCTTGCTGTCTCTCTTGTTGTTAGATAGTCAGTTTCATGATATTTACATAATTACATTCAAAAGAGTTTAATCATAGTTTATTTAAAACTTATGATGTGATACAGTAAATTAGTTTTTGGATACATTAACAAATACTATTTATGACATGTTCATATGGTTTTCAGCCAATTTATTCAAACATGTACTAATTAAATTTTGGAATGCAGACCTGCAGAGATTGTGGGTCAAGATTAAGCAATTGTCATATATGCCGCCAAAGGATCACCAATCGTCTAAGGGTGTATACTGGATGATTGAAGAACGAAAACGAAAAATCATGTAGATTAATTAATTGTATCATATTTATGTGTGATGGTGTGTGTTTGTTTTAAGAGTGGTAAAAAGTGACCATGCTCTTGCATAAAATGGTAGCTTGGATTTGTAGGAATGGTTTAGGAGTGTAGAAAGTAACTGGAATTTGAATTTTTTTCATATTAATGGCTAGCTATAAAATATTGTACATACTGCTAGATGAGCTTGTTATGTTGTATTTATTCTCTGTTCACCAAGTTATCTGTTCATATTTAATTGCTATGTGCAGTGTAGTCAGGTTCGCGACTGTAGGGTCGTCCGACCTTACGTGCTACGACACCTCAATCGGTATGGACATTGCATGAAATATGCAAGGATTGAGGTTTGAACTTTGTAAACTCACTTATTCATCTTAAAATGTGAATTCAGACATTATATGTAATATTGTATGCATTTATCTCTATAAGTTTCTTATTTTTTATCTTTTATAACTTGAAAGCAATTTTCTTATTTTTATCTTTTATAACTTTGAATGCATTTTAAAAATATAAGCAAATCAAAAGTACCTTTTTTTATTATTTCACGAAAACTCAACTTATATCATTAATCAACTAGTTCTCAACAAAAAGAGGAATAAAATAAAAAATACAGTGACTAGCTCAAGAATTGGCAACTTTAGCTAGTATATGAGCAATTGAATTTGCATTACGCTTAACAAACTTCACCTTGATGTTGGAATGTGAAAATAGAATATTCGTAATACTAAAAATTATCACACTATTAGAAGTGTACCTTATTCAACATTAAAAATATCGTCTCTCCATAAAGAGATCATTAAAGTTTTTGCATTAATGGTGTGTTTGGTTTGAGAGAAGGAAATGAGAAAGGAAGAAAAATGCAGAAATTAAAGAATGAATCTAGACAAAATAATTCTAGTCTAAGTTTATTTATTTTCTTCTTTCCCTAAAACCAAACACACCGTAGTCTTTGCAATACTTGAAGTCTTTGCAATACTTGAAACCAAAAAAAATCTTTGCAAGATTTATAGTCTTTTTTTTTTTGTACTACTTCGTAAGGTTGATAAATTTGCTTACACTTCTATGAATTGTAAATTGAGCTAAACCAGTTTTCAGAGTTTTCTCATGTTAATTATACAACAATTATATCCAATTAATTGAAGCAATATTTTTTAACGGTAATTAATTAATTGAAGCAATTGACACTAAAATATAGAGTTTGTTTGTTCTTATTCTGTAACAAAATCAATTTTTAAAAAAAAAATCACATTTATAAGTATTTTTTCTATGCTTTTACATATTGTTGGAAAAATGAAAATCTGAAAATAATCTAAAACGATTTCTAATGTGTTCTTTTTGGTACCTGAAAATAATCTAAGACTAAAATTATTTTTGGTAACTGAATTTTTTTCAAATAGTAATTTCCGCTTTTATAAATGAACAGAAATTCATTCAAAAAAAAAAATGAACAGAAATAAATTTTCTTTTTCTTTAAAATCTCTATCAACTCAATGAAAAAAAAATCTCTATTAACTAATTTATAAATTATTTGACATTAAAATCAAGTTTTTTATAATTTGTAACAAACGATCTCACAATCATAAACTATTGCTTTGGCATTTCCGTTCAACGTGGTGGTTTATGTTGATAAAAAGGTGGGCTGAAGACACATGAGTTTTGCTTGAGCAGTTGAGCCAATAAACAAGAGATAAAATGATGGGACTAATTTGTGTTTTGAGAAAAAAATAAATGACTAGATATAACATTTTTATAAATAATAAATTGATCAGACTCCTACTAATAAAACAACTTAGTTAGAAAACTACATAATAAGCTTGTGCACCATAAAAAATTTTGCTTAAGAATTAATTATCTTAGAAAATGTTCCCTAATATAATACATTTGTTGCGACTACTTGCTAGAAAAGTCAACTACCATGAAATTATACTCGTCTTCTAATAGATTAAAATTTTTTTTTTTTTTAGGGTGGTTTAAGAATAAGGCTCGACATGCTCCATTGAGGTCATCCTATTAGTTGGTTAAATTAGTTAAGTTGTATTCTTCTCGTAAGATTCATTTAGTTGGTAGGAATATCGTATTATTTATTATATATTTAAGAGTTAATGTTCGAATTTTGGACATCCCACTTATTTACTTTAAGAGTGGAATATCTATCGGTTAGAATACTTGACAAAAATAAATTGTGCTAACATTGTAATAGATTACAGTATATGTTTCAGATGGGTCAAGACCCAACATAAGCAGCCCAATTATCGTAAGTCTAGTCAACACTAACGCCGCCTTGACAGTTTAGCCCACAATCACATACACGACACACTGAGGATCCCATATTTCCTCTGTAGTGAATACGCTCCTTACATCTCATTTGGACTGTTGAATTGATCTCAGTGGCACCCCGCAGTCCACGCCGGATATTGTTTTGGATTGGTTAAAGCCCAATATTACAAAGGCCCAATAAAACAACGAGGTGTATTGACTCTAATAGATGTTACCAAACATTAGATAAATGACCCTCATAGAAGATATTTGTGACTAATTTAATTCACATGGAGGACCCCACATTTCCCCCCGATACTTGAAGCTCACATCACCATCCAAGTACAAATTTGATCGACATATCACACCGGAAGAATATTCTCGTTTGAAAGCACGGTGCGGTTACAACCCTCCTTCCTAGAAGCGCGAAGGCTTTCATGCCAAGGTATAATTCATTCACTATCCTGCTTTCACTCTACCTTGATGACAAATTAATTTGAGCGTCAGAGTACTAGGCTATTTTGCAGGTATATTTTCTACCATGAACCACCACTCTGGAGACCAAGTACCACCTAAACTGCCACAAATGTCACCGTCGAAGTCAACTAGTTTTGTTTGATCAGAATAATACCCATTGTAAACTTTATAATAAAATCTTTTTAAAACGACATATGGGTATAACTTATGTTTCTTTTTAAATTAAATTAAATATTATAACAAATAATTTAAAATTAAATTACTATATATACCTTCAAAGATAAAAAAAAAGCTGGAGCTTTTTTTCTTCTTTTTTTGGTACATATCTGGGGCTTTCTTCTAATAAAGGAGGGTGGGAAAATCGAAAGATTTTAAGTTTCTTCTATCATATCAAATATACACTCAAACACTATCCGTAAATATTTCAAATTACTTTTCATTTTAGAGAAATAAAATAATTTTAAAATAGCTATCATTTTATTGTTTTAATGTAATATCAATTTTTTCCTCTCTTAATTTTGCCTCTAAATAAGTTCTATGTGCTCCTTTTAAAAAAAACAGTACTTTGTGTATCACTTTCAAGCCATTATGTTCTTTTATACTTTTGTGATAATGGCCAATAGCCCAATAGTGATTCAATAAGGAAATTTTCGAATAAGTTAATATTGAAATTTAATGAAATTATGTCTTAATTTCAGCTCTCCAAAAAAGTGTTTCTTTCACAAGGTTTTATGTCTTAATCATTGTAAAACAAAAATCTTAAAACAACAAATAGTTTGAAATAGGAGGATATACTTTCCCTTTGAATTTTCCACTTTCCAAACCCATTGAAAAGGCACATAATTTTGGATTTGTGGTCACCCACATGCCACAACCATATAAAGTACTTAACACTTCAAATTCAACTATAGAGACCCTACTTCTAGGAAAAATACTCACACTATTTTATTCTAGATTTCATAATTTCAGTTGACATATTCTTAATTTTGTTTCTTCTAAGTAATTACAGTACTTAATAAAAAAATGAAACAAAGAATTGACCGAAACAACAAGGAAATTCACGCAGGTAAAAAATGTCCAATATTATTTATAACAACTTTACATAACATATTCTTTAGATATCCCTCTCTCTCTCTTTTTTTGCATCTTTAAATTTTGTACTGCCTAGATGCATGTTGGACCTAAATTGGCTTCTTGGGTTGTTTGGTTCCTCGGCCAAGAAAGTAGACATTTCTGTTCATAGCAACATATTGGTGTCAATTGTGATTGGTGTTGTGTTGTTGTACTTGTACCGGTCGGGTGAAAGCGGAGAACTCAATTCCAATTATATCAATGAGGTTGATGAAGGTGAGTTAGAGGAGTACCCCGTCGATGAACCAGACCGTGATTTTGATTGGGATCAGCAGCATCATCACCGGATATCCGAGCACGGTGTTCCGTGTGCTTTCTGTGGTGATCAAAGCACCACTAGGTGCGCTAGCTGCAAGGTTGCTAGATATTGGTAAGTACTATAAATCAAATAGTTATATTATGTATGCGTATGAAAACTGAATACTAGATTAAAATTTAAAAATTGATAAATAAAATTAAACTTCAATATTTTTCAACACTTTCTTTTATTGATTGTAATTTACGAAGATTACCAATGAAGATTAGTCCATTGATCAGTAATAAATTGACAATAATGTGAGTTCAACATTTGTTGTTGGCAAGAAATGGAAGAGGGAGTTCAATATTTGTTGGTGGCCGAGAATGTTTTTGAATAACCTCTTATTTAAGCTTATCTGTAATGTGTCAATATTTGTGAGTTCAATATTTGTTCTTTAATTATCACTCTATTATCAAAATTTATTTTATTGGGTAGAAAAAGAGACCTAAATTATAAGTGCATCAGTTAACGCTAGGGATCCAATCTCCTATATATATAATGTAATGTCTGTGTTAACTCACATGATAGATGTGAGCCTGAATGTTTATACTATCCTAATGAGAATCGGAACCCAACTAATAAGAACTTTTTATTTAAAATAAAACTTTTTATTACAAGACAACCGATAGAAACCATGTATTTCTGTTAACTCACAGGATAGATGCGAGCCTGAATGTTTGTACTATCCTAATGAGAATAGGAACCCAACTAATATGAACTTTTTATTTAAAATAAAACTTTTTATTACAAGACAACCGATAAAAACTATATATTTCTCTATGTCATATAATTAAAGTGAGATAATTTAGCGAAAGTCACAGTTACTATTGAACGACAATGTTAGTTTTTACATTGTTCGGAGCATATTTTATATTCTCTTTTTAGGTTAATTCTATCCACTAGTATTTCTTTTAGTACAAAACTATTGACTCTAGTATTTTTGTTAGGCTAATGATTAAACATGAATTCTAAAAATTATATGAAATATTAGAAACTATAGGTAAATGGTTTAATACAGCAAATTTTAATAAAGATGTACATTCTTGGTCAAAATAAAATAAAATATATTTTTAATATAAGAGAAACCTAGTGATTTGATAGTTCAATTAATTTAAAATTTAGAGGCATAAAAGGAGGAAGAGAAAATACTAGCATAATAACAACTTACATACAAACATTATATATATGGAGAATAAACTGGTTCAATAATATAGATACTTATGGAGTATTTCTCAAATCACAACATGCCTTTTAGACTATTTATTAATTAATAAATTTACCACCACCGAATTATTTTTTTCAAAGAGTCTTGTCATCTAGTGATAATTCGAGAACAGTATGAACAATATTTATACTTCACCTAATTTTCTCCTTTGAATAACTACTTTTATTTTTTATATAGGATATATGTTTGTTTTTCATAAAAGTTATTTCAATAATGTTTATTTTTTATCTAGGATATATGTTTATTATGGTTTTCATGAAACTTGGATTTGTTTTGTTGTTTTGATTAGCTCCGTGGAATGCCAAATTGGACATTGGAGGTCGTGGCATAAATATGAATGCTTTAAAATAGAGACGGAAGAAGGTGAAGCAAGAGAGATTCATGGTCACCAAAACCCCATGCTTGACGAGAATTATGATAATGTAAGGTTTCAAAATCATGCATTCAGAAGGAATATTCATGCAATTAATATGTGGTCACACTTAACGGATTTAATTTATTTAAACACATGCATAAATAAAAACATCAATTCCGTCTACAAATTTGAGCTCAACTGACAAAAATGCCGAAATTGCTAGTCGGATGTTATGACCGGGGTTTGAACATCGATCACTCCACTTTGTGTGTGTGAGTTTTCAATGGATTTGTCATTTCATATATAAAAAAAAAATCAATTCCTTACCACCTTATTGTTTTGGTTAAGTACTTGTACCCCATAGATAGAATTTATTTAAAATTTAAATTTATTTTTATATAAATTAATATAAAATATGAAATGACATTAAACTTTTTCTATAATGTATCGTTATTGAAATAAATTTATTTTATTATTAAAATAATCAATTGTGTGAGTATAGGAATTTCCCTATGATTACGACGATTTATAACTTGTTTACAAGGTTGATTTTGTCACATATGTCCAAGTTGACTCACTAGGTCAGAACTAGGTTGATGTCATATATACCTTGTTGGGGTATTAACAATTAAAACTAATGTTGTAACAATCTTAAGTGAACTCACTAGGTCACAACTAGGTTTATGTTATTTTGAAAAAGGAGTCCCTCCAGTGTTCCACCCTAAAGAAAATATTTCCGCCACCGTATTCGACTTGTTCACCGCCGAGTCGAATAAACATCCAAACTGCACACACAAAGGAGTTCATCCTAGCCAAGGATCAGTCAAGAAAAAAATATTTGTCCCGTTCTCCACCTTTTTCAACACACCCTCTACCTAGGCCATCTACTCCATCCCGGATCCTGTCAATCTCGCTCCCCCCCCCCCCCCCCCCAATCGCCCTCTCTATCCCATAACGAGCTGTCAACACCCTGAATCACAGAGACTACTTTAAAATAGTATATGCACTGTAACAATTTAGTTATAATGATCGCTCCAAAAAAGAGACTACTAAAAAAATTCTTTCAATTAAATTTTGAGAAAATAGTATATGCACATACAACTGTCATTCAATATTAACTGTGTATTTTGTCAAATCACCCAACTACATCACACTTTCATGGTATAACACAGAAATGCTTGATTTTTATTGGATATCAGTGTAAAATTAATTTACACTGACAGAGCATATCCATTAAATTTATACTATAAAAAATACTGTATTTTTTAAGAAGATTTACACTACTAAAAAATATCTAGTTAGATAGAAATTTTCTAAACAATGCAATGGGGAGAATAACAACCACCTTGACCTAGATGATTTCTCTCCCCACCCCGCCCCCACATGTCTTTTTCACCCCCTCAGCATACAAAAACAAATCGGATACTGCTCCCCAAACTTTTTTTAGTGTATAATTTACACTAGAAAATATTCCGGGCCGTATTTACCCTTTTTTTTTGTATACTGAAGGAGAGAAAGTTTCCTTGACTTATAGTGCAATTGGACTAAGCCCTTCAGAATGACGGTGGAAACATTACTTTATTATTTTTTAGAGCTTATTCGTTTGTTTGTGTATTTTTAGTTAATTTTATGTTTGTTACCCGTGTGCCATTTTTTCTTCTTGTCTTCATGTATAATATTTTTTTTTTAAAAATGAAAATAAAAAATTACTTGTGTAACTTTTTTGTAAATTGGCCTTATTGAAAAAACTTAAATGCCTTTCATTATATAATATGTTTTTTTTTTGTTCTTAAATTAATTATCCATGATCTCCTTCAATTTATAGTTTGTAATAAGCACATATATGCATTTAAAATTGAAAACTATATATGAAATGGTGAGAATCACTAGTAATAGCGTTGTGTTGTATTTGTGTGACAGAAGGGTATCTCAAATGGAGTGGAATTTAGTTCAAATGTGGGAATAATGGATGCATCAAATATTAGTGATGTGAACAACTCTCATGTTGGTTGTGAACAATGTGGTAGCCCAAGTACCACCAGTTGCTCACGATGCAATGCCGTCAGATACTGGTTAGTACTTTCAAAAGTCTTACTAATTCTTTTTATAAATTTGATTATTACCGTAAAATATTTTATAATTCAAGGATTTAATTTGAAACCATACGTACAGTCAATCATATTTCACAATTATGTCAATTTTTCTAGGATTTAGACCCATGAGTTACACTTCATAGGGTAGGGGAACCTCGATATACCTCTTTGTATGAGCTTATGCAATTTTTCGAGAGATTATTTACTTCAGATTAATATTTAAGTGATGTAAAAAGAATTTTCACATCGGTTATTTACCCAATATAAAAAGTGCACACATACTATATCGATAGCATCCACATTGGCTTGGGAGACGATTCGGAAAACTCAATCTTGCTACATTGGTGTCATTCTGCACCTGAACTGTCGCATGTTTTGGGTTTTTTGCCCTTACTCGAACCCAATTTGCAAAGAATTGCGCACTAGCTTGTCAAGTGTTAAGAAGTCCGACATCAGTTGCGAGATGGCCTGAATATGTGTTTATAAGCGATAACAATCCTCACCTTACAAACTGGTTTTGTAGGTTTGAGTTAGACCCAATTCTCAATTCTATGATCAAGGACATTGGCTAGCTTCATGATTTCTCACACTTTCTCATTCCTCCTCCTCTCACACTTTCAAAAACATATTCACAAAATGAGCACATACTTGTACAAGTAACTGCTTTAGAAGCAAGCCTATCTCGGGCTGGTATGCACCTTCTCGCATTGCACAAAATCAACAGCTTCATCATTTGCAAAATTTGTAATTTCAAGTGCTTTTGTTAAGTGTTTTCCCAAACACTGTTGTATTTCTCTCCAAATATGATATTTTAAGTAGCAAAACACTACCTTATTCTTGCTTCTCACCATGGGTGGAAGGTCCAGATCGTGGTTGCGGTCACAGATGCGGGAACGGTTGCTGCGATTGCGGTTTCTGCAACGCGCAACACGGTTGTTGCGGCATGAAATCATTTTGAAATTTCACAAATTATATAGAATGACACTGCTATTTCACTACACTATTTACCCACCATTCCAGAGTCTTAGTTTATTCCATAAGCACCGACTCAGATGTGCTTAAAATACATGGTTGAGAGATTGCTAAAAGTAAGATTTTTCATTAGGTTTGATGCAAATTAGAATTTGAGTTTCATAAATTTTATTTTTTGGTGAGAAAAATTGAATGAACATGGCCAAAATCATTTGATCCGGTTACGATGCGGTCATACACGTGAATTAAAATCACACTGCAGCTGTGCGATGTGGATGTGGACTGCAATTTAAAACTTTGGTCCAGATACTACCTATTCCTAAGCACTCTTTTACAATTCAGTAATTCAGCAATTTACATAGATAGCTACAAAATTTCAATTCAATTGAAGGTTTTCTAATGTCTTTCTTTATCTTTTTCAGTTCTACAATGTGTTTGATTACAAACTGGAAATGGCATAAATATAATTGCATTCCAGGGGAGGGGAGTTCATCTCCAACAGAGAGACCTAATAGAAATGAAGAGGAAGAAAATATTCATTCATCTACTCCACTCTATTTGGAGCTTTATCCAGGTATCTTTGATAAGAAATATTCTGCAAATTTGTTAATTGCAATGTATTTACAACTCCAACATTTCAAATTAATTGTTAGTATTCTTTCTCTTTATTTGTTTGTTGCAGAAGGAACCTCAAACTCCATGTCTCTAACTAAAGTATCACAGGTATGGTTGACATAATTTGTACATAACATGATTAAAAGATTAGTTGTGACAAAAAAACATGTTTTAATGAAGATTACTACGACTAATAAAAACCAGGTGCATAATACTCGATCGGTGAAACACCTTGAAGATGAACTAGTAAAGTCTAGGTAATTTTCTTGTCAATTGTATGTGTTGTATCGTATGAAAACATCAAACTTAGTATTTTCATTCTATTGTTAATATAAGGAAAGAGATTTTTGCAATACAATCAGAGTGTGACAAGTGGAAGAAGCTAGCCAATTTCGCTAGAGAAAGGTTTCAAAGCTTCAAAGAAGAATCTGAACAACATGTAATTGATTAAATGACATACTCCCTTCGGCCTTAATTATAAGCAAATTTCTACTTTTTAGATTCATTGAATAACTAATGTATCTGACCTTAATTATAGACCAGATACATTACTTATTCAATAAATCTAAAAAGTTGAAATTTGCTTATAATTAAAGCCGGAGGAAGTAATTCACAACAACTGAAATACTTAGATATTTTATTTATGACAACATTTACATATTATGTCCTTTTACAGTTGTCTGCGTTGAGAAATGAAAATGAGTCAATATCAAATGCTGAGAAGAAAGCTTACAATGTGATTCAAAGTTTACAGCTGCAGGTTGTGAATATGAATAAGTTTTCTATTTTTGATAATTCTGTAATTCTTTTGTATCAATCGTTGTTTGTTAATTTAATTACCACATAGATTGCAGCACAAGAAAACATTGCAGAGAAAAGAAGACTAGAAGAACATATACAAATGTTAGAGGTATGTTTTGTTTTTTTTGAAATATTTTATAGTTAACTATTTTCCTAATTGCCCTATATTAAGTTTTTATATTTGGCTTAACTAATCCTTACAAAATTGGCTCGTATTGTGAGAAATGACGTACTTTTCAATATGGAATTTGATCTTTTTCAAAGTTTTCTTTTGCTATGAGTCACTCTTTGCTCATTATCTATATTCAATTATTTGTTTATCTAGAGTGAATGTGCTATGCTGAAGAAAGAATTAGAAGAAGAGCACAAACATGTTCAATATCTTACACTAGAGTATAACAAGAGCCATGAGACTACACAAATTGCCATAAGAGAAGTTGAAGCGATAAAACAAGAGCTTTTAGAAGAGCGCGAACATGTCCAAGGAGTTAAAGAGAATTTGATTAGAGATGTTACAATCGCTAAATCAAGAGCTATTTTTGCTGAGGTACTTTTTGGTGTGTCAACTATTATCTAGTTTGTTTTAAATTTAGATGAAAATTTTCTAAGTCTTGTAGTTTTTGTTCTTGATTTTAATGGTTAGGCAAAACTCAGTGATCTTCAGAGGAAAATCAAACTGACAGATTATAAGGTGAATAACAATTCAGGGTTGCATTATGTGCAATTCCACACCTTCTGAAAAAAGTATAAAAAAGATTAATCATCCCAAGTTAACTATGTCCTTTCTTGATTAATTATCTCAATTTTATACTGCATCTAAAGCATTTTCATTTTTTATTTGTTTGTTCTCTTCAGATCGTTGTCAAGACCCACAGTTTGAGCAAACCTTCTAGGGTAAAGCTTTATTAGTTTTCTTATAAACAAAATATGATGTAACTTTATTTTGAAAGGGATGAAGAAAATCTAAACTTATGACTACTTATGATTTTGATGAAATTCAATCTCTATAGAAAATGTCGAGTAGGTATTTATATAGGAGCCGAATGAGATTTCCTACAAAATCAACTTGTAGGAACGATGACAAATGCCTCCTTGTCATATCTCACCTAATGTGAGACTTCCGGCGCACTCACTCATGCTATGGATTAGACACTCAATAATGACCCGATAGAGGTTGACCCAACAGAACTTGGATAAGTTCCAGGTTCTATTATATTACCGTCTTAGAATTTGGATTTGGCCTAATTCAATCCTACAAAATTGGTTTACAATGCAAGAGATCTCTCTCACTTATAAACACAATTTTAGGTCATATCTAATTCAATGCGAGACTTTCAACAATATTTTAGATACTCTTGATCGTATTATCAAAGCTCCAAAAAATATTTGTTTCTATACATCTTACATGAATGTAATTGGAGATTGCAAATAAGATTGAGATCATTAAGATCATGTTACTAACAATTGGCTACTAGTTAGAGAGGGACAAAATTATATCTGCTATGTCTTCTAGCATGGTTATGTTGAACTCATCTGAGTCTTCATGTATAAAACCTAAAACCATTTGTTATGTATTGTAGGCATGCACTATATGTCGGACCAACGAAAAGGACATGGCCTTTGGGTGTGGACACATGGTAAGCTCTTCTAACTAAACGGTCACTTTTAATTTTTTCCTGTCATCTTTCTCTACTCGTTCGTGATAACTAAAAAGAAATTCTTCTGCAGACATGCAGAGACTGCGGATCAAAATTAGTAAAGTGTCCAATATGCCGCGAGCAGATCACAAGTCATATTAAGTTGTTTCCTGGGTGACTAACTGTATTTGAGTGCTCATATATTATTTTCTTGTGGGCACCAAATATATTTTGTACTTAGATTGTCATAGTGTTATTACTCTGGTGTTTCATATTTTTTTACTTATTGTTGCATTATACACTAAATATTCAGTTATCTAGTATCACAAAGCAACATATAGTATATAAATAAAGAATGTAATATATTTGTAAAATATTATTTGTAGTGTGCAGTTAAAGCATCTAAGCTATTCCTAGCTGTTGTATATTTGTAGTATAAGTTTAAATTTATTGCTTATGGACACTAGTTTTTCAAACAACCTATAATGTTACCCTTCCTCGGATAACTGACTATTTAGTCTATAATGTTACCCTTCCTTATATAATATACATGTGTGTGTGTCTTGTAATTTTTAAATAAACTATGTTGGTTACTTGCTTTGTTTATGTGTTGAAAATAGATAATTTTGGCCTAGCAACGACAACCGCTACAATATATAGTGTTGGCATGAAATTTGATAGTGTAGATGAAAATTGGCAATTTTGTTTGGGTTGAATATGGTAAAAAAAACTGGTTTTGGAGTTAGAAAGCAATATTAAAACAAAGAAAGCAAGACAACTCAATTAGATTATGCAGGTTTGTTTGTTACAAAGAGGGTCATCGAATGCTTGACAAGAGATCTTATTTTGTTAAGAATTCCACAATTGAAACAAGAATCAATTTCAAAGCAAGAATTGCACTTAGTGCAAAGAATGGAAAGTTTGTAATACATGAGGGGCTTAGTGCAAGTTATTGCATTTAGTACTTGTCAATTTGAAGGGCAAAGATTGCAATGTAAGTTCCACATTGTTAATGAAAGAAAAAAGGTCAATAAAATTATATTGGAGAAGTCCCACATCGCTTAGAGAAGTGAAAGGTGGAGGAGCTCAATGCTATATATAGAGACCTCAATTTCCTTGTTTCAATACACCAAACAGTAGCACCTGTAAACACTTTATGTTTATATCAATGTCTTAACAATTTTCTCATAGTGTTTATTTTCTGGTTATCGGTTTAGACAATGGCCGTAGTTTTTTCTCGGGATTTAGAGTTTTCACATTATATTTTTGTGTTGTGATTGTATTCTTTTATTTTCTCTATGCGGATTATTTTCCAACAAAGCCAACTTGGCCCCAACCCCACTATGAATGCCCAAAATATGATAAGCATAAGAAATTTGCTCTTTAGCCCTTAAAATGCTTCCAAAAACTTAAAAATATTCTCAATTTGAATCCAATTTCCTTTATATCATGCGATCTAAAATGTCATTTAATTTCAGAACTTACGATTCGAAAATAGGTGGTTTTGAGAACGTTTTCAAGGAACTTAATGTGTCTTTGTGTGGTTCTTATCTATCACAAATATTTTGCTCTTTTTTTTTTTTGAAGAGACATAAAAATTTAAATTTTTTGATGAATTTCATCTCATTTTCTTTTTTCTCTTTGATTTTGTGACCGTTATCTTGTATACCACTCCTAAACTTAGATGTTGCTAGTCCCATGAACTAAAACTTCTACCTAACTCTAAGGAGGGTAAATAAATTTATTTTCCAGGTATTAGTCTTATAATGTGGTTTGTCACCGAAAGAAAAATGAATAATTTTTTTACGGCTCAAATTGGCTAAGTAAAGGATAATAATAATAATAATAATAATAATAAAAAGGTGGCTTAAAAAGGCTCAAAGCACCAATAAAATTGCCTTAAAATAAACAAGTACACGGATACTCTCATGAGATATAGAAAAAAATAGTAATACCGCAAAAATATTTGGCTCAAATCCTCACTGGTTTTGGTATCTGAAAGTTAAATAATTTATCTCATGAAACATTATCTTCCTTATGAAACATTATCTTCCTTACCCGTCTCTTTTTCTCTCGAACTTCCACGCTTTCATGAGCAAATCATCTTTAGTGTTTTATTTTACGAAGGCGTGCAAAATTCAGATTATTCAAATCTACCTGTTACCAAACTAAAAATTTGTAGAGACATAATAACATGAGACTCAATAATAAACATGTAAACAATTAGTAGATTAGAACCATATAATGCCACATCTCTCGCGTCAAAATCGTTTGTGCTTTGGCCTGACAGAGCCGGCTGCTGCTGGTAACTTTGGCCGGTAATACGGGAAATTTTTGTAGTGATACTGCTGAAAGTAAGGTTCCAGTGTCTCGTACTCCTGGATTACAACTGTCAAGCCTGGACCAAAAGGTGGAAGGTCCAAAATTGCCTTAACTACATCAATTTATTTTGATCCTATTTTTGACATCGTTCAAAACAAACAAAAATATATGTGCAAAAATTGGAATATATTAATTATAACTCAATCAAAATTATAGGCTAATGCTACGGTGGACCACCTTCACAAGTGGTCCACCGTGTACAAGTGATCTACCGAACATAAATTTTACAAAATTCACTGTTGGATTGAAAGTTTATATTCAATAGATCATCATAAATTTTTGAAAATTTTTTGAAAATCATTTTATACGTTATTGAGACTCATCAAGATTTATGTTATTTAACAACCGTTAATCTTGATGTGTCTCACTAACATATCAAATGATTTTCAATTTTTCTAAATTTTTCTATGGATGATCTATATTATATAAACTTTCAATCCAAAAGGTGAATTTTGTAAAACTCGTATTCGTTATAGTGTTATTCGTGACTGGTCTACCATGGACCACTTGATGAAGTGGTGCATATTAGAATTTACCCAAAATTATAATAAAAATATGTTTATCACATGTCCATAAGTTAAATTTATTAACTTTTTGATATCTTCTATTTTTTTTTAATAATTAGAACGTATTAATTATAATTAACATAAACATATACAAAGAATTATAGTTTTATTAAAATAAATTTATTAATTTTATACCTTTTACAAGAAAAAACATTTAAATAAATGCTATGTTATTCAGGTGCGGATACAGTACCGGTATTTGTACGACATTTTTGAAAAAACTAATTTTTTTTAATATAATTATATAAATAAAATAATATAATTATATTGCTAAAACAAATAATTAAACATAAAAATACCACACTTTAAAAGTAATTCAAATTGTTCAAATACGTCAAAACAGAAAGACTAACAATATCCATGTAGTCAAGAACAAAACAAAAAAGACGGAATCTCATGGAGTCAAGATTAAATCTCCATTGTTTCCTTCTCCATCATCATTAAAAAGAGTATCCTCTAGTTCAGGTTCATCGAGAGAAATACTAGCAACTTTAAGAATATCAGCTCCATCAACTAGATCAAATTCATCTCCACCAATATCTCACATTTTTGTTGGTCCTTCAATATACGTCTTATTATTTCTCTAGAGAAGATGAAATTTGTATGAATAAAAACTAAATCTTCAGCTCTCTTTGGATTGAGTTTATTCCTTTTCAATGAGTGAATAAATCCATATGTGCTCCAATTATTCTCGGCAAAAGATGAAGAAATTGGTTGTGAAAAGAGTTTCAATCCAATAGATTGAAGTTTAGGGATTGAAACTACTTTTAATAATGTTTAATTGAATATTCATTAAAAAATAAACAAATAAAAAAAAGAATGGAACAAGTTGTATAAAAAAAGAAGAATGTGAATAGATTTTTTTTGGAATTCGTACCAAGCGCGTACCTGCATGGAAAAAAAAACTGGTACTTTGAGAGTGCGTACTGGGGGAGTACCGTACGCGTACCGGTATTTGGTACCGGTACTCTGCCTTTAAATGGGGCCTCTCGTTTGTGGACGGTGAAGTTGGTCTATTCGAATTAGTCGGTCGTAAAGTCGGATACCGAGTTTTAAAATAAAAATAAAAATATTAATAGCATTTTACTATACCGAGGCTAGAGCTTACATACAAAATAAGAACGACATTACTGTTTCAGATTTTCCCATATTTTATGGAATATTATATATTATTATTAAGTTAATAGCATTAATCATATTATTTTATGGGTATAATTGTATGTCCAATTTGCCTTAATTTGTTTATAAACAAACATTGTCTGCCTCTATAATTTGTCTCATTATTATCTAAAAGATTTTCCCTTATTTTATAGAATATTATATATTATTAAGTTATTAATAGCATTAATCATGTTATTTAAACGTATAATTCTATGTCTAATTTGAATTTGTTTATAAACATATATATCTACCTCTATCAGAAATTTGTCTCATTATTATTATCTAAAAAATGGAGAAAAAAGTTGCAATAGTTGGGGCAGGATTAAGTGGCCTACTTACCTGCAAATATATTTTAGAGATTGGTTTACATCCAATTGTCTTTGAAGCTGATGATGGTATTGGTGGTCAATGGAGACATACTATTGAATCTACCAAAATTCAAAATCCAAGACAAGATTTTCAGTTTGCAGATTTTCCATGGGATTCTTCTGTAAAAGAAAATAATCCAAGTAGTCAAAAAGTGCAAATTTACATTAATTCATATGCTCAACATTTTTCTCTTATTCCTTATGTAAGATTCAATTCCAAAGTCATTGATATAGATTATGTTGGAGAGTCTAATGAAAAAATGAAGTCTTGGGATTTATGGAGTGGTAATGGCAATCCTTTTAGCTCTAAAGGATTATGGCATATTACTGTTGAAGATACTAAGAATTTTAAAACAGAGGTATGTTTATTTTTTTGTTTGTAATTGTGTACATATTTGCATGACTTTGATTTAACTATTTATTTATTTTTGGTTTAATTACATGTTTGGTCAGTTATCTTTATTTTAGATTTTAAGTTAGTCTCTTATATTTTAAAAGTTTTAAGTTTGTTTTATTAAAAAGTTTTAAGTTGTCTCTTATTTTTTCTGCCGTTTAATTATTTAGTCACTCCCGTCAAATTTTGTACTATTACAGTTAAATTTGGACACATGGCAAACGGAAATCACACTTTGACAGATGAGACGTGTTCAAATTTAATGGTAATAGTAAAAAAAATTGACAGGAGGGACTAAACTAATTAAACGGCAGAAAAGATAAGAAACCGACTTAAAACTTTTAATAAATAAGGGACCAACTTTATTTAACGACGATAAGGAACCAACTTAAAACATAAAATAAAGATAAAGACCAAAAGTATAATTAAGCCACTATTTTTCAAATTCCCATTTTTATTGATTGTTTAAAAATAGAATGTTAAAGTGAGTACTTCTACTAAAAAAACGGAGTATATTGCTTTATTGAGTAAGATTCTATAACAATATTTTAAATTAGGCTCATGAAATATTTATAAAACCTAAACCAGGTGCACAAGGCTGAGTTTGTTATTCTCTGCATTGGGAGATTTAGTGGTTTGCCAAATATTCCTGAGTTTCCTTTTGGAAAAGGGCCAGAAGTTTTTAATGGTAAAATTATGCATTCTATGGATTATGCTGCCTTGGACAATGAGACTGCCGCTAAATTGATCAAAAACAAGAGAGTTACAATAATTGGTTCAAGAAAATCTGCTCATGATTTAGCTACTGAATGTGCAATAAAAAATGGTGAGAATATATTAGTTCAATAGTTTTTTTTTTATTATAGTTTCATAAGTTGTTTATAAATCCTAATTCAACTAGTAAAAATACTGAAATTGTTAGGTTAGATATTATGACAACCCCGAACCCTCTAATTTCTGTGTGAATTTCTAATGTCTTTACGTTTTGTCTATATACCAACAAAAAATTATCTATAGGAGACTGAATTGGATAGTATATTCACTTTAAATAAAAGTTATGTTTAATAATTTCTACCACTTAATATCTCTTAATTTAATGTTTATTTTTTGACAAGTTAATTTAATTTTTATAGGTGTCACACATCCTTGCACAATGATCATTAGAACTGTACATTGGTTTATTCCAAATTTCAATATTTGGGGCTTTAGTCTTGCATTATTATATTTCAATCGTTTCTCAGAGCTTTTTGTTCACAAGCCTGGAGAACACTTTCTTCTTAGACTTTTGGCCACTTTACTTTCACCATTGGTAAGATCCAATATATTAATTATGTTCTTTCATACAAATAATTGTTATTTATTTTTAGAGTTAAATATATGGCCTGTTTGTCTCGGTTTTAAAAAAATAGATTTTTTCTTTGTATTTTTGAAAATAGATTTTAGAAAATCAATTTTCAAAATATTACAAGTTTTTTTATATTCGTTTTTTATAAATTCAAACATTAATTTTAACATCATATAACATAGACGTACATTATTGAAGAACAAAAAATAGTCAAAATCTCAATTTTTATAAAAAGTTGTATTTCAAAAATGATTTTTATGAAAATCTATTTGAAATAACTTCAAAAAAAGTGATTTTTTTGAAATTTTGATATCGAAATTTTTTTTCAATAAAATGATGAAATACCTAAAATCACATTTTAAGAATAACTATTCAAACAAAATTTTCATTTCAAGCTTTTATAAAAAAATTCTTTGTAAATTTTTTTTATAGAATATTTTCTAACACTACAAAATCTATTTTCAAAAAAATCCAAAACAAACGGGGCCATATTTTTAGCCACTACAAAATCATTTTATTTTAAGTTTAATCCCTATTTAAAAGCACATAATTTTTGTAGTGACTAAAAATATATTTGAATTTTATTTTTATAAGAATGAACAATGTGCTACTAACTCATATTTATATTTAATTTTCAGAGATGGGGAATTGGCAAACTTATTGAAAGATACTTAAAACAGAAACTACCATTGAAGAAGTATGGACTATTACCGAATCATAGTTTTCATCATGATATGTATAAATGTTCATTTGGGATTCTCCCTGAATTCTTTTATGACAAAGTGAAAGAAGGATCCATCATGATAAAGAAATCACAAAGTTTTAGCTTCTCAAAAGAAGGTTTGATCATTGATGGAGAAACTAAGCCACTAAAAACAGATGTAGTTATTTTTGCCACAGGATTTAATGGTAACCAAAAACTTAGAAATATATTCAAGTCTCCAATATTCCAAAATTACATTAACGGGTCAACAAACTCAAAAGTTCCCCTTTACAGGTCAGTAGCATTCGATACTTTAAAAAATATATTTTCTAAGATTGTTATAAAGATTAAATATAATAGTGGACCGTGTAAATATACAAATTTTTAGTCCCTTTGAAAATAATTTTTATTTTTAATCTTTGTAGATATATTATTTTTATTTTTGATGTGGTATGTCTTTGTATTTACATATTTAATTTTTAAATTTAAATATAATCAGTTGAGATTTTAGTTGATTTGACAAATTTTTGCTTTTGTATGCGGCGGTGTAAAATTAGCTGTGGTTGAATTAATATTATCCTAAATTGTCACCTAAGCTAAAATTGGTCAGTTCAGCTAAAAATTCAGTTCAGGGTTTCTTAAAAAAAATTATAATTTTACAGGTGTATAAATCAAAACTGTTTTTTTTTTCAAGGATGAAAATCAAAATGAAAAATATTTATAAAGACCAAATTAAATCATAAGACTTTATTCTATTTATAATTTTTTTTATGATCTCCAAAACTAATATATGTTTTGCCACTTAATGCAGGCAGATAATTCATCCTCGAATCCCACAATTGGCAATTATAGGATATGGTCAAGCCTTATCACATATATATTCTAATGAAATAAGATGCCAATGGCTAGCACAATTTTTAGATGGTAACATTAAATTGCCCAATATAAAAGAGATGGAAAAGGAAATCAAATTATGGGAAGATACTTTAAAGCAATATGATAGTAATTGGAAATCATGCATAGTTACTTGTGGGATATGGTATAATGATCAATTGTGCAAAGACATGAAATGTAACCATCTAAGGAAGAAGGGTCTTCTTGAGGAGCTATTTGAGCCATATGGGCCCACTGATTATAGTGGTCTTGTACACAAATGATTATAATGGTTTGTTACATTGTCTCATTAATAAGCAAAGTGCAACTTTTCCACACTTTTGTTGTTATAATTCTTGAGTTTGAAGTTTGGTGACTCACTTAGGAAGTTTGAACTCTCTTGATTTCATAGGTGTTTCTCTTGATTTCATAGTTACTTATTTGTTTTCCTTTTTTTTTTCTTAGACTAAATTGTACCCAAAAAAATGCTTACTATTTAATGCCTTTTTCATTTATTTATAACAATTAATAAACTGTGTTTTATAAGTTCTTTGTTGTCCCTCTAAAATGGATAACAATACTGAGATAAAAATATGGATGGAAATGGGAGCAAATTGTATTAATAAGGGATAGCTTCAGATCTCTAAAATTGAGAAATGAAGAACAAAGTGTAAAATTAAGAGAGTTGAGAGAGAGAGTATTAACTTCACTCAAATTACACATAAAAAGATAAGAATGTAGAAATGATAGATATATAGTGAGTCATTTGCCAAACGTTTTCCACATGCTGTGTGCCTTCCTTGATCTTTGGCTGCGACGTGGTCCCATCAGGTTGTTATTCTCATTAGTTGTTTCCATTTCTAGCGGATATTGTGGATCCCCATGTGATAATACAGCTGACACATTCTCTTCTAGAAGCTGAGTCACATTTGGCTTCATTACAATACCTTCCCCTTTAAAAACAACCTTGTCCTCAAGGTTGAGAGTAGGAAACTTGAGTTGTAAGTCATGTAAATTTTCCCAAGTTGCTTCGTCCTCTAAGTTCTGCTCCCACTGCACTAGTATCTGATGAACTTTTTGTGTCCCTTGCATAATAGTTCTAGCTCGTAGAACTGCAACTGGTTGAATCATAGGACCAATATCAGTCATGGTTAGAGGTAGAGGTAGATACTACTCAGTAGTAGTCCCTTTGAATGGCTTGAGCTGAGATACATGGAATACAGGGTGGATTTTGGCATTGTCTGGTAATTTCAACTTATAAGCTACTTTACCAACACGATCTATAATCTCAAAAGGGCCAAAATATCTCATTCTCAATTTCTGGTTTTTTCTCAATGCCACTGACTGTTGCTTGTAAGGTTGTAGCCTAACCAGCACCAAATCTCCAACTTGGAATGTCACATCACTCCTGTGCTTATCAGCTTGATGCTTCATGTATTGTTGAGCTCTTTGCAAATTGCTCTTTAACTGTTGCAAGATTTTGTCTCTTCCCCTCAACTCATCTTGCAGTGCTGGTGAATCATTCTCCTGAGCTTCATATTTAACCAAATATGGTGGCTCTCTTCCATATAATGCTTTGAATGGAGTCATGCCTATACTAGTTTGAAATGCTGTGTTATACCAGTATTCTGCCCAAGATATCACTTTAGACCAAGATTTTGGATTATTGAATGTGAAACATCTAAGAAATAATTCCAAACCTTGTTGAGTACCTCTGTTTGTCCATCAGTCCGTGGATGATAAGCAGATGACATAGCTAAGCTGGTCCCTTGTAGCTTGAATAGTTGTTGCCAGAAAGCACTAGTAAAAACCTTGTCTCTATCTGACACAATGGATTTAGGCATGCCATGTAATTTGACAATGTTATGCATAAATGCTTCTGCAACTGATTTACTAGAATAATCAGATTTCGTAGCAATGAAGTGTGCATACTTAGTCAATCTATCCACTATAACCATGATAGTAGTATTTCCATAAGAAGGAGGAAGACCTGTAATAAAATCCATTGCTATGTCTTCCCAAACTTGTGCAGGTATTGGAAGTGGTTGCAATAGCCCTGCTGGTGATGTGTTTATGGTTTTAGCTTGTTGACAAACCAGACATTTCTGCACATACTCAGTGATATCTTGCTTCATATTCTGCCAATAAAATTGAGATTTAATCCTTGCTATAGTTCTAGTGATACTAGTATGTCCTCCAATAGGTGATGTGTGAAAATCAAACAATATCTTGTGCACCAAGTCATTGTTTTTAGGAATCACCAATCTGTGTTTCCAATACAATAAACCATCTCTGAGAGAATACTGTATTGGTGCCTTAGCAATTTGACATTTCCTTATAATCTCTACTATTTCATTATCATCTTGGAGTGCTAGTCTTATTTGGTCAATGAAGAGGCACTTTGGTTCAGACCATGCCAAAAGCATGACTTTGGACAGGGCATCTGCTGCTAAATTTTCCTTACCAGGCTTGTACTCAATTGTAAAATCATAGCCTAAAAATTTATGCAGCCATTGTTGTTGATCAGGTGTTTGGAGTGATTGTTCCATCAAGCTTCTCAAACTCTTTTGATCTGTTCTAATAATGAACTTGTGTCCCAACAAGTAATGTCTAAATTTTGCTATTGCTTCAGCTATTGCCAACATTTCCCTAAAGTAAGCAGATTTCTTTTGATCTCTAGGGACCAGTTTCTTTGAAAAATAAGCAATGGGGTGACCCTGTTGGTGTAGCACTGCACCAATGCCTATCCCTGAGGTATCTGTTTCCAAAATAAATGGAAGTTTGAAATTTGGTAAAGCAAGTACAGGAGCAGTTGTCATAGCTTCTTTTAGTTGTTGGAAAGCTTGTTCTGCCTTATCATTTCACATAAAAGCTTCCTTCTTCAACAAGTCAGTTAAGGGTGATGCTATTTTGGCATAAGATTGAATGAATCTCCTATAATAGCTTGTGAGGCCAAGGAACCCTCTAAGTTGTTTTATATTCATAGGTGTAGGCCAGTTCAACACAGCTTGAACCTTATCCTTGTCCATGGATACGCCTTGCCCTGTGACTACATGTCCCAAATACTTTATCTCCATTACTCCAAAACTGCATTTGGATAATTTCACATATAAAGTATTGTCTTGTAGCACTCTCAGTACCCCTTCCACATGTTTCAAATGTTATTACCAATCAGTACTGTATATCAAAATATCATAAAAAAACACTAAAACATATTTTCTCAGAGCATGTTGAAAAATATGATTCATGAGGCTTTGGAATGTTGCTGGTGCATTAGTGAGATCAAAAGGCATAACTAGCCATTCATAGTGTCCTTGATTGATGTGTTCTAAAAGCAGTCTTGTGTCTATCTTCTGGCTAAAGCAATATCTGATGATAGCCTGATCTTAAATCCAACTTGGAAAAGTACTTTGCACCACATAATTCATCAAGTAACTCATCTACATTTGGAATGGGAAAACAATCTTTGACAGTGATAGCATTCAATGCTCTATAGTCTGTGCAAAATCTCCATGTGCCATCCTTTTTCATTACCAAAATGATTGGAGAAGAAAATGGACTTGTGTTATTCTGAATAATGCCCTGCTCTAGCTTCTCTTGTATCATCAGCTCAATTTGATGTTTTTGACTGTGTGGATATCTGTAAGGTTTGACTTTCACTGTTGTTGTCCCTTCTATAAGTGGAATTGCATGATTGTGAGACCTATGTGGTGGTAAAGAAGTAGGGGCTTTAAATATATCCTTGTAAGTATGCAATAAAATAGCCAATTCTGGTTCAATGTTGGTAGGCAAATCCTTGAATAAGTCCTCCTCTTCATGAGGTTTGAGACATTGAATGGTGAAGCATTCAGCAATAGCATCTGTATTAGCCAATCTTTTAAAATGGTGAAACTGAGCAGGTAATGCTTTAGTGACTGCTTGTCCAGTTAAAGTCACAAATTTTCCTTTGAGAAAAAATTTCAATGTTAGTGAAGCATAGTCTGCAACATGTGATCCTAGTGTAGCTAACCACGATGCTCCTAAGATAACATCAGCTCCAGCTACAGGTAAAAGGAATACAGGGACTTCTAGCATGTGACCTTGTATTTCAAGAGGCAATTTCTGTATGATCCCTTCAGCAGTCATTACTTCTCCATTGCCTACCAAAACATTAAACTGAGGACCTGGTTCAATTGGCAATCTCAGAAATTTTGCAATTCTTGGTTGCAAAAAATTATCTGAACTTCCTCCATCAATTAAGATTTGCACCTTGATATGGTCAATGGACCCTGCAAATCTTAGCACACCCATATTGCTGTTTCCCTTCATAGCATTTAATGATAAGTGATGTTCAGGTGAATTGGTGGTAAGGCTATTTGTGGTTATGCCAGGTGGTTGAGTCATTTCATCAAACAGTTTGTCCTCCTCACCATCCTCATATTGGACAAGCATCAACTGCCTATTTGGACATTTATGTGTGAATGAAATTTTTTCATCACACCAATAACAGAGTCCCTTATCTCTTCTCACTTGTCTCTCAGCTGGAGATATGCGTTTGATATTAGGATTTTTTTGAAATTGACTCATAGGTCTCGTAGGGGGTGTTTGAAGGATGGGGGCTGAATCTCTAGTTTGAATTTCTGATTTATATGAGGGTTTGTTGGTGGAGTAATTTGTTGTATTTAGTTTTTTCTGGTTTGTGGTTGAGGTATATTTTTCTTCATAAACTTTAGCTAGGGAAAAAGCTTTAACCAAGGAGGAGGGTGTGTGAATCAATACATCACGACGAATATCATCATGTAAGCCACTCACAAAACAGTCAATCAAAGCATCATTACTTAAACCATAGACACGGTTTGCTAATGTGGTGAATTTCAAGTAATATTCAGCCACGGTTCCAGTTTGATTCAACTTAAACAGAGTAGCACGGGGGCAATCATAAACAGATGGACCAAAAGATAGTTCAAGAGCATGTGTAAATTCAATCCATGATTGGAAAGGATGTGTACGCTGCACCATTTGGTACCATGGTATCACATCTTTGTCAGGAGTATCATAATACTCAAAAAATTGTTCAGCACGAAAGATCCACTCATGCACATTCGTACCTTCAAAACAGGGGAATTCTAGCTTAACATTTCTCACTTGAAACGGAGGTCTGGTACTCGATCCTGCATTATAGTGTTGTTTCGGTGGCGATTGATTGATGAGCACATCCATCGCTGCATACAGCTTGTCAAACTTTGCATCAGAGCTAGCCTCCAATCTCTCCATGCGTTCGAGTATATTAGCTTGAAAAAGCAGCATCTCTTCTTGAGCTGATGGTGTTTTGATTTCACTAACGCTAGCCATGATGCAATGAAAGCACCAATAAAATGGATAACAATACTGAGATAAAAATATGGATGGAAATGGAGCAAATTGTATTAATAAGGGATAGCTTCAGATCTCTAAAATTGAGAAATGAAGAACAAAGTGTAAAATTAAGAGAGTTGAGAGAGAGAGTATTAACTTCACTCAAATTACACATAAAAAGATAAGAATGTAGAAATGATAGATATATAGTGAGTCATTTGCCAAACGTTTTCCACATGCTGTGTGCCTTCCTTGATCTTTGGCTGCGACGTGGTCCCATCAGGTTGTTATTCTCATTAGCTGTTTCCATTTCTAGCGGATATTGTGGATCCCCATCTGATAATACAGCTGACACATTCTCTTCTAGAAGCTGAGTCACATTTGGCTTCATTACACCCTCATAAACCCAATTATCATATTAGACTATAATTTGCCATGAGTTTAGTGAAATTGCATAATGGACATGTGCATCGTATAAAATTCATTAAATGATTAATGGTCATGAAATTACAAAAAAAAGTCATTAAAAACTTCAATTTTAACTTCAAAATTATTCATTTTTGTAATATTTTTGGTCAAGTCATTTTTGTAAATTTAATTAATGAGTTGTAAGTAATTAATCCATCTAAATAATTCTACGTCATCAAATCGTATGTTATGTCATTTAAAATGTTGCGATTTCAAAAATTACTTATAGAGAATGATTAAAGATTCTAAATATCGACAAAGACGGTGAAGATACAAATAAAACTTCTAATGCAGTTTATAAGGAAGTATTTCGTAATATATCATAATTTCTATTGTATGAAAATTTATCCAAATTTATTGTTGTAGCAATGATTAATGTTACTCAACTTTTTCATATACCCTATTTATTAAAACCTCCGATCCTAAATCTAATAAAAATTTGGGTCAACGTATAAAAGCCGATGTATCTAGTCCATATTTAGGTCAACATATTATTTATTACCACAATTGACATAACATTTATTATCACAGTTGACTCAAAATTTTGTTGACTCATAGTTTATTAACTATATATATGTTTGTATGTGCACATTTGCCTCATCTTTTTGTTTTAATCAACTTTGAAAATCTCAAACATTAAACTTTTAAAAATGTTAGCTAAATGGTATGTGTCTCTATCTCTGTTCCTTGTTCTTATATCTTTTCTATGTAAAGCTTCAAGTGATGTCAAACTTCAAGGAAACCAAAGAACGAATGACAACTTTTCTAATAACAGTGACTTCTCCAATATCGTTAAAATGTTTGCTGCATTGCCTATAAAATCAGAATCATTGCACCTTTATTGTGACCGAGCATGGGGGGACTTTGAAATGAAGCCAGGAGAAACTCGTGAAAAGCGTGCTTCTGATATTGGAGTGTCCTGTAGAGTGACTTGGGGTCATTTAGATGCCGTTTTCATTGCGAGAAATGGAGAATTTTGGGTAATAAAATTCGATGGGTTTTTTCGTTCTTTTGACCATATCCACTTTGTAAAAGAGGAGCGTTGGTTTAATCATACTAGTATTTAATTTGTAATATTTCTTATCTCAAAAGTAATAGTAATAAATGGATTCAAATATCCTAAGTTTTTGTTGTTCATTGCTCTGTTTCAATTAAATATTTTTAATTTCTTCATTTCATCGTTTAAAATTATATATACTGAAATAAAGTACCCATAATATTCATCACATAAGATTGATGACATCAAGTTTTTTCATCATATTTTCCATAGCTTTATGTTACCTTAGATTGTGATATATACTTATCTATAATCTATAATCAATACTCTTGACAAAGAAGATAAGCAAAAATGCTACTGTAGATTACTCTCAGCTATGCCACGTCGGATGCATATTTGTGGGCCAGGTTCGTCTTCGAATTTTGCGCTCTTATTGGTTGCATATTTGTGGGTTTGTTTCTTCTTCCACGTATTCGATGTGTCGGCTTCTTCTTCCACGTATTTGGTATTGTTTGTCGTATTTGCTACTATGGTGCTTAGGCTGGTGGCTGCCATGGTTAGGGTTCAGAAGATGCAATGAACGTGGACGAGATGTGTCCTTTTTTCTTCATTCCTCCAATAGGTTTATCTGGTGCGGTTATATATGGTGGAGGTGGAGTTGGTTCTTCCTATTTTTCCCTCTATTTTTCACCCTAATCTAGGTTTGATTCCCTTTGAATTTTGAATTCTCTATAATTTTCCCTCCTATTCGAGTTTCTTCTGATCCAGTTCTCTATAAATTGAGGGTGAGGTGGAGTTGCAGTGCACAAATTGAGACAAACAAAGGATATGTAGTGTTTGGTCCATTTATTCCTTTAATTGTAAGTTGTTTTGTATTGGATTTTCATTTGATTTGGTTTCTGATTTACATCCAGGTAGGAAGGCATGAAGAATGAAGGTTAGGGTTGTAAGGATTCCTCATATCAATTCTTGGTAAGGTTCCATCTTCTTCGTGTTTATTTTTTCTACTCATAACTTTAATGCATAATAGACATTTTTCTATTCTCATTTCACACACTTGAAATATTTGTTCGTTTTGCAAATTTATATTCCAGATTGTTAAAATGTTGTGAGTTGTTGTCACAATATGAATTTTGGTTGAACTACTTGATTTTGGGTGTGGGTAGTAGTGGAGATAAAAATAGAATAGGTAATTGAGATAAAATGCATTGAAGGTGTTTGATAAAATGTCCATGTGAAAAATTGTGGTAGATACATAACTATATGTCATGGGCTTAATTTTGAATGTCTTTCTATGTGGCCTTTATAATATGCATCATTTTAACCATATTAGACAGTTTTTTAGATATAATCTTCTAACTATACATAAGCGGGGACAAATTACATTTTTCTTTGTGTGCATGAGAAATCTCTAGCAAATTTTATATTCTAAAGGTTTGTACATAATTTCATATCAGTTTTGCCATAGGAAGGTGATTATTTTTCCACAATTTTGTTTGCTAAATTTAATTTGAAGTATTAATTCATTTATGAGTTATTTGGAATGGTTGATACATTGATAGGTGATTATATAAGTTTGATTCACTAGGCGAAGAGATTCAATGGACAACCTTAGAAGACAATTGTGAGTCGTGGAAGGTAAAGTTAAAGCTTTTTCAGTTTAAATTTCAACTTAGAGGAGGAGTTAATTTGCAAAAGCACAATGATTGGTCTTAAAATGAGTTTTTCCTCCACATTAAATAAGTTCTTAAACTGCATATCTTCTTTTAGAAAATTCTTACCAATTGAATTTGATCTCAATAAAAAATTGTTATTCAAGTTTACTTCAATTGTGTATTTAAATATGATCTGATTCAAACCTTCCAACATTCATGAGGTATGCCTAATATTCTCATGTTTGGGTTCAATTGTCTGTATTTTTAACTCTTATTGTCATGTTAATTTTTATTACATGTCATGTTGATTTTCATGTAGTATTAGTTTTTACTATATTGATATGAATATATTTTGAAGGGGAAAAATTGTTGCACTCATATAACACAGTTTTAGGGAGGGATCTAATTCGTTTTTTATAGCTATATCTGTTATAAATTTGAAAACGAGAACAAGGTGGATCATGCATGATACTATATAACTCTGCTTTTCCAGTTTGGCTTAACTTTCGATATGACTTAGAATTAATTAAATTTCTTAGTGTCCCACTTCCTTATTTCTGTTTATGATATTTACTTAAATGTCATCATGTGTATTTTGTTAGTATTCTTTTGTTATCTCTATGTTATTAGCTAATGCAAATGTTTGATTTTTTATATTTTTATTGCCTGCCACTTTCTAATTCAGTGGACAACAATTTTTTCCTAACCTTAAGATGGTTTTGGTCTGCAGATCCCATGATTGTCCAGGTCATTGGTAAGGATCCATACTCTTAACAAAAGACTTGCCAAATTTTAACCGGAGATACCTCATTTTGGGTGTTTTTTGTCTTTCCCCATTTGTTATTCATCTACATTTCTTTTCAACTATTACTATTACGGCTAAATTTAATGGTTTGTTCCACCCTTTCATGTTAGTATTTTAGCTTAATTTAATGTTTACGTGTACTTTTATGAGTAGGTTTTGTTGTGGTTCACGAACACCACTTGCAGAGATAAGTTCTCTTTCAAGTTTTGATTTAGACTCACTGTTGGAATTGAAAGGAAGAGCTATTTGGTTTTGAATTTTTTTTCTCTTCTTTTTGTTGTTATTTGTGTGTTTTGTTTTTAGGCTCATGTCCGACATTCAAACATTCAAACTTACATTTTTCTTTGTTTTTAAATTCATTGTTTTAGCAAATACATGTACTACAAGGATAAAGAATTTACACTAATTATATACATGTTAATCCTTTTTTGTTTTTGCAATTTTGTTTTGTTTTTGGTGTACGGGGAGAAAGAGTTTACATTAATTTTTTAGTTTAGAACAATTCTAATCCATTTCCCTATATGTTGTGTTCTGTTTGATGTAGTTTAGTCACATGCATTTTTTTATTAGTTTCTTTTTTATGGGTTTACTAATTGAGATGCTATATTGTATTTGCTTAAGTTTGTCTATGATATTAAGATCTCTCAAGAGATCAATATGGTGAACAAGTGTTGCATTGTATTGATAAAGATAAATGTTGCATATCTTAATTGCTCTATTGGTTTAATAGTTGGTCACTGGTTTCTTTAGTTGATGGTTGTGCTTACCTTAAATGGGTGTTTGTTGAATACAAAATTGGTGTTGTGGGCTATGCTGCTGAAGAAACCTTTAAAGAAGAAGAAATAATGTGTGTTGCTCAATGTGTGTTTCTCATTGATTAATTCTGGAAAAAAAAATAGTGATGCATTGTTTGCTACTAAAATATGCTCACAAAGTTTTTCTTTCAAAAATGATTTCTAACAAAAAGTCAATATGAAATTTTTGTTTCATGGTCTGCTTAATTAATTAATTAGAGTGAATTTACTTAACACATTTATAGGCTTCATGAAAGTATAGGATATTATTTAAAAGAACATAAGTGTTTTAAGAAATATGTGGTTCAATCTAATTGGAAAGTCCATTGCAAAATATGTGGTACAAATGAATACAAATGTGACTAGAATAGAGGAGGAATAGAGAAATATACAACTTATGATATGAGGTTGGGATTTGAGAATTTGTAAGAATGTGACATTAGTAGTAGTAATTTTTACTATTGCAAGAATTGCACCGATGGTCTTTAAGTGCTTAAAGAAGTCATGTGAAGAAGAAAAAAAGAAGCTATGTTAAGTATGTTAAAAGGTATTCTCATATTCAATGATGATACACAATTTGTTTTGTTGAATAAATGAACTATGTTTATGAATTGTAGATGTCAAACATGAATCCAAGATTGATCAAGTAATTGGTACAAAGAAAACTTGTTTCAAGGTTTTGATGAAATTGGTAATGTCCATGTTAAGAAAGATTGTGAAGGCTGTGAAAATTGAGAAAGATGAATATGCATTTATGAAATATAGATATTTTAATTGGACTTCATTTATCATTTTTCCTTTTATTTATCCTTTACGTTATTTAAGTTCAGTTTATTTATAGTTTTTAATATTGACAAAAAAAATACTTTTATCAAACGTGATTGAGACTTTTAAATGCTTTGATACTAATCTGTGTTAATTTTAAAAATGTTGTTCAAACATAGATGAAAGTGTTCAGTTTAATAATATTGTCAATCTAGACAATCTAAAAATAAAAACATTTGGAGTTTGATAAAAAATAAAAAATTAAGTTTTTAAATAAATCAGTATCAGGTTCTAAGTACTTTGTAAACATATTGCACCGTGCATCGCACGGGATAAAAACTAGTCTATAATAATATTATTTAGGACCTCTTTTTCAAAGAATTATGTACACGTGGCATATGCTACAATTCTTCCTCTTTCTCATATTCTTTTAACATTTATTTCACATAAGTATAATTCACATAAGAATCTGAAAATGCAAATTTTATTATTACTATTATTGCATAATTAATACATTTTGTCTTGGCCAAAGTTTTGCAATGAATACTGTTCTGGTGAACACTTAAAGGGGTGTGAAAAGTAATGATATTGGACCGCAAATAAACAAAATAATCAAGTATATGATCTCAAATGTCTTTCAGTCCGTCCTCTTTTTCATCAATGTTACAAGGATTTATAGGGTGTACAGGAAGAGAGTTCTTCCCGCCCCTTTCCTTCGTTGGCCTATCCCACGTTCCTGCTATACATTTGATCACATGCCTATTTGCAAGGTGATCATGGGGAACGTGGTTTGAATATAATGGTTCCTCTTAAAATCTACTCCTAGTCATACGGAGGATGAAGATAAGTGTATAAAATCGTGGAGAAGATGACAGTTATAATAAAGAATGGGGGGATCATGGGATCATGAGTATCTCGCCCACGCAGCCATGTCTCGCCCTGAGTGAATGACTCGCCCCTCTGGTTCTCGCCCTTATGGGAGGATTGGGCTTGATTCTCGCTTATGTATTGGGCCGTTGTACAAATTAATAATTAATGTTTGGACTTTTGCTAAATACACCCTTTACATTTACTCCTGGTCCACAGGCCCTCAAGCACGAGGCTCAGTGGAGGCGAAGTGGTGATAATGGACGAATTTTCCGCTAATAACTGCTATTGTATGTGGCGAATTTCTCGGACCCCATATGCTATACGTGGTGTAATGCCTTCCAATGCCAGTGACTGCTATAAAAATAGAAGAACTTGGATGAATTCAATCATCTCATAAACTTTTCCCTTCTTTGCCGTAATTCAATCATGGATTCTCCCAACTCTGTTCTCGAATCTCCAGTAGCTAGGATTATCAAAACTTTGAAAAGAATGCTTTGCAACAACATAGATGAATTAATTGATCAAGCTGACGATTTCTCTGAATTTGCTGAAGACCTTAGGTCGAACTCTTGGAGGTTGACCAATGTTGAGCTGAGATTCCTTGAGAGGGTGATGTTTCTCAAAGATGGGTTGATAGAAGATGGTTACTTCATCGATAATGCTGAGGATGAACATCATCTCCATCACGAGCTGGTTTCTGATTTATTTGACAAGACTTGGCGTCTGAAGGAGAGCATGAGGGTTCATGAAGAGCTTATGAACCTGGCCTTTACTGAAGAAGAGGCAGTGACACATCGCATGAAGGTCTTGGAAGAGGAATTGAAGATGTTAGCCAAAAAGAAAGAGGAGCTTCGTGTGAGTAACAAGGATGAAATTTCTGCTTTGTTGTTCAAACGTCGTGAACTGGCTCGTCTAGAGATTAAGACAAAGATTCTAGGAGAGAGTCTCAAGAAAATCAATGATGATTTGGCAACGTCTAAGAAGTACAAACGTGCCTTGGAGGATATGCAGACCATGGCGATAGACGGGTTTTTCTTCTAGTATCTTGTTTCTGCCCCTCGTAGTGTTCTGCTCACGAAGTAAACGGGTTTTTCTTCTCCTCCAACCTCTTGTACCAGCGCCGAGCTGAGCGCCTTCTCAGATACTGCCAGATATAGATATAATGTTTTGCGCTGTTCAGGGCGAGTGAGGATAGGGGGCGAGGCTAAGAATACCTTTAATTTTTGGAACGCCTCCTCACATTCAGGACTCCATGTAAATCTCTCGCTCTTTCTTAACGTGGCGAAGAAATGGCAGGCCTTCTCGCCTGAACAAGATAAAAATCTGGAAAGTGCTGCTATCCGCCCCGTTAGTTGCTGTACTTCTTTAACGGAGGTAGGACTTCTCATATCGATGATGGCTTGGCATTTATCTGGATTTTCTTCTATCCCTCTATGAGTAACTAGAAAACCTAAAAATTTACCAGCTTGAACTCCAAAAGAGCACTTGGCCGGATTGAGACGCATATTATATTTCCTGACCGATTTCAGAATGTCTTCCAGATCCTTATCGTGCTTGCCTTCTTTCTGAGTCTTGACCACCATATCGTCAATATATACTTCCATATTCTTCCCTATTTGTTTCACAAACACTCTATCCATCAGCCGCTGGTAAGTGGCTCCTGCATTCTTTAGGCCAAAGGGCATAACATTGTAAAAATAGTTACAGGTGTTGGACATGAACGTTGTGTGTTAGGCGTCCATGGGATGCATCTTGATTTGGTTGTAGCCATAGTAGGCATCCATGAAACTCAATGTTTTGTAACCTGATGCTCCATCAATCAACCTGTCGATGTTGGGCAGGGGATACGGATCCTTAGGGCATGCCTTGTTCAGATCCGTGAAATCAACACACATTCTCCACTTGCCACTCGCCTTCTTTACCATTACTACATTTGCCAACCAGGTGGGATATTTGATTTCCTCTATGAATCCGCCTCTTTCAGTTTAGCCACCTCCTCAGTGATGGCTGCTCTTCGCTCCTTTCCAACTTTCCTTTTTCGTTGAACCACTGGTTTGTTGACGGGCAAGATGGATAATTTATGCGTGATTACGCTCTCGTCAATTCCAGGCATGTCCGATGGCTGCCACGCAAACAAATCCCTATTGTTGCGCAGCAGGGTGACGATTCGCTCCCTTTCCTCTGGTTGGAGGCTTGTTCCAATATTGGTTGTCTGATGTGAGTGCTCGCCAATTTGGACTTGCTCCAGGCTTGGATAGTCTGTGCCGGATTTTGAGACTTGACTCATAGCACTTCTTGGCTAGGACTTGATCGCCTTTTACCACTCCGACTTTACCATTGTTCAGAGGGTATTTGATGGATAAGTATAAAGTGGACATGACCGCGCCTAATGTATTGAACGCCGGTCTCCCAATGATAATATTGTATGAAGTGAAGAGTGTCTTAACCACCAAATATCTAACCTTAATTGTCTTGGCGTTTTCATCCTCACCGAATGTAGTGTACAACGTGATGTGACCCATGACGTCTACTTACTCGCCGGCAAACCCTACTAACGTGCCGGAGTAGGGATTCAACTGCTCATCAGATAGGTGCATCGCCTTATAAGCATCCCAGTATAGGATGTCTGCTGAACTGCCTGAGTCAATGAGGACTCGTTTGACGTCACAATTAAGAATTTGAACTTGTACCACCAAAGGATCGTCATTGTGTGGGAGGATATCTCGTGCGTCCTCCGGGTTGAACGAGATTTCTGGATAACCCATTTAGCGGCGTATATTCTCTATCCACTGGGTATCACCTGTAGTGTGGATAACCCATTCCTCCAGCCGAGTTAGGAGGGTGGTAGGGCTTAGCACGATACCCCTGTTTGTGAGTATCGTGGTTTTGCCAGTTTTGTTGTGGTTGCGAATTTTGTACTTTGCTATTGCTGCTCCTTGAATCCTTTTCTTTGGCTTCTCTGGAGCGTTTCTCTGCGTTGCTCTCCTCACCCTTAATGTAGCAACTGGCTCTTTTGATTACCTCTTGCATCAAGGTGGCAGGATTCTGTGCCAAAGATTCGTTGATATGTCCAGCCTTCAACCTATTGTGAAAAGCTGCAACGAACATTTCGTGGTTTTGGTTTGACACCGTCATCGTTTCTTCGCTGAATCGAGCAAGATATTCTCGAAGAGTTTCAGCATAATTCTGTCGGATTGTGAAAAGTCTGGTTGCTGTAACTTTGACATGCTTAGTTCCGGAGAATTGATGTATGAACTTCTTATGAAAGTCAGCATAACTTTTAATGGAATTGTTGGGTAAGTTCATGTACCAACGTAGTGCAGCATCTTTCAAAGTCCCTGACAGGAGTTTGCACCTCAAATGCTCTAGTGCTCCAATGATGGGAGTTTGAGTTCCCACAGCCATCAGATGCTCCACAGGGTCTGTCTTACCATCAAAGGTTGGTAAGTGGGGTGATTTGAAGTTATCTGGGACTTTGGAATCCCAGAGTGACTGACGAAGGGGCTGAGATTCAATAAGACTCTCATCATAAGAATCTACATTTTGCTCAGCCCTTTCTTTTTCCATTGTGGTAACTTTCTTCTGCAAGCTTCTGATTTCTTCCATTGCGACCTAGATTGAAGGTCTATTTCCATGATTGGCAGCCATAGTTTTATCTCTACTTGCAGCGTTGCTTTCTCTCTAAGTGATAGACTGGGAATCGTTTTACCGCAGCCCCACGGTGGGTGCTAAAATGTTCTGGTGAACACTTAAAGGAGTGTGAAAAGTAATGACATTGGACCGTCAAATAAACAAAATAATCAAGTATATGATCTCAAATGTCTTTCAGTCCGTCCTCTTTTTCATCAATGTTACAAGTATTTATAGGGTGTACAGGAAGAGAGTTCTTCCCGCCCCTTTCCTTCGTTGGCCTATCCCACGTTCCTGCTATACATTTGATCACATGCCTATTTGCAAGGTGATCATGGGGAACGTGGTTTGAATATAATGGTTCCTCTTAAAATCTACTCCTAGTCATACGGAGGATGAAGATAAGTGTATAAAATCGTAAAGAAGATGACAGTTATAATGAAGAATGGGGGGATCGTGGGTATCTCGCCCACGTAGCCATGTCTCGCCCTGAGTGAATGACTCGCCCCTCTGGTTCTCGCCCTTATGGGAGGATTGGGCTTGATTCTCGCTTATGTATTGAGCCGTTGTATTGGACCGTTGTACAAATTAATAATTAATGTTTGCGTTTTTGCTCAATACACCCTTTACATTTACTCCCGGTCCAAATACCAAATTAGTTGACTTATTTTTTTTTTGGTAAGCAATTAGTTGACTTATATAATATCAACAAAACCGTATAATTTTTATGAAGAAATCAATTTAATGTCAAATCAAATTGTACTGCATCTCCAAAAATACTAGCTAGCTCAATTACAACAATCAGTGTCAATTACCGTGTGAATTAATTTGCAGTTAACAAAATTTTAATTTTAAACTCTATATAAAGTCATCCTATGAACAAACATTCACCCATATCAATTACAAACATACAATTGATATCACTAATTTCTATTATTCTAATGACATATGATTACTTTTTCTTTCAAAACTTTTTTGGCTTTTTTTTGTTTAATTCTTTTACAATGGGGTAGTGGTTGATATATGTGGATTGTTCTTTGAGAAATTATTTTTTAAACATAACTGAATTTTATTAATTTGTATTTTTGCTATATGTAGATTTGTTCAATTAAAGATAAAAGTATGGAACTGCAAAATGAAGAATCATGGGTAAGCAAGAGTTGAAGTCGAAGCACCATAATTTTTTTTAGAGTTGTATATTTTGCAAAATTAAATATTTATATTTATTGTAATCAATTCATATCATAATATTGTAATCATCCACTTTTGTGCAGAATTGCACCATCCACTTTTGAGAAGATAAAATATTATATCTATCTTATATGTTCAATTGGACCTCTCTATTGTTGTAAAATAAAAATAAAAATCGGAACTCTCTATTTTTTAATTCATTTTTATTTCTATTTTTTCATCTCTCATTCTTTATTCTTTTGGGTCCATCTACATAGATATATGTAATCAAAGTTTAAACGTTAACAAAATATATCATGAAAGGGTACACATGACACATTTACATGACAATTAGAAATTATTATTCTCTTATTAAACTTTAAGTATAAAAAATGTTGAAACTTTAAGTAATTTCTAATTTATAATTCTCTATAAAAAAATCATATATCAACCTGTTTCATTTTTTCTCTCCTATCATATGACATGATTACCATAACCAACACTTCTCCTTGATTTTGATTTCAATGAAATAATTACATAAGCACAAACCCATCATTCCAGCAAATCTCAAGCTTTAATTTCTACGACATGAAAAAACAGAAGACAAAAAAATCAATTTTCAAATGCAATTTTTAAAATTTGTAAACATTTGATATAATGGTATATCAATCACATTAATACATATTAATATATTTTGTCTATTATACCCTCCTTCCTATTTTTTTTATTGACTAAATTCTATATAATTTTTATTGTATCATTTTTTTAAACTAAAATTTTTCATATAATCTTTTTATTGTTTTTGTTTGTTCCTATTTTCTTGTGCATAATATATTCCACAAAATAAAATAAAAGTAGGGTATAATAGGAAGATAAAGTATAAAAATACACTTTCTTAATTTGTAATAAATTTTCTAAAACGACAAATAAAAAGGAACGGATGAAGTATATATTTTATATAATGATATATATTCGAATAAAATACACAAAAGTACTCATTACACAAAGTCAATAACATTAGGGTTTTTTTCCATAGCTTTCATCTATCGGACCATTGGGAAATGAAACATGTAATGGAAGAAAACAACGCATTGGAATTTCGAAATATGGAATTCAATCAATTTCTTCCGATGATGATATGTGCCTAGCTATAACAATAAAATCCATACTTGTGGGAACCCGCCCTCTCGGTCAGGGAAAATTCACGCCGGTTGGGTTTGAATTTGAGCTTTTTTTCGATTTTAAAAGACGGGGTGCGGCGAGGAATGAGGATAATGATACTAGGGATGTCAACGGGGCGGGGAATGTGCTGTGGAAGCTTTCCCGTTACCCGCCCCGAAGTGTCTACGGGAAAATTTTTGCCTTCATCCCCGTCCCCATGGGGGAATATTTGTCGTCATCACCATCTCCACAGATCCCCACGGTATTCGCGGGAATTCAGGGAGATCAAATATTACAAAATTTCTATATTTTTTGGACAAAATTATGACAGTGGTATGACATTATTTTTTCCTTTTTTATTAAAAAATAAATAAATATTTTGCATTTTTCTTTTTTTAATGATCAAAACAACACATAATTAATGCATTTCATAACCAAAACACAACGCAATAGCATTTGACTACTAATAATCATACTAAAACCAATAGGCAAAATATTCCATAACGTATAACAACATATGCTTAATCATACAAAAATTTATAACCAAAATATCTTATAATTCATTTAATAATAATAAATTATCAAAATAATAATAGTAATAATATATAGTTAAGTATATGTGGACGGATTCAGGGAATCCGCGGGGACGGATGTTTTATCCCCGATCCTCGCCCCGAAATGGCTGTGGGGGAATTTTTGCCTCCATCCCCGTTCCGTTCCCACGGGGAAAAATCTCAATTTCCGGATCTCCGTGTGGGGGGCAATCCCCTCGGGGATCCGCTCTGATGGATGCAAATAGACATCCCTAAAAGATACCCACGCCGAACCTGCAGTCCCGTTCCTGACATTTTATGGGCCTTAGACCAAACATAAAAATAAATATTTCATTTAATATAATAGTATTAATATATAATAATTATTTCACCAAAAAAATAAAATAATAGAAAGTTAGTAAAAAAAAAAAATAGTTTCATAAAATATAAAATAATTCGTTTTACTCGAAAATTCATAATAGACGATTTTTTGTTGGTATACCATAATAAATTATTTATTCGAGCATTTTGAGATGTAAAATCATTGATAAGCACATCAAAATCAATGTCCGCCAACATATCATTCTCAATTGCCAAAGTTGCCAAACCGTTCAATCTCTCTGCGGACATTGATGATCTCAAGTAAGTTTATTAGCTCTTCATTTATTTCGTTTTTTTTTCTTTTCAAGAGCTCATTGTTGTGATTTTTTTAGGTTTTCATTTAGTTTTTTTTTTTTTTTTTTCGGTTTTCATTACCAGATAAATGTTTATTAGGCAACACCTTATAAGCTTCAAATAGAAACAAAGCAAAAAAAAAAAAAAAACTCAAGTAGGAAACAATAACACATGTGAAGTAGAATGTTGACTTCGAAGAAGAATTGAAAAATTGTAAGATTCAAATTGTTGAAATTGGATGCAAAAAAATAACTTGTTAAAAAACAATTAGTAGAAAATTAATTAAATAACTTGTTAATAAAATTTGGAACACAAAAAACAAAACAATGTCAAAACCTAAACTAAAAAAGCTATAACATCCATACATACCTTACAAGAATGCAAGAATTAGAAAACAACAAAACACACTCAACAGGAGCAAAAGGTAGGTGGTGCGGTCATTTTATTATTTTATTATTTATTATCTTTGTATAAATATTGTTGAAATAAAATAATTTTCCACTTTTAACTCTTTTTTTAATAAAAAAAACACCAAAACACAACTCAAGTTTATATGGAGTTAGGACAGAATGGGAAACCCGAACCCCACAGGAATACCCAAACTCCGTCGGGTATGGGTTTGAGGTTTTAGTTTTTATCCCATTGAAAATTGGGACGGATACGGTGTAGTCACCATTAGTTGGATAGTAGGAGCTCACTGAGGCTTAATAGTCTCATCTCACGCCTATTTATTTTTCAGACAAACAAGTTGATCGAAGTATCGTGGCTGAGCATCATGAAGTTCAAGTACTCGGATTACGCTTTGAGCTAACGTTATGTTATCTTGTATTATTACGAGATTTAGTTTATTTATTATGTCAGTTGTTAGCTCAATTATCAATTCATTTCGTGGATCCATGTAATCCTAACTATGCATTTAGTCCTTATGCAATGTAATTTAGTGTATCTAGAATTAATTATTTACGCTTTTGTCTATATTCTAGATAAATCGATATGGAGTGATATAATATGTATAAATGTCCATTTGGGGTGCTCCCTGAATTCTTTTATGACAAAGTGAAAGAAGGATCCATCGTGATAATTTCCTTTCCTTTCTGATATGATCAATCATCTCTTCCGTCTTAGAACTCGAGAACTTTTGCTTCATAAGACTAAAGAATTTAACACTTAGAGATATTGCAATATTCTAAGACTTTATATGTGTGAGTTTTCGAACTCACACATATAGTAATAGAAAATTAGAAGCAATTAATTTAGACAGTAATCATGTTTTCGAACTCTGGTCACTCCACTTTGTATGTGTGAGTTTTCAATGACCTTGTCATTTTGTCTATCAACAAAAAAACAAAATACTATAGTTGTGTCTGTCACTATATTTATATTTTGTGTTAAACCTTTGATTACCAAGGAAAAGGGCCTTGGTAATCTTGAGGTGGTCGTGGGATAAGTAAAGTAGACATGAATTGTTTCACTCTAGAATCGAATTTGGATTTTTTATAGTAGTTATCATAGTAAAGTGGAAATGAGAGAATGAGTTTTTGTTCTTATCATAGTATTTATTACATGTTGTAGAAAAATATGCAATATAAATAGGAAAATTTTGTAATAAAATAATTACATATATAGTTGGAAAATGATAAAAGAGTCGTATAAAATGGGACAAAGAAAAATTACAAGAGGATGTTTTTGCAACTATATATAAAAATACGAAAGTACACAATTTATTAAAAAGTAGGGACTAAAAGTTATTATAGAAAATATTGGAGGAATCAAAAGTTGCTGAAATTGTTTATAGGGACTAAAAACAAAATTCAAGGTATTTATAGGGACCAAAAATTTATTTGACCCTATTTCTTAATACATCCAATCCTAAATATAAAATAAATTTATGTCAACATAAGCTGATGTATATAGTCAATATTTAGGTCAACAAATTATTTATTATCACAATTGACATAACATTTATTATCACACTTGACTCAAAATTATGTTGACCCATAATTTATTAACCATATACATGTATGTATGTGCACATTTAATTTGACTCATCGTTTATGTTTTAATCAACTTTGGAAATCTAAAACATTAAACTTTTAAAAATGTTAGCTAAATGGTGTGTGCCTCTATCTCTATTCCTTGTTCTTATATCTTTTCTATGTAATGCTTCAAGTGATACCAAGCGTCAAGGAAACCAAAGAACGAACGACAATAACTTTTCCAATAACAGTGACTTCTCCAATATCGTTAAAATATTTGCTGCATTGCCTATAAAATCAGAATCATTGCACTTTTATTGTGACCGGGCATGGGGGGACTTTGAAATGAAGCCAGGAGAAACTCGTGAAAGGCGTGCTTCTAATATTGGAGTGGCATGTAAAGTGACTAGGGGTCATTTAGTGGGCGTTTTCGTTGCAAGAAATGGAGAATTTTGGATAATAAAATTTGATGGTTTTTTCCGTTCTTTTGACCATATCCATTGGGTAAAAGAGGAAATTTGGCATAATAATTCTAGTATTTGATTTGTAATATTTCTTATTTCAAAAGTAATAGTAATAAATGAATTCCAATATCTTAAGTTTTTTCTTGTTCATTGCTCCGTTTCAATTGTCTAACATTTTTAATTTCTCCATTTCATCTTTTAAAATTATATATACTCGAATAAAGTACCCAAAATATTCATCACATAAGATTGATGACATCAAGTTTTTTCAACATATTTTCCATAGCTTTCTGCTACCTTAGATTGTGATATGTATTCATTTGTGTTTCAAAGAAAGTGTGGAGAAAGAAATACACATAAACCAATGAATGCATTTATACTAAAGTTTAGTCAAAGAAGGATCCATCGTGATAAAGAAATCACAAAGTTTTAACTTCTCCAAAGAAGGTTTGATCATTGATGGAGAAACTAAGCCACTAACAACAGATGATGGTTAGGTGACAATTTAGGATAATGTTAATTCGACCACAGCTAATTTTACACCGCCACATACAAAAGCAAAAATTTGTCAAATCAACTAAAATCTCAACCGAGGACTTTATTAAAAAAATTCTGATATTGCAAGGATATAAATCAAAACAAAAATTAGACAAAAGTCATTAAAAACATGTGTTTAGTGAAATCTCAACTAAAATCTGTGTTTTATAATTTGCCACGAGTTTAGTGAAATTGCATAATAGACATGTGCATCGTATAAAAGTCATTAAATGATTAATGGTCATGAAATTACAAAAAAAAGTCATTAAAAACTTCAATTTTAACTTAAAAAATTATTCATTTTTGTAAATTTAATTAGTGAATTGTAAATAATTAATTCATCTAAATAATTCCACGTCATCAAATCGTATGTTATGTCTTTTAAAATGTTGCGATTTCAAAAGTTACTTATAGAGAATGATTAAAGATTCTACATATCGACAAAGACGGTAAAGATATATACAAATAAAACTTCAAATGTAATCTATAAGGAAGTATTTCGTAATATATCATAATTTTTATTATATAAAAATTTATCCAAATTTATTGTTGTACCAATGGTTAATGTTACTCAACTTTTCCATATACCCTATTTATTAAAACCTCTCATCCTAAATATAATAAAAACTAGTGAGTGAGCCTGTACCAAGTACGGGAATAAATATGCGTTAGTAGATTTATTGACTTATAAATAATACATTTTAATATATTATTTTTTTAACTGAAAAATTAAAATTTTAATTGCTAGTGAGATAAATAATGACAACAAACATATCTTATATAATTTAATAATTAAAATGAAACTCTATGATAAAAAAACTAATGAAGATGTCCCATGAACTTGACTCAATTGGTTGGACATTGCATTATATATGCAGGGGGCCGGGGTTCGAATCCCGGTCATCTTACTTATCCACCTTAAGGATGAAATTTTCTAGCCGCTAGACTACTTGACCAACAAAAAAAAAATACTAATGAAGATTTATTCAAAAGTATAAATATATAAAAAAAAAAATAGCCTTTGTGGACAAAGAAATATCAAAGAGTTTGTCAATTTTTCAAGCTCAATAATATGGCATGATACAAATATTTTCGACAGTAATAATATAATTATATCATGAATCTCAATACAAATATTTTTTCTCGTGCAATGAGGAAGGATCCTTGGTTCAAAATATAGGTTACAGTATAAATTACTCCAAGAAAAAATAAAATAAATAGATCTGTATATAAACATGAAATTATTTTTCATGTTTATATAGGATCCTTTGTAACAATTTTTTGTTTTGTTTTGCAAATGTATATAAACATGAAATTATTTTTCTTGCTAAATATAAATCTGTATATTTTTTATTTAAATTTGTAACAATTTTTTTTGTTTTGCAAATGTATATAAACGTGAAATGTGAAAAATTAATACTTCAGGTTACTTCTTTTTTTTTTGTTGAGAAATTCAGGTACTTATTTTAGATTCTTTTATCTGTGTCATAATCTTAAAATTGTTCAATATGATAATTTAATTATAGATAAGCATGTACGGTTACTACAAAAAAAAAAAAAACCTTTCTGAAAAATTATTTTATTCTAATTAACCTGCTTTTATTATTTTGACTTTGTATTATATTGAAAATCTGTTTTTAATATGTTTCCTTAACCTGATACGATTGTAATTATGTTGCTTATGTGAATTTATTGTGAAAATAATATGAAAAGAGGAGTAATACGAAGATGCCATGTGGACAATTTTCTTTGAAAAAGAGGTCTTAAATAATATTATTATAGATTTGGGTCAACATATATAAGCAGATGTATCTGGTCCGTATTTAGGTCAACATATTATTAATTATCACAGTTGACATAACATTTATTTTCACATTTGACTCAAAATTTTATTGACTCATATTGTCGCGGTGATTTTTGGATGTCGAGTTATTAATTAACTTCGAATCGCAATTTAATGTTCCACCACCGATCTTTAATTTATCCGAGGGAAAGGGAAAAAGTTCGAAAAAACCCTATTTTTTAGAGAACAAGGTTCGGGGGTTAGTTATACGAAGGGAAGGTACTAGCACCCTAAGTATCTATAGTACTCTATAGGAACCTCTTGTTTTTATTTCTAACTTTGCGCTTTATTTTTAATTGCTTGTAAAAATGTAGGAATTAAAGTGATGATTGAGAAAAATTTAAAGTGATGGAAAAAGAAAAATGTTTTTGTTGATTTTATTGATTGGAGAGACAAGTCTCATGCCTACGTACCCGAGGGATCAAACCATCGTAGTTCGGGGTAAAAGTTACGAGTAAATTTGTTTGTTTGATTTTAAGGTTTTGAAAATGGTTTTAAAGGTAAAAAGCCAAAAGCGGCAAAATGTGAGTTTGATTGATGTTAGTTTGTGAAGAAAGTCTATATGGTTAAATTGATTGAGATTTGATTATGAAATAAGATGCGAACGCTTGGTTTAAAATCCAAGGTTTATTGAGAAAAAGATTTTGAGTGATAAAAGACACTTGGTTTAGAATCCAAGGTTTATGCATGATTAAAAATGTATGAATGAAGAAAATGCACTTGGTTTAAAATCCAAGGTTTTAGCGAAAAAAGAAGCCATTGGTTTAAAGTCCAAGGCACTTGGTTTAAAATCCAAGTTCGCGATAAAAAAACACACTTGGGTTAAAATCCAAGGTTTTCACGATAAAAGACGCCGTTGGTTTAAAGTCCTAGGCACTTGGTTTAAAATCCAAGTTTTGCGATAAAAAGACTCCTGGGTTAAAATCCAAGGTTTTCGTGATAAAAAGAAACATTTGGTTTAAAGTCCAAAGTTTTGAAAATGCTTGATGACAAAATATTTTTGATGCTTGATGATGTTTGAAAATGAATTGTTTTGACATTTTTTGAAAGAGGTTTTGACCTCATTTTTTAGAATAAAGTGACTAATTATTTTTGAAGAGGTGTTGACCTCATTTTTGAGAATAAAGTGATTATTTATTAAAATGGAATGTTGGGTTCCAAAATAAAGAGGTAGCGCGCGAAAAATGATACGAACGTCGCAATAAGCAAATTAAGCGCGAAGACAATCCGTAATGATATTTTGATCAAAACGGTGCCTTTTCCCTCGGAATTAATATGCTAACGTTTTTTGCGGAAAACGATAAATAAATATGCATGAGATGCAATTTTTTTCATTTATAGTGTACATTTGTTCCTAATTACATTCTAAGGTATTTGCAAGAAAAATAAATATGAAATGAATGCAAGAGGATGCTATGCAATTTTTATTTAAATTTACATCAAATCCTAAAAATACAATCAAATGTCCTTGCAATAAAATAAATGATTAATTAATAAGGTAATGAATAATTATTTGACTAACAAGCAATAATAATAATGATGAGTTAGTAAGTTAGTAATAACAATTAGGGATAATGATCAAGAATAATAAAGTTAGGTTAGTGAGCAAGATTAAGCACAAATAATCATGAAATAAATAGTAAAAAAAATAAAAAGAACCTCAAATAAGTGCTTATTTTGGATTTAATAGCTTATTGAAGCACATTCCATAAGCACTTTTATCATAGGCAAAAATAAAATAAAAAAACAGAAGGGGGTGCAAATATCAATAACGTGCAAAAAGCAACTCTGGGCCCAAGCCCAGCTGGGGGGCGTGGCCCAGAGGGGGGTGTGTGTAGAAAAATGTAAAAATCAGATCAGAGCCGTCTGATTAATCAGACAGCTTTGATTTGATCTCAGGAAAAAGGAATCAGAGGCGTAGGATCATGATCAGAATGACTAAGGCGCGCAGGTGCACGGTGCACCTGCGCGCACAGGATCACAAATGGGGTATAAAAGGAAAACCCTAAAAAATTTACACAAATTCTCTTCTTCTCTCTTTCTCAGCGCCGCTGAGACTTCTTCTTCTTCCTCTCTCCCTCACGGTTACCATTCTTTTCTCAAACTCCATTTTTCTTTTAAAACCTCAACACTCAAACTCATACACAACTATATTACAAACATAAATCTAAACTCAAAAAAAACTAAAACAAACCCAAAAGAATCCAGATCAACGAAAATCAACAGTGGCTCCGATTCGGTTTCTGATTTGTTTCTTCTTCTCGTCGTTCTGTTTTCGACTTCGTTTTCTGATTTCCAATTTCTTCTTCTTCTTCTTCTTTCTTCTCGGTTTTTGTTTTTTTTATCTGGAAATGATGGTATTGATCGGTGATGGCGAAGGTTGATGGTGATGAACAGATTATGAATGATGTTAGTGTTTCGCGATTCGTATTTCGTTTATGATTTTTGGTTTGGATCTGGAATCTGAGATGGGTTTTGAATGATTAATTTGGTTCGGATTTGGTTTTGAGAAAAATGTTTGTGGGTTTGTATGAGTTTTGGATGATTCAGTTTATGGTTTTGTTTTTGATTGCTTGTTAATGAATGTTTTTGATGATGATGGTTGCTGGGTTCGTGTTTGAAGGTTGATGATGATGAATTTTTTAGTTCTGGGTTGATGGATCATGATGAACAGATGATGAATTTGATTATTTTTGATTTTTGATTTTGTTCTGTTTTTTTTTATTTTGGATTAGAAGAAGAGCTGCGGCTGATCAATCTCTCTGGACCTTGGAAACTGTGCACAGTATAAATACTGTGTCAGAGCTAGGGTTAGGACAGATGAAAATTACCCCATTTGGACAAAATTGCCCTTCTGGGCTTGGACAAAAACACATATCTGGACTTCTTTGAAAATACTGACTAAAAACACCAGAAAAATAAAAACGAAAATGGCAATAACAATTAAAAATAATAGTATACACATAATAATATAAAAACCAAATTAAATAAATAATAAATAAAAAATATAGAAATAAAAATAATAATAATAAAAAAGAAAATAAAAAAAACCAAATAAATGAGGTATTTTAAAATACCTCTCTGCCGAAATTTCGTCAGAAACGAACACAGAAAATTCGTCTTAAAAAGACGCAGAAAAGCGATCGGTCAAAAATTGGGGTATGACACATATGTTTGTATGTGCAAATTTGCCTCATCGTTTATGTTTTAATCAACTTTTAAAAATGTTAGCTAAATGGTATGTGCCTCTTTCTCTATTCCTTGTTCTTATATCTTTTCTATGTAATGCTTCAAGTGATGTCAAGCTTCAAGGAAACCAAAGAACGAATGACAACAACTTTTCCAATAACAGCGACTTCTCCAATATCGTTAAATTTTTTGCTGCATTGCCTCTAAAATCAGAATCATTGCACTTTTATTGTGACCGAGCATGGGGGGACTTTGAAATGAAGCCAGGAGAAACTCGTGAAAGGCGTGCTTCTGATATTGGAGTGTCCTGTAGAGTGACTTGGGGTCATTTAGACACCGTTTTCGTTGCGAGAAATGGAGAATTTTGGGTAATAAAATTCGATGGGTTTTTCCGTTCTTTTGACCATATCCACTTTGTAAAAGAGGAGCGTTGGTTTAATCATACTAATATTTGATTTGTAATATTTCTTATCTCAAAAGTAATAGTAATAGATGGATTCAAGTATCCTAAGTTTTTTGTTGTTCATTGCTCTGTTTCAATTGTCAAACATTTTTAATTTCTTCATTTCATCTTTTAAAATTATATATACTCGAATAAAATACCCATAATATTCATCACATAAGATTGATGACATTAAGTTTTTTTTATCATATTTTCCATAGCTTTATGTTACCTTATATTGTGCCATAACAATGGAAATCAATCAATTTCTTCCGATGATGAGATGTGCCATAACAATAAAATTCATACTTGTGGGATCCGGTCACCTCGGCCCGATTTTAACAGGGAAAATCCAAGTTGACAGACTTTAGATTTGATTTTTTTCGATTTTAAAAGACGAGGGTGCGGCGGGTAATGAAAATAATGATACTAGGGATGTTAGCGGGGCGGTGAATGTGCGGAGGAAGATTCCCCGTTCTCTAGCCCGAAGTGTCTGCGAGGGAATATTTGCCTCCATCTCCCGTCCCCTCGGGGGAATATTTGTAACCAATCCCTTCATATCCCCACGGTATCCGCGGGGATCCACAGAGATTGAATATTGCAAAATTTCTATATTTTTTGGATAAAATTATGATAGTAGTATGACGTTAATTTTTTTCTTTTTTATTAAAAAAACAAATATGTTGCATATTTCTTTTTTAATGATCAAAACAATACATAATGCATTTCATAACCAAAAAACAATGCAATAGCATTTGGCTACTACTAATCATACTAAAACTAATAGGCAAAATATTTCATAATGTATAACAACATATGCATAATCAAAATATCTTATAATTCATTTAATAATAATAAATTATCAAAATAATAATAATAGTACTAATATATAGTTACGTATACATGGACGGATTTGGGGAACCCGCGGGGACGGATGCTTCATCCCCGATCCTCGCCCCGAAATGCCTGTGGGGGAATTTTTGCCTGCACCCCCATCCCCACGGGGAAAAAATCTCCGTTTTCGGATCTCCGGAGGGGCAATTCCTGCGGGGATCCGCTCTGAAGGATTTGACATCCCTTAATGATACCGAACCCGCAGTCTCGTTCCTAAAATTTTATGGGCCTAGGTCAAACATAAAAAGAAAATTCTTTCATTTAATATAATAGTATTAATAAATAATAATAATTTCAAAAAAAAAAATAATAGTAAGTTAGTAAAAAAAAAAATAGTTTCACAAAACATAAAAAAAAATTCTTTTTACTCGATAATTCATAATAAATGATTTTTTTTTTGGTATACCATAATAAATGATTTATTCGAGCATTTTGAGATGCAAAATCATTGATATAAGCACATCAACATCAATGTCCGCCAACATATCCTTCTCAATTGTCAAAGTTGCCAAACCGTTCAATCTCTCTTGTGACATTGATGATCTCAAGTAAGTTTATTAGCTCTTCATTTCGTTTTATTTTTTTCTTTTCAAGAGCTCCTTGTTGTGATTTTATTAACTCTTCATTTTGTTTTTGTTTTTTTCGTTTTTCATTACCAGATAAATGTTCTTAGGAAACATTTTATAAGCTTCAAATAGAAACAAAGCAAAAAAAATACTCAAGTAGAGAACAATAGTAGTGAAGTAGAATGCTGACTTCGAAGAAGAATTGAAAAATTGTAAGATCCAAATTGTTGAAATTGGATGCAAAAAATAACTTGTTAAGAAACACTTAGTAGAAAATAAATTAAATAACTTGTTAATAAAATTAGAAACACAAAAAACACAACAACACCAAAACCTAAGCAAAAAAAGCTATAACATCCATACATACCTTACAAGAATGCAAGAATTAGAAAACCACAAAACACACTCAACAGGAGCAAAAGGCAAATGGTGCGGTCATTTTATTATTGTTCTGCAAGTTCGTAATCCTGCCAATACTTAATCATCCACTCAAATTTTGATATTCAAAGACTCCGAGCTCTGAAACTTTTCATACACTCAAATTTAGTTTAAGTGTTAGTGAGTCTTATTTAAGTTTAGAATCTAAGAACACCTCTGTTTTAGACAAGTGTTTTAGAATTGGTTATTTGTTTTAAGTTTGTAGAAGTATCTTGTTAATTGTAACTTGAGCATTTGAGAAGTCTCTTGCTTGTGTGCTTGAGCATTAGTTTTGTAATCTTGTGTGATTATATAGTGAAATCCCTTGGAAGTGCAAGGGGACTGGACTACTCTCGGTTTGTGAGAGCAACCAGTATAAATTTCTTCTTTCTCTCTCTCTCTCTCGCTTAGTTTGTGTTCATCTAGCTTTATCTTTTTCCGCTGCATAATTCTTTAAAGCTAGAAATGTTTTTAACTTTCAAAAACACAATTCAACCCCCCCCCCTTCTTGTGTTTTTCACACCTTCACACGGGAATACCCAAACCCCGTTGGGTATGGGTTTGAGGTTTTAGTTTTTATCCCGTTGAAAATTGGGACGGATACGGTGTAGTCACCATTAGTTGGATAGTAGGAGCTCACTGAGACTTAATAGTCTCATCTCACACCTATTTATTTTTCAATGAGACTTAATAGTCGATCGAAGTATCGTGGCTGAGCATCATGGAGTTCGAGTACTCGGATTACGCTTTGAGCTAACGTTATGTTATCTTGTATTATTACGAGATTTAGTTTATTTATTATGTCAGTTGTTAGCTCAATTATCAATTCATTTCGTGGATCCATGTAATCCTAACTATGTATTTAGACATTATGCAATGTAATTTAGTGTACTATAGATAAATCAATATGGAGTGTTATAATATGTATAAATGTTCATTTGGGGTGCTCTCTAAATTGTTTTATCACAAAGTGAAAGAAGGATCGATCTAGAAAATTTCCTTTCTGATCAATCATCTCTTCAGTCTTAGAACTGGAGAACTTTTACTTCATAATAAACTAGAATTTAACACTTAGATATATTGCAATATTCTAAGACTAAAGAAATACCGGGACAAGGAAAAAGAAAATTAGAAGCAATTAATTTAGAGAGTAATTATGTTTTCGAACTCCCGTCACTCCACTTTACTACGTATGGTTGTTTCTATCACTATATCTATATTTTGTGTTAAACCTTTGATTACCAAGGAAAACGACCTTGGTAATTTTGATATGGTCGTGGGATAAGTAAAGTGGACATAAATTGTTTCCCTCTATAATCGAATTTGGATTTTTCATAGTATTTATCATAGTAAAGTGGAAATGGGAGAATGAGTTTATGTTCTTATCATAGTATTTATTGCAAGTTGTAAAAAAATATTCAATATAATTAGGAGAATTTTGTAACAAAATAATTACATATATATAGTTGGAAAATGATAAAAGAGTCGTATAAAATGGGACAAAGAAAAATTACAAGAGGATAATATATTTTAAGGCAATTGTAATATTTATTAGCGTCAAATATGTTTTTCGTCGCTATAAATATCTCAAATTTTGTTTTAGTCCCTATGAAAATTTTCAGCAGGTTTTGGTTCATCAAATATTTCTTGTCATGATTGTGTATATCATTCGAAATTTTAAAAAAATTTCCAAGGACATGTTTAGTACATTATAGGAATCTACCTTGCAAAAGTTTCATTTTTTTTAAGAAGAGATGAATTAAATATGAATTTTTTATTTTTTTTGCGCATAAAAATTCATAAATAATTCCTTTTATGTTAAAAAATTCTAATTTTTTTTGGGAGAGGTTCTTATAATATTATAAACATGAATATAAAAAAACATTCATAAATGCGAAAAGTACACAAGAGTTTATTAAAAGAGTTTTTCTATCATGTGCAAATTTGCACATGTTAAGAAGTTTTAAATAGTAAGTTTGTATTGGAAATTGTGTATTTCATATTAAATGTTTAATTTTTTAATAAATAATTATTGTTTTAATTAAATAGTTACTATTTTTGGTTACTTCAACATGTGCAATATTGCACATGTTAGACAAACCCTTATTAAAAAGTACGGACTAAAAGTTATTATAGAAAATATTGGAGGAATCAAAAGTTGCTGAAATTGTTTATATGGACTAAAAACAAAATTCAAGGTATTTATAGGGACCAAAATTTTATTTTACCCTATTTATTAATACATCCACTCCTAAATCTAAAATAAATTTAGGTCAACATAAACCGATGTATCTGGTCCATATTGAAGTCAACAAATTATTTATTATCACAGTTGACTTAACATTTATTATCAAACTTGACTCAAAATTTTGTTGACCCATAATTTATTAACTATATATGTATGTATGTACACATTTGACTCATCGTTTATGTTTTAATCAACTTTGGAAATCTCAAACATTAAACTTTTAAAAATGCTAGCTAAATGGTACGTGCCTCTAACTCTGTTTCTTGTTCTTATATCTTTTCTATGTAATGCTTCAAGTGATACCAAACTTCGAGGAAACCAAAGAACGAATGACAATAACTTTTCCAATGACAATGACTTCTCCAATATCGTTAAAATATTTGCTGCATTGCCTCTTAAATCAGAATCGTTGCACTTTTATTGTGACCAGGGATGGGGGGACTTTGAAATGAAGCCTGGAGAAACTCGCGAAAGGCATGCTTCTAATATTGGAGTGGCATGTAAAGTGACTAGGGGTCATTTAGTGGCCGTTTTGGTTGTGAGAAATGGAGAATTTTGGATAATAAGATTTGATGGTTTTCTACGTTCTTTTGACCATATCCATTGGGTAAAAGAGGAAATTTGGTATAATAATTCTAGTATTTGATTTGTAATATTTCTTATCTCAAAAGTAATAGTAATAAATGGATTCCAGTATCTTAAGTTTTTTGTTGTTCATTGCTCCATTTCAATTTTCTAACATTTTTAATTTCTCCATTTCATCTTTTAAAATTATATATACTCGAATAAAGTACCCAAAATATTCATCACATAAGATTGATCACATCAAGTTTTTTCATCGTATTTTCCATAGCTTTCTGCTACCTTAGATTGTGATATATATTCATTTGTGTGTTTGGTTTGAGAGAAAGAGTGGTGAAATAAATATACGGAAACCAATGAATGCATTAGTACTAAAGTTTAGTCCTAGTTCGTTCATTGGTTTCCGTATTTTTCTCTCTTCCCTTTTTCTTTCTCTCAAACAAAGGAAACAAATTATTTGTAAATGATATTGCATAAAGGATTCAATTTTTATTTAATGGCACAAATGATTCAATTGGTCATGATAATTGTCGTAAAGATTGCATAAATAATTTAATCGATATGCAATATGTAACGACCTAGATTAATTAATATTAATTATATGTCTATTTACATTTATTAATTTTGATTTTTATTGCTTATATGATATTTATGTAATTTATTAATTATTGGTAATGGTTAATTAATTGATTATTAGAATAAAATTAATTGGGCTCGATGTGTTAGGGGTTGAGTAATATGAATAGTAAGTAAGTGCGGGTAGTGAGAGAAATTGTAGAGAAAAAGACCAAAGAAGAGTTAAAGAGGGAAGAACAAAGAGTACAACTAAGGAATCAAAGAGAAGGACTAGATAAAATCAGAAATTCAAGGTATGAGAGTAGTCTTTGAATTCTAGGGTGATTATTAGAGAGGGGAGAAATTCAAGGTACTTCTATATGTTTTTTTTCTCGAATTTGAGGGTTAAATTGTTTTCTCGAATGTGAAAATATCATAAATTTGGCATGATTTGAAGTTAAATTGTATTTCAAGTTGTACTTCTATATGTTTGTTTCTCGAATTTGAGGGTTTCCTGAATTTGGCATGATTTAACGTTTGTCTGGTTTGCTCGCTTAGCGAGCATTAAACTGTTCTTCTCGTTTTCAAGCAGGACTTGAATGCCTGCTTGGCAACGGATGTCTCGCTTAGCGAGGACTTCTCACTACAGCTTGCCAGGATTGTTGTGTCTCGCTTTGACACTGGGAGTTTCTAACTTGCTTTCGCTATGACCTCGCTAGGTCTCGCTTAGCGAGCTTATCAGTGTAGAATTTTACTGTTTTGTTTCTAAAATGAGATGTATGCACATAACATTTTTAGATTATGATCCTATAATTGTGTAACGATGTATATGATTGTGATATGAGCATGTAACTTGCAAATAATTGATGAAGATGATAATTTTGTATAAATGCTAATTCAAGATAATTAATTAATGGTGATGTTTTCTGTAACACCCAACCCATTATTTAAATAATTCTAACTTTATTAAAATCTTTTCAAAATACGCAACGGAAAAATTACGATTTAATTATAAAATGTTTGGTTAAAGGTATTACAATCGACAACATACTTAACTATTTGATTAATTAGCCTAAACATTAACTATAAAATTATTCTTTATAAAATATACATTTTCCGAAATAAATACATTAAGTCATAAAGGACCCTATATCCTAAATACAACCCTTTCCCCGTGTCACACTCAGAGCGGAGCTTCACCAAAAACTTGGGCATCAACAAATACATAACCTGTAAACCTGGACCACCCAACGGTCCAGAAGTACACAAAACAGAGAGTTAGTAAATCATAACCAATAAAATACAAGTGTAAGCAATATCCTTAACACTTCATCATATTATCATGCATAATCTAACTCACATACATATTCTCAATCTTAAATCAAACATAAGATTATTCACATATACATTGAAACACAATTTGGAAACAATGCTTATCACCAATATTCAATCAAGCAACTCACACAACTTACACAAACCACACAATGTCACATATCAAATCATCAAATCATATGCACATCTTCCTAATGCAATCTAATGCCACAACTCATGCTATGTCACCCTAGACATATCTAATGCATGTGGTACCAATCGTCTTTATTAGAGTATCTCACCTCTAATATCCGTCTTTATCGAATAAATATAATTCGATATCCGTCTTTATTAGAATCATAGATTCTAATATCCCTAACTCAATACATGAATGCATGAATGATTCATGTACAACCACAAACACTTAATATAACACAATATTAAGTTCTACTCTATGATATGGAACACTATCCATATCCGTCTTTATTAAGATATATCACAAATCTTAATATCCGTCTTTATCGAACAAAATCCAATATCCTTCTTTATTAAGATAACACAATACCTTAATATACTTCTTTATTAGAATAACACAATTCTAGTATTCTTCATTCATATACATACATATCATACATTCATCAATAACATCAACAAATCATTATTAATTAAAACATCCTCAACAATTTTAAAGGTATAGGAAGTATACAAAAATATAAGAAAACTTCATAAATTAAGCCTCATCTCATAAAACTAACTTCGGAATTGGAATCTACGCGAAAAATCGAGTGAAATAGGTTCCGGGTGCATAAACCGTCAAAAAGTCAACCAAAAGTCAACACAGGTCAACCCTGGTCAACAAGCCTTTACGCGCCGCACGGCACTATCCTACGCGCGGTGCGGCAGATCAGTGGCAACAGGGAAAATTTACGCGCGGCGCGGCAAGCCAGAAACAGATCTGTCAAAACGCGTTTTTGTGCGAAAAAAAATCACTTATTTACCCAAAATCACTTATTTTCAGTTCCAGAAATTATACCAAACATGGGTTATGTTCATACATGTTTAAAACACATTAAAAGTAACTTATTAACATTAATAATCACTTATTTTTCATGGATCTTGACATATTTGTAAAAACTCATAAACATTCACAAATCTTAACAAACATCTACAAATACCCATTTTACCCATTAAAATTGTTCATACATCATGTTAAGAGTATATTAAACATACTATGAACATGAGTTTTCACTTTCATTAAGAAAAATCATCCCAAAAAGCCACGAAAATGAGTGGAGAAAGTTTGGGTTCAGAGAAATTGACATTCTCCCCTTTCTCTAGCCACTCACAATTATGAAAACTATCTCTCTTACCTTAGCTCGACGATTCTCGGATTTGGCTCTTGAATCTCCAAGAAATTCCTTGCCCTAGCTCTCCTCCTTCTCTCTTGCTCTTCCTTCTCTCTTCTTTCTCACCAAAGTCACAAAATGTGACAAAGTGAGCTTTCTCTCTCTAACTCTTGCTATTTATAGCTCTCCCCATTTTGTGATTCACTTAGGCCCAATGCCTTAAAGCCCAATAGCCCAATAAGCCAACACTCATGTAATTCTCACAAACTCGCCCAATTAACTAATACTCTCGCTTATTAATTAATCGCCACAAAAGTAAATAATAATAAACTATTTTACACACAAATAATATATTCATATAAATAACGAATAAATGAAAATCGGGTCGTTACAACTCTCCCCCACTTAAAAAGATTTTCGCCCTCGAAAATTACGCAACTAAAACAACTCCGGTAAAACTCCTTCATCCGATTCTCCAACAAAACACTTAAAACTCAACACATGACTGAGTTCGACAAAATTAGTCTATCCCAATCAACACAATATCGTTTACTATCAACAAGAGATCAAGGACGGCCAGTTCCTCGATTTGTCAATAGATAAACAACAATCATGATGGTGACATAAACCATTCTTACCAAACTACAATAATGGTTTCCTCAAATACAAAACCTCCGTCAAATATCATTCCATAATTCTCACAATACTACTACTACTACTACTAGAACATATCAATCCCTCTTATTCCGAAAAGATATTTCCGCTTAATACTCCACAACTTCTCAAGTTCAAAAGTCTTTAATTCTCTCTTTAGTCACTTAACTACGCCAAATTGCTCATTCATATATAAATCTTATTCCAACCATTCATTTGATAACATGCTCTCAACTTCAATCTGATAATCAACTCCCCAAATTTTCTTGACACATGCCAAAATATACCATCTCTAACCGTTAAATTTCTTTTTCTCGCATATCTCAAATCACTGCGTCCAATTCCAACATAACTACTCTTTTTCCAATTAGTTTCTAGCCAACCTCTGGATTTCTTAACACAAGCATTTCCAATACTACTCCTTCCGTCGACATAATCTCATCCAAAATGCATCTTAAGTCATTCATCGAATCACTATTATTCCACCGTCCGTGATGAAAATATCTAAAATCCTTTACTTCTTTACTGCATAGTACGACCATACTATATCAACAAACACGATGCGTCCAACATTACTAGTCTCTACCGACTTTTCTATTCCATAATCGACTTTTCCAATACATAATTTCTAATCTCACTCTTATCTTCCGAATGCTACAAAAACACCCTCTGATACTTACTCTAGGCATCGCCTTCAAATTCTTAATATATACTCACAAACACAATATCCACTTTCATGTGAAATAACTTCTTTCGTGAACTCTCTCTTGACATAAGTCACTTTCCATTTCTCTTTCTATTACTCGTCCTCAACATATTTTTCAACGGCTAACATTCTTATTTCTAATTCATCCAAAAATGATACTTCAATCTTAGATTCAAGTCGACCTCCAAAATCTCATTCAACTTCAACACTAATTGTCCGATCATTATTCAAATTTAACTATTCTTTCCTCGACAAGTCTCTCACAAAATTCATCGAAATATTATCCTACTTCCATCTTTGAATAAACTCAACTATCTTGTACAATCCTCTACTACCGACAACTTAACAAGTATACAAATCCTGTCACGGTATCCCTTAATTCCATTCTCATCTACTTTAAAATCCGCTTCTTTTCCTTAATTAATTAACACCAACGATTCACTAATCTCCACATCTATTTTTTAAGCTTCTCAAACCTCTTCAAGAAATAACAAATCATATCTAACATTCTCAGTCTCATACTTCTAGAAATTACCTCGTATAGTAAAATTAGAACTCTGAATTGTTCGATCAAATTCAACTTCTTACCATAAGTACTAACATATCCACAACCTTCTTTAATCAAGCATCCGCTACAACACTAGACTCGCTCGAACAATAACTTAATTCGAAATCATCATTCTCCCAAGAATCCTAATCACCTCCTCTACGTCATATTCAATTTCCTTTTACTCAAACAAGCACTTCAACTTCAATCCACACAACAATATTTCCATACTTTCAATACAACGTACAAACTCCAACCGTTCCGAATATTCTTCTTCCTACTTAATCAATCTCACTGACGTCCCCATGACGAAACTCGTCTAACAACTTTTCCTCTAGCAATTCCCACAATTGTTGCTCGAATTCACTTGCTCCGAACAAACGTCACTAGATCTTGAACACTTCGCTTCAACAACACCTTCACCTATCCTCACTTCTCACGTTCGATAAATCTCGGAGGAATATAACCTACTCCCCCACTTATCTCAAACCTACCGTACTCATCTACCAGAACTCCTAGTGCTCACACCTAGTCATTCTATCGTTTCTAAACTCATTCTTCCCTAGAAGAAACTAGTACCGACAACGTTTACACGTATGTCGCATACAAAGGGTAAAACACCAAAACACGATACTCAAACATCTACACAAAATCATGCAAGCATATTCATGTAAGAAAATTATTTAACTCGAGTCAAACTCGTATACCGCATCTACTCACTTCATTCTTAAAGAAAATAATATAGTTATCCACTACTACTCACAATTAACAAGTAGACAAATCAACTTTGTGATAACAATAATCTAGCACATAGCATATAAGACAAACATATGTCATATATATTCTAGAATCCACTTTATACCATCAATTTTCTATTCTTAGAAAAATAGCATAGTCATTTACTATAACTTACAAAGAACAAATCAAGTTCCTAGTAATAATCTACTACATGTTATAAACAAAACATATATCAAATACATACTAGAATATACTTAGTTCATGAAAAAGAATTACTAATTCCACTCTTCTTACGTCATGAAAAAGAATTAGTTTTCATTTACTCAAAAGAAAATAACTTACATTTTCAACGAAGTCCACATAATCAAGAATTAACATCAATTCTAAAATTATATCATGCCATAAGGATCTACACATAAAGATACACATAAGGACATACATAAGAATACACATGTAAACATACATAATAATTCCCATAAACTTATCCACAATTAGTTAAATTAAACTATTAACTCTATTATTCACATATGGATTCATGTAGTACAAAATAGTTTTCAACATCCTACACGATTTCAATTACAAATTTCATGTTGAATTTAATCATAATCTCACACAAGGAAAACAAGAATTTCCATTCAAGCAACTTAGGACAAAACACCATGTATCATTAATCAACAAGGATACAATCACATCAAGTGCTCACCAAAAGAATTAGAAATCACATAATCTAATTCACATCACTCATAGTTCATGAATAAACACACCAAGTTAATTCATAAAACAAACACATCATAATTCATAGACAAACACGACTGACACACGAAGCTCACTCGGTCTGAATGCACAGACCTGCTCTGATTGACACATAACCCACACAGTCCGAAGACAACGGGGCTCTGATACCACTTTGTAACACCAACCCATTATTTAAATAATTCTAACTCTATTAAAATCTTTTCAAAATACGCAATGGAAAAATTACGATTTAATTATAAAATGTTTGGTTAAAGGTATTACAATCGACAACATACTTAACTATTTGATTAATTAGCCTAAACATTAACTATAAAATTATTCTTTATAAAATATACATTTTCCGAAATAAATACATTAAGTCATAAAGGACCCTATATCCTAAATACAACCCTTTCCCCGTGTCACACTCAGAGCGGAGCTTCGCCAAACACTTGGGCATCAACAAATACATAACCTGTAAACCTGGACCACCCAACGGTCCAGAAGTACACAAAACAGAGAGTTAGTAAATCATAACCAATAAAATACAAGTGTAAGCAATATCCTTTGTTGGAACAAAATATATGTTAATACACACCCTTAAGTTTTGATGATAACAAAGTATTAAATGGACAATTGGTGGTACTAATGTTTAACTTAAGTGCAGGAGAATTCAACGTTTAATCAAGAGCACACTTAATTTAAACTCTGATGAAACCAATGGAAGTCTGAATATTTAGACTCTGAAAGAGTTCAGATGCTACAAAGTAGTCAGAAGCTATACAAAGTTCAGAAGCTCAAAGTAGGTCAGAACGTCTGAAGCTGTTCAGGGACTCAGAGGAGTTTAGAAGCTCAAGGATGTTCAGAGGCCTACAAGAGTTCCGAGGCTGTCTGATAGTCATGAGTCATTCAGAGGATGAAGATGTTCAGAAGCTGAATTGCGAAGGACTATCAGAGGCCAACCTTTCAAAGACCAATCAGACTCCAAGTTATCAAAGGTTCATCAGAAGCAAAGGAATTCCCAGTCATCAGAAGGCTACATCAACTACAACTTATCAAGCCTGATGATTTGTTATAAGGACAACTAAATTGAAACGGTCACAAAGGATGTGATCTCTCTCTCTAGGAGCTAGTTGTACCTTATAACTGTACTATTGGACAAACAGCAAAGGTGAAGCTTCTCTGCAAAGAAAGACGTGGCTTTACTCAACGGATCTTCAAAGTCTACAGCTGTCCAATTTACAACGGGAATTTCTCCAACGTCTCAATGTCTTTCTCAACTCATATAAATATGCCGAAGAAAGAATTGATGACTAGCGCTCACCATTAGATAAAATCTCTCAGAAGAAAGTGAGTATTTTATATTGTAATAGAAAACATCTCTCAAATGAAGTGAGCATAGAAACTAGCTTAGAGCCTCTTAAGTTATTATGTTTGTAATAAGTTTTAAGCTCTTAAGTTAGTAGTAAGTCTTCTGCTTAGTGTAGAAGCAAGTAAGTCTTCTGCTTAGTGTAGAAGCAAGAAAGTCTTTTGCTTAGTGTAGAAGCACGTAAGTCTCAATCTTAGTGATTAGAGCAGTGAAGTCTTGAGCCTGAGTGCTTGAGCAAGGAAGCCTCTGATCTTGTGTGATAAGAGCAAGAAAGTCTCTCTGTCTTGTGTGACTTAGAGCAGGAAGTCTCAAGCTTGTGTGCTTGAGCAAGGAAGTCTTTGATCTTGTGTGATAAGAGCAAGGAAGTCTCTATGTCTTGTGTGACTAAGAGCAGGAAGTCTTGAGCTTGTGTGCTTGAGCAACTATTGTAATCCTAGTGATTATAGTGAAAATCTCTTGGAAACAAGGGGACTGGAGTACTCTCAATTTGTGAGGGGAACCAGTATAAATTGTTGTGTGTTCTTCTCTCTCTCACTCTCTCATTTACTCCTTCATCACTCATAACGCCATAAGTTAATTGTGTGAATAATCCGCTGTGCTTTAAAGACAATGAAAAGGTTTAAATATCTTGGAAAGTTTTTTTAAATATCCAAAACACAATTCAACCCCCCTTCTTGTGTTTTCTCCACGCACCTTCAATTGGTATCAGAGCTTCGGTTCTGTTGGTAAATCACTTAACCGTGAGACAGTCAAGATCCAAAGGAGAAAACCTCCATGGCTCAAAACATGGATGAGCGGAAGCAGAAGCTACATCAACAAGTTGTTGATCTTAGCAAGAAATTTGAAGATGAACTGAGCTTAAATGAAGATTTGAGCAACAATCAAAATCCTTCCACATCAGGGGCTAATCAAACCTCTAGTTTTGATTCTACAGCTACTACTCTTTGCCTCATTAGTGATGATAATGAAAACATTCAGTGGGCAACAGTAAATGGCTTGTTGGATCAATATGAGGAGTTTAGGATGGAGGAAAATGAGAGCATTGAGAAAATGAACATAAGGTTTCAAGCTATAACAAGCAAGCTTGAAGAGCACAACAACAAACTCAGCAACAAAGAGCTTGTAAGCAAGTTGCTGAGAAGTTTGCCTCGGGATTGGAATGATATTCCACATTCTATAGAGGAAACTAAATACATCAATTCAATGAGTCCTGAATCATTGATTGATTTACTCAGAGTCCATGAATTGGCTCTGAAGGATATGCAAGAGTTGAAACGTGAAGAAGCAGAAGCAGCAAGGAAAGGAAAGCAAGCATTGGAGCATGAAGATCTTGTTGAAGAACCTGATGAAGAGTATCTTGAAAGGTTTTCAAGAAAAATTCAAAGATGGTACATCTTCAAAAAGAATGGAGGAAGACTAGCTAAAGGAATGACATCATGGGATGTACTAGACAACTTCTCTGAAGATGAGTCTGAAAGAGCACCAAGAGCTGAAGGATCAAGTTCTGAAGATGGCTCGGACTCTAAAGACTCAGGCTCTGATGAAAAGTCAGAACCTGAGAGCAAAGAAAGTATCCAGAGAACAATAAATCAGGTATATTCTAGTCTTTCCAAAGCTAAATTGATCAAGCATCTTTATAACACCTTACTTAAACTCTCTAATAGTCAGCAGAAGTATAAAAAGCTTAAAGCAGACTATGAGAATTTAAGTAAGCAAGCAAATCACTCTGAAGGTCTTGAACAAATTTTTTTTATCAAAACAAAAGACCTCTCTAGTTCTCAAAGAGTACTGTAACATAAATGCTGATCAAAATAAAATTGTTTCCATGCTTTGCAACCTTGAGACCAACAATACTAATGGGATTGGATACTCTAGTAAAACACCAGAGGAACCAAGCTCATCAGTTATTGGTGGAAGCTTCTCACTCCCTAATCTTTACACTACATTTGTTTCTGATAGTTCTCAGAAGAAACAAATGAAGGATAAAGATTGGGCAACTAACAGTCTAGGACCCTCAAGCAAGTGGGTACCAAGAGACAAAATTGTTTACTTGATTGCATGTGAAACTAAGTCTCTGAATCTTCCAATCACATGGATGCATGTGACTGTGAATGGAAGAAGAGCAATTGTGCATAGAAGGCACATTTTTGAAGAATCAGATGGAGAAGAAGATGAGATGGAGTACATAAGGATCTGTCAAAACGCGTTTTTGTGCGAAAAAAAATCACTTATTTGACCCAAAATCACTTATTTTCAGTTCCAGAAATTATACCAAGCATGGGTTATGTTCATACATGTTTAAAACACATTAAAAGTAACTTATTAACATTAATAATCACTTATTTTTCATGGATCTTGACATATTTGTAAAAACTCATAAACATTCACAAATCTTAACAAACATCTACAAATACCCATTTTTACCCATTAAAATTGTTCATACATCATGTTAAGAGTATATTAAACATCTTATGAACATGAGTTTTCACTTTCATTAAGAAAAATCATCCCAAAAAGCCCACGAAAATGAGTGGAGAAAGTTTGGCTTCGGAGAAATTGACATTCTCCCCTTTCTCTAGCCACTCACAATTATGAAAACTATCTCTCTTACCTTAGCTCGACGATTCTCGGATTTGGCTCTTGAATCTCCAAGACAATTCCATGCCCTAGCTCTCCTCCTTCTCTCTTGCTCTTCCTTCTCTCTTCTTTCTCACCAAAGTCACAAAATGTGACAAAGTGAGCTTTCTCTCTCTAACTCTTGCTATTTATAGCTCTCTCCATTTTGTGATTCACTTAGGCCCAATGCCTTAAAGCCCAATAGCTCAATAAGCCAACACTCATGTAATTCTCACAAACTCGCCCAATTAACTAATACTCTCGCTTATTAATTAATCGCCACAAAAATAAATAATAATAAACTATTTTACACACAAATAATATATTCATATAAATAACGAATAAATGAAAATCGGGTTGTTACATTTTCTTAGCGAGTTGGCTAAGATATTTTGGATTATGTTATCCACAGTTTTGGTGATGATGCTAGATTAAATCATAGATGTAGTGATTTCATATTCATGTATTCCGTGATTTTATGTATGCGAGGTGGCATGCACTTTAGTGAGGTGACTAAGGTAATATATTTTAGCGTGGTGGATAAAATGTATGAATTCAGTTGGTCTAAATGATAGACGAATTAGAGAGTACCATATGCATTAGTGTACCTAGGGTGACATTAGTTTGCATTAGGTATATGTGATTCCTAAATTGTAAATGGTATGTGGCATTAATTGAGAGTTTAATAGATGGTGGTGTATTGGCGTTTATACTTGTATTGGCGTTACATAAGGCTTTGTGTACCGATACATGTTTGTGTATTGATACTTGACTTTAAAATAATGATACTTTATGGTGCAAGTCTACATTGCCTCTCAACACTTTAAAATAATGATATTTTATGTTTCTTCGATAAGCACTTTGAACCGGTGTAAGTCTGATACGTTTTGTTTTTCAAAATGATTTTTTTTGATAAACAAAAAACAATATTCATTCATTCATTCAAGTTGGTAGATATTATATCAATCAAAGTCATTACATATTCAAAACCGCTAAAAACTAGAAAGGATGAATCTGTGAACAAGATCACAACATCTGAGTTAATAACATAAAACGACTTTATGTTTAAGCCTACAATTGATATGATGAAATACAATTGTTCGGAATAATGTCCCCGGATTTGCAACGTTGAAGACGCTAGAGTCATTGAATCTGTATTGGATTTGAATCGAAGCAAACCTGGAAATCTGAACAAAACAAACACCATACTAAGACGGGACTCACAACAAACAACACCAGACAAATAAATCAAAAGATGAAAAACTCAAAACTAACTCAAGATTATGTGAAAATCACTTTTTAAGTAAAAACGCGATTAAAAAAGGATCAAGAGAGGTGATTTTGGATCAAAATTGATCATAAATCACCCATCTCTAATGGATGAACAAGAAAAGGGAACAAGAAAATTAGGTTTCTTTTTCTTCAGAGCGACGACTTGTATATTTGCACGTTTTTCAAAATGATTTTAAAATAATGAACCGTTGCAAGCTTTATGTATGCATCGGTGCATGTCTGTTATAACTGTCAAAATTTTGTCTTCCCTCTAATTAACCTATTTTGTCTATAAATATTAAATAGCAAAATTCATTCTTTTGGTGATGTAACTTTTGATTTTGCAAATTGAGAGCAAATTCATGAGAGTTTAGTGAGTCTTCTAAGAGAATTCCTTTAAGAGTAATTGTGTGAGCACAACAATCCAAGATTCATCCACCTTCTTCAATGTTCATCAATGGTGATTGATTAAGAGAGTTGAACCAATGAAGACACTCCTCACCAACAATGAACAAAGACCAGAAAATAAGAGATAAGACTCACGAACTTTGCTAAATTACAATTTTGAATTTATAATTCCCAGTTTTTAACTATATTTCAATTCCTCGTTATTATGAAAACATAATCACAAAGCAAACCCAACTAAAAAACGCATCAAAACGCTGAAACCTTTGGCCAGGTAGTTTCCCACGACATCCCAAAGACTAAAAGTTAAAGACGGGCAAAGTACTCTCCAAAAAAGAGCTAAAGCACGTAAATGCCAAGGCAAGAAGGAAACACAATTGATAGAAAGTTTGTAATAAAAGTAACGTATCGAACGCCAAACTTTAGACAGTACGAAAATCAAAAAATGCTAAAACCCTATCTAAGAAAATGTAAACCAGATACATAAACCAAAATGACGTCAAAGTAAACAAGTACTATATAGAACGAAAATAGAAAGTCAATATCTTTGAAATCTGGCACGTCCAGTTACTAATGTTGAATATAATGTTCCAACACTTATACGTTACGGGAAGTTGCAACCAATGTTCCAACATTGTACTGAACAATAACGACAATGAACAAACAATAACAAATGTAGAAACAGTAAAAGGCACAAGTAATTAGTTAACCCAGTTCGGCATAAATGAACCTACTCTGGGGATACAAATCCAGGAAGGAAATCCACTAATGTAGTCCTAGTCCTGAAATTCTGGCACGCGAGGGACCAATGTGGTGCACGATGTTGCAACACTGGTCCTCCTGGACACACAATAATAAATCGACAGAATTTAAATAACACAAGTTATTGTTAACCCAGTTCGGTGCAACTCACCTACTCTGGGGGATACCAATCCAGGAAGGAAATCCACTATGGTAAAGTAGTTCAAAGCTCTCTACAAACGCCCCGTTTACAGCTTATCACCTAGCAACTACCCATATAGATTTCTACTTAAAAACGTCCTAAGTATGAGACCCCTCTCACTTCCCGTCTACCACACAACTTGTGGATTTTTTAATTCTGTTCTAAAACTTAATCACACTCTGTGCTTAAAAGCTTAAGAGTGAACACCTTATTCTTAATCAAGTATCAATCGTGATACTCAAAAGAATAACTAGGATCTAAACCTAAATCCTAAGCCTAAAACTTCTCAATCGCTCTATAGCGTTTGTATCTTCAATGTGTTTCAGGTAGTCTTCAACGAATGAAGCTTGCTTCTTTATATAGCGTCTTGAATCTTCTTTGGCTTCATGAAGAATAGGATCGTTTGTTGCAAACTAATCTTTTGATTTAAATTCGTTTGCACAAAAAGATAATTTGTTACACAAACAATTAATATTTGTTTGTTTTATCTTTTTAAATCTTCCGCTTTAGACCAACGATCCTCTTGACCAAATAAATAATATTTAGTTTGTTTTTATCTTTTAACAAACAAATAATATTTGAATTGTTTTTATCCTTTAAAAACTCCAGCTGTAGATCTTCAATCTTCAGCTAACAAACTCGTTCCTTGTTGAATAAGGAAGCGCAAGTTTGTTTCTTTAATTCTTCAAACATATCAGCGCGCTTTAGATCAAGATAAGGATAAGGCGCGTTATCAGGCCTTGGTTCCCAATGTTACTGCATTGGTACCCACATTTGGCCTCAGGCTTATTTTACCAAAAATGAAGTCAATCTTCAAAACTCAACAATCTCCCCCTTTGGCGAATTTTTGGGCTAAAATAATCTAGCGCCTAGCCACTTGTTCTGGGAAGATAAACTCATCAGAGGCCTGCAGCGGATTCTTGTAGTCTTGGCCTCACAGACACATGAGAGAAATAAACTCTCACAAATCAATCTCTTAGGAAGAAATAAACTTCCTCAGACTGAGAACATAAGTTCTCTCAGAGATTAATCAAGGAAAAATAAATTCCTTTAACAGTTGAGAAAAATAAATTCTCTAGTGAAGTTCAAAGTCACTTTGCAGGATGTGGTGACATTTGACTTCACATTCAGTATGCATCTTCATTTGAGAAAAATAAATTCTCACATGCATACACAACATCTTCAGATATATTATATATATATATATATATATATATATATATATATATATATATATATATATATATAGCGCAAGCGAAGCCGGGAAACGGACCGCAGCGCAACGACTAGGACTCGTGGTCGGATATATATATATATATATTCTACTCCCCTTGTATTGTTGCCCTCTCCATGCATATATATATCTCACTCCCCCTAAATATCAGATCAGATACTTTAGGTATATAAATAACCACACATACATATACTACTCCTATTTGCCTTATCAGAGTAATATTGGTCTTCATGTGGTTTCAGAGCTGATCAGAGCTGTTTTCATATGTCATGTTTCACAGACATATTATCTATGCTACTGTAGGTGGCAATGTGCAACACATTTTTGCCCACCTCAGACCAAAAAAGCTAGGATGTTACTCCCCCTTTTTAGCCATAAAATTTTGACAAATAAAGTCAAAAATCCTGCATAGTAGAAAACCAGATAATAGCAGTAGATATAGCAGAGTGCATATTACAGACCATAGCACATATAGTTCATCAAATTCAGGGCGTAGCCCAAAAAATACATAAAAAAAGTCTGTAAAAATCTAGGGAGTCTTCAAAAGCCTTCACTGTCAGTTTCCACCACTGCATCAGTGTCATTCTCATCTTCCTGATCAGTGTCTTCATCATTGCCAGCATTCATATCAGCCTCAATCTCTTCCTCAGCTTGACTCTCCTCAAGTTCTAGTGCCTTAATCACAGCATCTAGCTTGGACCTGTTCTCCTTCAGCTGGGCAATCATGTGCTTCCTAGTTATCTTCCCTATCTCAGCAGTAGTCCTAGATGTCCCAACATCAGGTACCACATTCAACCCCTCCATCATCTTTGCACTGATGATGAGAGGAGAGTTCCTCTTGCAGGCAATGTCATCTCTGATGACTTCAGGGTGTTGGGTCTGAATTATACCATATATCAAACTAGGAAAAGGTATGGGCCACTTGGCAACAAAGGTCTTGGCTTCCTTCATAATCTTTTAAAAAATATAGGTTCCAAAGTCATAGTTTAATCCATTACCAATGACATAAATAAAACTAGCCAAATTTGTAGCCACATCAGAAGTGTGGGTACCCAATTTGCAGCTCCAATTCTGTTGAGGATGGCGTACTTGGGTGTCAATTTTGTTGCAGACAACTTCCCTTTCCTAGGCCAAACCTTTACTTGATTTCCACTGATGGCCTTGCACACTTCATTATCAGACACTTCCAGCTCTGGTTGAGGGCCTTCACTTATTCCAAGGTACTTGTTGATCACAGTGGGGGAGAAATTCACACACTTGCCTCGGACATACACCTTTTGATATTCCCTGCTCATAGGGTCATCACAATCTTCAGGGATATTTGCCAAAAATTCCTTCACCAACTTCTCAAAACAGTCACCAAAGTCTGTCACAGTCCTCCTTAGTCCAGCCTTCTTGATCAGGTTCATCACATCCCTGTTCTTCAAGGCTTCCTTGCTTAGCTCTCTCTCAAGACCTAGCCTTCTGTTGTAGACATAAGGCCATATTTGCACACTAGTAACAGAGTGAAAAGATATGTTATCCATTGGTGTTTCACCAATATTCTGAGGGATCTTCTTGCCCTTGAACTTCTTCCTTCCAGAGGCTGCAAGTGTAAGCGCATTCTGTCTCGCCTTAGGACTTGCTTATTCTTCTGAGTCACCAATGTCAGTGACATTGTGCTCCACATCATAATCAGAATCCGACTCAGATGGGGGAGCCTTTGTTTTGAGAGCAGGCTTCTTTGGAGGTGTACTCTTAGGCCTGGTTGGTAAATAACTTGCTGGTTTCTTTACAGTCTTCTTCACAGGAGTCTCTGCTGCGTTTGGTGTGCTTGTAGTCACCACAACCCTATCACTCCTTGTTCTTCTTGCAATACTCTGAGTAGTAGTCTTCTCAGAAGGTGGATTCTCTGTATAGGTTTCCACAACCACAAGGTCAGGACTTGTTTCCCTATCCTTGTCTTCAGCATTCTTCTCTCCTTCTTCTCTTTCCTTAGGTTCTTCACTCTTTTCAGACTGAGTGTCACCCTTGGAGCCTTCATCAGCAGTCAATTGCTTATCACCAGACGCAGTGGTGTTCTCTGGTGAATCTGGAACAGTGTCCTATACCTGTCTTTCTTCCGGAACCAATGTGCCAACATTCGGTTCCACATCTAACCCAGTTGCTTGATTGTTCAGATCCTCAAGCACTTGGTCCACAGCCTTCTCAGGTTCAACATTCTCACTCACCTTTGGTGAATCTCCAGAGTCCTTAGGGTTTGACTCTTTGTTGACTTGGTCAGAGCCTTCTTTCTCATGGGTTGACCTTTCAACTTCGTCTTCCACCTGTTCAGTCTCATCAACTTCCATTTTCTCCGAAGTTTCGACATCAGGTCTTGCATGTTCATCTTCAAGTGGATCGATGTATAGACTAGTAATTGTATGAACAGTTCTTGATCCAGAGATCTTCGATTTCAATTTCTTCTTCTCATTCTTGGACCGTTTAATCGAACCAGAGGATTTACCTTCCTTCTTTGACGATCTCTTCTTATTCTTGGATTTCCTCACCTTCTCTTTTGATGGATGAACAGTGTCGAGTGGTTGATTCTCAACTTCCATCATGACGGAGCTTTGCTCGTTTGTATCGTTCTATATGTTAGGGTTTTTCGATACAGAAGGTGAATTGGATGCTTGGCTTTTGCTTGGAGTAACTTTAGTGGAGTTGGTCATGGTGATGGTGTGGGTTCGAAGGTGAAGGGTTGAGAAAAGGGTGAGGTTTTTGCGAAGAGGTTAAGCGAAGGTGAGGGGTTTCTGAAAAGGTTTGATGAATGGGAGATGACGGGTATTTATGGACGAAGGTTGTTGGCTGACGGGGGATGTATTGGAGGTGAAAGGTTTTGGAGAGTTAATGGAGAGATTTTGGTAGGTGGCGTGTTTTGGGGAGTGGAGGTAATGATGGTGGTTTGAATTTGCGTGCAACAATAAATGGAGGGAAAGTGGAATTGTTGCACACATCACCAACTATAGTTGATACAAGTCTTCACAAAGGCAAATTCCAAGTTTGCCCCTGAGCCTTTCAAATTGTGTTGCATCCAATGCCTTGGTAAATATATCTGCAATTTGACCTTCAGTAGCCACGTGTTCCAAGGTCACAATATTTTCTTCCACCAAATCCCTAATGAAGTGATGCCTTATATCAATGTGCTTTGTACTCACTTAGCATCTGCTTCATCCATAGCATCTGAGAGCAACTACTACCAGCTGCAATATACTTTGCCTCAGCTGTGGATAGTGATACACTATTTTGTTTCTTGCTGAACCAGGAGATTAAGTTATTCCCCAAAAAGAAACATCCACCTGAGGTACTCTTCCTATCATCTGCACTTCCTGCCCAATCTGCATCACAGTACCCAATCAACTTTGTGTCTTCACCATGGGAGTACATGATCCCATAGTTGCATGTTCCACTCACACACTTGAGAATTCTCTTGACTTGTGTGAGGTGGCTCATCTTTGGTGCAACTTGATATCTAGCACATACTCCAACTGCAAAGGCAATGTCTGGCCTACTAGCAGTGAGATATAGAAGGCTTCCTATCATGCTTCTATACTGACTTTGATCTACATCAACACCTTTCTCATCTTTGGTGAGTTTTAAGTGTGTTGCTGCAGGAGTCCTTTTGTGACTAGCATTCTCCATCCCAAACTTCTTCACAATATTCTTGGCATATTTGCTTTGAGAGATGAATATCGTGTCTTCCATTTGCTTGACTTGAAGCCCAAGGAAGTAGGTCAGCTCTCCTACTAAGCTCATCTCAAATTCAGACTGCATCTGATGGACAAAATGTTGAACCATTGTGTCTGACATTCCTCCAAAGACAATATCGTCCACATAAATTTGTGCAATCATGAGCTTTCTTTTTTCTTCTTTGACAAACATGGTTTTGTCTGTCTCTCCCTTACTGTAGCCATTCTTCACTAGGCATGTTGTCAATCTTTCATACCATGCCCTTGGAGCTTGCTTTAGGCCTTAAAGCGCCTTCTTTAGTTTGTATACATGATCTGATAGGTGGGGATCTACAAACCCTTTAGGCTGCTCCACATATACTTCTTCCTTAAGGTACCCATTTAGGAAGACATTCTTTACATCCATCTGGAACAATTTGAACCTCAGAATACAAGCAACTCCTAATAGTAACCTTATGGACTCAAGCCATGCTACTGGAGAAAATGTTTCATCAAAGTCTACTCCTTCAATCTGAGTATAACCTTGAGCAACCAGTCTTGCTTTGTTTCTGGTGATTGTTCCCTTCTCATCAGACTTGTTCTTGTAAACCCACTTAGTGCCAATGATATTTACACCTTTGGGTCTAGGAACTAAGTCCCATACTTCATTCCTCTTGAACTCAATCAGCTCCTCTTGCATTGCATTGATCCAAAATTCATCTGTAAGAGCTTCTTTCACATTCTTTGGTTCAATTTTGGACACAAAACATGAGTTGACCACTAGCTCATTAGATCTCCTTGTAGTGATGCCTTGATCTGGATTTCCAATGATGAGTTCTTTGGGATGATTCTTCTGAACTCTGATAGATGGACCTTTCTTGGATGGTTGACCTTCTGTTTTTGAGTCAATTCCTTCTTGAGTCTCTTGATCTTCAGTGCTGTCGATCATGGGCTCTGATGTGTCAACATTTGGCACCGCATCTGGTACCTTTACTCCATGTGAGTCATCAATAACAACATTTATGGATTCCATCATGGTTCGGGTCCTGTTGTTAAAGACTCTATATGCCTTGCTATTAGTTGAGTAGCCATGAAAGATACCTTCATCACTCTTGGGGTCCATCTTTCTCCTCTGTTCTCTATCAACTAGTATGTAGCATTTACTTCCATAGACATGAAAGTATTTGACTGTTGGCTTTCTTCCTTTCCAGAGTTCATAGAGAGTGGTAGTGGTACCTTTTCTGAGCGTGGCATGATTGTGAACATAGCATGCAGTGTTCATGGCTTCTGCCCAGAGGTTTTGAGGGAGATCCTTGGCATGTAACATCACACGAGCTGATTCTTGCAAGGTGATGCGATATTTCTGCAAGTGCACAAAATTATCGTGTAGTTATAAAAGATTATCGATCCCACAGACCTACCATTATCTAATGCTACGTTGTAAATCTAAGGCTAATAAGAGTGTTTTGGATAGTGAAATATTTTTGGATTTTTAAATAAATAAAAGAAAGTAATTTTTGGATTTTAAATTAATAATAAAGCGTATTACTAGGATGAGCTCTTAGTTGCTTCGAAGGGTTCAATACTTAATTCGCTCTTTGATAAAAGGGATAGTTTTCGAAACTATATTGATTTAAAAACACTAATCTCAGCTCTCGCAAATCTTGACTAGTATTGTAGATTATAAAGGTGATGCTTACTCTCGTTCTCACATCCGCTAATAAAGTACTTTTTGAAAACCAATATAATTTAATTAACTCTAATCCTAAGTGGTGTTCTTCCGAATCAGAATCAATGTTCAGTTTTTACTATCTAGTAGAAATCTCATGCTCTCGCTCTATTGATTTTTACTTTAATTAATTCTCACTCTCGTGACAAATTATAATCATCGTTAAATTAAAAACTGCTTAAGAAAACTATTAGTTCATTAATCCTAAATAGCTCTCGCGGATTCTAGAATTAATGCTCGGTTTTTACTATCCGGTATAAACCTCAACTCTCATCTATGTTGGCTTATGCCTTAAATAATCCTCACTCTCATGACAGGTTATGAAACGTATTATTAAAAACCGATTGTTAAAAACGGGCGCGCGAACTAACTACCGAACCCCTACTAGCTCCTAATTACGCATCCTAGCAATATTAAATTAGCTAGACATAACTAAAACTAAAACTAAAAACGAAATAAATAAATAAATAGGAAATAAAAACATAAAGCAAATAAATAAATAAAGCATAAATAAATAAAAGCAATAAAGAAAATAAAACAAGAAAATAATAAAATAAGAACCTGAATAAACTCCAAGTATAATGCCGGTACAAAAGAAAATTAACTGCAACTTTAGAGAAAGAGTTCCCGCACTAAAGGCCTGAGTACTCTCTCCCCAACCGACTATACGAGTGGTGTGCTCGTTTTACAAGTCAGTTGTTCAAAGTTGTGTGTTTAGAATGTTGGAACAAGGACCTATTTATATTAAAATACAAGTGCCAAAACAGTCCAAATTAGCGATGTGGGACTAAATGGTGGTGTGGTGCACGCCACACGATGAATCAAGTGGTGTAGATGAATGTGTTGTACGCCACAAGTTGGATTAAGTGGGCTGGCGGGCAGCATGAGGGTGTGGCGGGTGCCACACTTCTTTGTCTTGTAGTGGGCTGCTATTTGCAGCCCCCTTTTTGTGTCTTTTTGGTCCGTTTTCGCTCCTTTCTTCAATTCTATTAATTTTCATCCGTGTTTATAAAATAAGAGCATTTAGTAACGATTCATAATATAAAAGTTCGAAATCATAATAAAAATAATTGAAATATAATATTAATTTAACTTAAATAAATAGCACATTTTCCGGTGTATCAAACTCTCCCCAACTTGAACCATTGCTTGTCCTCAAGCAATTTAGCTTGCATGTAGAAAACATTTGAAATGCTAAGCAACTCACCCACACAGACTCAGAGAAAAACAACATCACAAATACTCATACGTGGTCAGAAATTCAAATCAGCCAAGATTAATTAATTAGGTGCAAATCCACTCAAGAAGGGTATTTAAACGACACACAAAGTTCTCCATCTTATACATACCGAATTTGGATCATGCCTTTGTACTAAAATCTAAATCTTCTCCTTTGTTTCATCCTTTTTCATTCTAGACAGTCACATTAAGACCCTTTATCTATGTCACACACATGGTAAGAAAGCCGGTTAGCGTCTATATTCATCTTTATTTCGCAATTAAGCTTGATGATGCGAATATTTGCATTTAACTTGACAAGCATTGTTCATAGAATTTTTATCTCTATTTAACTCAATTTTTAAGGTTTAACCGTATTACCACAATATGACCTCATTTGCTAGCATTAGATGATTTTTCGCTTATATTCATCGACTGACCTACTTAATGTGTGACTTTTTATAGATGGTGTCCGACTGGTAGATAAACTACTAAAAGATTTCTCAAATTTAAATCAAGAGATTTTGGCACAATGGGTATTCAAATTGATATCTATACTAGGGAGACTTCTGGGTGTTGGAAAAATACTAATTTTTCTTGAAAAATTCCCTAATGTCCTTAACTCAGCCTCTCGTCACTCCTTAACCTATATACTTTCAAAGTGAGCTATTATCCTAAATCTTTAGAAAAAAAATTTAAGTTGGCTCAGGAAAAGAAAAATTTAAAATACCAAGAAAGTGCTATATTTTATTATGCGAAAGGGAAAATAAACTAATAAAAATTGAAATTAGATGACTAAAAATAAATAGATAAAAGCAGTAGAATAATCCCCTCAACTTAAATTCAACAATGTCCTCGCTGTTGCAACTTAAGAGTAGAATTGGAGTGCAAAGCCTGGAGTATCGTGAGAGAATCATGGGGGAGGCCTTTGATAATTTTGAAAGTCGTCAAACTGAAGCCTCAAACCGCCTAACTCTTGTATGATATTGTCAAGTTGTTTTTGACGGCGTTCTTCTGAACTCTCCCATTTGTTGTAATAGCCCTGCATCTCATTTGGTTTTGAAGAGTTTGTATTCTCTGGGCTTGAATGAACTGCATTTGTTCCAACTTCTCCTCTTGTTACTGATGCATAGCGTAAAAAGAGTCCATTGCGTTCCTTGTTGACAGTATTTTGTGCGCACTGATGCATATGGTAATTCTGTCTTGATGAGGATGAACTGCCTACAAAATTGTTATAAAATGTGTATTGTGTGCAGGTGGAACATTAGTGGCGCCCTCACCAGCGGCATCATTTTGAAAAATGTGCGTGGGAGCTCTATTAGAAATAGTCATCAAAATAACAAAAAATAAAATACGGCAAAAATTAAAAAAAAAATTTCATGGGTTGCCTCCCATGCAGCTCTTTGTTTAAAGTCGGATAGCTCGACTTCTTAACCCTTTAGATCAAAATGGCGCCTCTTCCATACTCACATTCTTAAACTTATGCCCAACATCTTTAGGTCTCCATTTGAACATCTCAAACCATTTCATAGATGTTTTTCTTTTTCCTTTGTTTTTCTTTTTCTTGGAGACGGTCGGGGGTTTATTATCTTGGAAGATATTACTTTCTGGGTGGGCTTGTAGTATGTCGGGAGGTGCTCGTTTAGAGGGTGTGTTATCGACATTTCTTTCAACTATGTCGAGTCTAAGGCAAGAGCTTTTCTTTTCAAATTGTCCTCCAATCTTAGATTTTACAGATCTTTGAGAATATGGGATTGGAGGCTTGTAAGGAGGAGGGGGTACGTATGTTTTTTCTTGACTGTTCTTGACTGCTTCCTTAACCTTTGATGCTTGTCTATCCTCTAATACCGTCGGTATTGTCTTAATACTTTTTTCCTAACTATTGGCCTCTTACTTTTGTAGCAACGGGATCTGCAAACTCGGTTCCGCTTTGCAGCATTATAGCATTAACAAGTCTCTTGGGATTTGGCTGTGATTGGTCTGGTAAAGTTCCGGCTGGGGCAGTTATAGCTTCCATTTTTTTGGCCATTTGAGATATCTGAGTTTCAAGCATTGTGTTGTGGGTGGCTAGAAGATCAACTTTGTTAACCAAGCTTTCTATTATAAGTTCCAGGTTTGACTTCGTAGGGATATTTGGAGCAGCAGGGGCTCCTTTTTGGAATCCTGGTGGAGTTTGGAGTGGTAATCTTGGTTTTACTGAGCAAGGCGTATGATCTGATGTAATTTCTAAATATTCAGCTAGGTCATCATCACTATTTTTATGGGTGGGAGGGTTGGGAGGTTTTAGAATTTCAGAATATTTAGTTTGATCCTTCTCCATCTCTTTTCTACATTCTTCGATGACGTCTAACATGTAACAATTATCGTCTATAGCCGGTACTTTCGTGAGTTGTGTTAAAATAAATTCTACTTTTTCGTCACCCACTTCAAAAGTGAGCTGTCCTTTCTTTACATCTATTATTGCACCAGCAGTAGCTAAGAACAGCCTTCCTAAAAGGATGGGTGTATTGGAATCCTCCCTTATGTCCATAACTATAAAATCAGTTGGGATATAGAATGGACCTATACGTACTGACACATTTTCTAGAATACCTAGGGGGTACTTAACAGAACTGTCAACAAATTGTATTGACATTTTAGTTGGACTCAATTTTCCTAAATTAAGTTTTTCGCATAAGGACATAGGCATTACGCTAATACTGGCTCCTAAATCGCATAGGGCTCTATATATGACGAATTTTCCAATAACGCAGGGTATGGAGAAACTTCCTGGGTCTTTTAGCTTAGGAGGCATTTCATTTTGAAGTATGGCGCTACACTCGGCAGTAAGCATAACGGTTTCGTCATCCTCGATCCTCTTTTTATTAGTTAAAATTTCTTTAAGAAACTTAGCGTATGAGGGCATTTGGGTAATAGCTTCCGTGAAAGGTATCGTGATATTTAATTGTCTTAGAAGCTCTACGAATTTCTTGTATTGCCCTGCACTTTTAGATTTTTCGAATCTTTCAGGATAAGGTATGGGTGGTTTATAAGGTGGCGGAGGCGCATTAGGTTTCTCCTTTTCTATGGTTTCCTCGCCACTATCTTCCTTCCCTTCTTTGTTTGGTTCACTTCCCTTCTCGGCTGGTTCACTTCTCTTCTTTGAATTGGGTTGTGTGGCTGGATTCTCGGTTCTAGGATCAGCTGGTCCATCGTATTGTGTTCCGCTTCGTAATATAACAGCATTCACATGTCCTCTAGGGTTTGACTGAGGTTGGCTAGGAAATGTGCCCGCAGGAGCAGAAGTAGACGCTTGATGTTGGGCCACTTGCGCGATTTGTGTTTCTAACATTTTACTGTGCGTGACTAAGAACTCTACTTGGCTCGTTAATTTCTCAAATCGCTCATTAGTGTGTATGTTTTGATTTAAGACATCTTTTCTGGTTTGAGCTTGAGTAGCTATGAGGTTTTCCATCATTATTTCAAGGTTAGACTTCCTAGGAGCATCAGGAGCAGGGTAAGCAGTGTTTTGATAACCTGGTGGTGCAGGAAGAGGTGTTTGGCCAGGTTCATAATAAGCGTTGTTGTTATTGTACGAAGGGTACGGAGAGTTGTTCACACCTTGGTTGTAATTGTTGGAACAAAATGAGTTTTAGTTAATAAAACACCCTAAGTTTTGATGATAACAAGGTATTAAATGGACAATTGGTATTACTAATTAATGATCTAGTGTGCAGGAACAAAGTAAAAAAAATGTATTCACTCAGATCATCAATTGAGCCTCTGAAGGACACAGTCTGAAGAGTTTAGACTCTGATAAGCAAGAAGCTTCAGAGCCTCTGAAGAAGTCCTCAGATGCCAAAGAGAGAAACATGTCCTGAAGCTTGCATACACTATTTAGAAGATCAATGAAATGTTATTACAAGATTCTGAATGAACAGTCTCTGAAGAAAGACAGCTCATAACTAATGGAATAGTACAACAATCTTATAATCAAATGGAGCGTGCAGTATTCTGTACTATTTTACCTAATTTACTGAAGCGCCATTTTACAAAGAGAAGTAGTGGAATTGACTTGCTCCTTTTTGAAGAAATAATCAAATCCAGCTCATCAAAAGAAGATTGTACTACCAACGGTCCTCTCTCAACGTCATTATACTCAAAGTATAAATAGAAGACATTTAACTTGAGAGAAGACGACTGAAAGCTGCTGAAAGAAAGACTGCTGGAAAATATTCAAACTCATAGAAAGATTTACTTTGTATTCAAGCTGTGAACTATTTCTTTCTTGTGTAATTTCTAAGTCAAATATCTTTTGATATTGTTAGGCTTTGAACTGTTGTTAAGAGAGTCTAGCTTAGAACTTTCAGTCCTACTTAATCTGTGTATTAAGTTAGTGTGTGAAGTCTCTTATCTTTTGTGATTTGAGCAAGGAAGTCTCTTAGTCTTGTGTGACTTTGAGCAACGAATTATGTGTGTGCACTCTTCTCTCTCTCTCTCTCTCTCACTGTTTTATTTGTGTTTTACTTTCTAACTAGCTTCTTTTATCCACTGCTTTACAATCTGATAGCTAGAATAGAATTATTTTTCAAAACACAATTCAAACACCCCTTCTTGTGTTTTTCACCTTCAATTGGTATCAAGAGCTTCGGTTCTGTTTTAATCACTTCACAGTGAGACAGTAAAAGATCTTTGAAAAACACTGTATGTCTGGGGAATCCACAATTACACCTACACCTACACCTACTGCTACAGATCTCTCTCAAGTTCAATACAACTACGACACCATGACTTCTACATCTTCAACTTCTAATCATGATTCCAGCAATAAAAAGGTTCCAGTCTTTAGTGGTGATGCTCTAAGATTTGAATGGTGGAAGGATAGCATTTACCACTACGTCAATGGAATTGATGATGAGCTTTGGGACCTGATAGAAGAAGGAGTGCCTATTGAAGGAATAGGTCCTGATGGAAAGATTACTTTAAGTCAAACAAATCATGATGTCAGCTATATCTCATGATGAATACACCAAAATTATGGATAGATCTACAGCAAAAGCTATGTATGACTCTCTCTGCTCAAACTATGATGGTAATAAGTAAGTTCAGAATGCCAAAGCAAGACTCCTGGTTCAGCAGTATGAGCTATTTGCCATGAAACCCGAGGAAGACATTGAGACTATGTTTTCTAGATTTCAGACTCTTGTGTCTAATCTCAGGATTCTGAAGAAAAGCTATACAACCACTGATCATGTGTGGAAAATCCTGAATAGGTTAACTGACAAATGGAGACCTAAGGTTACAACCATTGAAGAAGCTAAGGATCTTGAGACCATTACTCTTGAATCACTCATCAGCAATCTCAAGAGCTATGAGATGGTATTGAATGCTGATATAGTGAAGAAGAAGGAAAGGTCAGTGGCTTTAACTTCAACCAAGAAATCTTCTAAAGCACTCAAGGCTAAAACTCTGGAGGTTGAGGTGGAATCTTCTTCAGATGATCAAGGAGATGAACAGGATGAGGAGTTTGCCATGTTCACCAGAAACTTTCAAAAATGGGCAAAAATGAGCAAGAGCCACAAAGGAAATAGCTCAAGGAATGCTTCCAGTAGAGATGAGAAGAACTGCTTCAAGTGTAACAAACCAAGACATTTCATTGCTGATTGTCCTGAAGCATCATCAAAGGACAAGAACAAGAAATTCAGTAGCAAGAAAGAGAGCTACAAGAGGAGAATCCAGAAGAGCTTAATGGCAACATTTGAGAACCTGGAAACATCCTCAGAAAGTGATGATGAAGAAGCAAATGTGGCTCTGATGGCTACAGCTGATGGAGATTCTAAAGAATCAGACTCTGAAGAATCTGAACAAGTATTTTTAAATTATTCTAAGGAACAACTTTTAACTTACCTTGGTATGTCTCTAAGCAAGTCTGCTAAATCATCCTCTGAACTAAAACTCTTGAAAACACAGAAGGATGAGTTAGCTAAGAAAGCTGAACATTTTCAAGCTCTATATAAAAATTCTTTAATCAAAATTGAAGAACTTGAAAATGGGTGCACAAGATGTAACAAACCTACTGATGAGCATGAGGTTGCTCCTCTGGAGTTTGTTCATCAGAACGTCAACAAAAGTAAGATGGCGTCTATGATTTATAGTGTCTGCAAAAATAAAGGTGGAGGAATTGGTTACTCATATGGTAAATCATATGGGAAACAAAATTCCTATGTTTATTCAACTTTTGTGCCTGCGAAAAGCAAAGGCAAAGCTGTGGTTGTTTCAGACTATGAGGGTACCTCTGGGGTCTGCAAAACAAGCTCTGAAGTCACTTCAGAGGTTGTTTCTCAGAACTCCAAAGAAAGCAACTCTGGACCTAAGCATTCAGAACCTGGGACTATCAAGTCTAAGACTCTGAAAACTTTGGGACTCAGAAGCTCATCCAATCAGACTCTAAAACAAACCAAGCTGATGATAAATAATCAACATAAGACTCTGGTAAGCAAAACTAATCCTAGATTAGAAGAGCAACCTAAGTCCTATAGTGATTATAAATCAAAGCCTCAATTTCAAAAACTTTGGACTAAGAAGGTCAATTTTCAAAGACCAAACTTTCAAAAGAAATTTTTTAAGAGTCCACAAAGCTTTTCACAGAGGCAAGAAAGAACTAAAGATTATAGAACTAACCAAACTGGACCCAGAAAGCAATGTGTACCAAAATGTAAAATTGTCTACCATTCAGATCTTCCTTGTAGGAAAAACCATTTCAAATCAGATGAATGGAGGCTAGTTATCAGCCATGGAAGGAAAGCTTCTGTTCCCAAACATTACTTTACTTCCAAAGCTGCTGATGAGGAGAAAGCTAATGAGTATTGGAGAGAATTCACAATGAATGTGAAGAGTATTATTACAATGAATGACCTTGTTTATTCTACAGCTATCCAAACTGAAAGAAAATGGTAATCAATCATGGTATCTAGATAGTGGTTGTTCAAGGCACATGACTGGTAATAAGAAAATGTTCACATCATTAAACCTTGAAGATGGTGGAACAGTTGGCTTTGGAGGTAACCAGAAAGGAAAAATCAAAGGTACAGGTATTGTAGGTAACTCCTCCCTTTTAGTTAAGAATGTATGGTTTGTAGATGGACTCAAACACAACCTATTTAGCATTAGTCAATTTTGTGACAATGGGTTTGTGGTTAATTTTGATAAGGGATCATGTACTGTAATTAGAGAATCTGATAAGTCCATAGTGTTCAAAGGTAAGAGGGTAGGCAATGTGTACAAAATAAACCTTTCTGATTTGGTAGACCAAGAGGTCAAATGTTTGCTAACTCTGAGTGAAGAGAAGTGGGTATGACATAAAAGGTTAGGTCATGCTAACTGGAGGTTAATCTCTAAGCTTAGCAAACTTGACCTTGTAGAGAGAAAGAATAGAACTCTGCAAGAAATGGCCAGAACCATGATGCATGAGACTAACATTGCCAAGTATCTGTGGGTAGAGGCTGTAAACACAGCATGTTATGTTCAGAATAGAATCTATATTAGACCTATTTTGAATAAAACTGCATATGAACTATTTAAGGGAAAGAAACCTAGTGTATCCTATTTTCATCAATTTGGTTGTACATGTTACATTCTGAATACAAAAGTTCATCTAAAGAAATTTGATGCTAAAGCTTATAAGGTTATCTTTATTGGATACTCTGAACGCTCAAAAGCATACAGAGTGTATAATTCTGAAACTCACTCAGTGGAAGAAAGTATGCACATAAAATTTGATGACAAGCAGCCTGACAAAGTGTCAGAGCTAGTTCAGAACTTTTCAGATCTACAACTATCAGATGATGAAGAATCAGAACCTGAAGGAACATCAAAACCATCTCAACCAACTTCTGAAGAAACGGTTTCAACTCCTGAAACTTTGGACTCTGAAGATCACTTAGCAGCAGAAATTATCAGAAGCAGTCCAAGCAGAGTTGAACAATCAAAGAATTCTTTCAAATACAAATCTTTACATCCTGAAGAGCTAATCCTGGGTAACAAGGACAGTCCAAGGAAAACTAGATCAAGCTTCAAAAATGAAGACTCATTAATTGGATTAATCTCCTTGGTGGAACCAAGTTCAACTGATGAAGCACTAGCTGATGATGCATGGATTGTAGCAATGCAAGAAGAACTAAACCAATTTGAAAGGAATGAAGTATGGAGCTTAGTACCCAAACCTTCTCAGAAGAACATCATTGGAACAAAATGGGTCTACAGAAACAAGCTAAATGAACAAGGAGAAGTTGTTCGTAATAAGATAAGACTAGTAGCTCAAGGGTATAGTCAACAAGAGGGGATTGACTACACTGAAACATTTGCTCCAGTAGCTAGACTTGAGGCTATTAGATTACTTCTTTCCTATGCTACACATCACAATATAATTTTATATCAAATGGATGTTAAAAGTGCATTCTTAAATGGTTACATTTCTGAAGAAGTATATGTCAAACAACCTCCTGGTTTTGAGGATGCATCACATCCTGACCATGTTTATAGACTTAAGAAATCACTCTATGGTCTGAAACAAGCTCCCAGAGCTTGGTATGAAAGGTTGAGTAATTTCTTAGTTGAAAAAGGTTTTCAAAAAGGTCAAGTTGACAATACTCTCTTTAGTAAAATATTTAAGAATGACATTTTAATTATTCAAATTTATGTTGATGACATTATTTTTGGATCTGCTAATCCATCTTTGTGCAAGGAATTTTCTAAGATTATGCAGGAAGAATTTGAAATGAGCATGATGGGAGAGCTGAAATTCTTTCTAGGAATTCAAATCAACCAAAACAAAGATGGAACCTACATTCATCAGACCAAGTATACAAAGGAGCTGCTGAAGAAATTCAACATGGAAGACTGCATCCAACAAGCAGTCTCAGCAAGGATGAATCAGAAGGCAAAGTAGATTAGAAGCTATATAGAGGTATGATAGGTTCTCTACTTTACCTAATTGCATCAAGGCCTGATATTTTATTCAGTGTCTGTTTGTGTGCTAGATTCCAATCAGATCCTAGAGAATCTCATCTTACTGCTGTAAAGAGAATCTTTAGATATCTGAAGGGAACCACAAATCTTGGCTTATTTTATAAGAAATCAAATGATTATAAGCTGGTAGGATTTTGTGATGCTGACTTTGCTGGAGACAAGATAGAGAGGAAATCCACAAGTGGCAATTGTCAATTTGTTGGAGAAAATCTCATATCTTGGGCCAGCAAAAGACAAACTACTATAGCTTTGTCTACAGCAGAAGCAGAATACCTATCAGCAGCCAAGTGTTGTACACAACTACTATCAGTTAGAGGATTACAAAGTTAATAGTCACAATATTCCACTTTTCTGTGATAACACTGCAACTATTCAACTTTCTAAACACATTGAAATTAAACATCATTTTATAAGAGACCTTGTTCAGAAGGGTAGTGTAAATATTCAATACATTGAAACTGAAAGACAATGGGCTGATATATTTACAAAACCCCTAGTAGTTGAAAGACTAGATTTTATTAAAAAGCATCTGAACATGTCTTTAGTCTCTGAAGAAAACAAGCTCTGAAAACAAAATTGTAAATTCAGCCTCTGAACTCTTTATATTCTGAAAGGTTTTCAGAAGCTGAAAGTTTTTAAACTCTGAAGTGTTTTAGCTAAGTGGAGTACACGTGTCAATTACTTTGTCTTTACTCACAGTCTGTGATTGGTTAGAGTAAAGGCAGTTTATGACGAAATTCTTTAATGCAACGACTGTACTCCCTCATGATTATTTCAATTAGAGTTTTTCAAAATCACTTACTCACTTTCACACAAGTTCACTCTCACATCCAACACTTTTCATTCTCTAAAACCCAGAACATATTCTTTCTCCCTCATATTAGCAAAACCCAGTTCTTAAACCTCAGATATGGCAAGTTCATCGTCTCAATTAAGGTTTCCAGAGGACATCCCAATCAATATTTACGCTGAAGATTCTTATCTCAAGGATGCTACAATGGATCTTCGCTTTGAAGACATTAAATTGGTTATGGAAAAACCAGTAGACTTTGAAGCAATATGAGTCAATGGGCATGACTATAAACAGTTCTTTGTTGAACAAGGCTGGGAGCACTACTTTGATATGTTAAATGGTCCTATCTATTCAAACTTAGTGTATGATTTCTGGAGGAAAAGTGAAGTAGTGACTTTGGTGGATGCGAATGCAGAACTTCAACGTGTAATTGATCAGAATCCAATGGAGAATAAGGGAAAATCAAGAATTGAATTAGGTCTGAGGAAATTCACAGAAACAGAAATACGTTCTAGTATTGGTGGGTTTCCAGTTATCTTAACAAGAAGCAATCTGGCTAAAATGATGGAACTTTCTAACTATGGAATAGTCAGACTCTACACTGCAGCATCTGGAAGAAAGTCAGTTTTTCTCAATGACATGGCCAGACTTTGCTTCAGGAATCAGAAGATGTCAAATAAAGTTGGTCAATTGAATGATAGAGAAAAAGTTCTTGCAAAGATTGTTTTCTCTTCAATTCTTCCTAGGGATACTGGTAATGACTCTCTGAATTGGGATCAGAGACACTTCATCTATTTCCTATCTGCAAAAAGGCCAATGAATCTACCTGCCTATATCTTTCAACACCTTTGTGAAACCATTTTTGAGGCTCAAAAGTTTGAAAATCCTTCCAAAATGATTTCACATCCAAGGCTCTTAATCTACATCTTTGAGCAGCTTGGTCCTCCAGATAGATTCATTGTGGCTGGGATTTCTGAAGATCTTGAACAAGTTAGATCACCAATTTTTGATGCTAAAGTCTTGGTGAGTCTACGTTTAAAGACGTCAGAAAAGCTAATTTATCCTCAACAGCCTCTCTTGAAAAATAGGACTAAATTTCAACCAATGAGTGAAGCGTTTATTGTTGGAACAAAATATGTGTTAATACACACCATTAAGTTTTGATGATAAAAAAGTATTAAATGGACAATTGATGGTACTAATGTTTAAATTAAGTGCACGAGAATTCAACGTTAAATCAAGAGCACACTTAATTTAGACTCTGATGAAACCTATGGAAGTCTGAATAATTAGACTCTGAAAGAGTTCAGATGCTACAACGTGGTCAGAAGCTAAACAAAGTTCAGAAGCTCAAAGTATATCAAAACGTCTAAAGGTGTTCAGGAGCTCAAAGGAGTTCAGAAGCTCAAGGATGTTCAGAGGCCTACAAGAGTTCAGAAGCTGTCTGTTAGTCATGAGTCATTCAGAGGATGAAGACGTTCAGAAGCTGAATTGTGAAGGACTATCAGAGGCCAACCATTCAAAGACCAATCATACTTCAAGTTATCAAAGGTTCATCAGAAGCAAAGGAATTCCCCAGTCATCAGAGGGCTACATCAACTACAACTTATCAAGCCTAATGATTTGTTTTAAGGTCAACTAATTGCAACGGTCACAAAGGATGTGATCCCTCTCTCTAGGAGCTAGTTGTACCTTATAACTGTACTATTGAACAAACAGTAAAGGTGAAGCCTCTCTGCAAAGAAAGACGTGGCTTTACTCAACGGATCTTCAAAGACTAGAGCTGTCCAATTTACAACGGGAATTTCTCCAACGTCTCAATGTCTTTCTCAACTCATATAAATATGCCAAAGAAAGAATTGATGACTAGCGCTCATTATTAGAAAATATCTCTCAGAAGAAAGTGAGAATTGAATTGTAATAGAAAACATCTCTCAAATGAAGTGAGCATAGAAACTAGCTTTAAGCCTCTGAAGTTATTATGATTGTAATAAGTTTAAGCTTATAAGTTAGTAGTAAGTCTTCTGCTTAATGTAGAAGCAAGAAAGTCTTCTGCTTAGTGTAGAAGCATATAAGTCACAATCTTAGTGATTAAAGCATGAAGTCTTGAGCCATAGTGCTTGAGCAAGGAAGCCTCTGATCTTGTGTGATCAAAGCAAGGAAGTCTCTATGTCTTGTGTGACTAAGAGCAGGAAGTCTTAAGCTTGTGTCCTTGAGCAAGGAAGTCTTTGATCTTGTGTGATCAGAGCAAGGAAGTCTCTCTGTCTTGTGTGACTAAGAGCAGGAAGTCTTGAGCTTGTGTGCTTGAGCAACTATTGTAATCCTTGTGATTATAGTGAACTCTCTTGGAAACAAGGGGACTGGAGTCCTCTCAATTTGTGAGGGGAACCAGTATAATTTGTTGTGTGTTCTTTTCTCTCTCACTCTCTCATTTACTCCTTCATCATTCATAACGCCATAAGTTAATTGTGTGAACAATCCGCTGTGCTTTAAGGACTCTGAAAAGGTTTAAATATCTTGGAAAGTTTTTAAATATCCAAAACACAATTCAACCCCCCTTCTTGTGTTTTCTCTACGCACCTTCAATTGGTATCAGAGCCTGGTTCTGTTGGTAAATCACTTAACCGTGAGACAGTCAAGATCCAAAGGAGAAAACCTCCATGGCTCAAAACATGGATGATTAGAAGCAGAAGTTATATCAACAAGTTGCTGATCTTGTCAAAGAAATTGAAGATGGACTGAGCTTAAATGAAGATCTGAGCAACAATCAAAATCCTTCCACATCAGGGGTTAATCAAACTTCTAGTATTGATTCTACAACTACTACTCTTTGCCTCATTAGTGATGATAATGAAAGCATTCAGTGGGCAACAGTAAATGGTCTGTTAGATCAATATGAGGAGTTTAGGATGGAGGAAAATGAGAGCATTGAGAAAATGAACATAAGGTTTCAAGCTATCACAAGCAAGCTTGAAGAGCACAACAACAAACTCAGCAACAAAGAGCTTGTAAGCAAGTTGCTGAGAAGTTTGCCTCTGAATTGGAATGATATTCCAAATACTATAGAGGAAACTGAAGACATCAATTCAATGAGTACTGAATCATTGATTGATTTACTCAGAGTCCATGAATTGGCTCTGAAGAAAATACAAGAGTTGAACGGTGAAGAAGCAGAAGCAGCAAGGAAAGGAAAGCAAGCATTGGAGCATGAAGATCTTGTTGAAGAACCTGATGAAGAGTATCTTGAAAGGTTTTCAAGAAAAATTCAAAGATGGTACAACTTCAAGAAGAATGGAGGAAGACTGGCTAAAGGAATGACAACATGGGATGTACGAGACAACTTCTCTGAAGATGAGTCTGAAAGAGCACCAGGAGCTGAAGGATCAAGTTCTGAAGATGGCTCAGACTCTGAAGACTCAAGTTCTGATGAAAAATCAGAACCTGAGAGCATAGACAGCATCCAGAGAACAATGAATCAGGTATATTCTTGTCTTTCTAAAGCAAAAGTATAAAATGCTTAAAGCAGACTATGAGAATTTATGTAAGCAAGCAAATCACTCTGAAGGTCTTGTTCAAAAAGATTTTATCAAAACAAAAGACCTTGAGAATGAGTATGCTATATGTTACAAACCCCTTGAGCACTCTCTAGTTCTCAAAGAGTACTGTAACATCAATGCTGATCAAAATAAAATTGTTTCCATGCTTTGCAACCTTAAGACCAACAATACTAATGGGATTGGATACTCTAGTAGTAAAACACTAGAGGAACCGAGCTCATCAGTTATTGATGGAAGCTTCTCACTTCCAAATCTTTACACTACATTTGTATCTGATATCACTCAGATGAAACAAATGGAGGATGAAGATTTGGCAACTAACAGTCTAGGACCCTCAAGCAAGTGGGTACCAAGAGACAAAATTGTTTACTTGATTGCAGGTGAAACTAAGACTCTGAACCTTCCAATTACATGGATGCATATGACTGTGAATGGAAGAAGAGAAAGTGTGCATAGAAGGCACATTTTTGAAGAATCAGACGGAGAAGAAGATGAGATGGAGTACATAAGGAGCAGGAGGGAGCATGAAGAATTTGAAGCTTGTTTTGAGGATGACAACAACTCAGTGTGGTGGAGTAAGTGCTCAGGCTATGACTATAACCACAATTAAATCAAGAAAGCTTCAAAGCAAGGTAAGTATGCTTAACTCCTGAATGTCATCTCAGAGGAATAACTCTCAAAGGTTTGAAAATGTCTTCTTAGGATACACAATGTTCAGTACTAAAAACCTTGAAAAAATTCTGTCTGAACATATTTTTTTTGTGTCCTAAAAGGTTTGTTTTTCAGCCTCTGAAGTTCTTCAGGTTTCAGCATCTGAAGAAGCTCAGACTCTGAGAAATTTTTCAACCTCTGACGGTTAAGCCTCTGAAAACAAAATGAATTGGAAACGTTTAAGTATTTCTACTAAAACCTTTTGGCGCTAAAAAGACAACACGTACACACGTTCTAATTGGTTTGAAACAGCTAATGATGGTTTATTTTCTCGTTTTAATTTAATGATTTGAACAAAATCATTTAAATACTTGCATACTTTACACTATCTCATTCCATTCTATTGTATTCAACATCTCTTGAAAAAAACTCTCTCTCTAGTCTTTAGCAAACTCTTTACCCTAACCTTATGTAATGGCATCTACTTCTACATCAGTCTCAGACTCCTCGTTCAATTTTCCTAAAAACTTTCCGATCAACACCATCGCCTACAAGGAAATATTTTCTACATATTTGTCTCTTAAGATGGAGGGAAAATCTTTGAATCTGGTTATGGAACAACCAGTTGACTTTGATAGTTTGGAAAAGAATCAGTTTGAAATGTTCTAAAGTTCTTTTCTCATCATAAAGGGAGCTTTAGATACATGAATCTATTAAATGGTCCAATCTATCCTACTCTGGTAAAAGATTTCTGGATAAGAAGCAAGGTGAAGACAGTTGAAGACTATGATAAGGAGCTAGACGCAAGAAGAAAAGAAAAGGTTGAAAATGAAGACAAAACTCCTGAAGAATTAGGCTTGAGAATCGTTGAGGAAACGGAGGTACACTCGGTTGTGTGTGGCTTTGAAGTAATTCTCACTGCTTCAAACTTAACTAAAGTGCTATCCATTCCAAATGAAGGATTCCACTACACCTGTGGTCACAATAAAGCAAAGAAGTCTGAGTTTCTAAAGATCATGACAAGACTGAGTTACATCAAAGGAAAAATCTGTGAGAGCGACAAGTTAGATGATCTGAAGCCCACTCAGAGAGTATTAGCCAAGATAATGTTAAGTTCTATATTTCCTAGCAATGATGACTTTAACAAATTGTCATGGGATCATATGCATTTTGCTTATTTTCTCTCTAGGAAATATAACTTAAATTGGGCTGAATATGTCTTCAAACACCTTTGCAAAGCAGTGTTAAGCACTCAGAATCAGGACAAGCCTATTGTAAATGTCATCTACCCTAGGATACTTAGTGAGATCTTCTATCTATGTGGGGTGATTGACATAATCAAAGTTGCGGGTCTTGACTGCTTGTTAAGGGAAATCAGAGCCTCCACAGTATCTGTTCATACCTTTTCTCACATGAACTTGCTGTCAGGACATGAAGTACAACCTTCAGAACCTCTGATACCTTAATCTCACTCAGGACCTTCTTTGGTGAAGAAATGCAACATTGATATACCTACTACCTCTAGTGATATCATCAATCAGTACATTCAACTACTAGACAACTTAGGAGAAGGGTTTGAAATTGAAGAGGAAGAAGTGAAGAAAAAGAAAAGAAGGACAGATGAAGCTGCAAATGAAGAAAGACATTCAGACTCAAAAGGACACAGAGAGGGATCATCCTGAATCCTCTGCTGCAAGATAAAATATTGGGCAAAAACCTTAGGGAAAGGTTAGCCTCAATAATGGATAATCTGAATGTACCTCTTAAGACAGTCTGAGGGGTGATCAAGGCAATCAACAACATTTGAAGAATCCTGTCTATGGAAGTGTTATCAGAAGGTTTGAAGGCAAAGTGGACAAGCTTATGAGAATGATGAAAAAGTAGATGCTAATCAGAAAAATATCATGATAACCCTAACTTCCATCTTTAGACAACCTCAACATTAGGATTATCTTGATTTCTTCTATGATTTCATTAACTGATTAATATTTTAAACACATTAATAGGATAGAGTTTATATGGCCATATAATTTCCAATTCTGTGTTAAGTCTATTCTGATTAATCACCATGCTTATATAAATGTTTTGATTAACATTATCTGATTGATTGTTTTATTTGCTAAACAAACAAACAAATATTGTTTTATCTGATTGATTGTTAAACAAACAAATCTTGGACATTCAATACTTCAAACTCTTGAGCTCTTATAAAATTTGATTTTCAATAAGTACAAAATAAGGCATTCCTAAAAGATTAAATTACATAACAAGAGAAGAATTCTTAATAAGAAATCAAAGATAAACAAGCCAAAGTAATGAAATTTGTTTCATTAAGAACATAAGTTCTGGATTACATATAAAGTTTTCTCAAGGATTGTCTTCTGGTTGCTTCGAAGGCCATATTTGAAGGTTGCACGCCTAAAATATGACATTTGCAGAGGGGAAAAGTTGAGATTTTGGCTAAAGCCATCTAACCAACTAGCAGTCCTTCTTGAAGAAACCGAATCAGATGCATCAGTTTAGTTTTCTTCAAGAAAAGACTCTAGCCCCTCTAGAGCCTTGGATATCAGTTTAATTTTCTTCAGGAAGATATGTCTTCAGAACTTAAAACAGTCAGAGTCCAAAGATTTCTCTTCAGACTCTGAACTGAGTTCTTCTGTGACAGACACTGGCTTTGTTTCCATTGGTTTCTTCTTATATTTTCTCCTATCTTGACTGACTCTCATTGAAACTACTTTCTTATTCTCTGAGCGTTTCATTTTTTCTCTCAAGAGATCTATCAATAACCTAAGATTATTCTGTGTGTGTAAAATGACTAGGTATCTCTCTCCTTTTATAAGCAAAATTCAATGGCCGAGTATTAAATGTGTTCAACCACTCCTGATTTGACGGCATTGAAAGTTGAATTTCTATTAATTGCTTATACTACCTTTTTGATAATGACAAAAGGGGGGGAAAGAATATTGGTAAATCAATTGTTGGAAGAAGCGAAATTATCTGGCTTTTTAGGGCCTTGTAGTGCTTCAGAGAGAGAACGTAGGAGAGTGGTCAAAATAGTAGCATGAGGTACATGCTGTGTTATGACAATCTGATCTTTGAGGATTTCAAAATATTGTACTAAAGAGCTCTGAACTGTTTTCAAATTTTTGTTCAGACTCTGAGCTATTTTCTTTGAAAAGATTTTTTTTAAGCTCTGAACTGTTTGAAAATATTTTGAACTCTGAAGCTGTTAATGATAACCATCAGAACCAAGTGTGTGTGTAGAAGTCTCTAAGCGCCTCTGATTCAATTTTGTCATTCAATTTAAATATTGCTTCATCTTGCATCTGCATTAAGGGCTTAATTTCAAGGAGAATGCATTTATTAATTGAAGTTTATTATTCATAGTTAGTTCTTGAGTAAGGGTGCAACTTTATTCAAAGATTATCACACTATGGAAAGAAGAAGCTTGCAAACCTTGTTCTTTACATAGTGAAATATGAATAATTTAAGTCATATAATAAAGTATTTATGAAACTGATTAAAATTAACTATGGATACAAAATAGGGGGAGCTTACAAACCTAACCCTATGGGTTATCAGACTTAGGGGGAGCTTGCAAAACTCAGAAGCCTAATGTCAACATAGCTGATTTTTATCAACAACAATTGCATTTAATACTTGTGTTTGTCATCATCAAAAAAGGGGAGATTGTTGGAACAAAATATGTGTTAATACACACCCTTAAGTTTTGATGATAACAAAGTATTAAATGGACAATTGATGATACTAATGTTTAAATTAAGTGCAGGAGAATTCAATGTTAAATCAAGAGCACACTTAATTTAGACTCTGATGAAACCTATGGAAGTATGAATAATTAGACTCTGAAAGAGTTCAGATGCTACAACGTGGTCAGAAGCTAAACAAAGTTCAGAAGCTCAAAGTAGATCAGAACGTCTGAAGGTGTTCAGGAGCTCAGAGGAGTTCAGAAGCTCAAGGATGTTTAGAGGCCTACAAGAGTTCAGAAGCTGTCTGCTAGTCATGAGTCATTCAGAGGATGAAGACGTTCAGAAGCTGAATTGCGAAGGACTATCAGAGGCCAACCATTCAAAGACCAATCAGACTTCAAGTTATCAAAGGTTCATCAGAAGCAAAGGAATTCCCCAGTCATCAGAGGGCTACATCAACTACAACTTATCAAGCCTGATGATTTGTTTTAAGGTCAACTAATTGCAACGGTCACAAAGGATGTGATCCCTCTCTCTAGGAGCTAGTTCTACCTTATAACTGTACTATTGGACAAACAGTAAAGGTGAAGCCTCTCTGCAAAGAAAGACGTGGCTTTACTCAACGGATCTTCAAAGACTAGAGCTGTCCAATTTACAACGGGAATTCCTCCAACGTCTCAATGTCTTTCTCAACTCATATAAATATGCCAAAGAAAGAATTGATGACTAGCGCTCATTATTAGAAAATATCTCTTAGAAGAAAGTGAGAATTGAATTGTAATAGAAAACATCTCTCAAATGAAGTGAGCATAGAAACTAGCTTTAAGCCTCTGAAGTTATTATGATTGTAATAAGTTTAAGCTTATAAGTTAGTAGTAAGTCTTCTGCTTAGTGTAGAAGCAACAAAGTCTTCTGCTTAGTGTAGAAGCATATAAGTCTCAATCTTAGTGATTAGAGCATGAAGTCTTGAGCCTGAGTGCTTAAGCAAGGAAGCCTCTGATCTTGTGTGATCAGAGCAAGGAAGTCTCTATGTCTTGTGTGACTAAGAGCAGGAAGTCTTAAGCTTGTGTGCTTGAGCAAGGAAGTCTTTGATCTTGTGGGATCAGAGCAAGGAAGTCTCTCTGTCTTGTGTGACTAAGAGTAGGAAGTCTTGAGCTTGTGTGTTTGAGCAACTATTGTAATCCTTGTGATTATAGTGAACTCTCTTGGAAACAAGGGTACTGGAGTACTCTCAATTTGTGAGAGGAACCAGTATAATTTGTTGTGTGTTCTTCTCTCTCTCACTCTCTCATTTACTCCTTCATCATTCATAACGCTATAAGTTAATTGTGTGAACAATCCGCTGTGCTTTAAAGACTCTGAAAAGGTATAAATATCTTGGAAAGTTTTTAAATATCCAAAACACAATTCAACCCCCCTTCTTGTGTTTTCTCCACGCACCTTCAATTATCTTTGACAATGAACCTCCTGAAGTCCACTTAGAATACATGAGGTTAATGAAGGAAAGAGGAGTTAGAGTCACTCATAAGGATATTGGAAGAGGTACTGGTCCTACATTTGCATAAATTATGAGAGCTGTTAAGGAAGAGGTTTTCAGTGATTATGAAGAGGATATCATGGTTGATGAGCCAACAATGGAAGAACCTACAGTTGATAAGCCAGAGGATGAACAACAAGAGGTTGAAGACAATGTGGCTGAAGAACAAGGTGGTACAAATCATGTGGATGCAGAACCTGTTGTTGTTGAAGACTTGCTGCGTGTAAAGGTTATCAGAAAACCTCGTACAAAGCACTGCACCACTAGGGGAGAGAAGAGACAAAGGTCAGATGCAGGTATTGACAATTCTTTTGATTATTGCAATAAAATATCTGAAGCATCAATCCTAGAAAATGTCCAACCCCTTAATACCATATATCCCACAACCTCTGAACCTGAATATATCAATGTTTCAGACTCTGATTCAGAGTCTTCTGACTCAATGTATGATGAAATCATAGCAGATTTTGAACGATTTAAACCCAGAGCTAAGCATATTTCTGAGGAGAAAATAGCTCATCCATCCAATGTTGCAACCCCTCAACCATTACCCATAATTCTCACTGAGGAAGAGATTCTGAAGGAGACATCTTTCAGAGTTTCTCCTATCCATCGAACCTCTGAACCACAAAATGTCACATCATCTGAACCACCCATATCAATTCCATCAGAATCTCCAAAACCTTCATCACCTATAACTGAGATGCTTATAGATAATGATATTGCAATAAATGATCGAATTGATACTACAGATGACCATTTGACTCATTCACCTAGTGGTCCAAGTCAACCAGACTCTGCACCACATGTGGATAAGGAAGAGGAAGGGAATTCAGACAAGACGAAAAGGATTCTGAACTTACTAGATCATTCACTTAATCAACAAGATGATAAGCTTCTGGAGCTTGTTGCATATACAAGAGCATCTAAATCCAAGCTTCAACAGCTTCTCACTCTTTTCTTGTCCAAAAACCCTTAGGATTCTATTTATTGCACTTTCTGTTTATTACTTATCCTTTTGCTTTGTTTTTAATTTCTTTTTGATAATGACAAAAGGGGGAGTAATATGTTGTACAATTGTCACTAGTATTTTTTTTAATATCTACTCAATAAGAATCTGAAACTGCCATAAAAATAAGAATCTAATCTCTTTCTTATTTATGCTTAATGTTTATTAACTTAATTGATAAGGTGAGCAAATTAATAAACATAATTGTGCTTGCATAGATGAAGGTAGTTAAGATTGTGCTCTTAATTATTTTTATCAGACTCAGGAGTTGAGCTAGCAAACCTCACACTATGAGAGTTAAGTATGTAGATACAATCAGGTTTATCAAATTGTTCATATACTGATTCAACTTAATTATGGATAAAACTTAGGGGGAGCTTGCAAACCTAACCCTAATGATTTATCAGACTCAGGGGGAGCTTACAAACCTCAACAACCTGATGTTGACATAATTAAATTAATCAACAACAATTGTATTTAATACCTTATATTTGTCATCAACAAAAAGGGGGAGATTGTTGGAACAAAATGAGTTTTAGTTAATAAAACACCCTAAGTTTTGATGATGTTGGGTTTTTGTATGTTGGCTACAATTTTGCAAAAACTAACTCTAGCCAAGATGCTGGACAAGATGCTGTAGCATATGAAGTACAGCATTAATGCTACTGTGTTGCGCAGATTTTTTATACAAAATCTCAGAAAGATCTGTTTCAGAATAAAAGATTGAGCACGTTTTAATAGACCAAGCTGTGCCTTGTTCCTTAAGTTTCTGAAAGAGGTTTATATTATTTATCTCAATAAAATAATTAAATCTTTGAAGAAAATATATTTGAAGAAAATCTTTTAAAGTCAATCTTTAAAGGATATTTGAAGTAAATCTTTTATGCTGATCATCTCAATGGTTCAGATTAATTCTGAAGCCTTTTCTTGTGCAACAAGGACCTGCGATCTCAAGGCTATATATATGAAGACCTAAACCTTGTTTCAATTCATCTAAAGCCGTGTTTACTTAAAGTGTGTGTTTTAGGGTTTTAGAGTTTTGCTTGTTAATTGTGAGCCTTCTTGTGTCAAGTTGATACAAGTTTAGGACTGATTATTTGAGTTGTATTTGTGTGTCCTCTCCTAAGCTTTTAAGTACGGAGATTAGGATTGTGTGAACTTGCTCCAAAGCTTTTAAGCACGGAGGTAGGTTTGTTTGAGTAATTCAAAGTTTCTGTTACAGTGAGTAACATACTGAATATTGTTCTGATAGGAAGTGAGACGGGGCGTCTCATATCTAGGAGTTCCTAGGTAGAATTGCATGAGGTAGTGTCTAGGCGATAAGATAGAAACGGGGCGTTTTGGAGTCTTTGAAATAGAATTATATTAGTGGATTCATTCCTGGATTGGTATCCCCCAGAGTAGGTGAGTTGCGCCGAACTGGGTTAACAAACCTACTGTGTTTTTACTGTTCTGCTATTTTACTGCTGCATTATTTTCTGTGATTTATTGCTACGAACATTGCTGTATTATCTTGCGTAGCATCTGTCTACAGGGTGTCAGATTTTCAATTGGTATCAGAGCAGGCACCCTAACTTGTGTGGGTGAGCTCCAGGGTAAATATCTGACGTCATGGACAGAGAAGGAGGATACGTAACCAGGCCACCTCTTCTAGATGACTCCAACTACGACATTTGGAAAGCTCGAATGATAGCATTCTTGAAGTCTATGGACAGCAGGACTTGGAAAGCCGTTCTTAAAGGTTGGGAACATCCCAAAGTGAAGGATGCTAATGGAGCTGATACAGATGTACTGAAACCAGAGGAGGAGTGGACTACTGCAGAAGACTCATTAGCTCTTGGCAACTCTAAAGCCTTAAACGCCTTGTTTAATGGTGTGGACAAAAATATGTTTAGGCTAATCAAAAAGTGTGAGGTTGCCAAAGATGCTTGGGAGATACTAAAGACCACTCATGAAGGTACTGCCAAGGTAAAAATCTCAAGACTTCAAAATCTAACCAGAAAATTTGAAAATCTTAGGATGAAAGAGGATGAAAGTGTTCACAACTTCTACATGAATGTTATGGATTTTGCTAATTCTTTTGATGATCTAGGAGAGAAATTAAGTGATGAAAAAATTGTGAGAAAAATTCTTAGGTCTCTTACTAAGAAATTTGACATGAAAGTGATTGCAATGGAAGAAGCTCAAGACATATCAACCATGAAAGTTGATGAATTAATAGGATCCCTACAAACCTATGAATCATCTGTTAATGAAAGGATAGAAAGGAAAAACAAAAGCATTGCTTTTGTATCAAATGCTGAGGATGAAGATCTTGAGAGTGATATAGAGTCAACTGACAGTATTTCTGAAGCTATTGTCTTGCTTGGACGACAATTTAATACGGTGCTAAAAGGGATGGACAGAAGACCCAGGCAGAATGCTAGGCATCTTGCTACTGACATGAGTCGCAGCATTGGTAACTCAAGAAAAACAAAGATTGATGAAAAACCTGCTCAAAGTAAGGGGCTTCAATGTCATGAGTGTGAAGGGTATGGTCACATCAGAACAGAATGTGGTACTTATCTAAAGAAACAAAAGAAAAGTCTGAATGTCACCTAGTCTGATGAGGATGGATCAGAAGAAGAAGGAGAATCTGAGGTTGCGAAACATGTTACAGTCTTAACTGGAATTGTAACATCTGATACAGAATCATGTGATGAAGAAATCTCTTATGATGAACTAGCAGAAACATACAGAGACCTATGTTTAGTTGCTGGACAAAAATGCAAAGAACTTGAAAAGCAAAAGAAACTCAACTCACAACTTCAGGGTGAAAAATTTAGCCTCCTGTCAAAGATTGATGATCTCCAGAAAAAGGTAAACAGCTTAACCTCTGACCTTAATGCAGCTAATGAGGAAATAGATAAATTGGAAGTTGATATTGGAAGGCTGAGAAAATATTCTGAAATGTTGAACAAAACTGGTGCTGACAAATTAGGTGAAATTCTAGAAAAGAATGAGAGAAGACCTAAGTTTATTGGTATTAGTTATGAGAATGTCAATAAACACAGGACTTATAATCCTGATCTTATGTATACTCATCCCAAAGAAGTCCCAGGTGCTAACATGTCACGAAAGATGCCCCAGCATCCTACGCAGCATCATGACAATTCTTACTATAAGCGTCCTATGAAGCATCATGGCAATTCTCACTATAAGAAATACCATCCTTGGAGATGTCATTACTGTGGTAGAAAGGGACACATAAGGCCATTTTGCTATAAGCTGTATGGGTACCCTCAGGAGAAGCAACAGACTAAGCCAACACCAATGATTCAACAAAAATGGAAAGTCAAAAGTGAGAACATCACTATAAAAACCAAAGTTGATGAAGAACAAACTGAAAATCAGGTTACAGGTTTGATTGCTCACACTTCTTTTAGAGCCTCCTCAAAAGAAGACTAGTATTTTGACAGTGGGTGCTCGAGGCATATGACTGGAGATGATAGATTTCTTGTTGATATCAAATCTTACTCAACTAGCTATGTGACTTTTGGAGATGGAGCCAAAGGGGAGATCATTGGTGTAGGAAAGCTGATCAACAAAAGCTTACCTAAACTGGATAATGTGCTACTTGTAAAAGGATTAACTGCTAATTTGATTAGCATTAGTCAATTGTGTGACCAAGGTCTGAAGGTAAATTTCACCAAAGCTGAGTGTCTTGTCACAAGTGCGAATGATGAATTACTCATGAAAGGTGTGAGGTCCAAAGACAATTGCTACTTGTGGGTATCTCAAGAGGAAGCAAATCTGTCAACATGCTTCATAGCAAAAGAGAATGAGGTAACACTTTGGCACCAAAAGTTAGGACATCTAAATCTGAAGAGCATGAAAAAGGCAATATCTGAGGAAGCTATTAGAGGACTACCTAAGCTTAAAATTGCAGAAGGTAACATCTGTGGTGAATGTCAAATTGGAAAACAAACCAAGATGCCGCACAAGATGCTACAACATTCCACAACTACAAGAGTCCTTGAGTTACTTCATATGGATCTTATGGGACCAATGCAAGTCGAAAGCTTAGGAGGAAAAAGGTATGCTTATGTTGTTGTTGATGATTTTTCCAGATACACTTGGATAAATTTTATCAAAGAAAAATCAGATACATTTGATATTTTTAAAGACTTATGTGTTCAGCTTCAAAGAGAAAAAGATAATGTAATTTTAAGAATAAGAAGTGACCATGGAAAGGAGTTTGAAAACTCAAGGTTTTCTGAATTTTGTGCATCTGAGGGAATCAAGCATGAGTTCTCATTTCCCATCACACCCCAACAAAATGGAGTGGTTGAAAGGAAGAATAGAACGTTACAAGAATCCGCTAGGGCAATGTTACATGCTAAGAAACTCTCATATTCCTTTTGGGCAGAAGCTATGAATACAGCATGTTATATTCATAATAGAGTGACTCTAAGATCAGGTACCACTTCCACCTTGTATGAACTATGGAAAAACAGAAAACCTACTGTTAAGTATTTTCATGTTTTTGGGAGCAAATGTCATATATTAGCAGATAGAGAACAGAGAAGGAAGTTGGATCCTAAAAGTGATGAAGGAATTTTTCTGGGATACTCTTCAAACAATAGAGCTTACAGGGTATACAACTCCAGGACTAAGGTCATAATGGAATCAAGTAATGTGGTAGTAGATGATTCAGCAGAAGAAAGATCGACAGATGTGGCAGATGATGCTATAGCATCTGACATACAGTTTGATGAACCTGATATAGTAGAAGAAGTTGAAAACAGTATACAAAGCTCTAAGCCTGATCCTACCAGTATTGATCCTACCAATGATCCACCAAAGAAAGGTCCTTCCATCAGAGTTCAGAAAAACCATCCTCAGGAACTCATCATTGGTGCTCCAGGTCAAGGAATTACTACTATAAGAATGAATGATGTTGTCCAATTTGAAAAATTTCAAAGCAAACTTGGTGTTTGCTTATTTGAAGAGATGTAGCAATTACTGTACGTAATACGTGCAACCACTTTTCCCTCCCTCCACTACATGGTGCACGTAATTCAAGGGAAAACTTCCCAACTCCCTCATCCATCATCACTCTCTCACGGTCATTATTCTCTCTCCCATGTTTCCAAATCTTTGTCTCCCACTACACATTCTAACAGTGTAGCTTCAGGTTTGGCTAAACTTATATATGCTATAGGGACTAGATCAAAATTTGACTATGGAACTTATATTTTTGATGAAACTGTTATGCATGGCAAATCACATGCTGTGAAAATGCCAATTGCCTTTCCTACTCTGATCTGTGATATTATCTTGAATCAACACCCTGGTATTTGTATTGAGGCTGATGTGCCCAAAAGAATGGAATCTGACTTGTCATTGGATTATAGATTGTTTGAAGGGACACATGTTGCAGATATTGTTGCACCTGTTGCTGCACATAATGCTAGGCAGCCAACAAATATTCTAACAAGGGATCAAATAATTGTTGATCTCAAGGAGGTTAGTAGGATTTTGGGTGAAAAGAAGGGTATGGTAGATCTTGTTGTCCACACTTTAGAGTTTGAGAAAACAGCAGCTGCATGTGCTGGAATAGAAGGCACTTCAAGTGTTATTCCTCATGTTACTGAAGATGATACATATGATGTAGGTGGTGATACTGAGGTGGAGGAAGAGCATTCTGATGCCAGTCCTCTTGTCTGTTCTGCTTGATATTTTGGATGTTATTGTGTGGCTTATGCCTGTTTCTGATTGCACCTGCATGTGCATCTGGTCTGTAATATGAACTCTATGTCTCCTTTGCTCTGGTACTCTGTGGTTGTTCTCTGTTCTGGTACTACTTATTGCTCCTATATCTCTGTTCTGTTTGTTTGGTGCATGATGTGATTACAAATGCTATAGCATCTGGTATAGCATGTTCTGTCTGATAATGATATACAGGTTTGAGGGGGAGTAATCTCATCCCCATGCATGAACTAAGGGGGAGTAGAATTTATTTTTCTACTGTTGATGAATGTTCAGATTCCATGCATACATGTATGACTCTATGACTCTATGACTCTATAGGAATTTATTTTTCCTAATATGTGTGGAATTTATTCAAATGAAGGAGTCTTATTTTTGAATCCACTATTATGAGAGTTTATTTCTCTCTAGTTGTACTTCATGAGGCTAGATGTGTATGATCCGCTGTTGCATGCCTCTGATGTTATTGTCTGCTTTCTTTCCTAGTTGTGTGTTTATGTTGACTCGAAGGAAAGTATGATCTGCATCTCTCCACAAACTGGTCTAAAGTTGTTTTAGCCAAAATTTGCCAAAGGGGGAGATTGTTGGGTTTTTGTATGTTCGCTACAATTTTGCAAAAACTAACTCTAGCCAAGATGCTGGACAAGATGTTGTAGCATATGAAGTACAGCATTAATGCTACTGTGTTGCGCAGATTTTTTATACAAAATCTCAGAAAGATCTGTTTCAGAATAAAAGATTGAGCACGTTTTAATAGACCAAGCTGCGCCTTATTCCTTAAGTTTCTGAAGGAGGTTTATATTATTTATCTCAATAAAATAATTAAATCTTTGAAGAAAATATATTTGAAGAAAATCTTTTAAAGTCAATCTTTAAAGGATATTTGAAGTAAATCTTTTATGCTGATCATCTCAATGGTTCAGATTAATTTTGAAGCCTTTTCTTGTGCAACAAGGACCTGCGATCTCAAGGCTATATATATGAAGACCTAAACCTTGTTTCAATTCATCTAAAGCCGTGTTTACTTAAAGTGTGTGTTTTAGGGTTTTAGAGTTTTGCTTGTTAATTGTGAGCCTTCTTGTGTCAAGTTGATACAAGTTTAGGACTGATTATTTGAGTTGTATTTGTGTGTCCTCTCCTAAGCTTTTAAGTACGGAGATTAGGATTGTGTGAACTTGCTCCAAAGCTTTTAAGCACGGAGGTAGGTTTGTTTGAGTAATTCAAAGTTTCTGTTACAGTGAGTAACATACTGAATATTGTTCTGATAGGAAGTGAGACGGGGCGTCTCATATCTAGGAGTTCCTAGGTAGAATTGCATGAGGTAGTGTCTAGGCGATAAGATAGAAACGGGGCGTTTTGGAGTCTTTGAACTAGAACTATATTAGTGGATTCATTCCTGGATTGGTATCCCCCAGAGTAGGTGAGTTGCGCCGAACTGGGTTAACAAACCTACTGTGTTTTTACTGTTCTGCTATTTTACTGCTGCATTATTTTCTGTGATTTATTGCTACGAACATTGCTGTAGCATCTTGCGTAGCATCTGTCTACAGGGTGTCAGATTTTCAGATGATAACAAGGTATTAAATGGACAATTGGTATTACTAATTAATGATCTAGTGTGAAGGAACAAAGTAAAAAAAACGTATTCACTCAGATCATCAATTGAGCCTCTCAAGGACACAGTCTGAAGAGTTTAGACTCTGATAAGCATGAAGCTTCAGAGCCTCTGAAGAAGTCCTCAGATGCCAAAGAGAGAAACATGTCCTGAAGCTTGCGTACACTATTCAGAAGATCAATGAAATGTTATTACAAGATTCTGAATGAACACTCTCTGAAGAAAGACAGCTCATAACTAATGGAATAGTACAACAATCTTATCATCAAATGGAGCGTGCAGTATTCTGTACTATTTTACCTAATTTACTGAAGCGCCATTTGACAAAGAGAAGTAGTGGAATTGACTTGCTCCTTTTTGAAGAAATAATCAAATCCAGCTCAACAAAAGAACATTGTACTACCAATGGTCCTCTCTCAACGTCATTATACTCAGAGCATAAATAGAAGACATTTAACTTGAGAGAAGACGACTGAAAGCTGCTGAAAGAAAGACTACTGCAACATATTCAAACTCAGAGAAAGATTTACTTTGTATTCAAGCTGTGAACTGTTTCTTTCTTGTGTAATTTCTAAGTCAAATATCTTTTGATATTGTTAGGCTCTGAACTGTTGTTAAGAGAGTCTATCTTAGAACTTTCAGTCCTACTTAATCTGTGTATTAAGTTAGTGTGTGAAGTCTCTTATCTTGTGTGATTTGAGCAAGGAAGTCTCTTAGTCTTGTGTGACCTAGAGCAAGGAAGTCTCTCTGTCTTGTGTGACTTAGAGCATTAGAGTTGTAATCTTGTGAGATTATAGTGAAATCCCTTGGAAGTGCAAGGGGACTGGACTACTCTCGTTTTGTGAGAGGAACCAGTATAAATTATGTGTGTGCACTCTTCTCTCTCTCTCTCTCTCTCACTGTTTTATTTGTGTTTTACTCTCTAACTAGCTTCTTTTATCCGCTGCTTTACAATCTGATAGCTAGAAAAGATTATTTTTCAAAACACAATTCAACCCCCCCCCCCCCCCCCCCTCTTGTGTTTTTCACCTTCAGTAATTGTTTGAGTAGGGGTTTCCTTCGGTGTGGTTCGCTTGATCTGAGGAAATTCCCGTCAAAACTTGACATTCAGTAATAGTGTGTCCTTGAGCTCCGCACAATTCACATGTTTGGGTATAGACGTGGTTTATGTTGTTGATTCCGTGCATACCGCCTTTCGTTTGAGATTTCTCTATGGGTGTTCTTTCGCTTCCTCATTGGTAATGGTTTTGAGCCATGTTATCGATAAGCTGATGAGCTTCATTGGAGTCTTTATCCATTAGTGCGCCGCCAGCTGCATCATCTATTGTCAATCTTGTGTTATACAAGAGACCATTGTAAAATGTGTGGATAATTAACCATTCTGGGAGTCCATGATGTGGGCATAGCCTAATCATGTCTTTGTATCTTTCCCATGCTTCGAAAAGAGACTCATTGTCTTTTTGTTTAAATTCAATAATTTGGGCTCTAAGCATAACAATTTTGCTTGGTGGGAAATATCTAGCTAAGAAGACTTTCTTCAACTCATTCCACGTGGTGACTGAGTTGGGTGGTAGAGACTGGAGCCAAGCTTTAGCTCTATCTCGCAATGAGAACGGGAATAAACGAAGTCTAATAGCTTCGGGACTGACACCATTAGCTTTGACAGTATCGGCATATTGCAAGAATATGGACAATGTAGATTAGGGTCGTCCGTGGGATTTCCGGAGAATTGGTTTTGTTGTACTATAGACAACAATGATGGTTTAAGCTCAAAATTATTTGCTTCAATAGTGGGGGCAGCGATGCTATTATGCGGTTCTTCTTGCGAAGGAATAGCATAAGACCGTAATGGTCGATTTAGAGGTAGTTCAGCCATTTCTGGTTCAACCACCGCTTCGGGAATAAGATTATAAGGATTGGGAAGTTCGTATCTAGTACGATGTTCTTGTGTTTGATGTCTTATCACTATGCCAAAAAAGGCTTTAGATAGCTCTTTTTTTAGCCTTAGGCAGCGCTTATTAAGCGCTGTCTATTCTGGCGCTGTTAAATGTATAGACAGCGCTTATTAATCAAAGTACATGCGCTGTCTAATGTTATCTTTAGACAGCGCTTTTGGTTTAAGGCGCTATTATATGCCACCATTAGACAGCGCTTTCTACTTATAAGCGCTATTATATGCCACCATTAGACAACGCATTTACTTATAAACGCTGTCTAATGTAATCTTTAGATAACGCTTTTTTGTTTACAGCGCTATTATATACCACCATTAAACAACACTTTTCACTTATAAACGCTGTTAAAAGAGCTATGTAAAATTACAAAAAAAATTGCTTTTGTACCGTCACCTGACATTTAACAATTGCAAAAACACAAGATAATTCAATAAAACCATTTAAAAATACTAAATTTGCATGTATAATCACCATTAATATATTAAACAAAATACATCATCAATTTCACAAACCAGTGAAGTATACATGTGATTAAAGAATAAAATGACAACACCTAAATATTTCATTACAATCAGTCAGAAAACTACTTAAGCTAATCACCCTTCCTAAACTCTCTATATTGCAATTTTTACCCATTCATTAACTAAAGATCTATCAATATAAACATTATCAATATAAATTCTAAAATGAACTCTAACCACAATTGAGAACCAAATCCTGAACAAGGACATGATTCTAATTTGAAGATAGTAAGAGAATTCTCTGAAATTGTTCGTTGAGTGACGATTTCCTTGTTAATTGCAGAGGTAACATAACTTTGTGTTGACGATGGCGGCGGCGAAGAACATGCGGATGAAGAGTGAAGTATACAGTGAAGCAAAAGTTGGGATGACAGATGACATGGTTGCAGAAATGGACGAGTGAGAATTGATAGTTGTTGACTGGCTGCATGGCCCCCTTCGTCCAACCTCACTAGCATACTTGATTCTATCGCTGCGTTGTTGCATGGTCTGTCAAAGCAGCTGATCTCTGTTATGAAATACAGCAAATTTAAACAAGACACAAATCTAAGTAGGGGTTTATTAAGGAATTTACGTAAACAATGTCATCAAAGCATCAATCTTAGCATGGGTTCAAATATTGTAATTAACAATAATAGAATAGAAGATACAAAAACAAATAAAATAGCATACAAAAGAGTAGCTTACAGAAATGCATTATAAAGCAAATGGTGCTCAATATCAAGAATCTTCTCAGTCTCTAAACAAGAAGGTCTGTGAGTTGGAAAAATGTCATAAAAGTCAGGTTCGACATTTGTCCTTCTTTGCAGTCGTGTAGTGTAAGGTTTGGTGAATTCTTGAACCTCAAATGTAGTCTAGTTTTAAAGAATTGTATACCGAAACTTGCTAGACATAGAAGTCATCCTGAAAGTAAGAGACACGAAACATTATGAGTATTAAAAAATGAATGAACACATGACAAGCTAAATGTAGTCTAGTTTTAAAGAATTGTATACCGAAACTTACTAGACATTGAAGTCATCCTGAAAGTAAGAGACACACGAAACATTACGAGTATTAAAAAATGAATGAACATGACAAGCTAAGGATATGAATTCTAATGTTCATAAAATAATATAGTTATGTTGGACTTAATTATGATACCCGAACCATGTTATGTCTCAAAAGCACATTATTACTCATTTTGAGGCGCTGAGCAGAATTTTTGAAAGTCGAAAAGAGACAGGTTCGACATTTCAAAGTACACAGAGGAATGAAGATATAAAAACACACATAATAATTAGATCAAAGTACCACTTTTACTCCAATTATTTCATTTGAACCTGCTCCATATATCACATCCGCAAGGAGCATCTATACCTTCACAATATAGCTAAAATAAACATTTGCTAATAACTTCTAGAGCAAAGGCACATTGCAGAAGGTAATTTTGTACTAAGTTAAGGAAATAAAGCAACAAATATATATAGAAAATTGAGTTATTTGAAAGGAAAGCTTGAAGTCACAATAGCTCATATAGCCATAGTTGTAGGCAAGGTGAGCATAAACTTTGATTTACCTCTGGTCTTGGATTAAGGACTTCAAGATTAAAAGGCTATCATCACCTATATCATGAAGAGAGTTACTTCAAATTATATATACCAGAAATTAACTAAAGAAATATTGCCCTATAATGTGGTTTAAACTTCAAGCTCAATGACTAATATTACAACAACGGTCAAATCAAAATATTCAACTAAACTGCTTTGAGTAATATCATATTATAAGAACATATAGTTTTTATCTATCCCTTTTAGTAGAACTTCATCTTCCATTTGATCCTCTTTTCACACTACAACCTGCTATTTGTTATTGCAAATTATCAAAACATTTATGTAAGTTTTGGAATATTCATATTAGGTACAATGCTAACTTTCTCTATTTCAATAATTCAATCTTATAACAAATTAACATGTCATGAATAAGTTATCTGAAAAGTTCTACAGTGACTAGTTCACCTTTTCAGCAAAACAAAAGGAAAAAGACATGTCAGGAAGGTTAATTCAGTTGCTAGTACATTTATATCAGACAACAAAGCCTCATACACATATAGCAGATAGTAAAGCCTCGTACACATCCATCCCAATAGACCACAAAACAATATGCAAATTAATTCAAATTCAAAATCATTAATTAATAGAATGTATACTTACTTAAAAAATCAACCAACAAATACTAAAAGAAGAACAATTTGGATATAAAAATAATGGGTTGTGAGAACAATGAATAAACCTAAGACTGAAGTCTGATTTGTGACACGACGAGAGTGGCTATTGGCCTCCTCCTCATCTTGCTGGACCTGTGTTTCATCTCCCCATATTGCACAAAGAATAATGCACCAATTACACTTATGACGGAAGCAGAGCTCGAGAGCGAACGACGAACAAAAGGAGACATAATATCACATTCACACCGTAAATTGAGTAAGTATAAACAGACATATGAGGTGAAGGAGACCAACATGCTTATTCCGATATGTTAAATAACAAATATCATAAAGAAAATATAAAACAAAAAGGAAAAAATGAGGGTGTGAAATTACCAATGGTGCCTCAACAATTTCAGTGTCATTCTCATGATAGCATCCTTTAAGCTGGTTTTTCCTAGTTAAGGATAATGTGTTTAAGGGGAAAAAAACTATATATGCTTCAAATAAAAAACAATCCATGTGCTTCAATGGAAAGCCGAGATTGATCACTCTTCATCAACTACAAAACAAATTCAGCGTCAATTTCTTAATGTGTTCCGGATACTTATAAAATTTGATAGTAACTCTAAACATCACTCTTTGTTATTTACCTTTAATTTTTCTGTAAATGAATTAAGCACACTTGCAGTATTTTGACTAAAATAGAAAATACCTAGTAAAAATATCCTGTTAAAATAAACTTAGTAAAAAAGAAAATACATAACACAATGTAGTATGTAAGAAAACATAACATAAATATCTTGAGTTACCTATTGCATGATCTTAGACAACTCAGAACAAAGAATTGTTCTACCAGCATCATTAAGAACTTTATCCAGCATTATATATTAATTGAAATGCAACTAGAGTAGTAGTTTCAAGCATGTCTAGTCCAACTTGGTTTGCAAAGATTAAATTTTAGATATCTCTAAGTAATATATTCAAAATGGCCATTAAGAAATTAATCTTTCAATTTGGATTCTAGACTAAGTAAAGAACAAATACTAGTTCAGCTCAAGCCATAAACAGAGAAATAACATGTGGTTAAAGACACTTGTTAGAATAATAGAATATACATACACAGGCTAAAAAACATGCTTGCAACAATGTAGGTTTTTGTGAAGTAAAACTGAGAATTATACACACAAACACGCTAAGAAAATTTCTTACTAATGTAGGTGTTTCTGAAGTAAATTCACTTCAATATCTGCCCTGAACTTTAATATCCACCCTGATTTGTAAATGGTAGATATTAGAATATTTCCATTGAGCAAAAGGCATACGCTTAAATTAACAAGCTTAAATCAACGACTTCCACTGAAAAGAATTGAAAACAATAACTAAGCCAACATTTATACAAATAAAGCAGAACGAGATTGGTTGTCGAATGAGCTTATCTGGGAAATAGATTAAGATTGAGAGTGCATGAACTGCCGTCATCATCGATTCCGATTTTTCCGTCATAATCTACGCCGCTATCATCTGCGTTCTAGGTAATAGTAAACTTGTATTGAAAAGTGCATGAATCAGAACGGAAAACATTGAATCCAATAACGTAAAATCCAATCATGAAAATTGCAACGACAATGAAAAATAAATCAAAGATTACCGGTCCCGGAATTTTTTCTCCCTTTCACTTTCAAAATCAAGGAATCGAAGTTTTTCTTGTTCTTATTGAAAGAACAGGTTTTGGGCAACGCTGAAATAGAAGGATTTCTAGGGTTTGTGCGTGCGAGGGTTCTGGGAATTATGGCGTAATCATGGGTTGCGAGATGTTTATCAGGTTTCTAGGGTTTGTACGTTGAAGGTTGAGAGAGAGAAAGAGAAGTTGCGTAATCACGATTTAGGATATCTCCCAAATTCAACTCGCGCTATCTATTCCCGGTTCGATTGCAGCAAATACTCTATGTTTCGGTGGATTTGAGAGGAAAGAGATTGATTGCAGCAAATTCTCTGGGTTTTTGTGTGAGCCACATCAAAAGTACTGGAGATCAATGAAGGATTTTGAGAGGAAGCTGATGAAGGGATTGAATGTGGAAGATGGGGTTTCTGCTTGAGATAACTTAGGAATATATTTTTTTGTTTTCTTGGACAAAAATATAGGAATTTTTGTTTCTCTTTTTTTATAATAATGATTTTAATTCAAATAAAAATAGATAGACACCTTAATATAATTTTTTGATTTTTATTTTAAATTTTTTATTATTAATTAATATAACTTTTGATGTATTTTTCTTTTCTTTAAACCTTCTAAAGCAATTAATTTGTATTATTGTTAGTTATTTAACTATTCTTGTTAAAAGATATTTATATTATTGTTAATTATTATTAAATTTGATTCATTCTTGAGAGAAAAGATAGGGATTTATGTTCCACCTCATAACTTAAAATTTTACAACTAATTCTTTTTTTTTTTTTGAAGTAGCCTAGTGGCTAGAAAGTCCACCTTAAAGGTGAATAAGTGCAGTGTCCCGGATTCGAACGCGTGCTCCTGCACATATAGTGCAATATCCCTACCAACTGAGCTAAGCTCATTGGGATTCACAACTAAGTTATTTGTGTTAATTTTTAATTGTTATCATTATTTAATTTGATTTTAATTTTTAATTTATTTTTCTTAAAAAAATTGTTTATAGGTAGCGCTTTTTATCGATTCAGAAGCGCTGTCTAATGATATACCTTAGATAGCGCTTTTTATCAGTTTAGAAACGCTGTCTAATGATTGACCTTAGACAGCGCTTTCATATAAAGCGCTATTTAAAGTGAAACAATTATTTTTGTAGATTTTTTCTTTTTTTTGTAAGCCATATGAAAGCGCTTTTACAGACAAGCGCTGTCAAATGATAGTACTTTAAGGTTTCCGTGTTTTCTTTAACAGCACTTTTGTAAAAAAGCGCTTCTAAACTGCAATGTCTATTCCACATTTTGTAGTAGTGTATACTAAGAAGACGATCGAGAAAGTAAAATAAGATAAAATTGCCTTAGTCTCTACGGTGTAGCACTGGAGTTAGGATATCGACTTAATTGGTCCCCGACAACGGCGCCAAAAACTTGATGCGATATTTCTGCAAGTGCACAGAATTATCGTGTAGTTATAAAAGATTATCGATCCCACAGAGACCAATAGTCGACCTACCGTTATCTAATGCTACGTTGTAAATCTAAGGCTAATAAGAGTGTTTTGGATAGTGAAATATTTTTGGATTTTAAATTAATAATAAAGCGTATTACTAGGATGAGCTCTTAGTTGCTTCGAAGGGTTCAATACTTAATTCGCTCTTTGATAAAAGGGATAGTTTTCGAAACTATATTGATTTAAAAACACTAATCTCAGCTCTCGCAAATCTTGACTAGTATTGTAGATTATAAAGGTGATGCTTAACTCTCGTTCTCACATCCGCTAATAAAGCACTTTTTGAAAACCAATATAATTTAATTAACTCTAATCCTAAGTGGTGTTCTTCCGAACCAGAATCAATGTTCAGTTTTTACTATCTATAGAAATCTCATGCTCTCGCTCTATTGATTTTTACTTTAATTAATTCTCACTCTCGTGACAAATTATAATCATCGTTAAATTAAAAACTGCTTAAGAAAACTATTAGTTCATTAATCCTAAATAGCTCTCGCGGATTCAAGAATTAATGCTCGGTTTTTACTATCCGGTATAAACTTCAACTCTCATCAATGCTGGCTTTGTTGGAACAAAATATGTGTTAATACACGCCCTTAGGTTTTGATGGTAACAAAGTATTAAATGGACAATTGATGGTACTAATGTTTAAATTAAGTGCAGGAGAATTCAACGCTATATCAAGAGCACAATTAATTTAAACTCTGATGAAACCTATGGAAGTCTGAATATTTACACTCTGAATGAGTTCAGAAGCTACAACGTGGTCAGAAGCCAAACAAAGTTCAGAAGCTTAAAGAGGATCAGAATGTCTGCAAGCGTTCCGAAGCTCAGAGGAGTTCAGAAGCTCAAAAAGATGTTCAGAGGCCTACAAGAGTTCAGAAGCTGTCTACTAGTCATGAGTCATTCAGAGGATGAAGACGTTCAGAAGCTGAATCGCGAAGGACTATCAGAGGCCAACCATTCAAGACCAATCAGACTCCAAGTTATCAAAAGTTCATCAGAAGCAAAGGAATTCCCCAAATCATCAGAAGGGCTACATCAACTACATTTATCAAGCCTGATGATTTGTTCTATGGTCAACTAATTACAACGGTCACAAAGGATGTGATCCCTCTCTTTCTAGGAGCTAGTTGTACCTTATTACTGTACTATTGGACAAACAGTAATGGTAAAGCCTCTCTGCAAAAGAAGACGTGGCTTTACTCAACGGATCTTCAAAGACTACAGCTGTCCATTTTACAACGGGAATTTCTCCAACCTCTCAATGTCTTTCTCAACTCATATAAATATGCCCAAGAAAGAATTGATGACTAGCGCACTTCATTAGAAAACATCTCTCAGAAGAAAGTGAGAAATTGAATTGTAATAGAAAACATCTCTCAAATGATGTGAGCATAGAAACTAGCTTAAGCCTCTGAAGTTATTATGATTGTAATAAGTTTAAGCTTATAAGTTAGTAGTAAGTCTTCTGCTTAGTGCAGAAGCAACAAAGTCTTCTGCTTAGTGTAGAAGCTCTTCTGCTTAGTGTAGAAGTAAGAAAGTCTTCTGCTTAGTGTAGAAGCACATAAGTCTCAATCTTAGTGATTAGAGCATGAAGTCTTGAGCCTGTGTGCTTGAGAAAGGAAGTCTTTGATCTTGTGTGATCAGAGCAAAGAAGTCTCTATGTCTTGTGTGACTAAGAGCAGGAAGTCTTGAGCTTGTGTGCTTGAGCAAGGAAGTCTTTGATCTTGTGTGATCAGAGCAAGGAAGTCTCTCTGTCTTGTGTGACTAAGAGCAGGAAGTCTTGAGCTTGTGTGCTTGACCATCTATTGTAATCTTTGTGATTATAGTGAACTCTATTGGAAACAAGGGGACTGGAGTACTCTCAATTTGTGAGGGGAACCAGTATAAATTGTTGTGTGTTCTTCTCTCTCTCACTCTCTCATTTACTCCTTCATCATTCATATGTCTTAAGTTAATTGTGTAAACAATCCGCTGTGCTTTAAAGACTTTGATAAGATTTAAGTTTTTAAATATCCAAAACACAATTCAACCCCCCCCCCCCCCCCTTCTTGTGTTTTCTCCACGCATCTTCAATTGGTATCAGAGCTCCGGTTCTGTTGCTGATCTTGTCAAGGAAATTGAAGATGGACTGAGCTTAAATGAAGATCTGAGCAACAACCAAAATCCTTCCACATCAGGGGTCAAACAAACTTCTAATATTGTATCTACACTACTACACTTTGCCTCATTAGTGATGATAATGAAAGCATTCAGTGGGCAATAGTAAATGATTTGTTATATCAATATGAGGAGTTTAGGATGGAGGAAAATGAGAGTATTGAAGAAATGAACTCAAGGTTTCAAGCCATCACAAGCAAGCTTGAAGACCACAACAACAAACTCAGCAACAAAGAGCTTGTAAGCAAGTTGCTGAGAAGTTTGCCTCTGAATTGGAATGATATTCCAAATACTATAGAGGAAACTGAAGACATCAATTCAATGAGTCCTGAATCATTGATTGATTTACTCAGAGTCCATGAATTGGCTCGGAAGGATATGCAAGAGTTTAACAGTGAAGAAGCAGAAGCAGCAAGGAAAGGAAAGCAAGCATTGGAGCATGAAGATCTTGTTGAAGGACCTGATGAAGAGTATCTTGAAAGGTTTTCAAGAAAAATTCAAAGATGGTACAACTTCAAGAAGAATGGAGGAAAGATGATCAAAGGAATGACAACCTGGGATGCACTAGACAACTTCTCTGAAGATGGTTCAGACTCTGAAGATTCAAGTTCTGATGGAGAGTCAGAACCTGAAAACAAAGACAATATCCAGAGAAGAATGAATCAGGTATGTTCTCATCTTTCCAAAGCAAAATTGATCAAGCATCTTAATAAGACTTTACTTAAACTCTCTAATAGTCGGCAGAAGTATAAAAAGCTTAAAGCAGACTATGAGAATTTAAGTAAGCAAGCAAATCACTCTGAAGATCTTGTACAAAACGTTTTTATCAAAACAAAAGATCTTAAGAATGACTATGCTATGTGTTACAAACCCTTTGAGCACTCTTTTGCTCTCAAAGAGTTTTGCAACACTAATGCTGATCAAAATAAAATTGTTTCCATGCTTTGCAACCTTAAGACCAACAATACTAATGGGATTGGATACTCTAGTAGTAAAACACTAGAGGAACCAAGCTCATCAGTTATTGGTGGAAGCTTCTCACTCCCTAATCTTTACACTACATTTGTTTCTGATAGTAGTCAGAAGAAGCAAATGAAGGGTGAAGATTGGGCAACTAACAGTCTAGGACCCTCAAGCAAGTGGGTACCAAGAGAGAAAATTGTTTACTTGATTGCAGGTGAAACTAAGACTCTGAACCTTCCAATCACATGGATGCATGTGACTGTGAATGGGAGAAGAGCAATTGTGCATAGAAGGCACATTCTTGAAGAGTCAGATGAAGAAGAAGATGAGATGGAGTACATAAGGAGCATGAGGGAACATGAAGAGTTTGAAGCTTGTCTTGAAGATGACAACAACTCAGTGTGGTGGAGTGATTGCTCTGGCTATGACTCTGGCTACAATCACTACTACAATTTTGGCTTACAATAGCACTAATTTAATAGCACTTTTACACAAGTGCTATTAAATATCCCACTTAAATACGTATAATAGCACTTTCCTATCAAAAGTGCTATTATAGATATTGTATTGTTTTTATCAAATACGTTTAGTAGCGCTTTTGTGCGAGTGCTATAATAGGTATACTTAAGATAGCACTTGTTGGTACCTTTAGATAGCACTTCTCATAAGTGCTATTATTGGGCTTTCTAGTGGAAAAAAAAAGACTGAATAATTCATTTTGGCGCTGGATGGAAAAATTACTTTGCGCCTAATATTTTCACTTTTCACAATATCACTTTTCACTTTTGACTTTTCACTGTCTCCCTCAATTTTCACAGATCCAACCTCAACCGCTGCCCTTCCGCCATCCACCACCATCGTCTTCTCACTCTTCACTGCTACCACCATCGACCACCATCGTCTTCTCACTCTCCACCGCTACCACCATCGTCTTCTCACACCACCAACAAACTCAACCCATCGTCTTCTAACTCTCAAACTCGACCCACCGTCATCTAACACCACCGGCGAACTCTCCACCTGCATCATTCCTCTCTCCGGTCACACTTCATCATTGTTCACTCGAAGGAGATAAATATTTTCACTCTCTTTATTTTTATGTTGTTGATTTTGGAACAATTTTTCAATCTCTGGTTGTAAGATTCAATCTCTGGTTGTTGATTTTGGAACAATTTTTTCAATCTCTCAATTATTTTCTGCAGTGAATATATCTGATGTGTTTTGGTTTTCTTCTATCTGGTTTATTAACCACATGTTTAGTTTGTTATAAGGAGGATTTCTTTAGCCCCTTAAGCTTTAATTTGGAATAGCATATGAAAAATGATTATTGAGCATAAATAGAAGCTGGATACAATTTATTTTGATTAAAAGTATTGATAAAATTGCCCGGTACTTTGTTTGAGATTGAGTGTGAAAGTGATGATCCTGATTATTCATACTCTGTTGTTTCTAAATTCGCAATTTTTCGATCTGGGAAATTGCCACAGTGAGTGCATTTTCTATTTTTCGATCCTGATTATTCATAATTTTTCGTCTATTTTCTTTGAACTGTTTTGTTTTGAGCAAATTTTCGTTAAAATTAAGTTATTTTGAATAGGGGTTTTCCAAATGGTTGAATTTGAATTATTTCCGAATTAGGGTAATTCATATGAATGATTAAGGGTAATGACGCAGCTGCATTTGTGTAAGTCACAGCTGTATCAAATGAGCTAATCACAGTGCATATTTGATGCAAATATTCTATAGCCAAATTAGGATAGAAATGAATCTAAATGAGCTAAGGGTTTTTTTGTTTTGTTTTGACTATGTTATTCAAGATTATGGACTTTGATTTTGATGTAACCGTAAAGTTAGGCATTGTAACTATAAAACTCATTAGATATTGAATTTGGCGGTTTGGAAAGGGTTTCTAATGTAGTGAAAGTTTCTTGTTTGGTTTTGAGGTGATTTTTGATTCCGTTGTTATTCAAAAACTAAGTACATTCGTTTGGAAAAGGTTTCTAACTAATGAAAGTTCCTTCTCCTCAGTCTTGGATATTCTCATTGTTGTTTATTGGTGAAATTCTTCAATCTGACACCATGATTAGTTTTTTCCTTTTCGTTTTTGTTGAGTTATCCCCAATACTCCAAAATTATCAAAGTATCGGTCTCTGACACGTATACGAGATGGCAAGACTGATACATGTCCGATATGTTCTGATACGTATCCGACTCTAACACACTCCTTTGAACACTTGCTCCCTCATTGGTTCACGTCAATCTTTTTCTTAAATATTTTACTTTGTAACCGACTGCACTGGTTTTAATAAAAACAGAACACTAACTCTTATTTCTTCGTAGCTATTTTTCGATATAATACCCCTGTGTGATTTTTATAATTTTTGTGCGATACCCCTTTGTGATGTTATTAGTGACAAATTTTGTTATTCAATTTATGGTTTTACCATAGAGTCAGTGCACAAATATGATATGGAATTCTTATAAATACACTATATTTAACATGCATCGGGTAATTGAAGATAGTTATTCCGCTATAATGAAGTGTAACAACGGCTATTTTATAACACTTTATACTAAACTGCATATTGCATAAACAAGCTGTTTGTTATTCCAAATTTGGAATAGCCCCTGAAGCTTTAGTTTGGAATAGCATATAAAAAATGATTATTGAGCATAAATAGAAGTTGAATACAATTTATTTTAATTAATAGTTTAATTGTGACTAAATTGAATTATTTTTCATTTGCAGCCACCAAGGTACAAGGTGCAGATCTTAGAGTTCAATTCAAGGTAATTGCTTTTGTTAATTTGTTTTTAGTTAGTAAAAAATACTTATAAGTTTATCCATTGTTGTTAAAAAATACCTGCAAAGTATATTGAATGTGTTAACTATTAAGACCAATTTGGTTATTAGAACCAATTTAACTATTAAGACCATTGCTAATTATTTTAACTCAAAATATCTATATTCAGTGTCTTAACTATTAAGACATGTGAACTATGGATCGAAAATGGATGTCAGCCAATAAAATGTCAAAAGAATTCGAAGATGGGGTGAAAGAATTCGTTAAAGTTGCTGTTGCTCATGCTGAAGACACCAGTAAAATCATATGTCCATGCTTAAAATGTTGTTACGGACCTGTTAGTGAAAAGGATTTGGCAACTCACCTAATATTTAATGGAATTGATAAAACCTATACATGTTGGACAATGCACGGGGAAGAAAAAACTAAGTCCACTAATTTGAGGAGCAATGCGACATATACATCTAATGTTTTTGAAGAAGATACACAAGAGTTTGATCGTGTCGAAGAGTTTGATCGTGTCGAAGAGTTTGTGAATGTAATTGAAGAGGATCTTCGCGATTGTCCTGGAATGTTTGACAGACTAGTAAGTGATTCAGAGAAACCATTGTATGATGGATGCACTAAATTCACAAGATTGTCCGCAGTCTTAAAACTGTTTAACTTGAAAATACGAAATGGATGGTCCGATAAGAGCTTCACAGACTTGTTAACTCTTTTAAAAGATATGTTTCCTGAGAAGAACGTGCTCCCTAGTCGAACATATGAGGCTAAACGGATGTTATGTTCTATTGGCATGAGTTACGAGAGGATACATGCTTGTCCAAATGATTGCATTTTATTTCGAAATGAGTATGCATCATTAAACATGTGTCCTAAATGTAGTGCCTCACGATATAAGAAAGGAACAGCTCCAGCCAAAGCACTGTGGTACTTTCCGATAATACCAAGATTTAGGCGCATGTATCATAATGCAGAAGATGCAAAACACTTAACGTGGCATGCAAATGAAAGGGTTGTTGACGGAATACTTCGACATCCTGCAGATTCTCCTCAATGGGCAAAAATTGACAATGATTACCCAGATTTTGGGCAAGAACCAAGAAACCTGCGTCTTGCATTGTCGACTGATGGAATAAACTCACATGGTATCCAGAGTTGTTCTCACAGTACTTGGCCGGTGATTTTGGTGATTTATAACCTACCTCCGTCACTATGCATGAAGCGCAAATTCTTGATGTTGACTATGTTAATTTCTGGACCCAAGCAACCAGGAAATGATATAGACGTATACTTGGCTCCATTAATTGAAGATTTAAAATTTATGTGGGAGACGGGTGTAGAGGTATATGATGAGTGTAGACAAGAACTCTTCAACTTGAGGGCTATGTTATTTGGAACAATTAACGATTTTCCAGCCTACGGAAATCTATCAGGCTATAGTATCAAGGGGAAGTGTGCATGTCCGATATGTGCGGAAAATACAGATTTCATGTGGTTGGATAATTGTAAGAAGAATGTATTTCTTGGCCATCGTAGATTCTTAAATACCAAACATCGGTATCGCAAATGGAGAAAAGCATTCAATGGTAAATCAGAAGAAGGTAGAGCTCCTTTGTCTATTACGGGCGATCAAATATATGAAAAGGTAAAGCTTATAAGCAATAAGTTTGGAAAGCCTTTTGCAGGTGAACTTGTCACGGGTGGATGGAAAAAAAATCAATTTTCTTTGAATTACCATATTGGAAGTCGTTGTATGTACGACATTTCCTTGATGTGATGCATATTGAGAAAAATGTTTTTGAAAGTGTCATTGGTACATTACTTAACATTCCAGGAAAGTCTAAGGATAGCATCAAGGCAAGGTTAGACCTGCATCGTATGGAGTTAAGAAGCGAGTTGCATCCGATTAAGAAGGGGAAGCGTACATATCTACCCCCGACAGCTCATACTTTGTCAAGAAAAGATAAAATTACTTTCTGCAAGTTTCTTGATGGAGTTAAAGTTCCAGAGGGATACTCTTTAAACATTAAGAGTTTGGTATCTATGAAGGATCTCAAGTTAAAAGGTTTGAAGTCTCATGATTGTCATGTCTTAATGGAGAATTTGGTGCCGATAGGTATACGTTCTATTTTGCCTGAAAAAGTGCGATGGACCATAACTAAACTATCTTTCTTCTTCAAAGCTATTTGTAGCAAAGTTATTGACCTTGGGAAGTTGTTGGCATTGCAGAAAGAAATTGTTGTGACCTTATGTGAGCTTGAGATGTATTTCCCCCCTTCATTTTTTGACATAATGGTTCATCTAACAGTCCACCTTGTCATGGAAACTCAATATTGTGGACCAGCCTATATGAGATGGATGTACCCGATTGAACGGTACATGAAGATATTAAAAGGGTATGTGAATAATCGAAGTCGGCCAGAGGGTTGTATTGTTGAGAGGTATATAGTTGAAGAAGCTATTGAGTTTTGTACTGAATACCTATCTGATGATGAACCCATAGGGCTTCCAATGTCACGACACTCGGGCAGAACATCAGGGGAAGGGATTGGTGCAAGTAAAGTAGTGACTATCTCAAAAATCAAATGGGAGCAAGCACACTTGTATGTCTTGCATAATTCCGAAGAGGTTGAGCCATATGTTGAAATTCACAAGGAAGAGCTTAAGAGTTTGAACCCTACCAAGAATGAAAATTGGTTAACAAGAGAGCACAATCGAAGTTTTACATCATGGCTAAAAAATCACATTTTTACACAATTTGCTGAAAATCCAAATTCAATTTCAGAAAGTTTGAGGTGGCTAGCAAATGGTCCAAATCTAGATGTTCTCTCTTACTCTAGATATGTAATTAATAAGTATACATTTTATACAAAAGAACATGATGACCAAAGCACTATGCAAAATAGCGGTGTCACGGTCGTAGCACAATCTGTACATATCTCAAGTTCCAAAGACAGAAATCCCTTGTTTGCTAAATTATCATATTTTGGGGTTATTGAACATATTTGGGAGTTGGATTACTCATGCTTTAAAGTTCCTGTGTTCGGTTGCAAGTGGGTTGACAACAAATATGGCATTCAAGTTGATGATTATGGGTTCATGAAGGTGGATCTGAATAGGGTGGGGTACAAAGACGAGCCTTTTATTTTAGCATCACAAGCTCACCAAGTGTTCTATGTCACTGATCCTGATGAAGAAAAGTGGTCTATTGTGCTTCTAACTAACAAAGTAAATGATGACTATAGTCAAGAATGTGAAAATATTGATATTGAGGATGACCCTTTCATTAGCACATCGCAATCGCTTGATGATGATCCAACTATGGATGATATTCTCTATATGAGAAGAGATCACAATGAGGGAATTTGGATCAATCCATCATTTTGTGTAAATAAAAAAAATAAAAGTAACAAGCCAACTAGGAAGAGGAAAAGATGAACACTTTTGTGTATGGTATAGTAACTTTTTTTTATTCTTTTAATATTATTGATTCTTATTATTTTTCATTCTTAACCTTATTTGTATGGTATAGTAACTTAATTAATTATTTTATTATTACAGGTGAATGGCGTCTAATAATGATGAATGTGCTCCTAGTAGAAAGAAAGATGTTAAACGTGGTTTGACCCGCATGCAAAAAACTCACAAAGCTAAAAGCAATGGAATAAAAGATGAGGTAATGTTTTCTTATTTCAAATCTTGTTGATGTTGTAAACCACTGATTTGTATAGTAATAGGGGTCTGTTGTTGTTATTTGGGATTGGATAACTTTGTTTTATTGTGGTCTACAAAATATTCAATCGATGGAATGCACACGTGAAGAATTATTTTTCATTCTAACAAACACTTTTCTAATTATCTTTTTTCTGAAGCTAATATTAACACAGAAAAACACAATTCTGGGAGTTTATTTTGCAAGGAAAAAAAAACTTATCTAATTGTTATAATTTTTTTAAAATATGTTCTTTAAAAAAGCAGAAACACAAACAGAGTTGATGATTATGGTCTGTTGTTGGTATCTTGTTGATGTTGTAAACCGCATGGCTTATATTTTATTGTGGTCTGTTAGGTACAATGGAATAAAAAAGGTCAACCAGTTGGGCTGATAGTGCAGGTTTTGTTAGTTATATTGGAGTGATTGTTCGTCTGCTAGTTCCACTTGATACGAAAAATTGGAGAGAGAAAAAAAACGTGGTGTTGGCCGGTTATAAAGAAAATGTTTGGGAAGCGATACAAGTAATGTGCTAACTCAAAGTAGTTGTAAAATTTTATTTTTGTTGATCTATTTGTGATATTTTGTAATGACCTCTGTTATTTTGTAGAGAGCATATGTGGTTGGCGATGAACGTCGTCATTACGTACTTAGAGAAGCTGGAAAGTTGCACAGGAGATTCAGAACCGACGTGAGAAAAAATCATCTAAAAGACAGTGATGGTAATTATAAAGAACATCCTCCGAGAGACTTATATCCCCAAATTACACAAGACCATTGGGATAGTTTTGTAGCTAGGTGTAAGACAGATGAATTTCAGGTAATGCTTTTACTTAAAAACTACTATTTTTAGTTTTTAAGTACATATATTTTGTATTAAGTTAATAACTTTTTAATTAATGTAGAAACTTAGTAAAGAAAACCGGGAAAGGGCGTTGGATCCCGAATATCCATATAGAGGTTCACGAAAAGGGTATGCTCGTATAGAAGACGATATGGTAAGCAAGTGTACAAATGCATTGTATAACTTACGATTGTAGAAAAGTAAATTTTTTGAAATGTATGCAGATAAAAGAAGGGAAAGGAGATGAACCACCCCTTGTTCGTGTGTGGAAAGCTGCCCATGGGAATAAGAATGGAGTTATTGATAATGAAAATGTTCAAAGAATTTTGGATAAATGTGTAAGCAAAATTTAATTTTCTGCATACATGTCAAGTTCTCTTGGTAATTAATAATGATGTTTAACATGTTCTCTCCTTCTTATCAATGTTAGGAGGAATTAGAACACACATTACCTGATGAAGAGGTAGAAAACCGTGGGCGTAATGACATATTATATCAGGCTTTAGATCGCCCAAACTACTCTGGCCGTGTTACGGCTATGGGTTTTGGCGTATGTCCTAAAGACGTGTTTTCGCCTGAAGTTCCTGCTGCCAAACAAAAGTCAGTTGATAATATTCATGCTATGTATAACCAAGTGATTGAGAGATTGAATATACTAGAGAGAGAGAAGGAAGAGAGGCAACGGGCCGATGAAATATTAGGGAAACAACCGGAAGAGAGGCAACCGAAAGGAGTACAAAGAGAACCACCACCAAGTGTCAAGGACTCTTGTAACCTTGTTGACTTTGACACCATTCCCAAGGTTTTTTTTTCTTTTCATATTCTGTTAAATTTTTGTTTCCATGTTTTTGTTTTCATGTTCTGTCTTCATATTCAGTTTTGCAGTTTTCTGTTTTCATATTCTGTTTTGGCGATGAACTTTCCATGTTGCATTTTCATATTCGGTTTTTCAGTTTTCTGTTCTGGTTATTGATGCATTCAACTTTTCGTAAACTTTTGCAATGGATTAGGGTATCTCATCAATCAAAATATATGTAGCATCGCCGAGTCGTACATTGGTAGCTCGTGGCAAGTTACATAACACAGATGGTGATACGGTGCATGGCAAGAAATTACCACCGGGATATGTCAAAGTTACGGTTGAAGTTGCACTTGTGGAAGATGCTCCGTTGCCTATACCCGTTGAAGATGGAGATGTTTCGACGATTGGTCAGGCAATAGGTACAATTGTGGCATGGCCATTCAATCTTATCGAATTTGTTGGTGAATGTGGAAAGGTAAATTAATTACTTTTTACGAACATGAATGCTAATTCCTATATATTTGTTTTATTATTTGATTACTAACCTCAAGTAATGTAACGTTTTAGATCAATCACAAATTACAAAAAAAAGATAAGAAAATGCAACGTAGTGCTGAATCAGTTGCTTCACCGAGCAAAACTAGGAAAAAAATGAAAAATCAAGAGCCACCACCTAAAGTTGGCGATTCAAATGTTTCAAAACATTTAGAATTCCTTCGAACTTATGTGACACACATGTGGGCTGCGGAATCGGTGTTGGAAGTAAGTATGGGGGAGAACGTATTCGGTGAGGAATTTTCTGAGCATGTGCATGCAGAGCATTTAAATGAAGTCCTTAAGCATGAATGGTTAAGTGCGTCTGTTATCAACATTTATGCTAGGTAACTCTATTATCACAAATGTTCTCTACTTTACATTTGTTTGGGAGGCAATATTAATTAATATCTCAAGTACCGTGTGTTTTTCATTTCAAGGTACTTATATGACAAGTTCATAGGTCCCGGAGGATTAACAAATAAGCTATCTTTCTTACCCCCACATGAATCACATGATGATGTTAAAGGAAATGGAAGTATTTCAAAAATATTGTTAAAAAATAAGAAGGTTAAGAATAAACTGATTCTTGCACCATTCAATTTTGGGTGAGATTTATATCCAAATTGTGTTTTTTAATTTTAACAAAATATGTTAAATGTGTTGAATATGAATTAACAAAATGCACTACTTAAATGTTGGGTGTAGGGATGTTCATTGGGCGTTGCTTGTCATCGAACCAGATGCCGGGATTATATATTTCTTGGATCCGATGGATACTGATTCTTCAAGATATCTAACTTGTAAAAATAGATTTGAAAAGTGAGTATGTACTTTTTAATTTTAACACACCCACGCACACACATATGTATAGTATGATTATTTATAATAATTACTAATTGAAGTTAATTTTAATTTGTTAGTGCTTTGCTAATTTACCGTGCCTATAATCAAACTAAAGCTGTGCCCAGTTCAAAATCAAATAGAATCAAATGGATAAGAATAAAGGTATTTTCTAATTAGTGTTATTTTTACCTAATAAAACTAATAACAATGAAATTTATTGATGTAAATGTGTCTTCTTTTCAGTGTCCCCAGCAAGCTAACACTACCGACTGTGGATATTTTGTGTCGCGCTTTATGAAAGAGATTGTCATGCAATATCCAAAGAAGATCTCCGATAATGTACATGATTTTTAATTATTATTGTTATTATTAATTTTTAATCATAAGCATATGTAATGTAATTCAATTCTAACTAAATTTTGTGATTTTTTTACTTTGAAGTATTTTGATGAATACAATGGTACATACTCTAAGGATAAGTTAGATGAAATGAAGGACGACTGGGCGGAATATATGTTCACAAATGTTATCCCCGGCGGAAGTTGGATAAAGGAAGTATATACTCTTCTTTGATTTGGGTTTATTTCGATTTTACATCATTATGAGAACTATATATGAACGTTGTTGCTCGTGATAATTTAGTTGGACTGTTGGCTCAAAATTATGAAATGTTGTTGGTGCTAAACTTTTCCATCCTCTTCTTTTTAATTTTCAGAAACTTCTTGGAGACATGAGAGATGCAGTGGATTTGGCAATTGGCAATTGGCAGAGGATTTGCTTAGGTTAATTAGTTTGTCTTGTTAGAATTAGTGTCATGAACATCATCTAGCTAGCGAGTTAGGATAATTAGTTTGTTTTAGTCTTGGACACAATTGTCTTGCTTCTTATTTGTTTTGTGATTGATGGGAGACTCATGTAATATTATGATACTTATATTGGCCTACTTTGTGCCTTTTTTTATCTTTATTAATATAATTTTTGCCTTTTGTATTATTTCCTACTATATTATAAGTTTCAAATTAAGCTTTCGGTCAAAAATTCAATTGGAAAAAAAAAAAAACTGCAGCTTGTAAAAAAACATGTATCAAACGTTGGGCAATTGCAGCTTGCAAAAGGACCCTGTGTAAAAAATCAATTGCATACAATAGCGCTTTTGTTACAAAGTGCTATTAAACGTTGGGCAAACGATAGCACTTTTAAACGCAAGTGCTATTGAAACTGAGACATATAATAGCACTTTTCTGAAAAGCGCTATTAAATCATGTTGCATAATCAGGTCTATTATAGCGTTTTTACTATACGAAGCGCTATTAAAGATGCATCCTACAATAGCGCTTTCAAAAGCGCTATAATAGCTGCATACCTACTATAGCGCAAGCTTCAATAGCACTTTAAAGTGCTATTAAAGCTAAAAAAAAGTGCTATAGTAGCCCTTTTTTGTAGTAGTGATCAAAACAAGAAGCTTCAAAGCAAGGTAAGTAACTCTTAACTCCTGAATGACATCTCAGAGGAATAACATTCAACGGTTGAAAATGTCTTCTTAGGATACAAAATGTTTCAGACTAAAAACCTTGAAAAATCTTGTCTGAACATCTTTTTAAGTATCTTGAAAGACACGTTTTCAGACTCTGAAGTACTTTGGATTTTGTAACACCCTACTTAATTCTACCCAAAATTTTGCGAGTAAACGGCAAAAGAAATCAAGTAAATCAAGTAGAGCATTACATGTATAAATTGACAACCAAAATAGCATATCATATCAAGCAAAACGTGATTAAGAGATCATTGCAGCGGAACAACATAACATATCATCTGCATAATAAGTCGACATCCACATCAATCACCTACTAATATTTCATCGTCAAATAAGTAAGAAATAAAGTACTTGGCATAAGCCTTACACCATCATACGTAAATAAGGTCTAACAACGACACTAGGCGAAACCCAATAAGTAAGGTAAACCCCAACACGGTGTTACAAATCCTTCAGAGCAATGGACACAGATACTACGCTAATAGTAAGACACATCTCCTCACCCCGAATACTTGGCAACAATGCCGGGTACTCCTCCTAAGCAAGCAAAGCAAATCCTCACGCCTGATAATCTGAATCGCCCAACGATCCATTACATACAAAATAGAGAGTTAGTTACTTATAATCGACATATAACAAATGAAAGTAAAATACTAACATTTAATCCAACATATACAATGCATATATTAATCTATCGTACATATATTGGCATGTATATAGTAGCAATCCAACGGCATCAATAAGACATGTACATTTAATCATCTAATATGCGTATCCAAATTCGCCCATCAATGATCAACAACTTATATGTAAGACAACACTTAGCACATAATTAGACAAATATTACATCATTATCACATATAGCACATTTAAGGTTCACCTTCCTAAATGCATCTAATGTCACCTTCATGCCATGTCCCCTAGACACGTCTACATGCATGCGGTACCATTCACCAAAATAAGGATACAAGAATCCTATGCGTTATGGATCAACGTCCAAGCTTCATCAATTCGTTATGAGTCAAACGCCCAAGCTTCATCAATAGACTCAATCATGATGCATGAACATATATATAACGTATGTTATTCACCACCATTATGCAACTTCATGTATACATAATTCCACCATCAATCATTCGTCAATACATAACATACTTATATACATTCATCATCAATATTATTATGTATATTTATCTCAACAATCATATAGAAACATCACCATCCGTCATATTCATTATAATTCCAACATCAATCGTTTATGTATTAATATAATACTAGCAACCTATACACCAAACTATACCTTCATCAATTAATAATCAAATAAACCTGACTGCCTTCGCCAGCTCTCGCCATAGCGAGGCAAGTCAGAGGCTTACTCGCCCTCTGGCGAGTCCTAGTGAGTACCTGGCGACCTCTCGCCATCTCTCGCTAGCTCTCGCCATAGCGAAGCAAGTCAGAGAGCACTGGGCTGGCTGGCGAGCACTGGCGAGCCCTAGCGAGTTCCCTCGCTAGCTCTCGCCTAGCGACGCATTCCCAGAATTGTTGCTCTGTTTTACGACCGTTCGGATTCCACCCCCAAAATCATCCGAAACGTGTTCCAGTTTTAAAAAGATATTTTCTTTGGATCATAAACATGTTATCATACATAGGAGTACAAGTTTCATAACTTAAAACCATTAAAATCATCATCAATTGGGATTTATCATATTTTTCATCAAAAACTCATGAACATGCAATTTCAAACCAACAACTCTAGATTTTCGAAATTGAAATCATCCACATATATTTTTAGCATTATAATACATGAATGACACTAAATCAACAAGAAATATAACATTTTGATTCATAGAAACTCATAAAGTTAAGAACTTTAGAGTGTGAAAGGTGAGAGGGTTTGGGCAAAGAGAAATGTAATTTCTCCTCCCTCTTGGTCACCCACAATCATAAATAACTACTCTCTTACCTCTAATTCTTCAAGAATTAGCTCCCCAATCTTCCCCTCTTAGCTCCTTCTTCTATGTTCTTCCTCTTCTTCTCTAGCTTTCTCTCTCTATTTCTTCATAAAATTATGACAAATGACTTTCTCTCACTAAGTTTCCAAACTTATACCTAGGTTAATTCCCTTTCAATTTACCAAATTGCCCTTCCTCATAAGCCCACTCAAATCCTCTATTTACACCTCCTAAAAACACTACTATTCTATTCACACCACTACACTAAAAGCCACATATTTAAATAAATCACACAACATGGAATTTAAATAAATAAATTAAATCAAATAATTAATTAAATAAAAACGTGATGTGACAGATTTCAGCATCTGAAGTAGTCCAGACTCTGAAAAACTTCTCAACCTCTGAAGGATAAGCCTCTGAATAGGAATTGAATTGGAAACGTTTAAGTATTTTTTACTGAAACGTTTTGGCGCTAAATAGACAACACGTACACACGTTCAGATTGGTTTGAAAACAATTAATGATTAGTTCGCTTTCCTTTTTCGATTAATGTATTGTGTGTTTTAATTTGTTTTATGTTTTTGACAAAATCACTTAAACATTCACACTTTACACTATCACATCCCTCACCCCTGCCCTTCAAAACTAGAACAAGTTTCTTCTCTCGCTTTAACAAAATCCACACCCTAACTTTCTGAAATGGCATCTACTTCCACATCAGTTTCAGACTCTTTGTTTATTTTTCCTAACAACTTTCCGATCAACACCATCGCTTGCAAGGAAATGTTTTCTACAGATTTGTCTCTTAAGATGGAGGGAAAATCTTTGAACCTGGTTATGGAATAACCAGTGGACTTTGATAGTTTGGAAAAGAATTAGTTTGATGTTCTAAAGTTCTTTTCTAATCATAAAGGGAGCTTTAGATACATGAATCTGTTAAATGGTCCAATCTATCCTACTCTGGTAAAATATTTCTGGATCAGAAGCAAGGTGAGGACAGTTGAAGATTATCACAAGGAGCTAGCTGGAAGGAGAGAAGAAAAGGTTGAAAATGAAGACAAAACTCCTGAAGAGTTAGGTTTAAGAATCATTGAGGAAGCTGAGGTGCATTCTGTTGTGTGCGGTTTTGAAGTAATTCTCACTGCCTCAAACTTGGCTAAGGTGTTATCCATCCCAAATGAAGGCATCTACTACACCTTTAGTCACAATGAAGCACAAGAATCTATGTTTCTGAAGACTATGACAAGACAATGTTTTGTCAAGGGAAAAAGTTGTGAGAGCAATAAGATAGGTGATATGAAGCCCACTCGGAGAGTATTAGCCAAAATTTTGTTCAGTTCTATATTTCCAGGAAATGAAAATTCTGATCAATTGTCTATTTTCTCACAAGGAAATATGATTTAAATTGGGCCAAATACATCTTTGATCACCTATGCAAATCTGTGCTTAACAGTCAAAATCAGGACAAGTCTGATGTACATGTCATCTACCCAAGGGTTCTCAGTGAAATCTTCTATCAATGTGGAGTGATAGACATAATCAAAGTTGCGGGTCATGACTACTTGTTAAGGGAAATCAGAGCCTCCACAGTATCTGTTCATACACTCTCTCACATGAACTTGCTGTCAGGACATGAGATACAACCTTCAAATCCCTTGGTGTCTCAATCTCATTCAGAACCTTCTTTGGTGAAGAAATGTAACATTGATATACCTACAATCTCTAGTGGTATTATCAATCAGTACATTCAATTGCTGGATAATCTAGGAGAAGGGTTTGAGATTGAAAACGGAGAATTAAAGAAGAAGAGAAGGAGGTGAGTGAAAGCCTTCAAGAGTGAAGCTACAGAGGAAGAAAGAAAAGAGAAGACCAAAACCAAGATTGGAAGTTCTGAAGACTCAGAAAGTGATGATGAACCTCTCAGCGTCAGACGAAAGAAACTTGCCAAAGAGTCTGAGGAAAAGATTGCTAAAAGCTCAGATCATAACAAATCAGGTGATGTATCTAAACCTGTTGTTGCTACTACTCAAGACATTCAGTTAACCTTATCATCAACCCAACTCACTCCAACTCAAACCCAAGCAAGATCTGAAGATAACCTCACCTTGACACAACTTATATCTGAACCTGTCAAAACAACTCACCCTGAACTAGAACTCATCAATATATCCTCATCATCATCTTCAATGGATCTAAATGAGTTAGATGAAATCCTAGCTAGCCTTGAACATCTAAATGCTAAAACCAAGTCATCCATAACTCAAACATTCTCAGACCCTCACACACTCAAACACCAAACCCCATCTGAAACACAACCCTCTGAATGTGCTGTTTCAGAAGAAAACTTGAATCACCCTCCATCAAACCCTGTTGAGGCTATGGTCAATGAACTTCTTCTAGAAGATTTTCATCTCAAAGGCTTTGTCTAAACCAATCCTAGTCCTCAACTCATCAACACACCATTAACCAATGAACCTTACCCTACAAAATTAAACAATTCTGGTGTCTTGAACAATTGCACTGACTTGGTTAAACAAATACATGGTCTTTATGACCTAAGGCAAACATATATGCCTTCATCTGAGTATGATGCTCAATGGATAAGTCTGACAGAGGAACTGGTAAAAGAATTGCACAATCTTTAGAAGGCAGCTGTGGAAGAACAGAAGAAGTTTGACAAAGGGAAAGCTATCAATGCTAAGAAGAACATTCAGACTCAAATGGACACAAAGAGGAATCATCCTGAATCCTCTGCTGCAAGAGAAAATATTGGGCAAAATCCTAGGGAAAGGATAGCCTCAATAGTAGACAATCTGAATGTACCTATTCAAGACAACCTGAGAAGTGATCAAGCCAATCAACAGCATCTGAGGAACCCTGCCTATGAGAATGACATCAGAAGGATTGAAGCTAAAGTGGACAAGTTTGTGGAATTGATGGAAAAAGTAAATACCAATCAGAAAAACATCATGACAACCCTAGCATCTTTCTGTAGTCAAACCCAATCTTAGGATTTATTTAATTGATTGCTTATATGACTTCATAATTGATAATTTGCTAAGCATCCTGACTAGGTTAAATTTTTGTTTAGGTTAAAACTCTGTTTGGTAATATGACATATCCATTCACTATATTTGTCTGAATGCTTATATGCCTGGTGATTATGTTTAGTATGTCATTTATTTGTTTTTAACTCTTTAACTGATTTTCATTTTTGTTAAAACAAACAATCTTGCGAGATAATCTTTCAAACTCTTGAGTTCCATTCACATAATTTGATTTTCAATAAGTACAATATGTGGATATTCTTAAAGTATCAAATTACATAACAAGAGAAGAAATATAAATAAGAAATCAAAACTAAACAAGCCAAAGTAATGAATTTTATTTCATTAAGAACATAAGTTCTGGTTTACAAGACTAAAATTTCTAAGAACTATCTTCTAGTTGCTCTCAAAGGTCATATTTGTGGCTACATGCCTACATGACCTTTGTAGAGGGGGAAGGTTGAGCTTTTGGCTGAAGCCATTCAACCCACAGTCCTTCTTGAAGAAACCGATTCTGATGCATCAGTTTGGTTTTCCTCAGGAAGAGACTCATACCCCTCTAGAGCCTCGAACTTCAGTTTGATTTTCTTCATGAACATATGTCTTCAGAACTTAAAACAGTCAGAGTCCAAAGACTTCTCTTCAGACTCTGAACTGAGTTCTTCTGTGACAGACACTGGCTTTGTTTCCATTGGTTTCATCTTATATTTTCTCCTATCTTGACTAACTCTCGTTGAAACTACTTTCTTCTTCTCTGAGCGTTTCATTTTTTCTCTCAAGACATCTATCAATAACCTACGATTATTCTGTGTGAATAAAATGAATAGGTATCTCTCTCCTTTTATAAGCATAATTCAATGGCCGAATATTAAATGTGTTCAACTACTCCTGATTTGACGGCATTGAAAATTGAAATTTTTATTAAATGCTTATACTACCTTTTTGATAATGACAAAAGGGGGAGAAAGAATATTGGTAAATCAATTGTTGTAAGAAGTGAAATTACTTGGCTTTTTAGGGCCTTGTAGTGCTTCAGAGAGAGAACGTAGGAGAGTGGTCAAAATAGTAGCATGCTTTGATATGACAATCTGATCTTTGAGGATTTCAAAAAATATTGTACTAAAGAGCTCTGAACTGTTTTAAAATTTTTGTTCAGGCTCTGAGCTATTTTCTTTGAAAAGATTTTCTTAAGCTCTGAACTGTTTGAAAATATTTTGAACTCTGAAGTTGTTAATGATAACCATCAGAACCAAGTGTGTGTGTAGACGTCTCTAAGCGCCTCTGATCCTATTTTGTCATTCAATTTAAATATTGCTTCATCTTGCATCTGCATTAAGGGCTTAATTTCAAGGAGAATGCATTTATTAATTGAAGTTTATTATTCATAGTTAGTTCTTGAGTAAGGGTGCAACTTTATTCAAAGATTATCACACTATAAAAAGAAGAAGCTTGCAAACCTTGTTCTTTATATAGTGAAATATGAATAATTTAAGTCATATAATAAAGTATTTCTGAAACTAATTAAAATTAACTATGGATACAAAATAGGGGGAGCTTACAAACCTAACCCTATGGGTTATCAGACTTAGGGGGAGCTTGCGAAACTCAGAAGCCTAATGTCAACATAGCTAATTTTTATCAATAACAATTGTATTTAATACTTATGTTTGTCATCATCAAACAGGGGGAGATTGTTGGAACAAAATATGTGTTAATACACACCCTTAGGTTTTGATGATAACAAAGTATTAAATGGACAATTGATGGTACTAATGTTTAAATTAAGTGCAGGAGAATTCAACGCTATATCAAGAGCACACTTAATTTAAACTCCGATGAAACCTATGGAAGTCTGAATATTTACACTCTGAAGGAGTTCAGAAGCTACAACGTGGTCAGAAGCTAAACAAAGTTCAGAAGCTCAAAGAGGATCAGAATGTCTGCAAGCGTTCCGAAGCTCAAAGGAGTTCAGAAGCTCAAAGATGTTCAGAGGCCTACAAGAGTTTAGAAGCTGTCTGCTAGTCATGACTCATTCAGAGGATGAAGATGTTCAGAAGCTGAATTGCGAAGGACTATCAGAGGCCAACCATTCAAGACCAATTAGACTCCAATTTATCAAAGGTTCATCAGAAGCAAAGGAATTCCCCAAATCATCAGAAGGGCTACATCAACTACATTTATTAAGCCCGATGATTTGTTCTAAGGTCAACTAATTACAACGGTCACAAAGGATGTGATCCCTCTCTTTCTAGGAGCTAGTTGTACCTTATTACTGTACTATTGGACAAACAGTAAAGGTAAAGCCTCTCTGCAAAAGAAGACGTGGCTTTACTCAACGGATCTTCAAAGACTACAGCTGTCCATTTTACAACGGGAATTTCTCCAACCTCTCAATGTCTTTCTCAACTCATATAAATATGCCACAGAAAGAATTGATGACTAACGCTCTTCATTAGAAAACATCTCTCAGAAGAAAGTGAGAAATTGAATTGTAATAGAAAACATCTCTCAAATGAAGTGAGCATAGAAACTAGCTTAAGCCTCTGAAGTTATTATGATTGTAATAAGTTTAAGCTTATAAGTTAGTAGTAAGTCTTCTGCTTAGTGTAGAAGCAACAAAGTCTTCTGCTTAGTGTAGAAGCTCTTCTGCTTAGTGTAGAAGTAAGAAAGTCTTTTGCTTAGTGTAGAAGCACATAAGTCTCAATCTTAGTGATTAGAGCATGAAGTCTTGAGCCTGTGTGCTTGAGCAAGGAAGTCTCTGATCTTGTGTGGTCAGAGCAAGGAAGTCTCTATGTCTTGTGTGACTAAGAGCAGGAAGTCTTGAGCTTGTGTGCTTGAGCAAGGAAGTCTTTGATCTTGTGTGATCAGAGCAAGAAAGTCTCTCTGTCTTGTGTGACTAAGAGCAGGAAGTCTTGAGCTTGTGTGCTTGACCATCTATTGTAATCTTTGTGATTATAGTGAACTCTATTGGAAACAAGGGGACTGGAGTACTCTCAATTTGTGAGGGGAACCAGTATAAATTGTTGTGTGTTCTTCTCTCTCTCACTCTCTCATTTACTCCTTCATCATTCATATGTCTTAAGTTAATTGTGTAAACAATCCGCTGTGCTTTAAAGACTCTGATAAGATTTAAATATCTTGGAAAGTTTTTAAATATCCAAAACACAATTCAACCCCCCCTTCTTGTGTTTTCTCCACGCATCTTCAGGCTTATGCCTTAAATAATCCTCACTCTCATGACAGATTATGAAACGTATTATTAAAAACCGATTGTTAAAAACGGGCGCGCGAACTAACTACCGAACCCCTACTAGCTCCTAATTACGCATCCTAGCAATATTAAATTAGCAAGACATAACTAAAACTAAAAACGAAATAAATAAATAAACAGGAAATAAAAACATAAAGCAAATAAATAAATAAATAAAGCATAAATAAATAAAAGCAATAAAGAAAATAAAACAAGAAAATAATAAAATAAGAACCTGAATAAACTCCAAGTATAATGCCGGTACAAAAGAAAATTAACTGCAACTTTAGAGAAAGAGTTCCCGCACTAAAGGCCTGAGTACTCTATCCTCAACCGACTATACGAGTGGTGTGCTCGTTTTACAAGTCAGTTTTTTCAAAGTTGTGTATTTAGAATGTTGGAACAAGGACCTATTTATACTAAAATACAAGTGCCAAAACAGTCCAAATTAGCGATGTGGGACTAAATGGTGGTGTGGCGCACGCCACACGATGAATCAAGTGGTGTAGATGAATGTCGCGTACGCCACAAGTTGGATTAAGTGGGCTGGCGGGCAGCATGAGGGTGTGGCGGGTGCCACACTTCTTTGTCTTGTAGTGGGCTGCTATTTGCAGCCCCTTTTTGTGTCTTTTTGGTCCGTTTTCGCTCCTTTCTTCAATTCTGTTAATTTTCATCTGTGTTTATAAAATAAGAGCATTTAGTTACGATTCATAATATAAAAGTTCGAAATCATAACAAAAATAATTGAAATATAATATTAATTTAACTTAAATAAATAGCACATTTTCCGGTGTATCACAAGGTTCTATTCTTCCTTTCTACCACACCATTTTGTTGAGGTGTGATTGGTGCTGAGAATTCATGACTTATTCCTTCAGAGGAACAGAACTCAGAGAACTTGGAATTTTCAAACTACTTTCCATGATCACTTCTGATTTTTGACAATTCCAAATCCCTTTTCTCTTTGCATCTTTAGACACAGCTCCTTGAACACTTCAAATGTATCTGACTTCTCTCTAATGAAGTTTATCCAAGTGTACCTAGAGAAATCATCCACTACCACAAAGGCATAACTCTTGCCTCCAAGAGTTTCAACTTGCATTGGTCCCATCAAGTCCATATGGAGTAGTTCAAGTACTTTGTTTGTGGTCTGATGTTCCAACCTTGGGTGCGACATTTTGGTCTGCTTCCCTACTTGACACTCTCCACATATTCTTCCGTCTTCAATGCTGAGCTTGGGTATTCCTCTTATACTGAGCTTGGGTATTCCTTTTGGTGCCACAACCTTACTTCATCCTCCTTGCTAAGTAGATTAGTGATAGATGAGTGTGCTGTTTCCTGAGGAATCCATAGGTAGCAGTTATCCTTGGATCTTGCTCCCTTCATGATCACTGTATTTTTGTCATTAGTGATCAAACATTCACTCTTGGTGAAGTTCACCTTCAGCCCTTGGTCACATAACTGACTTATGCTTATCAAGTTAGCAGTCAGTCCTTTTACCAATAGTACATCATTGAGCTTAGGTAATCCTTTGTTGATTAGATTTCCAATCCCCTTGATTCCTCCTTTTTTGCTCCATCTCCAAAGGTCACAAAACTGGTGGTGTATGGATTTATTTCATTGAGGTATTTCTTTTCACCAGTCATGTGTCTAGAACATCCACTATCAAAGTACCAATCTTCTTTTGAAGAAACTTTGAAGGATGTGTGTGCAATAAGGGCTTTGACTTCAACAATGGATTTGGTCTTCCAAAACTTCTTGTTGTCAGCCTTTTTCGGAGTTGGGCTGACTTGTCTTCCTTTGTATGGATACCCATGAAGCTTATAACATTGGTCCTTTATGTGTCCATACTTCCCACAGTAGTAGCATCTCCATGTTTCATACCTTGGAGGTCGCTGATGTGGTCCATGATGTTGGCACTTTCTGGACCTTCTTTGGTGGGGTGCTGGATGTGGAAACATTTGACCCTGCTTTCTGGTCCCATACCAAAGGTTGGCTGGTGCAAACTTCTTGGCCGGTACAGAGGCTTGTTTCTTTGTGGATTGATAACCTAATCCTTTGCCTTGCTTGGTCCGTTTATTTTCTTCCAGAATCCCATCTAACCTGTCGGTGTCATTGTTTAGCAATCTGAGTTGTTTGTCCATGCTTTCAAACTGGGATTTTAGCATGCTTACTTCATTCTCAAGATTAGCTATGGTAGACAGGTGCACTTGGTTTTCCTTTTCAAGTTGGGCAATGGTATTCCTTTGCTCCTCATTTGTCTTGCAAAGTTCTCCACTTTTGATGCACAACTCCTTGTAGGTTGCAGCAAGTTCTGAATCAGACTTGCATCTTCCAGTCATGGCATTTACTGACTTTGTTGCTTCATTGTCACTTTCAGATTCTTCATCAGACCATGATATATAACATTTAAGCCTTTCTTCTGTTTTTTCAGATAGGTTGGACATTCTGCCTTGATATGTCCATAGCCTTCACATTCATAGCATTGAACTCCTCTGCCTTGAATGTTTCTATCTTCAGTTCTTGGTTTCCTTGACATATTTCCCTGTTTGCTGATGTCGGGCTGGATGTGCTTCACATTGGTCCTTGGCCTTGTCCTCCTTAGTATTTTGTTGAATTGTTTTCCAAGTAATACTAAGGCCTCTGAGATGTTTTCATCAGCTTCTTTGTCACTCTCTGACTCTTCATCAGTATTGGAAACAAAAGCAATGCTCTTGTTTTTCTTTTCAGTTTTGTCCTTCATAGAGAGTTCAAAGGTTTGAAGGGAACCTACTAGTTCATCCAGCTTCATGCTTTTTATTTCTCTGAATTCCTCGATGGCAGTGACTTTCATGTCAAACCTGGGTGGTAAGGATCTGAGGAGTTTCCTTACCAATTTTTCTTCAGGTATTTTCTCACCTAAAGAATCAAAGGTGTTTGCATAGTCAAGTATGCTCATGTGAAATTCATGCACTATTTCTTCTTCTTTCATCTTCAGACCTTCAAACTGGGTGGTTAGAATTTGGAGTCTAGACATCTTCACTTTGCTTGTTCCTTCATGGGCTGTGATGAGGATTTCCCAAGCTTCTTTGGCTGTTGTGCATTGTTTGATCAGCCTGAACATGTTCTTGTCAACTCCATTGAATAAAGCATTCAATGCTTTTGAGTTCCCCAGTGCTAGTGCATCTTCAGCAGTAGTCTATTCTTCTTCTGGTTTCAATTCTTCAGTATCGGCTCCATTAGTATCTTTGACCTTGGGATGTTCCCATCCTTCGAGGACTGCTTTCCAAGTCCTACTATCAAGTGATTTCAAGAATGCAATCATCCTTGATTTCCAATAGTCAAAGTTAGAGCCATCCAGAAGTGGTGGTCTGTTCATGAGTCCTCTTTCTCTGTCCATCTTGCCAGAAAGTATCTTCCCTGGAGCTCACCCAATCACCTAGGGTGCCGGCTCTGATGCAAATTGAAATTCTGGCACGCGAGGGACCAATGTGGTGCACGATGTTGCAACACTGGTCCTCCTGGACACACAATAATAAATCGACAGAATTTAAATAACACAAGTTATTGTTAACCCAGTTCGGTGTAACTCACCTACTCTGGGGGATACCAATCCAGGAAGGAAATCCACTATGGTAAAGTAGTTCAAAGCTCTCCGCAAACGCCCCGTTTACAGCTTATCACCTAGCAACTACCCGTATAGATTTCTACTTAAGAACGTCCTACGTATGAGACCCCTCTCACTTCCCCTCAACCACACAACTTGTGGATTTTTTTAATTCTGTTCTAAAACTAAATCACACTTTGTGCTTAAAAGCTTAAGAGTGAACACCTTATTCTTAATCAAGTATCAATCGTGATACTCAAAAGAATAACTAGGATCTAAACCTAAATCCTAAGCCTAAAACTTCTCAATCGCTCTATAGCGTTTGTATCTTCAATGTGTTTCAGGTACTCTTCAACGAATGAAGCTTGCTTCTTTATATAGAGTCTTGAGTCTTCTTTGGCTTCATGAAGAATAGGATCGTTTGTTGCAAACTAATCTTTTGATTTAAATTCGTTTGCACAATAAGATAATTTGTTACACAAACAATTAATATTTGTTTGTTTTATCTTTTTAAATCTTCCGCTTTAGATCAACGATCCTCTTGACCAAACAAATAATATTTAGTTTGTTTTTATCTTTTAACAAACAAATAATATTTGAATTATTTTTATCCTTTAAAAACTCCAGCTATAGATCTTTAATCTTCAGCTAACAAACTCGTTCCTTCTTGAATAAGGAAGCGCAAGTTTGTTTCTTTAATTCTTCAAACATATCCGCGCGCTTTAGATCAAGATAAGGATAAGGCGCGTTATCAGGCTGTGGTTCCCAATGTTACTGCATTGGTACCCACATTTGGCCTCAGGCTTATTTTACCAAAAATGAAGCCAATCTTCAAAACTCAACAAGTCCAAAGCCCTCAGCAAACGCCCCTTTTACGACTTATCACCTAGACATTACCCGTGCAACTTCTACCTAGGAACTCCTAGATACGAGATTCCATCTCACTCCCTACAACCACTCAACTAGTGATTACAAAGAAACAACAATGATAGAGAAGACACTCTTCAAGACACAAGTTACCTTCGCACTTAGAATCTTAGGGGTAACTAACAACAATTACAACTCAAGAACAACAACGTCCTAAACTTGCGTCAATGAGATACAAGAAAGGCTCACAAAATAACACAAGACTCAACACCCTAGAATACTATTCTTCAGTGACGGCTTTGATAATTTGCTAGGTTTTTCGTCCTCCTTTAAATACTCTGAGCTTGTTTACCAAGTTGGGCTTCAGATCACAAGTTAGTCTATGCAATATCCAGCTCACAAGAATCAGTACCAAATCTCAAGTTTCCTAAAATGTTAGAGCATCTTTAGGAAATAAATACAACGCTGATTTTAGTCAAATATAAAGCTGATTTTGGTTAAACACGCATCTTGGAGTACAAGTAAAAAGGTGTGGATTCCTTATATAGATAGGAGAGGCGTGGATTCCTTATATAGAAATAACGCGTAATTAATGCTGCAAATTCTGAACATATAGGCGCCAACACACGTGTTGAAACATTTGGTCCAACATCTTGCTTGTATATTTGTTTTAGCAAAATGAGGCCAATACAGAAATATCCAACAATCTTTTTATTCATTCAAAGTCTCAAAGGGAAAGTCGTTACAACAAGTTACAAGCAAATCTAGTACCTAGAGAGCCTTAGAAGCCAGTTACAAAATCCCAAAAGGATAAATTACAAACAAATGAACAAAGCCTGAAGGAAACATATAAGGACATATCATAACCCTACATCTAGATTCCGAGGGTGGTAAGCTACAAGGAAAGGATATGGAAAAACCAAAAGAGAAACGAACCCACCTTCCTCTCGGTGAACAAATAACCCCTCAAGAAATAAATTTGTTGGGTTTTTTGTATGTTGGCTTCATTTTGGTAAAATAAGTTTGAAGCCAAATGTTGGACAAGATGTTGCCGCATTCGGTACAACATCAGGATGTCCTGAATAAGCACCTAAGTTTGTTATATTTTGCGTTATATCTGATTGAAGATTTGTTTGAAGAATAATCTCGCACTAACTTGTTCACCAAGATGCACGTGGTTTAAATCTTCAGAAGTGGTTTACACGGTTGCTTGTTCCTTAAGGTTGCAACATTTAAGGAAATAAAGATTTGATTCCAAAATATGTATGCAAAAGATTGGTTTTAAAATATATTTTTGGAAGGAATATTTGATGCAAATATATGAAAAAAATATATTTGAAGTAAATATATTTATTGAAGAAATATTTGATGGAAATATATGTGAAAAATATATTTGGTGCAAATATATTTGTGGAAAATATATTTTGCCTTTAGAAGATTTCTTGGAGCTGAAGCTTATTGTTAATCAAGCCCATGATTTCTCTGGCTATTTAAAGGAAGACTCATGCCTAATTTTATTCACCGAAACCGAACCAAATTAGAATATCAAAGATGTAGTCTTTTAGGGTTTTGTGTCTTGTAAGCCTTGTGCTTTATTTTTGAGCCACTCTTGTATCATCTTGATGGTAGAATATGACTGTTTTAGTTGAGTTGTATTTGTGATTTACTCAAGAGCTTTTAAGCGTGAGTAAAGTTTATTTATGTCTAGGAGTGTGTCTCCACCATTTTATTGTAATCGTTTGTAAGCAACGATGTCTGTGTTGTTTCAATTAAGTGAGACGGGACGTCTCATATCAAGGAGTTCCCAAGTAGGATTGCATGAGGTAGTGTCTAGGCGATAAGATAGAAACGGGATGTTTTGGAGTCTTTGAACAATAACTATAGTAGTGAATTCATTCCTAGATTGGTATCCCCCAGAGTAGGAGAGGTTGCTCTGAACTGGGTTAACAACATACTGTGTTATTTACTTTCTTTGCAATTTATTTCTACCTTGTTTTTCTTGTTCTGTACTGGTACGAGATGTAGTACGCAATATGGTAACATCTGGAACCCCATTTGATCGTCTACAGGACTATGCCAGAATTTCAATTGGTATCAGAGCAGACATCCTGTTCGGTATCTGGTGAGCTCCAGGGAATATACTTTCTGGCACTATGGACGAGGACGGAGATGATGAAGAAGAAGGTGATGTTGTTTTGATGATGTGGATGTGAGATTGTCATGCATGTGTTGAGGGGGACTAACACTTATTTGCTATGCATGTCGTAAGGGGGAGTAATCCTATTTTTTGTTGTATGTGTGATATGCGCATATTCAGGTGCAGTAAAATTTGTGATGATATCCTGATGTGTATTGATTAAGGGGGAGCAATTTACATTTTATTCCATATGCTCTGCTAAATGCTGCCCCATCCTGGCTACCATCCAGTGTTTCTGATTCTGAATATGTTTGTGTGCAATATGTCTGAGAATTTATTTTTCTCATTTGATTAGGAATTTATTTTTCCTATGTACCCCAGAAGATGGAATTTAACTTTCCTATTTATTTTTGAAGACTTAGATCTTACTGTGTGAGAATTTATTTTTCTCATACTTTACCAATCCATTGTGAGAGTGTGATTATCTCTGATGTTGATTTTTGTGAGGCTAGTTGTGCTTTTATTCCGTTGATGTATGTCTCTGATGTTTATTGTGTGCTGATTTACTTGAAGTGTAGTTGTGAAACTATCCATGTTGTGTTCTATCTTCTTTTCAAGTTGTGTGCTTATGTTGACTTAAAGGAAGACATGAACTGTATCTCTCCATGACATGTCTAATATTGTTTTAGCCAAAATTTGCCAAAGGAGGAGATTATTGGATTTTTTGTATGTTGGCTTCATTTTGGTAAAATAAGTTTGAAGCCAGATGTTGGACAAGATGTTGCAGCATTCGGTACAACATCAGGATGTCCTGAATACGCACCTAAGTTTGTTATATTTTGCGTTATATCTGATTGAAGATTTGTTTGAAGAATAATCTCGCACCAACTTGTTCACCAAGATGCACGTGGTTTAAATCTTCAGAAGTGGTTTACACGGTTGCTTGTTCCTTAAGGTTGCAACATTTAAGGAAATCAAGATTTGATTCCAAAATATTTATGCAAAAGATTTGGTTTTAAAATATATTTTTGGAACGAATATTTGATGCAAATATATGAAAAAAAAATATTTGAAGTAAATATATTTATTGAAGGAATATTTAATGGAAATATATGTGAAAAATATATTTGGTGCAAATATATTTATGGAAGGAATATTTGGTGCAAATATATTTGTGGAAAATATATTTTGCCTTTAGAAGATTTCTTGGAACTGAAGCTTATTGTTAATCAAGCCCATGATTTCTCGTGGCTATTTAAAGGAAGACTCATGCCTAATTTGTTTCACCGAAACCGAACCAAATTAGAATATCAAAGATGTAGTCTTTTATGGTTTCGTGTCTTATAAGCCTTGTGCTTTATTTTTGAGCCACTCTTGTATCATCTTGATGCTAGAGTAGGACTGTTTTAGTTTAGTTCTATTTGTGATTTCCTCAAGAGCTTTTAAGCGTGAGTAAAGTTTATTTATGTCTAGGAGTGTGTCTCCACCATTTTATTGTAATCATTTGTAAGCAACGTTGTTTGTGTTGTTTGAAGGAAGTGAGACGGGGTGTCTCATATCTAGGAGTTCCTAGGTAGGATTGCATGAGGTAGTGTCTAGGCGATAAGATAGAAACGGGATGTTTTGGAGTCTTTGAACTAGAACTATAGTAGTGAATTCATTCCTGGATTGGTATCCCCCAGAGTATGAGAGGTTGCTCCGAACTGCGTTAACAACATACTGTGTTATTTACTTTCTTTGCAATTTATTTCTACCTTGTTTTTCTTGTTCTGTACTGATACGAAATGTGGTACGCAATGTGGTAACAACTGGTACCCCATTTGTACGTCTACAGTACTACGCTAGAATTTCAAAATTACTTTGCAAATAACAAAATAATTCTCCACTATCTAATTGTTTCCGACTCCATATCGAACCACCACCAATCCGCCGCCAGAAGTAAGGTACAATGGATGGAGGGAGTTACAGAAAACCTAACCCTAGAAATAAATGAAGAGACTGATATGAGAGTGTTGTTGCAGATGAATACTCATCTCTGTTCTTGAAAAACTCAAGAACACTAGAGAGAGAGGTGGGGAGAGAGAGAGAGAGAGAGAGAGAGAGAGAGAGAGAGAGAGAGAGAGAGAGAGAGAGAGAGAGAGAGAAATTTTTTTGTATAATTGAATGAATTTCGGTTGGACAAATCTAGTCGACCCAGCCAACCCACTCAAACTAACCCAAAAAAGTGGGTTGAAATGTGCCATTGGGTGAGTATGGATTTCAAAACAAAAAATCCATAAAAAAATAATCGAGTTCCAGGCAAAACCGAACCCAACCCAAAAATTTTAATATAAATAATAAAGATTCTTCTCTTGCAATTTGATCATTAAAAGGTAAAAGTCACAAGTTCAATACTCTGATTTTCGAAACAAGTTGTAAAATTTTGTTCTTGAGTGGACAAATGTCTTACACGATGTCTGGGACAACTATGTAATCTGCCAGATGTCTAAGACAATTGGATGCATGATGAAATGCTGAAGTAAATAAGAACGCAATAAACGGCCCAATTCGGTGAAAATCACAACTACTCTTGGGGATAGCAATCCAGGAAAGAAAACCTGTTGAAGCAAAATCCACTTTTGATATTTTAAAGATTACAAAGATTCTTAATTATATTTTAAGTGATTCTGATCATTTTGTTATCTAACAAGTGTGTTTGAGTGATTTTAGCTAAAACAGATTCAAAGTAATAAAAGTATAATATTCTGCTTAAAGAACAGTCTGAGAACGTTCTTGCGACCTAAGTTTTGATTTTGAACAAAAGCACAGTCTGAATTAAGAGTATTTCAGTGCTACAAGTTAACCAAGAATAAGCCAAACAAACACTTTATGGAGCTTTAATATGGAGAATCTCTACAGAAAGTAAATTCATTTTGAAAGAATCAAATTAATGGCTTATACCATGTTATGTCACATTGTATTTACTACAACATGAACATAGGACTTTCTTATCCAATGAGAGAAGAACAAATTGTTACCTAAGCCAATTGGAAGAGAACAAGAATCTCTGATCTTAAAGAATGAAATAATAAAGATCAAATCCAAGTACACAAGTGGGGACACTCTCTTTTACAAAACATGTCATAAACAAGTACAACTTGGCCTCTCTAGGCTAACACACTTCCAGCTGTATTTCTTCAGCTGCAAAATCCTTTTTAGGATGTCCTTGACTCTACAAAGACAGCTGCAATGTAGAAAACGACAAATGGATTACATTTGCTTATGCATTCTTTCACTCCTGTTCCTATCTTATTTTTACAATACCGGAACATCCTATTGATGTTTTACAAAGAATGTTTCAAGACAGAAGAATGTTTCAAGACCAAAACTGAGTTGCAGATTTAGAAACATTATCAACTGTCATTTGTCCTTCTCTGCAAATGCACACAGCTAGAAGTTAATATCTGACAACACATATAGAATGCTAAGAAGCTTATCCAGCTCACAATTGTTTGTCTTTTATAACATCAAAGAGAAGAATGGTTCAAGACTGAATCAAGAACCTGAAACTTCTGCAGAATTCATCCAAAGGCTTTGTAACGGCTATATTCTTTTTGAATGGAATTACTTGGAGAGCAAGGCTTACTGCATCTATAAATAACCTCCAAGATCAAGAGGAAGGGCAAGAGTTTTCAAGCTATCAAGTCATTAACAACAAACCTACATTGACATCTTGTTCAAAGCTCTTTTTAAATCACTCTAAAGTCTTTTCTATTTTGAGATTATTTGTTAAGAGTGAAGTTTTTCTAAGCTTCTTGTCATACCCCAATTTTTGACCAAAGATCCCACTTCATATTTTCATCATTACATTCCATACATAAAAAAATCCAAAAATATATGTCAATCTTTATTTTTTCCTTATTTATCATCACTAAATAGTTTTTTTTATTATTTCCTTTTTTTGTTCTTGATACTATCTATTATTACCACTATTATAGCTAATCACTATTAATACTATTATTATTATTATTATTATTATTATTATACAAAAAATATATATATATGTATAAAATGGAAGGGCAGCAGCGCTGCCTTCCTTCCCTTTTTTCAGTTTTTTTTCTTTTTTTAATTTATTTATTTATTATTATTATCATTATTATTATTATTAATTAATTAATTAACAAAAATCAAAAAAAGGAGATGAGGACACCAACAGAACACGTCCTCCATCTTTCCCTTCCTCAGATTTTCTTTCTTAGTAAAATCCCTTTATCCATTGGTTCATAGAGGAACAGGGAACATAAACACAGAACAACAGTGCTCTGTCCCCTCAAACAATAGCAAGAAACCCTAATTCTTTCTCTATAAATAGAGAACAAAAATTCACAGAAAGGAGGGGAAAAATCTGAAGAAAAAAAAAAACAATAACAACAACAGCAGCAGTGCTGCGCCTCCCCACACCACCATAATCATTCAATGATTTTCCAACTTCAAACACCAACTCTTCCAAATCCAGAAAATTTTCCAAACACTGTAACAACACCACAGAACCTCAAACAATCATAAAAACCATCTTCAACTCATCCAAACCCAAACAAATCAATAGAAACAAACAAATCAAACCGAAAAAAAAAGAGAAAAGAAAAGAAACAGAATCAAACCGAAAGAAAAGCAAAACAAAAGAAACAGAACAAAACAAAAAAAAACAAAAAAAGATAACAGACAGATCTAAAGATTTCTGGGTCTAGATTTGTTTTTTTTATTTGGTATTTTTGGGGGTTGATTTGTGTTTAGAACTGGTGAAAAAGGAGTTTAAAAAAGGATTTGGGGATTTTTTTTGGTAGTTTAGGGTTCCGGTGCGGTGGTTGGCCACCGGAAAAGATGAACACCGGTTGGTGTTCTTCATGTTCATAAGAACATGATGAAGATGAGGGGGAGAGAGGAGAGATCGGTTAGAGAGAGAAGGGAGAAGAGAGAGAAAATGTTTGCACAAATGATTTTTTCTAAAGCCTTCAGGTGTTTATACCATCTCCTGATCCTGTGTCGCGCACATGCATCATGTACCCTTGCTCTCTCGCCTGTTGATCAATCAAACGCCCCATATGCGTTTATGACGGATCAAATCAAGGACGTCTGATCAATCAGACGATCCTGATCAAACCCATGGTTCTCTTGGCACGGATGGGCCTGTTTACGACTGGGCCTGCTGCTTTGCTGTTTCCACCCTCTGTTTTGGGTTTACACCCCCGGCCTAACTATTTCCAGAGTTCTCTGGTCCTTAACATTTACTAAGTCAGCTATATTTCTGCTGCAGTCATCTGATCCTTTATAATTAATGTATCTGTTTATTTAAATTAAAGTCATTTAAATTATTGTTAACTAACAATCTGATTATTTAAATTAAAGTCATTTAACTTATTTTTGTTTACATACTTTGCACCTATTTATATTTCCAGCAAAAAGATATAAAACCTAAAAAAAAAGCAGAAACATAAAACACAAAAATATTTCTTTTCTATTTGCACAAGATAAGTTTCAAAAATAATTCAAACTCATTAAAACAAAATTTTGCTTTTGCGCAATCAAAAAAAATCAAGCGTTATTTCTTTCGCGTCCTTGCACGCTTAAATTACTTTTTTTCGAACTTGCACCTCTTTCATAAAAAAAAAAATTTGACTTAGGTCAATGCATTTTCAAAACCCTTTTTCTCAATAAATGCTTTAACACCACTTAAGCATATCCAAACATTTTCAAAAAAACTAAAAAACACAAAAACTCATTCAAACCTTTTGCCACTTGGCTTTTGACTTTAAAACTCTTTCTCAAAGAGTTTAGACATGAGTCATCTATGGTTGAGAATTCAAAATTCCTCATAGCATTCGATCGAAAGATATTGATTCTTTTCCACCTAGGAGAGTCAGTGGCATACTTGTTGATGATATCCAAGTCGGAGCCCTTCCCTATTGTGAAGCAAAGATCAATCTTCATCATGCTTGTGGTGGATTAAAGGAGTTTTAACTAAAGATGACAACTTGTCTCTTCTCCTAAAAACAATCAAACAAACCACTTTGCTATAAAAACCCAGAACTACGTGGGCTTTGATTTCTACATTGCATCTGGAGATACGTAGGCACGAGATTCAACATCTTGTCGAGCTCAATAATAAAAAACTAATATTTCCCCCTTTTTTGTATATACTTTAATAAAATGACACAAGGAAAAATCAGGATATTAATAAAAAGCACGCAAACAAATTGACAGAACATTTTCAAACCCTAACCTAAAAAGGAGGTTCCCGTTGAGTACAACGGATGCGAGGGGTGCTAATACCTTCCCCTCGCATAATCGACTCCCGAACCCGGAAATGGTTGCGACGACCATCTTTCCATTTGTTTAAAAGGTTTTATCGATATTTTCCTTTTCCCACGGGAATGAATAATGTTCGGTGGCGACTTTGTGTTTCATCTCGCGCGTACCCCTACGCCGCCGGGCGTTTTTCGCGGCGCGACACTTCTCATTTTGTATTAAGTTTCAATCTAGCTTAGAACCAAATCAATCATTTTGTAAAACACTCAAGTTAGTACGTAACTATTAATTGAGTGGATAGTCAAGTGTGACTAAGATTTAAGACAAGCTTCAGAAGCTTGAGGAAGAACTTGATCTAAAAGTATAGATCAAGAGAGTGGTGTAATCTTGGATTTGTAAGATCAGAAGATTATAGTGGATAAACTCACAGGAAGTGGGGACTGGACGTAACCCAAAGTTTAGAGGTGAACCAGGATAACCTTTGGTGTTGATTCTCTCTTTCCCTACTCTTTTATTTTAAGTCATTTCTTTTTACATATTGAGATTATTAGTTTGTGTTTGCAAGATTTAAATTTTAAATTATACACAATTCAAATCCCCCCTTTCTTGTGTAAAACTTTGCTACTTCAAAATCTATTACTCTAAATTATTACATAGTCTTGCAACGCACACCAAAACCTATTGATGTGTATGTCTTTTCTTAATCCTAGTGTTATTCTACCTAAGAGCTAACTCCCTTAGATATGAGAACCTACCCACCTTCCTTAAATCATTAATCCCAAGTGATCGAAATCTTCATCGTTTAACAATGATGTTGAATACTCATTGAACAACCTAGCTTCTAACTAAACCTTAACACCTAAGCTTTAGAGGCTAGTACAACCTTGTGCAGTCGGCACAAGTTTTTTGACTCGCAATCTTCAGTTATTGTAGTACTTTGAAACTCTAACTTAAGTCTCTTTATATAGTGATGCAGTTATGTTGATTTACTTGTATTTGATATGCATCACGATAGGAATTAGTTTCAAAACAAACTTTGTTTTAAAACTAACTCTTATAAGATAAAGATTGGATTTAAATCTTTTTATCCAAGTTAGTTATGATCCCCAATCAGATCTAGCATCTAGGATTGATAACAAACTTTGTTATCCATCCTTTAATAGCTGGCAATCATAATTCGTGTCTTGTAACAACTTTGGAGAGATGCAAGCTTTAGATAAGTTTTGATCTTGAATCTTCAGTTCTGGGGCAAGATGTCCTACACAATGTTTGGGACATCTTGTCTCAACATCTTATTCTGAACATGTTCTTCACCCAGTGTCAAAGATGTCTGACATATCTTGTTCAACATGTTGCACCTGCACATCTTGCTTTGCACAACCTTAGGAATTACAAGTTGTATGTGTGTTTATTCCAAACAGAAAAAGCATTTCGTATATCACAACTTTAACGCTCTGATCATCTCCTTCAAGTCTTCACTTTTCAGCTTATTGTGTCATTTAAAAGTAGTGGTGCTAAAAAATATTATTCTTTGAAAATAGTGAAAATAGGTTATCTTTATGAGAAAAGAAAATATATGATGATGATGATGATATTATGATACTAAAATATATTGAAAATATGTTACACTATTTTTTAAGAAATAAAAGATACTAAAAATATACTGAAAATATGTTACACTGTTTTTTAAGAAATAAAAAAGGTTGGGTTATTTTTAAGAAAAAATATGATGATTTGTCATTTAGTCATTTAATATTTTAAAAAATAAAAAATTGGGTAATCAATCAAACGAACAAGATCATGATTTCCATCAGACGGTCAAGGATCTTCAGCATCATGATTTCATCAAGATCGTCTAATCAATCAAACGACCAAGATCTCCCTGGTGTTTTTTTGTTTGGCACAACGCTTTGGACCCTCTCTGGGTTGGGCCTTGTCCATTCCTGCTATCTGAACCCTTCCCTTTTAATTTATGCACCCGTTGTGGATATTTTTGTATTATTTTTTATTTATTTATTCATTTGGTTTAATTTAGTTTGCTTATTTTATTTAATTCAAACTAAAATCAAAAGATCACAAAAATATATAAAAAAAATACTTTTTATTTTCTTTTAATTAAAATCAATTAATTTTTGATAAATAAATATGAATGAAAAAAGGTGGTTTGACGTATGTCACTCCGTATGACTCGTAGCTTGAGTAATTGACATTCTCATGAAAATACCTGAATAACGAAAAGGATGATCTGTCGTATGTCATTTCTTCCCCGATTATTTAGATTCTTGACGTATGTCCTGTAGTTCGATAATTGCCAATCTCCTTAAATAAAAACAACTCAATGTTGGAACAAGGTTGCTTCTACAAGTCTTGCCTCAGGACTTTTGATGATAACAAAGCAGTAGAGAAAAATTTTATGCACTAAGCGTTTGTTTAATAGTGCAGAAAATTAGTAAAGAAATAGTTGAGTCTGAACGCATAGTATCAAGGACTCTGAAATAGCGAAGACTCTGACACTGAACTAGGTGAAGACTCTGAACGAGTGAATTTTTGACTCTGTCACTACTTTTGGGATTTAGACTCAGGAGTTTTAGTTCAGTAGTTAATCCTAGAAATTTAATCTCAGACTAAGAGGAAACAAGCCAATGATCTGACTACACTTCAATGATATTTCAACTAACGTCAATGATCAAAAGACACATTGGAAGAAGATATAATGCCATTAATGACTAAATGAAGACTTTCCTTAATGTAGCATCAGACAACGAAATCAAATAAGGAAAACTTTGCAACGACAACGCTTAAATCATGCCAATCAACAATGAAGTGGACGACGCTCCTATTAAAATCTCCAACGGTCTACTTCCTCAAATCAACTAAAAAAGAAGATCAAAGTATTCGAAGAAAAGTGCAGAAGTACATACTGTTGAGGCAAAACTCCAATTTGATGTTTTAAAGATAACAAACCTCTTAATTATTTTTAAGTGTAATTCTAATCTTTTTGGTATCTAACAAGTGCTCTTGAGTGATTTAATTAAGCTAGGAACAATTGAGCTTTTAGATCAAATATCATGTTTTTATTTTGATAAAAACAAAACCTTCATGATTGGTCTCAGAGTGATCTCTGAAACCTGCGCAACATCCATTTTCACACAATCAATGCAAAAGGACTTATGGATAAGTCAACCATGTACAAGACAAATGAACACTTTTATCTTGGGCTTAACTCACAAGATCTCCACAGTTTGAAAGTTCATTTAAGGCATGGAATATTTGCATGACTAGTGAAGTTACCACATTTGCCAAATTCAAGGTTCAAGCATATGCACATGATCAAATGTCCAAATAAACATTCCCACATGTCACTTGGACTGAATTTTCATTAACCATGGATAATTAGACAGCACAACATGAACTTGAGTTGACTTGTACTTGATTTGAATAAAGAAAGAACAATCTCTAATGTTGTTTCTCTTTCTTCTAAGGAGCTTGTACTTGCAACAATACTTTATGGAACATCAAGTACAACTTCCAGCTGCTGATTCTATCCATTACAGCTGACTATTACTTGCTCTAGCTTCTTTGCATCAAAGGGAAGAAGTTCATTCACGCCCAGTTCCTGGAGAACTATCTCAGACCAATGCTGGAAAGAGAAAATACTCACTTGAAGTGACACTAGCTCACATACAGCTGTTCAAAGTTCATCCAAAAGCTGCACAACGGTTATACTTGCTTGATAAGCAACATACAACAACATTACAGCTCAACAACAGCTCATCACACGGTCCTCTTTCAAAAGTCAGAAGAAGAAAATTTTGTAGATCAATCTCAGACTGATCAGTTCTCTTCAAAATACATGAGCTATCATTTTGCAAAGCAACTAGCCGTTATTTTCAAGCTTCTAACGGATATACTTTGTGGCCAAGACTCCCTGATCATCATTCATCTATATATAGAGGTCCTTGGCAACTTTGAAGAGCAAGAGTTTTCACTACAACTTCAACACTTGTTTTTGTGATACAAGTTTTATCAAGAGCTCTTCTTTATCTCTCACTCAGATTTGTAATTCAATTATCTAGGATTAGAATATCCATTGAGTGTACTGAAAGTTTTTCATCCATCTTCAAAGCTTCTCAAAGTGTATTGAGTGAATAGGCTTTGATTATCAAATCTTCCATCATTGTAACCTTGGCTCAAGTTAGTACGTAACTACTAAATGATTGACACCTTCATAGTCAGTTTGGCTTAGGTAGATCAAGTTTGTAAGGCTTAGAAGAATTGTTGGTCTTGGATCTAGATCAAAGGAAGTGTAACTTGAGATCATTAGCATCTCTTAGTGGACAACCTCACAAGGAGTGTGGGCACTGGACTAGCCTGAGTTTTTGGGTGAACCAGGATAAATTGTTTGTGTGCATACTCTTCCCTTACTCTGATTTAATTTACGCAAACACTCATCACACAAATCACAAGTTATCTTTTCTATATACTGTCAGAGAATGTTGGGAGAACGTTCTCCAGTCTGCAACACTTTTTGAATATTTGTTTTAACTAACAATCTAATAATATTCTTTAAGTATATTGTGTTTGATAATTTTTATAGGCAATATTTTAAAGGTTCACAATTCAAACCCCCCCCTCCCCCTTTCTTGTGAAAAACTTTGCTACTTAAATTGGTATCAGAGCATTGGCTCTAAGGATAAGCATCTAACAAGTGATAGAGGAAAAGATTCAGGAAGGAAGTAATGGCTAAGAATGCAAAGTTTATATCTGAAGGAGGATCATCAAACAGACCACCTCTATTTGATGGTGATAACTATTACTGTTGGAAGGACAAAATGGAGCTCTTTCTTAGATCCCAAGATAACAACATGTGGCATGTTGTGGAAGTTGCAGAATATGTACCATTGGCCAAAGATTCAACAAATCCTAAACCTCAAGCTGAATGGTCAACACAAGAAGCTGATAGAGTACTCCTAAATACTAAAGCTAAATTGTTTATTAAAAGTGCTTTGTGCAGGGAAGAATATGATAGAATAATGGAGTGCAAAACAGCAAAAAAAATATGGGAAACTCTGCAAATTCATCATGAAGGAACCAACAGTGTCAAAGAAACAAGAATAGACATTGGAGTGAGAAAGTTTGAACTGTTTGAAATGAAGGAAGAAGAAACCATAGATCAAATATATGGTAGATTCATAAGCATCATAAATGAACTCAACTCTTTGGGAAAAGCATATACTACACATGAAAGAATAAGAAAAATACTTAGATGCTTACCAATGACTTGGAAACCTATAGTCGCAGCTATCACAGTGGCAAAAGATCTCACTAAAGTATCACTAGAAGATCTCATTGGATCATTGAATGCTCATGAATTTATTCTTCAAGAGGATAAGCCTAAAAAGAAGATGATTGCGCTAGAAACTCAATCTGGAGAATGTTCTCAAAAAGATGAAACTCTTTGTGAGGATAAAGAATCACTTCAAGAAGATGATGAAGAAGAACTAGCATTCCTGTCAAGAAGAATTCAAAGATTGATGACAAGAAGAAATCAGCTCAAGAAGAATTTTCAACCCAAAAGAAATAGTGTTAAACCAGAAGTAGACATGAGAAAAATACAATGTTATGGATGCAATCAATATGGTCACTACAAAAATGATTGTCCAAAGAACAAACAGAAGAAACCTTTCTTTAAGAAGAAATCCATGATGGCTACTTGGGATGATCTAGAAGAAGCACAATCAGAAGATGAAGAACAAGAAGCAAATGTATGTCTCATGACACATTCAAACACAGAAGAGGTAACACTTGATCCTTGTTCATCTTATCAAAAAACTGAACATCTCTTTGATAACCAACTATATGACACTCAAATCTTAAATCAAAAAAATGCTAAACTCAGAGATGAGATTACTGTGTTAACCAAAGAAAGAGATGAATATAAGAAAGAGTAGTCTTAAAAGTGAAGTTATCAAAGGTATGCAAATTGCTCACACTAAACTTTCTAAGAGATTTGGAATTCTTAGAAAAGATCAAAAAGAATGTTCTGAGGTACTAAAAGAAAATACTATTTTAAAAAGAAACATTTCTAAATTAGAAAATGATTTGACAAAATTTATTAGTACCACTACAACCTTTGAAAACATTTTGGGATCACAAGCTGGATTTTTTGATAAATCTGGTATAGGACATAATCCCTACCAGAACAGAAAGCTATATGAAAAATGTCTTATTCCAAATAAAGAAAAGAGTTTTCAAAAATACAAATGTGATTTTTGTCACAAGGATGGACATCTTGAAGCCTTTTGTTTCAAAAAGAAAGCAAGAAAACAAGTTTTCTATAGAACACCAGAACATTCTTGGAACAGTCTCAGAAACAAAATTTTTAGAAAACCTTTATTTAGACATTCTCAAAACACTCTCAGAAGAGATGTTTATAAAAGAACACCTTATAAGAGATCATCTTATTCTCAGAAGATCCCTTATTAGAATATTGAAACTAACATTCAAGGACCCAAGAAATTGTGGGTACCTAAAAATTTATTAAACTCAAATGTAGGAATGCCTTCTAGCAGTCAAGAGAAGGCCTTGGTACTTGGACAGTGGATGCTCAAGACATATGACAGGAGATAGAAACAGCTTTCTATCATTTGAAACAAGAGAAGGTGGATTAGTCACCTTTGGAAACAATGAGAAAGCTAACATCAAAGGTATAGGTACTATTGGTAAGTCTAACTCTGCAAAGATTGAAAATGTTCATTATGTGGATGGTTTAAAACATAATTTAATTAGCATAAGTCAATTGTGTGATAATGGCTTTGAAGATGGTTTTAAATCTGATTCATGTGAAATAAAACAATCTTCATCTAACAAAGTCTTATTTAATGGATCAAGGATAAAGAATGTTTATGTTTTATACTTAGATGAATTGCCACCTGGATTATGATTTGTCTCACTTGAAAAAGACAAATGGATTTGGCACAAAAGGGCTGGTCATGTAAGTATGAAAACTATGTCAAAACTTTCCAAACTTAATCTAGTTAGAGGTTTGCATAAGATTAGTTTTGATCTAGATAAAGTATGTGAATCATGCACAAGAGGGAAACAAGTCAAAAGTAGTTTTAAACCAAAAGAATTTATTTCCACAAAAAGACCTCTTGATTTACTTCACATAGACTTATTTGGACCTGTCAAAACTACAAGTCTTGGTGGCAAAAATTATGGCTTTGTCATTGTAGATGATTTTTCAAGGTTCACTTGGGTGCTATTTTTAAATCATAAAGATGACTCTTTAGAAGCTTTTAAAACCTTTTGCTTGAGAGTTCAAAATGAGAAAGGTATCAATATTATCTCTATAAGAAGTGATCATGGAGGAGAATTTGAAAACTCTCTATGAATCATTCCTTGATAATAATGGAATCTTTCATAATTTTTCTTGTCCAAGAACTCCCCAACAAAATGGAGTTGTTGAAAGGAAAAATAGAACTTTGCAAGAAATGGCAAGAACAATGATTCATGAATCAAATGTTGAAAAATATTTTTGGGTTGAGGCCATTAACACCTCTTGCTATATTTTAAACAGAGTCACCATTAGAAAAGTTTTAAACAAAACACCTTATGAACTTTGGAAAGGCAGAAAACCTAGTATTTCCTACTTTCATATATTTGGATGTTTTTGTTACATTTTGAATATCAAAGACAACTTGGGTAAGTTTGATTCAAAGTTAGACAAGGGAATATTCTTGGGATACTCTCTGACATCAAAAGCATATAGAATTTACAATCTGAGAACTTAAGTTTTGGAGGAAAGCATGCATGTGAAATTTGATGAATTTGAAGATCAACCCATTGTACATGCCACTGATTATGAAGAAAATGAGTCAATCATTGCACAAAATCATGATTCATATGAAAACCCTACACCTCAAGGACCACCAAAGACCTGGAGAATTGTTGGTTATCATCCTCCTGATCAAATAATTGGTAATACTGAAGATGGTGTAAGAACCAGAAAAGCTTTGCAGGATGTAGAGAACAATCTAGGATTGATCTTGAAGGAAAACGTAATTGTTTATCACAGATAAAACGCAGCGGATTTTTAAAATTTTATTTTCCTTCAATGGATCCATGTGAAAGATCATGGTCAAAAATATATTGTTACCTTTGAAGAACTGATGCTTTCTTTCGCGAACAAGGAGCTTTCGATCACGAACACGAATTGCCTTTCAATCACGAACAAGAAACACCGTATGATCACGAACAAGAACCTTCAATTGATCACGAGCACCACAATTGCAGCGCCTCCACTTAGTCCACACGAACAGGAACCTTCAACCTTCGGTACTAGCCGTTCTTGGATGAAAAATGAGGGAACTTGAGCGGATTAGGGTTTAGAGAAATTCAGAATTTCCCAAGTACAAATTAGGGTTTAGAGAAATTCAGAATTTCTCCAAAAGTGTGAGAGACTGAACTTCATAAGGCTCTATTTATAGAGTTTCTTATGTGGGCTTTAGTTCACACGAATTTGGACTTCTTAAGCCCAATATTCGTTTTTCACTAATTGCACCCCCGCAATAAGTCTTACTTATTTTTCCCGTTTTAACTGCCCTTATGTGTGTGACCCTGTAGGTTCTTATAACGTTGGCAATAATATTTATCTTAATATTATAAACAGTGAGCGGTATCTAGCAACACATCACTGTTACCCAAGTTATAAGAATAGTGTTCTTATATTTAACGGATTCTCACGTTTAAGTCACACTTAACGTTCCATTAATGAATCAACTATTCTAGGGACTTTTATTATTTTAACACATAAACATAATAAAGAAAAAGCCTTTTATTTGATGAGTAAATTATTCAATATTAATTGGCCTCTAGGGCTTACACCAACAGATCTCCCAACTTGAGCCAAGATCCATAAATGAAGCAATCATTGATGAATCCTGGATTGAGGCTATGAAAGAAGAACTACATCAATTTGAGAAGAATGAAGTTTGGAATTTAGTACCATCTCCAAAAGATCATTCATTCATTGGAACAAGATGGGTCTTTAGAAACAAACTTGATGAAAATGGTAAGGTTGTCAGAAATAAGGCAAGACTTGTAGCACAAGGTTATAATCAAAAAGAAGGGATTGATTATGATGAAACCTTTGCTCCTGTAGCCAGGTTAGAAGCTATTAGAATATTACTTGTATATGCATAACATAAATGTATCAAACTTCTTCAAATGGATGTAAAAAGTGCTTTTTTAAATGGATTTTTAAATGAGGAAGTTTATGTATATCAACCTCCTGGTTTTGTTGATAAGCATAAACCAAATCATGTTTATAAACTTACCAAAGCCCTTTATGGACTTAAACAAGCCCCAAGAGCTTGGTATGACAGATTAAACACTTTCTTACTTGAAAATGATTTTTCTAGAGGAAAAATTGATACTACACTCTTTACAAAAAATGAAAAGCATAATTTACTTATTGTACAAGTATATGTTGATGATATTATTTTTGGTGCTACTAATGAAAAAATGTGTGAAGATTTTCTAACCTTATGCAAAGTGAGTTTGAGATGAGCATGATGGGAGAACTTGGTTTCTTTCTTGCCTTGCAAATCAAGCAACAAGAAGATGGAATTTTTATCAGTCAAGAAAAATATGTAAATGATCTTCTCAAGAAATACAAGATGAATGAAGCCAAGATCATGTCAACTCCAATGAATCCATCTACAAGTTTGGACAAACATGAAAAAGGAAAAGATGTATCTGAAAAAGAGTATAGAGGAATGATTGGATCTCTCCTCTATTTAACTGCTAGCAGACCTGACATTGTGTTTGCAGTTGGTCTCTGTGCTAGATTTCAAACATCTCCAAAAGAATCACACTTGATTGCAGTCAAAAGAATTTTTAGATACTTGGTTGGAACACCTGATGTAGGATTATGGTACAAAAAGGGATCACATTTTGATTTGCAAGCATATTGTGATGCTGACTATGCTGGGGATAAAATTGAAAGAAAAAGCACAAGTGGAGCATGTCAATTCCTTGGAGAAGCATTGGTAAGTTGGTGTTGTAGAAAACACAACACCATTGCACTATCAACCACTGAAGCAGAATATGTTGTTGCATCAAACTGTTGCTCTCAAGTTATTTGGATCAAAAATCAACTTGAAGATTTCTCACTAAGGTACACATGTGTCAAAAAAAATTGTGATAATACTAGTGCTATTAATTTGTCTGAAAACCCTATTCAGCATTCAAGATCAAAACATATTGAAATCAAGCATCATTTTATTAGAGATCATGTTAACAAAAAGGATGTGGAATTAGTTTTTGTTGATACTGAAAATCGGCTTGCTAACATTTTTACTAAACCATTGGTTGATGATCGTTTTAATTTTATCAAAGAAAAATTGAAAATAATCAATAATCCCAATCCTACTTGATTTGTGTTTACTTATGTATTTGCGAGACCGTTCTGAGAACGATCTCTGACTGTGCGTGTGTGTATGAAAACTGATATAGCCGTTATTTACTTTAAATGGGCTATGAGACAAGGCTTTTATGAAAAAAAATGAATTGGGCTTTACTCTCTCCTCCCTCATTGGTGAGCGGTTTCAATTCTCTCTCTCTCCTTCCCACGCTTTTGTGAAAACCAAAGTACCAATCTTCAATATTCACAAGTACACTTACTCTATCATCTCCCTCTTCCCCAAGTTTCTGTTTTTCCTTTTTATAATCTCTCAAACCTTCTCAACTTCCATCAACCAATCTCAAGCTCAGATCTACTCAAATGGCTAGAACCAAAAATGCTGGTGGAAGAAAGGTCCCACGAACCAAAAACCCTTCTGTTTCATCTTCTCCACCACGTTCTCCATCACCTCCCAAACCACCAACTCCAAAATCATCATCATCATCATCTTATGAAACTGCTTCTGAGTCTCACAAATCAGTCTCAGAACGTGAGGTCACTCCAGAAATCCAATCCACACCTATTACTACCAACATGCAAACTACTGTGGAAAATCCCCCAAATTCTCCAACCACTGTTTTCCAGCCCTCACAGTCTGAATCACCAGAAAATTTGCCTATTCATCTCACACAAAGTCAACCACAAAGTCCATCACCTGTTGAATCATCCGAACAATCCCAGAATCCAACAAATGATGAAGATTCTCCATCTCCAACTGCTATTGTACCAAGTCCAAGAGACTCTCCACCTGCTTTGGTCAAAATTAAGAAATCCAAGTCTTTTGATTCCTCTAAAATCAGAAGATCATCAAGGATCATGTTTGGTGCTGGTAAGAAACCTGTAGTGGACACCACAGTTCATGTTTTGGATCAATCTGACTCTGAGACCGATCTCTTGGAAAAGGAGATTGATGATTTTGAGCTTGAACCTGTCACCTCTACAAAGTCAGAACCTGTCAAGGCCAAGAAAACTCCAACTCCAAAGAAAAAGGAAGTTGAAACTGCAGTCAAGGCTCCACGAACAAAGAAGAAGGTTAATGTGAAGAAATCAAAAGAAAAAATGCTGCCTGCTCGACTCATTCTTCCTGAAGATGAAGAAGTTTTTGATCAATACTAGAAAACCAAACCAGTTGCACCCTCAAGACTGTATAATTTTGGAGAATTATCTCAAGGAGGAGTTGATTTAGTAAAGTATGTTGAACCATTTGGATGGAAAAGTTTCTTTCACATCTGTTGGATTTTTGTATGTTGGCTACAATTTTGCAAACACTAACTCTAGCCAAGATGCTGGACAAGATGCTGTAGCATATGAAGTACAACATTACTGCTACTGTGTTGCGCAGAATTTTTATACAAAATCTCAGAAAGATCTGTTTCAGAATAAAAGATTGAGCACGTTTTAATAGACCAAGCTGCGCCTTGTTCCTTAAGTTTCTGAAGGAGGTTTATATTATTTATCTCAATAAAATAATTAAATCTTTGAAGAAAATATATTTGAAGAAAATCTTTTAAAGTCAATCTTTAAAGAATATTTGAAGTAAATCTTTTTGAAGACAATCTTTGAAGAATATATATTTGAAGTTAATCTTTTTGAAGATAATCTTTGAAGAATATTTATTTGAAGTAAATCTTTTTGAAGACAATCTTTGAAGAATATTTGAAGTAAATCTTTGTGTTGATTATCTCAATGGTCCAGATTTATTCTGAAGGCTTTTCTTGTGCAACAAGTACCTGCTATCTCAAGGCTATATATATGAAGTCTAAATCATTGTTTCAAAGTATCAAAAGCCATGTTTTACTAAAGTGTGAGTTTTAGGGTTTTTGAGTTTTGCTTGTTTATTGTGAGCCTTTCTTGTGTCATCTTGATGCAAGTTTAGGACTGGGTTTATCGAGTTGTATTGTTTAATTCTCTTAAGCTTTTAAGTACGGAGATTAGGATTGTGTGAACTTACTCCTAAGCTTTGAAGCACGGAGGTAGGTTTGTTCTTGATTGTTTTAGTGTCTGTTACAGTGAGTAACATTCTGAATATTGTTTGAAGGAAGTGAGACGGGGCGTCTCATATCTAGGAGTTCCTAGGTAGAATTGCATGAGGTAGTGTCTAGGCGATAAGTTGTAAACGGGGCGTTTGCTGAGAACTTAGAACTAGAACTATATTAGTGGATTCATTCCTGGATTGGTATCCCCCAGAGTAGGTGAGTTGCGCCGAACTGGGTTAACAACATACTGTGTTTTTTACTGTTCTGTTATTTTACTGCTGTATTATTTTCTGTGATTTATTGCTACGAACATTGTTGTAGCATCTTGCGTAGCATCTGTCTACAGGGTGTCAGATTTTCAATTGGCATCAGAGCAGACACCCTAACTTGCGTGGGTGAGCTCCAGGGTAGATATCTGATGTCATGGACAGAGAAGGAGGATACGTAACCAGGCCACCTCTTCTAGGTGACTCCAACTACGACATTTGGAAAGCTCGAATGATAGCATTCTTGAAGTCTATGGACAGCAGGACTTGGAAAGCCGTTCTTAAAGGTTGGGAACATCCCAAAGTGAAGGATGCTAATGGAGCTGATACAGATGTACTGAAACCAGAGGAGGGGTGGACTACTGCAGAAGACTCATTAGCTCTTGGCAACTCTAAAGCCTTAAACGCCTTGTTTAATGGTGTGGACAAAAATATGTTTAGGCTAATCAAAAAGTGTGAGGTTGCCAAAGATGCTTGGGAGATACTAAAGACCACTCAAGAAGGTACTGCCAAGGTAAAAATCTCAAGACTTCAAAATCTAACCAGGAAATTTGAAAATCTTAGGATGAAAGTGTTCACAACTTCTACATGAATTTTATGGATTTTTCTTATTCCTTTGATGATCTAGGAGAAAAATTAAGTGATGAATAAATTGTAAGAAAAATTCTTAGGTCTCTTACTAAGAAATTTGACATGAAAGTGATTGCAATGGAAGAAGCTCAAGACATATCAACCATGAAAGTTGATGAATTAATAGGATCCCTACAAACCTATGAATCATCTGTTAATGAAAGAATAGAAAAGAAAAACAAAAGCATTGCTTTTGTATCAAATACTGAGGATGAAGATCTTGAGAGTGATATAGAGTTAACTGACAGTGTTTCTGAAGCTATTGTCTTGCTAGGACGACAATTTAATAAGGTTCTAAAAGAGATGGACAGAAGACCCAGGCAGAATGCTAGGCATCTTGCTACTGACATGAGTCGCAGCATTGGTAACTCAAGAAAAACAAAGATTGATGAAAAACCTGCTCAAAGTAAGGGCCTTTAATGTCATGAGTGTGAAGGGTATGTTCACATCAGAACAGAATGTGGTACTTATCTGAAGAAACAAAAGAAAAGTCTGAATGTCACCTGGTCTGATGAGGATGGATCAGAAGAAGAAGGAGAATCTGAAGTTGCGAAACATGTTACAGTCCTAACTGGAATTGTAACATCTGATACAGAATCATGTGATGAAGAAGTCTCTTATGATGAACTAGCAGAAACATACAGAGACCTATGTTTAGTTGCTAAAGAAAAATGCTGAGAACTTGAAAAGCAAAAGAAACTCAACTCACAACTTCAGGGTGAAAAACTTAGCCTTCTGTCAAAGATTGATGATCTCCAGAAAAAGGTAAACAGCTTAGCCTCTGACCTTGATGTTGCTAATGAGGAGATAGATAAATTAGAAGTTGATATTGGAAAGCTGAGAAAATATTCTGAAATGTTGAACAAAACTGGTGCTGACAAATTAGATGAAATTCTAGAAAAGAATGAGAGAAGACCTAAGTTTATTGGTATTAGTTATGAGAATGTCAATAAACACAGGACTTATAATCCTGATCTTATGTATACTCATCCCAAAGAAGTCCCAGGTGCTAACATGTCACGAAAGGTGCCCCAACATCCTACGCAGCATCATGACAATTCTTACTATAAGCGTCCTATGAAGCATCATGGCAATTCTCACTATAAAAAACACCGTCCTTGGAGATGTCATTACTGTGGTAGAAAAGGACACATAAGGCCATTTTGCTATAAGCTATATGGGTACCCTCAGGAGAAGCAACAAACTGAGCCAACACCAATGATTCAACAAGAATGGAAAGTCAAAAGTAAGAACATCACTATAAAAACCAAAGTTGATGAAGAACAAACTGAAAATCAAGTTACAAGTTTGATTGCTCACACTTCTTTTAGAGCCTCCTCAAAAGAAGACTGGTATTTTGACAGTGGGTGCTCGAGGCATATGACTGGAGATGATAGATTTCTTGTTGATATCAAATCTTACTCAACTAGCTATGTGACTTTTGGAGATGGAGCCAAAGGGGAGATCATTGGCGTAGGAAAGCTGATCAACAAAAGCTTACCTAAACTGGATAATGTGCTACTTGTAAAAGGATTAACTGCTAATTTGATTAGCATTAGTCAATTGTGTGACCAAGGTCTGAAGGTAAATTTCACCAAAGCTGAGTGTCTTGTCACAAGTGAGAATGATGAATTACTCATGAAAGGTGTGAGATCTAAAGACAATTGTTATCTATGGGTTCCTCAAGAAGATACGAGCTTATCAACATGTTTAATAGCCAAAGAGGATGAGGTAAAACTTTGGCACCAAAGGTTGAGTCATCTGAACCTGAAAAGCATGAAGAATGCAATATCTGAAGAAGCCATTCAAGGTTTACCAAAACTCAAAATTGAAGAAGGTCATATCTGTGGTGATTGTCAAATTGGAAAACAAACCAAAACGCCACACCAGAAGCTACAACATCTGACCACAACAAGAGTCCTGGAACTTCTTCACATGGATTTAATGGGACCTATGCAAGTTCTTAGCTTGGGAGGAAAAAGGTATGCCTATGTTGTTGTTGATGATTTTTCCAGATACACTTGGTTAAATTTTATCAAAGAAAAATCAGATACATTTGATGTTTTTAAAGACTTAAGTGTTCAACTTCAAAGAGAGAAGAATGAAGTGATCTTAAGGATAAGAAGCGACCATGGAAAAGAATTTCAAAATTCTAGGTTCTTGGAATTCTGTGCGTCAGAAGGGATCAAGCATGAACCAAAGAAAAGTCATCTCACTCAAGTCAAAAGAATTCTCAAGTATGTGAATAGTACATGTGATTATGGAATTCTGTATACTCATGGTGAAAGTACTACTTTGATAAGATATTGTGATGCTGATTGGGCTGGTAGTGCTGATGATAGAAAAAGTACTTCAGGGGCATGTTTCGTTCTCGGTAACAATCTTATATCATGGTTCAGCAAGAAACAAAATTGTGTCTCATTGTCCACTGCTGAACCTAAGTACATAGCTGCTGGTAGTAGTTGTTCTCAATTATTATGGATGAAGCAGATGTTGAAAGAATATAATATGGAACAAGATGTCATGACACTATATTGTGACAATTTGAGTGCTATCAATATTTCAAAAAATCCTATACAACATAGTAGGACAAAACATATTGATATTAGGCACCATTTTATAAGAGATCTTGTAGAAGACAAAATTGTTACTCTTGAGCATGTAGGCACTGAAGAACAACTAGCGGATATATTTACTAAAGCTCTAGATGTTGTTCAATTTGAAAAATTGCGAGGCAAACTTGGTATTTGCCTATTTGAAGAATTATAGCAATTATTGCTAGTGTGGTGTGCGACTGCTACTATCTTTTACCTCCATTTGGTAATGCACGCTATTTTGGGAAGTGTTGAAACATCTGAAAAATTAGTAAGAATTTTGTGTCTGTTGGTGATAAGAAGGATGTTTCTGGTGGTGAGAAAGTGTTTGATAGAGGACGATTTGTGGGGTTCTTCCCTGATGTGCTTAACAAATTCTAAGGAAGATGATGCAGATGATGTAGGTGGTGATACTGAGGTGGAGGAAGAGCATTCTGATGCAAGTCCTCTTGTTTGTTCTGCTTGATATTTTGGAAGTTATTGTGTGGGCTATGCCCTGATTCTGATTGCACCTGCAACTCTATGTCTCTTTGCTCTGGTTCTTTATGGGTCTTTATTCTGGTACTGCTTGTTGCTCCTATGATACTCTTTGACAAATTTATGCCTAAAAAGGGGGAGTAATATATTTCTGATTTTCTGGTGTTCTGTGCATGATGTGACAACAAATGCTATAGCATCTGGTATAGCATGTTCTGTCTGATAATGATATACAGGTTTGAGGGGGAGTAATCTCATTCCCATGCATGAACTAAGGGGGAGTAGAATTTATTTTTCTACTGTTGATGAATGTTCAGATTCCATGCATGCATGTATGACTCTATAGGAATTTATTTTTCCTAATATGTGTGGAATTTATTTTTCCACAGCATGAAATGAAGGAGTCTTATTTTTGAATCCACTATTATGAGAGTTTATTTCTCTCTAGTTGTACTTCATGAGGCTATATGTGTATGATCCGCTGTTGCATGCCTCTGATGTTATTGTCTGCTTTCTTTCCTAGTTGTGTGTTTATGTTGACTCGAAGGAAAGTATGATCCACATCTCTCCACAAACTGGTCTAAAGTTGTTTTAGCCAAAATTTGCCAAAGGGGGAGATTGTTGGGTTTTTGTATGTTGGCTACAATTTTGCAAAAACTAACTCTAGCCAAGATGCTGGACAAGATGCTGTAGCATATGAAGTACAGCATTACTGCTACTGTGTTGCGCAGAATTTTTATACAAAATCTCAGAAAGATCTGTTTCAGAATAAAAGATTGAGCACGTTTTAATAGACCAAGTTGCGCCTTGTTCCTTAAGTTTCTGAAGGAGGTTTATATTATTTATCTCAATAAAATAATTAAATCTTTGAAGAAAATATATTTGAAGAAAATCTTTTAAAGTCAATCTTTAAAGAATATTTGAAGTAAATCTTTTTGAAGACAATCTTTGAAGAATATATATTTGAAGTTAATCTTTTTGAAGATAATCTTTGAAGAATATTTATTTGAAGTAAATCTTTTTGAAGACAATCTTTGAAGAATATTTGAAGTAAATCTTTGTGTTGATTATCTCAATGGTCCAGATTTATTCTGAAGGCTTTTCTTGTGCAACAAGTACCTGCTATCTCAAGGCTATATATATGAGGTCTAAATCATTGTTTCAAAGTATCAAAAGCCGTGTTTTACTAAAGTGTGTGTTTTAGGGTTTTTGAGTTTTGCTTGTTTATTGTGAGCCTTTCTTGTGTCATCTTGATGCAAGTTTAGGACTGGGTTTATCGAGTTGTATTGTTTAATTCTCTTAAGCTTTTAAGTACGGAGATTAGGATTGTGTGAACTTACTCCTAAGCTTTGAAGCACGGAGGTAGGTTTGTTCTTGATTGTTTTAGTGTCTGTTACAGTGAGTAACATTCTGAATATTGTTTGAAGGAAGTGAGACGGGGCGTCTCATATCTAGGAGTTCCTAGGTAGAATTGCATGAGGTAGTGTCTAGGCGATAAGTTGTAAACGGGGCATTTGCTGAGAACTTAGAACTAGAACTATATTAGTGGATTCATTCCTGGATTGGTATCCCCCAGAGTAGGTGAGTTGCGCCGAACTGGGTTAACTACATACTGTATTTTTTACTGTTATGTTATTTTACTGATGTATTATTTTCTGTGATTTATTGCTACGAACATTGCTGTAACATCTTGCGTAGCATCTGTCTACAGGGTGTCAGATTTTCAACATCAAAGAAATTGTTTATCCCTTACTGGTTCAAGCCTTCTACTACAATGCAAAGGTGTATCCTGACATAGACCTGCTCACTTCAAACATTAAAGATGTTGAATTGGTGGTTGATCCATTTGTCATTGGAGATCTAATTGGGATCAAAAGTGAAGGACTGGAAGTTTATGGTAATGACTGGTATGATCAAGTCAAAGTCAACAAGGAAGATCTCAAGAAAGAAATGTTTACTGAAGAAGGAGCTAAGAAGAATGCACCTCCATCATCTATGTTGAAAAAGGAATTCAAACTCCTGCATAATATGTGTCAACAATCTTTCTTTCCTCGTACTGGAAGCAAGGATAAGGTAACTGATCTTGATCTTCTTTTAATGTATCACATGGCCAAAGGAATCAAGCTTAACCTGCCCTACATTATTCTTCATCATATGATTCATGTTGCTACCTCTGGTTTTAAGAAAATAGCCTTACCAAAGAACTGGAAACCCCTGCTGATGTTGGTATTAAAAGAAAAAGAAAAGTTTTTGAGAACACAAACTTGAATGTGCTTGCTGATGCTTCTGGAGACTGTTTGGAGAACGCTCTCTAGACTGATGGAAATACTCAAATCAGTGGTGATGTTAATCCCACCACTGAAAGTGAGAAACTTGCAACCACGGTTGCTACTACTCTTCAAGGCTTTAAGCCTATGCCTATTCCACCCAATACAACCATGTTTTCCCCTTTAATGACCTCAAGCCCAGGAAGTCTCTCTTCCTTTTGCACTTCTAAATTTATTAGAAATATTCTCACCTCTGATACTCCAGAAATTTCCACCATGCCTATTCCAAATCCCACAGATAGTACACTTCCATCTATCCCATCTTCATTTGCCACTTTTGATTCTTTCTGTTCATCAGTGAATGCTGCTAATGCTGGAACTAGACAATTAGTGTTTGAGGGAAATGTCAACTTTGATTTTCCTGGCCCTGCAAGGCCCACCAAACGCTCTAGAATTAAAACTGATATGGAACAGATGAGGAGAGACTTGGATAATGTAATCAAAGGTATGGTTGTTCAGTACTCAATGATGAATCGTTTAATTTTGGAATCCAAGACTTTGAGAGATTGGTTTACCTCTGTTGTTTGTCCCCGACTCCATCTTCCTCCACTTCCTGAAATAGAAACACCTCAGTTTGATCCTTTTCCTGCTCAGAATGACAATTCTGATGATGAGTGTCCTACTACCTCACCTGCTCCTGATGGAGCTATTGAATGAAAAAAAAAAAACTTTGCATGTGTGAATTGCTCCTGGATCTACCCTTTTCAATGATGACAAAGGGGGAGAATGAATTGAAAAATCAAGGGGGAGCTCATGATGTTTTGGAATTAAAGCTTTGATGCAATGCTGTGGATATTTGATAATCTTGTTTTATAATCCTGTTTTACTTTATGAACTATGTTTTTAAATCATCCTGTTTAGAGGATTAGATATTTTTGGAAGTTTCTTTTGATGACATATGAACTTCTCCTACTATGTACTTTTTATCTAGACTAGGACTTGATGTTTTAATTTACTTTTGATGCATGTTTGAATCATTTTGAATTAATCATATGTTGTACACTGTGTTTGGATGCTCACTTATGTGAGATTAATGATTAATGTATGTTTCTTGATTCAAATCATATTCATGATACTCAATTCTTTTAAGTCATAAGCATGATCATTTTGAAAATTGAATGCTTGAATTGAGGGGGAGCTTATAAATTAAAAACACTAGAAAATTTATTTCAAGCACTTTTGAATTTTGATTGAAATTAGAATTCCATCTCAAAACATAATTCAAGAAGTTTGTCATCATCAAAAAGGGGAAGATTGTTGAGGCAAAATCTCAATTTGATGTTTTAAAGATAACAAACCTCTTAATTATTTTTAAGAGTAATTCTAATCTTTTTGGTATCTAACAAGTGCTCTTGAGTGTTTTAATTAAGCTAGGAACAATTGAGCTTTTAGATCAAATATCATGTTTTTATTTTGATAAAAACAAAAGCTTCGGGATTGGTCTCAGATTGATCTCTGAAACCTGCACAACATCCATTTTCACACAATCAATGCAAAAGGACTTATCGATAAGTCAACCATGTACAAGACAAATGAACACTTTTATCTTGGGCTTAAGTCACAAGATCTACACAGTTTGAAAGTTCATTTAAGGCATGGAATATTTGGATGACTAGTGAAGTTACCACATTTGCCAAATTCAAGGTTCAAGCATATGCACATGATCAAATGTCCAAAGAAACATTCCCACATATCACTTTGACTGAATTTTCATTAACCATGGATAATTAGACAGCACAACATGAACTTGAGTTGACTTGTACTTGATTTGAATAAAGAAAGAACAATCTCCAATGTTGTTTCTCTTTCTTCTAAGGAGCTTGTACTTGCAACAATACTTTATGGAACATCAAGTACAACTTCCAGCTGCTAATTCTATCCATTACATCTGGCTATTACTTGCTCTAGCTTCTTTGCATCAAAGGGAAGAAGTTCATTCACGCCCAGTTCCTGGAGAACAATCTCAGACCAATGCTGGAAAGAGAAAATACACACTTGAAGTGACACTAGCTCACATACAGCTGTTCAAAGTTCATCCAAAAGCTGCACAACGGTTATACTTGCTCGATAAGCAACATACAGCAACATTACAGCTCAACAACAACTAATCACACGCTCCTCTTTCAAAAGTCAGAAGAAGAAAATTTTGGAGATCAATCTCAGACTGATCAGTTCTCTTCAAAATACATAGCTGTCATTTTGCAGAGCAACTAGCTGTTATTTTCAAGCTTCTAACGGATATACTTCGTGGCCAAGACTCCCTGATCATCATTCATCTATATATAGAGGTCTTTGGCAACTTTCAAGAGCAAGAGTTTTCACTACAACTTCAACACTTGTTTTTGTGATACAAGTTTTATCAAGAGCTCTTCTTTATCTCTCTCACTCAGATTTGTAATTCAATTATCTAGGATTAGAATATCCATTGAGTGTACTGAGAGTTTTTCATCCATCTTCAAAGCTTCTCAAAGTGTATTGAGTGAATAGACTTTGATTATCAAATATTCCATCATTGTAACCTTGGCCCAAGTTAGTACGTAACTACTAATTGAGTGACACCTTCATAGTCAGTTTGGCTTAGGTAGATCAAGTCTGTAAGGCTTAGAAGAATTGTTGGTCTTGGATCTAGATCAAAGGAAGTGTAACTTGAGATCATTAGAATATCTTAGTGGACAATCTCACAAGGAGTGTGGGGACTGGACTAGCCCAAGTTTTTGGGTAAACCAGGATAAATTGTTTGTGTGCATACTCTTCCCTTTCTTCCCTTACTCTGATTTAATTTACGCAAACACTCATCACACAAATCACAAGTTATCTTTTCTATATACTGTCAGAGAGTGTTGGGAGAACGTTCTCCAGTCTGCAACACTTTTTGAATATTTGTTTTAACTAACAATCTAATAATATTCTTTAAGTATATTGTGTTTGATAATTTTTATAGCCAATATTTTAAAGGTTCACAATTCAAACCCCCCCTTTCTTGTGAAAAACTTTGCTACTTCACATAAACGATCTCAACAATATTAGCAATAGAAAGTCTTTGGTTATAACTCATGAATTAAATACTCTACTAGCCCAATTAATGTTTAATTTTTTTTTTGGTAAAAAAGTACTATAAAGTGAGGAGATGGTATTCACTAAGTAAAAAGGTTGTGTCTTGCTAACGAGTATCTTCGGAAAATTCTTTAAGCAGCTTATTTAAAGAAATTATTATTTTAAAAGTGAACCATTTCAATTTCTAAAGCGTTGACCTTACACATTTTCATAAAAATTTACTATTTAAAGTGCTTAAAAAGTGTTCCGGAAACACACGTTAGCATTTTTCAAAAGATTTTTCAAGACTCAAAAAATACTTATAAATGTATTTGTATTTATTTCCTTTCAAAAATATTTAGGGCTTGCTTAATATATATATATATATATATATATAATATAGGGGTTTGCTAACTTAGACCCACCTAAAAACATGAAGGTCTAAGTTAGCAAGGTGCACCTTTTCACTTTGGACAAAAAAACCATTCATATTTATTATTCAAAACTAGTCAAAAAGGATAGTTTAGTAAGTTTCATTAAATTATTTAACACCCACTTGCTAACTTAGACCCACTTAATCATAAATATTTGCAACCTAAATAAACAACCTAAGAAATCAAAAAAGGACAAAATTCAAACACAATTCCTTAAAATTAACAAACTTTAACATCAAACTGTAACATATAATCAATCACATTAATTCTATCAATCACATATAATCAACGAACAAAATTAACCTGAAGAAAAAGCATCGTTTTCTCTTGTTTTTAAACCTATTTCATCATTTTTTTTAAACCAATATTGTTACGCCTTACGTGAATTTAAAAAAATCTGGAACATGTATAAAAAAGAAAATTGGAATATGAAAAAATAAAATTGTAGTTCACATGAATCAGTGATTTTAATTAAGCCATGAATTTGAATATATATTCTGGTTTTCTTTTTAGTACATGAGTTTTCATGTTTATAACCACAAATAGCATATGCTTAAATAAATTAGAAAATATATTGTTTGCTTAAATAAAATTAGAAAATATTCCATAAAAAATTAGAAAATAAATTGTTTGTCCTTTTTTATTTCCTAGGTTGTTTATTTAGGTTGCATATATTTATAATTAAGTGAGTCTAAGTTAGCAAATGGGTGCACAATATTTAATAAAATTTACCTAACTAACCATCAATTTTCTAGTGTAAAATAACTAAATATCAAGGTTTTTTTTATCCAAAGTGAAAAGGTGCACCTTGCTAACTTAGACCTTCATGTTTTTAGGTTGGTCTAAGTTAGCAAACCCCATATATATATATATATATATATATATATACGGGCTTTTACCTGAAATATTTATTTCCTTTCAAAGAGTGTGTTTGGATGGGTGAATGTTTTGAGGTAATGTAATGTTTTAAGGGAATTCAAAGATTTGAGGTAAATTTAATTGTTTGGAAGATAATTTGACGAATTTCCAAAATGATGGAATTTTATGAAGTATTTGTTGGAACAAAATATGTGTTAATACACACCCTTAAGTTTTGATGATAACAAAGTATTAAATGGACAATTGATGGTACTAATGTTAAAATTAAGTGAAGGAGAATCCAACGTTATATCGAGAGCACACTTAATTTAAACTCTGATGAAACCTATGGAAGTCTGAACATTTACACTCTGAAGGAGTTCAGAAGCTACAACGTGGTCAGAAGCTAAACAAAGTTCAGAAGCTCAAAGAGGATCAAAATGTCTGTAAGAGTTCAGAAGCTCAGAGAAGTTCAGAAGCTCAAGGATGTTCAGATGCCTACAAGAGTTCAGAAGCTATCTGCTAGTCATGAGTCATTCAGAGGATGAAGACGTTCAGAAGCTGAATTACGAAGGACTATCAGAGGCCAACCATTCAAGACCAATCAGACTCCAAGTTATCAAAGGTTCATCAGAAGCAAAGAAATTCCCCAAATCATCAGAAGGGCTACATCAACTACAATTATCAAGCCTGATGATTTGTTCTAAGGTCAACTAATTGCAACGGTCACAAAGGAGGTAATCCCTCTCTTTCTAGGAGACAATTGTACCTTATTACTATACTATTGGACAAACAGTAAAGTTGAAGCCTCACTGTAAAAGAAGACATGGCTTTACTCAACGGATCTTCAAAGACTACAGCTGTCCATTTTACAACGGGAATTTCTCCAACGTCTCAATGTCTTTCTCAACTCATATAAATATGCAAAAGAAAGAATTGATGACTAGCGCTCTTCATTAGAAAACATCTCTCAGAAGAAAGTGGGAATTTGAATTGTAATAGAAAACATCTCTCAAATGAAGTGAGCATAGAAACTAGCTTAAGCCTCTGAAGTTATTATGTTTGTAATAAGTTTAAGCTTACAAGTTAGTAGTAAGTCTTCTGCTTAGTGTAGAAGCATGTAAGTCTTCTGCTTAGTGTAGAAGCAAGTAAGTCTTCTGCTTAATGTAGAAGCAACAAAGTCTTCTGCTTAGTCTAGAAGCACATAAGTCTCAATCTTAGTGATTAGAGCAACGAAGTCTTCTGCTGAGTGTAGAAGCAAGGAAGTCTCTCTGTCTTGTGTGACTTAGAGCAGGAAGTATTGAGCCTATGTGCTTGAGCAAGGAAGTCTCTGATCTTGTGTGATCAGAGCAAGGAAGTCTCTCTGTCTTGTGTGACTTAGAGAAGAAAGTCTTAAGTCTTGTGTGACTTGAGCAAGGAAGTCTTGAGCTTGTGTGCTTGAGCATCTTATTGTAATCTTAGTGATTATAGTGAAATCTCTTGGAAACAAGGGGACTGGAGTACTCTCAATTTGTGAGGGGAACCAGTATAAATTGTTGTGTGTTCTTCTCTCTCTCACTCTCTCATTTACTCCTTCGTCATTCACTTAGCCATAAGTTAATTGTGTGAATAATTCCACTGTGCTTAAAGACTCTGATAGATTTAAATATCTTGAAAAGTTTTTAAATATCCAAAACACAATTCAACCCCCTTCTTGTGTTTTCTCCACGCACCTTCAGTTGGTATCAGAACTCCAGTTCTGTTGGTAAATCACTTAACCGTGAGACAGTCAAGATCCAAAGGAGAAAAACACCATGGCTCAAAACATGGATGATTGGAAGCAAAAGCTATATCAACAAGTTGCTGATCTTAGCAAGAAAATTGAAGATGAACTGAGCTTAAATGAAGATCTGAGGAACAATCAAAATCCTACCACATCAGAGGTTAAACAAACTTCTAGTGTTGAATTTACAACTACTACTCTTTGCCTCATTAATGATGATAATGAAAGCATTCAGTGGGTAACAGTAAATGGTTTGTTAGATGAATATGAGGTGTTTAGGATGGAGGAAAATGAGAGTATTGGAGAAATGAACTCAAGGTTTCAAGCCATCACAAGCAAGCTTGAAGACCACAACAACAAACTCAGCAACAAAGAGCTTGTAAGCAAGTTGCTGAGAAGTTTGCCTTTGAATTGGAATGTAATTTCAAACACTATCGAGGAAACTGAAAACATCAACTCAATGAGTCCTGAATCATTGATTGATTTACTCAGAGTCCATGAACTGGCTCTGAAGGATATGCAAGAGTTGAATGGTGAAGAAGCAGAAGCAGCAAGGAAAGGAAAGCAAGCATTGGAACATGAAGATCTTGTTAAAGGACCTGATGAAGAGTATCTTGAAAAGTTCTCAAGAAAAATTCAAAGATGGTACAACTTCAAGAAGAGTGGAGGAAAGCTGGTCAAAGGAATGACAACCTGGGATGTACTAGACAACTTCTCTGAAGATGAATCTGAAAGAGCACCAGGAGCTGAAGGATCAAGTTCTGAAGATGGTTCAGACTCTGAAGATTCAAGTTCTGATGGAGAGTCAGAACCTGAGAACAAAGACAATATCCAGAGAAGAATGAATCAGGTATGTTCTCATCTTTTCAAAACAAAATTGATCAAGCATCTTGAGAAAACCTTACTTAAACTCTCTAACAGTCAGCAGAAGTATAAAAAGCTTAAAGCAGACTATGAGAATTTAAGTAAGCAAGCAAATCACTCTGAAGATCTTGTACAAAACAATTTTATCAAAACAAAAGATCTTAAGAATGATTATGCTATATGTTACAAACCCTTTGAGCACTCTCTTGCTCTCAAAGAGTATTGTAACATCAATGCTGATCAAAATAAAATTGTTTCCATGCTTTGCAACTTTAAGACCAACAAAATTAATGGGATTGGATACTCTAGCAATAAAACACTAGTGGAACCAAGCTCATCGGTTATTGGTGGAAGCTTCTCACTCCATAATCTTTACACTACATTTGTATCTGATAACAATCAGATAAAACAAATGAAGGATAAAGATTTGGCAACTAACTGTCTAGGATCCTCAAGCAAGTGGGCACCAAGAGACAAAATTGTTTACTTGATTGCAGGTGAAGCAAAGACTCTGAACCTTCCAACCACATGGATGCATGTGAATGTGAATGGAAGAAGAGCATTGTGCATAGAAGGCACATTTTTTAAGAGTCGGATGGAGAAGAAGATGAAATGGAATACATAAAGAGCAGGAGAGAGCATGAAGAATTTGAAGCTTGTCTTGAAGATGACAACAACTCAGTGTGGTGGAGTGATTGCTCAGGCTATGACTCTGACTACATTTAAAACAAGAAGCTTCAAAGAAAGGTGGGCAACTCTTAACTCCTGAATGACATCTCAGAGGAATAACATTCAAAGGTTGAAAATGTCTTCTTAAGATACAAAATGTTCAGAACTAAAAACCTTGAAAAATCATTTCTGAACATCCTTTTAAGTATCTTGAAAGACACGTTTTCAGACTCTGAAGTATTTTGGATCTCAGCATCTGAAGTAGTCCAGACTCTGAGAAACTTTCTAACCTCTGAAGGTTAAGCCTCTGAATAGGAATTGAATTGGAAACGTTTAAGTATTTTTACTGAAACGTTTTGGCGCTAAAAGAACAACACGTACACACGCTCTGATTGGTTTAAAACAGTTAATGATTAGTTCTTTTCTTTTTGATTTATTTTCTATATGTGACTTAATTTGCTTTTAAACAAAATCACTAAAACACTTGCACCCTTTACACTTTCACAACCTACACTCTCGTTTTCTAGACCATAGAAAAACCTTCTTTCTCTGAAATTAGAAAATCCAAAACCCTAACTTCTGTAATGGCAACCTCTACCTCGTCAGTATCTACTACAGAGTTCTCTTTCTCAAAAGACATACCTATCAACATCATCAACTGCTCAGAGGTATTTAGCCAAGAAAGATCGCTTGACATGAAAGGGAAATCACTTAACTTGGTTATGGAACAACCAGTTGATTTTGAAGGACTTAGATTAAATCAACATGACATCGAGAAGTTCTTCACGGACCAAAATGGAGCTGGTAGATACATGAAGGTATTAAATGGTCCAATCTACCCTACGCTGGTAAAAGATTTCTGGGTAAGGAGCAAGGTAGTAACCATGGAAGACTACAATAAAGAAGTGGCTGTCTTAAGGAATTCAAAACTTGAAAACAAGGACAAGATTCCCGCTGAATTGGGTCTAAGAGAAGTAAAGGAAGAAGAAATTAGGTCGGTGGTGTGTGGTTTTGAAGTAGTTTTTGTTGGAACAAAATATGTGTTAATACACACCCTTAAGTTTTGATGATAACAAAGTATTAAATGGACAATTGATGGTACTAATGTTTAAATTAAGTGCAGGAGAATTCAACGTTTAATCAAGAGCACACTTAATTTAAACTCTGATGAAACCAATGGAAGTCTGAATATTTAAGACTCTGAAAGAGTTCAGATGCTACAACGTGGTCAGAAGCTATACAAAGTTCAGAAGCTCAAAGTAGATCAGAACGTCTGAAAGCTGTTCAGGGACTCAGAGGAGTTCAGAAGCTCCAGGATGTTCAGAAGCCTACAAGAGTTCAGAGGTTGTCTGATAGTCATAAGTCATTCAGAGGATGAAGGCGTTCAGAATCTGAATTACTAAAGACTATCAGAGGCCAACCATTCAAAGACCAATCACACTCCAAGTTATCAAAGGTTCATCAGAAGCAAAGGGAATTCCCAGTCATCAGAGGGCTACATCAACTACAACTTATCAAGCCTGATGACTTGTTCTAAGGTCAACTAAAATGCAACGGTCACAAAGGATGTGATCCCTCTCTCTAGGAGCTAGTTGTACCTTATAACTGTACCATTGGACAGACAGCAAAGGTGAAGCTTCTCTGCAAAGGAAGACGTGGCTTTACTCAACGGATCTTCAATGTCTACAGCTGTCCAAGTTGCAACGGGAATTTCTCCAACGTCTCAATGTCTTTCTCAACTCATATAAATATGCCAAAGAAAGAATTGAAGACTAGCGCTTAACATTAGATAAAATCTCTCATAAGAAAGTGAGCATTTGAATTGTAATAGATAATATCTCTCAAATGAAGTGAGCATAGAAACTAGCTTAGAGCCTCTGAAGTTATTATGTTTGTAATAAGTTTTAAGCTCTTAAGTTAGTAGTAAGTCTTCTGCTTAGTGTAGAAGCAAGAAAGTCTTCTGCTTAGTGTAGAAGCAAGAAAGTCTTCTGCTTAGTGTAGAAGCACGTAAGTCTCAGTCTTAGTGATTAGAGCAGTGAAGTCTTGAGCCTGAGTGCTTGAGCAAGGAAGCCTCTGATCTTGTGTGATCAGAGCAAGGAAGTCTCTCTATCTTGTGTGATTTAGAGAAGGAAGTCTCAAGCTTGTGTGCTTGAGCAAGGAAGTCTTTGATCTTGTGTGATCAAAGCAAGGAAGTCTCTATGTCTTGTGTGACTAAGAGCAGGAACTCTTGAGCTTGTGTGCTTGAGTAACTATTGTAATCCGTGTTATTATAGTGGAACTCTCTTGGAAACAAGGGGACTGGAGTACTCTCAATTTGTGAGGGGAACCAGTATAAATTGTTGTGTGTTCTTCTCTCTCTCACTCTCTCACTTACTCCTTCATCATTCATAACGCCATAAGTTAATTGTGTGAATAATCCGCTGTGCTTTAAAGACTCTAAACAGATTTAAACATCTTGGGAAGTTTTTAAATATCCAAAACACAATTCAACCCCCCTTCTGGTGTTTTCTCCACGCACCTTCAATTGGTATCAGAGCTTCGGTTCTGTTGGTAAATCACTTAATCGTGAGACAGTCAAGATCCAAAGGAGAAAACCTCCATGGCTCAAAACATGGATAAGTGGAAGCAGAAGCTACATCAACAAGTTGCTGATCTTAGCAAGAAATTTGAAGATGAACTGAGCTTAAATGAAGATCTGAGCAACAATCAAAATCCTTCCACTTCAGGGGCTAATCAAACTTCTGGTATTGGTTCTACAGCTACTACTCTGTACGTCATTAGTGATGATAATGAAAGCATTCAGTGGGCAACAGTAAATGGCTTGTTAGATCAATATGAGGAGTTTAGGATGGAGGAAAATGATAGCATTGAGAAAATGAACATAAGGTTCCAAGCTATAGCAAGCAAGCTTGAAGAGCACAACAACAAACTCAGTAACAAAGAGCTTTTAAGCAAGTTGCTGAGAAGTTTGCCTCTGAACTGGAATGAAATTCCAAATTCTATAGAGGAAACTGAAGACATCAATTCAATGAGTCCTGAATCATTGATTGATTTTCTCAGAGTCCTTGAATTGGCTCTGAAGGATATGCAAGAGCTGAATGTTGAAGAAGCAGAAGCAGCAAGGAAAGGAAAGCAAGCATTGGAGCATGAAGATCTTGTTGAAGAACCTGATGAAGAGT